>CM077670.1:172480000-173080000 GCA_039707655.1 Elymus sibiricus
GCCACCCTCTACCACCCTTCCGTGAGCTCACCCACGGACAAATATATGGGCAATAACATATGGAACAATACACCATCCTTCCATTCACGAACCAGAAAGACTACATGTTCAGTCTGGACAAAAGGAGGAGGCTCTTTGTTGCATCAAAACCAAAGAATTCATGCTTCACATGTTCTATCACCCATCCCGCTACCACCCTCACTTTTTCACCAGCAGATGCATTATTCCTGGATGATAAAGTACGTAACATCTCATCCTCATTATGTTTATGCAGACGCAAAATTATATGTCATTCTGAATGGTGCAAGATGGCTCGTCGATGCGATTAAGCTACCCTGAAAGTTGTATTCACGGTATGTCCCCCGATGTTGTACCCATAAAACGGCCACAATTTGGCCATACAAACTCCGTTGGAGCTCCATGACCCGCCAAATCAATCACAACGAAAAGTTGTATGCGTCCATATCCGACTCGTCCCCTGCGACAACATTTCGGAGGCCAGATCTTGCTTGTAAAATTGAGTTTCGGATGATTTTCTCTTTGGCGTGTACTCTGCCACCCTCTACCACCCTTCCGTGAGCTCACCCACGGACAGATATATGGGCAATAACATCTGGAACAATACACCGTCCTTCCATTCACGAACCAGAAATACTACAGGTTCAGTCTGGACAGAAGGAGGAGGCTCTTTGTTGCATCGAAACTGAAGAATTCATGCTTCACATGTTCTATAACCCATCCCGCTACCACCCTCACTTTTACACCAGCCGATGCATTATTCCTGGATGATAAAGTACGTATCAGCTCATCCTTATTATGTTTATGCACACGGAAAATTATAGGTTATTCTGAATGGTGCAAGATCGCTCGTCGATGAGATCAAGTTACCCTGAAAGTTGTATTCATGGTCTGTCCCCCGATGTTGTACCCATAAAACGGCCACAATTTTGCCATACAAACTCTGTTGGAGCTCCATTACCCGCCAAATCGATCACAACGAAAAGTTGTATGCGTCCATATCCCACTCGTCCGCTTCGACAACATTTCGGAGGCCAGATCCGGCTTGTAAAATTGAGTTTCGGATGATTTTATCTTTGGCGTGTACTCTGCCACCCTCTACCACCCTTCCGTGAGATCAATCACGGACAGATATATGGGCAATAACGTATGGAACAATACACCGTCCTTCCATTCACGAACCAGAAAGACTACAGGTTCAGTCTGGACAGAAGGAGGAGGCTCTTTGCTGCATCGAAACTGAAGAATTCATGCTTCACATATTCTATCACCCATCCCGCTACCACCCTCACTTTTTAACTAGCAGATGCATTATTCCTGGATGATAAAGTACGTATCAGCTCATCCTCATTATGTTTATGCACACGGAAAATTATAGGTTATTCTGAATGGTGCAAGATGGCTCGTCGATGAGATCAAGTTACCCTGAAAGTTGTATTCACGGTCTGTCCCCCGATGTTGTACCCATAAAACGGCTACAATTTTGACATACAAACTCTGTTGGAGCTCCATGACCCGCCAAATCGATCACAATGAAAAGTTGTATGCGTCCATATCCCACTCGTCCGCTTCGACAACATTTCGGAGGCCAGATCCGGCTTGTAAAATTGTGTTTCGGATGATTTTATCGTTGGCGTGTACTCTGCCACCCTCTACCACCCTTCCGTGAGATCAATCACGGACAAATATATGGGCAATAACGTATGGAACAATACACCGTCCTTCCATTCACGAACCAGAAAGACTACAGGTTCAGTCTGGACAGAAGGAGGAGGCTCTTTGTTGCATCGAAACCGAAGAATTCATGCTTCACATGTTCTATCACCCATCCCGCTACCACCCTCACTTTTTAACTAGCAGATGCATTATTCCTGGATGATAAAGTACGTATCAGCTCATCCTCATTACGTTTATGCACACGGAAAATTATAGGTTATTCAGAATGGTGCAAGATGGCTCGTCGTTGAGATCAAGTTACCCTGAAAGTTTTATTCACGGTCTGTCCCCCGATGTTGTACCCATAAAACGGCCACAATTTTGCCCGCTTCGACAACATTTCGGAGTCCAGATCCGGCTTGTAAAATTGAGTTTCGGATGATTTTATATTTGGCGTGTACTCTCCCACCCTCTACCACCTTTTCGTGAGCTCACCCACGGACAGATATATGGGCAATAACGTATGTAACAATACACCGTCCTTCCATTCACGAACCAGAAAGACTACTGGTTCAGTCTGGACAAAAGGAGGAGGCTCTTTGTTGCATCGAAACAGAAGAATTCATGCTTCACATGTTCTATCACCCATCCCGCTACCACCCTCACTTTTTCACCAGCAGATGCATTATTCCTGGATGATATAGTACATAACAGCTCATCCTCATTATGTTTATGCAGACGCAAAATTATATGTCATTCTGAATGGTGCAAGATGGCTCGTCGATGCGATTAATCTACCCTGAAAGTTGTATTCACGGTCTGTCCCCCGATGTTGTGTCCATAAAACGGCCACAATTTGGCCATACAAACTCCGTTGGAGCTCCATGACCCGCCAAGTCGATCACAACGAAAAGTTGTATGCGTCCATATCCGACTCGTCCCCTGCGACAACATTTCGGAGGCCAGATCCGGCTTGTAAAATTGAGTTTCGGATGATTTTATCTTTGGCGTGTACTCTGCCACCCTCTACCACCCTTCCGTGAGCTCACCCACGAACAGATATATGGGCAATAACGTATGGAACAATACACCGTCCTTCTATTCACGAACCAGAAAGACTACAGGGTCTGTCTGGACAGAAGGAGGAGGCCCTTTGTTGCATCGAAACCGAAGAATTCTTGCTTCACATGTTCTATCACCCATCCTGCTACCACCCTCACTTTTTCACCAGCAGATGCATTATTCCTGGATGATAAAGTACGTAACAACTCATCCTCATTATGTTTATGCACACGAAAAATTATAGGTCATTCTGAATGGTGCGAGATGGCTCGCCGATGAGATCAAGTTACCCTTTAAATTGTATTTACGGTCTGTCCCCCGATGTTGTGTCCATAAAAAGGCCACAATTTGGCCATACAAACTCCGTTGGAGGTCCATGACCCGCCAAGTCGATCACAACGAAAAGTTGTATGCGTCCATATCCCACTCGTCCCCTACGACAACATTTCGGAGGCCAGATCCGGCTTGTAAAATTGAGTTTCGGATGATTTTATCTTTAGCGTGTACTCTGCCACCATCTACCACCCTTCCGTGAGCTCAACCATGGACAGATATATCGGCAATAACGTATGGAACAATACACCGTCCTTCCATTCACGAACCAGAAATACTACAGGTTCAGTCTGGACACAAGGAGGAGGCTCTTTGTTGCATCGAAACTGAAGAATTCATGCTTCACATGTTCTATCACCCATCCCGCTACCACCCTCACTTTTTCACTAGCAGATGCATTATTCCTGGATGATAAAGTACGTATTAGCTCATCCTCATTATGTTTTTGCACACGGAAAATTATAGGTTATTCTGAATGGTGCAAGATGGCTCGTCGATGAGATCAAGTTACCCTGAAAGTTGTATTCACGGTCTGTCCCCCGATGTTGTACCCATAAAACGACCACAATTTTGCCATACAAACTCCGTTGGAGCTCCATGACCCGCCAAATCGATCACAACGAAAAGTTGTATGCGTCCATATCACACTCGTCCGCTTCGACAACATTTCGGAGGCCAGATCCGGCTTGTAAAATTGAGTTTCGGATGATTTTATCGTTGGCGTGTACTCTGCCACCCTCTACCACCCTTCCGTGAGCTCAACCATGGACAGATATATGGGCAATAACGTATGGAACAATACACCGTCCTTCCATTCACGAACCAGAAAGACTACAGGTTCAGTCTGGACAAAAGGAGGAGACTCTTTGTTGCATCGAAACCGAAGAATTCATGCTTCACATGTTCTATCACCCATCCTGCTACCACCCTCACTTTTTCACTAGCAGATGCATTATTCCTAGATGATAAAGTACATAATAGCTCGTCCTCATTATGTTTATGCACACGGAAAATTATAGGTTATTCAGAATGGTGCAAGATGGCTCGTCCATGAGATCAAGTTACCCTGAAAGTTGTATTCACGGTTTGTCCCCCGATGTTGTACCCATAAAACGGCCACAATTTTGCCATACAAACTCCGTTGGAGCTCCATGACCCGCCAAATCGATCACAATGAAAAGTTGTATGCGTCCATATCCCACTCGTCCGCTTCCACAACATTTCGGAGGCCAGATCCGGCTTGTAAAATTGAGTTTCGGATGATTTTATCGTTGGCGTGTACTCTGCCACCCTCTACGACCTTTCCGTGAGCTCAACCATGGACAGATATATGGGCAATAACGTATGGAACAATACACCGTCCTTCCATTCACGAACCAGAAACACTACTGGTTCAGTCTGGACAGAAGGAGGAGGCTCTTTGTTGCATCGAAACCGAAGAATTCATGCTTCACATGTTCTATCACCCATCCCGCTACCACCCTCACTTTTTCTATAGCAGATGCATTATTCCTAGATGATAAAGTACGTAACAGCTCGTCCTCATTATGTGTATGCACACGGAAAATTATAGGTTATTCAGAATGGTGCAAGATGGCTCGTCGATGAGATCAAGTTACCCTGAAAGATGTATTCACGGTCTGTCCCCCGATGTTGTACCCATAAAACGGCCACAATTTTGCCATACAAACTCCGTTGGAGCTCCATGACCGCCAAATCGATCACAATGAAAAGTTGTATGCGTCCATATCCCACTCATCCCCTTCGACAACATTTCGGAGGCCAGATCCGGCTTGTAAAATTGAGTTCCGGATGATTTTATCTTTGGCGTGTACTCTGCCACCCTCTACCACCCATCCGTGAGCTCAACCACGGACAGATATATGGGCAATAACATATGGAACAATACACCGTCCTTCCATTCACGAACCAGAAAGACTACTGGTTCAGTCTGGACAAAAGGAGGAGGCTCTTTGTTGCATCGAAACCGAAGAATTCATGCTTCACATGTTCTATCACCCATCCCGCTACCACCCTCACTTTTTCACCAGCAGATGTATTATTCCTGGATGATAAAGAACATAACAGCTCATCCTCATTATGTTTATGCAGACGCAAAATTATATGTCATTCTGAATGGTGCAAGATGGCTTGTCGATGCGATTAAGCTACCCTGAAAGTTGTATTCACGGTCTGTCCCCCGATGTTGTGTCCATAAAACGGCCACAATTTGGCCATACAAACTCCGTTGGAGCTCCATGACCCGCCAAGTCGATCACAACGAAAAGTTGTATGCGTCCATATCCGACTCGTCCCCTGCGACAACATTTCGGAGGCCAGATCCGGCTTGTAAAATTGAGTTTCGGATGATTTTATCTTTGGCGTGTACTCTGCCACCCTCTACCACCCTTCCGTGAGCTCACCCACGGACAGATATATGGGCAATAACGTATGGAACAATACACCGTCCTTCTATTCACGAACCAGAAAGACTACAGGGTCAGTCTGGACAGAAGGAGGAGGCTCTTTGTTGCATCGAAACCGAAGAATTCATGCTTCACATGTTCTATCACCCATCCTGCTACCACCCTCACTTTTTCACCAGCAGATGCATTATTCCTGGATGATAAAGTACGTAACAACTCATCCTCATTATGTTTATGCACACGAAAAATTATAGGTCATTCTCAATGGTGCGAGATGGCTCGCCGATGAGATCAAGTTACCCTGAAAATTGTATTTACGGTCTGTCCCCCGATGTTGTGTCCATAAAACGGCCACAATTTGGCCATACAAACTCCGTTGGAGCTCCATGACCCGCCAAATCGATCACAATGAAAAGTTGTATGCGTCCATATCCCACTCGTCCGCTTCGACAACATTTCGGAGGCCAGATCCGGCTTGTAAAATTGAGTTTCGGATGATTTTATCTTTGGCGTGTACTCTGCCAACCTCTACCACCCTTCCGTGAGCTCACCCACGGACAGATATATGGGCAATAACGTATGGAACAATACACCGTCCTTCCATTCACGAACCAGAAATACTACAGGTTCAGTCTGGACAGAAGGAGGAGGCTCTTTGTTGCATCGAAACTGAAGAATTCATGCTTCACATGTTCTATAACCCATCCCGCTACCACCCTCACTTTTACACCAGCCGATGCATTATTCCTGGATGATAAAGTACGTATCAGCTCATCCTTATTATGTTTATGCACACGGAAAATTATAGGTTATTCTGAATGGTGCAAGATCGCTCGTCGATGAGATCAAGTTACCCTGAAAGTTGTATTCATGGTCTGTCCCCCGATGTTGTACCCATAAAACGGCCACAATTTTGCCATACAAACTCCGTTGGAGCTCCATTACCCGCCAAATCGATCACAACGAAAAGTTGTATGCGTCCATATCCCACTCGTCCGCTTCGACAACATTTCGGAGGCCAGATCCGGCTTGTAAAATTGAGTTTCGGATGATTTTATCTTTGGCGTGTACTCTGCCACCCTCTACCACCCTTCCGTGAGATCAATCACGGACAGATATATGGGCAATAACGTATGGAACAATACACCGTCCTTCCATTCACGAACCAGAAAGACTACAGGTTCAGTCTGGACAGAAGGAGGAGGCCCTTTGCTGCATCGAAACTGAAGAATTCATGCTTCACATATTCTATCACCCATCCCGCTACCACCCTCACTTTTTAACTAGCAGATGCATTATTCCTGGATGATAAAGTACGTATCAACTCATCCTCATTATGTTTATGCACACGGATAATTATAGGTTATTCTGAATGGTGCAAGATGGCTCGTCGATGAGATCAAGTTACCCTGAAAGTGGTATTCACGGTCTGTCCCCCGATGTTGTACTCATAAAACGACCACAATTTTGCCATACAAACTCCGTTGGAGCTCCATGACCCGCCAAATCGATCACAATGAAAAGTTGTATGCGTCCATATCCCACTCGTCCGCTTCGACAACATTTCGGAGGCCAGATCCGGCTTGTAAAATTGTGTTTCGGATGATTTTATCGTTGGCGTGTACTCTGCCACCCTCTACCACCCTTCCGTGAGCTCAACCATGGACAGATATGTGGGCAATAACGTATGGAACAATACACCGTCCTTCCATTCACGAACCAGAAAGACTACTGGTTCAGTCTGGACAGAAGGAGGAGGCTCTTTGTTGCATCGAAACCGAAGAATTCATGCTTCACATGTTCTATCACCCATCCCGTTACCACCCTCACTTTTTCTCTAGCGGATGCATTATTCCTAGATGATAAAGTACGTAATAGCTCGTCCTCATTATGTTTATGCACACGGAAAATTATAGGTTATTCAGAATGGTGCAAGACAGCTCGTCGATGAGATCAAGTTACCCTGAAAGATGTATTCACGGTCTGTCCCCCGATGTTGTACCCATAAAACGGCCACAATTTTATCATACAAACTCCGTTGGAGCTCCATGATCGCCAAATCGATCACAATGAAAACTTGTATGCGTCCATATCCCACTCATCCCCTTCGACAACATTTCGGAGGCCAGATCCGGCTTGTAAAATTGAGTTTCGGATGATTTTATCTTTGGCGTGTACTCTGCCACCCTCTACCACCCATCCGTGAGCTCAACCACGGACAGATATATGGGCAATAACGTATGGAACAATACACCGTCCTTCCATTCACGAACCAGAAAGACTACTGGTTCAGTCTGGACAAAAGGAGGAGGCTCTTTGTTGCATCGAAACCGAAGAATTCATGCTTCACATGTTCTATCACCCATCCCGCTACCACCCTCACTTTTTCACCAGCAGATGCATTATTCCTGGATGATATAGTACATAACAGCTCATCCTCATTATGTTTATGCAGACGCAAAATTATATGTCATTCTGAATGGTGCAAGATGGCTCGTCTATGCGATTAATCTACCCTGAAAGTTGTATTCACGGTCTGTCCCCCCGATGTTGTGTCCATAAAACGGCCACAATTTGGCCATACAAACTCCGTTGGAGCTCCATGACCCGCCAAGTCGATCACAACGAAAAGTTGTATGCGTCCATATCCGACTCGTCCCCTGCGACAACATTTCGGAGGCCAGATCCGGCTTGTAAAATTGAGTTTCGGATGATTTTATCTTTGGCGTGTACTCTGCCACCCTCTACCACCCTTCCGTGAGCTCACCCACGAACAGATATATGGGCAATAACGTATGGAACAATACACCGTCCTTCTATTCACGAACCAGAAAGACTACAGGGTCTGTCTGGACAGAAGGAGGAGGCCCTTTGTTGCATCGAAACCGAAGAATTCTTGCTTCACATGTTCTATCACCCATCCTGCTACCACCCTCACTTTTTCACCAGCAGATGCATTATTCCTGGATGATAAAGTACGTAACAACTCATCCTCATTATGTTTATGCACACGAAAAATTATAGGTCATTCTGAATGGTGCGAGATGGCTCGCCGATGAGATCAAGTTACCCTGAAAATTGTATTTACGGTCTGTCCCCCGATGTTGTGTCCATAAAAAGGCCACAATTTGGCCATACAAACTCCGTTGGAGGTCCATGACCCGCCAAGTCGATCACAACGAAAAGTTGTATGCGTCCATATCCCACTCGTCCCCTGCGACAACATTTCGGAGGCCAGATCCGGCTTGTAAAATTGAGTTTCGGATGATTTTATCTTTGGCGTGTACTCTGCCACCATCTACCACCCTTCCGTGAGCTCAACCACGGACAGATATATCGGCAATAACGTATGGAACAATACACCGTCCTTCCATTCACGAACCAGAAATACTACAGGTTCAGTCTGGACACAAGGAGGAGGCTCTTTGTTGCATCGAAACTGAAGAATTCATGCTTCACATGTTCTATCACCCATCCCGCTACCACCCTCACTTTTTCACTAGCAGATGCATTATTCCTGGATGATAAAGTACGTATCAGCTCATCCTCATTATGTTTTTGCACACGGAAAATTATAGGTTATTCTGAATGGTGCAAGATGGCTCGTCGATGAGATCAAGTTACCCTGAAAGTTGTATTCACGGTCTGTCCCCCGATGTTGTACCCATAAAACGACCACAATTTTGCCATACAAACTCCGTTGGAGCTCCATGACCCGCCAAATCGATCACAACGAAAAGTTGTATGCGTCCATATCACACTCGTCCGCTTCGACAACATTTCGGAGGCCAGATCCGGCTTGTAAAATTGAGTTTCGGATGATTTTATCGTTGGCGTGTACTCTGCCACCCTCTACCACCCTTCCATGAGCTCAACCATGGACAGATATATGGGCAATAACGTATGGAACAATACACCGTCCTTCCATTCACGAACCAGAAAGACTACAGGTTCAGTCTGGACAAAAGGAGGAGACTCTTTGTTGCATCGAAACCGAAGAATTCATGCTTCACATGTTCTATCACCCATCCTGCTACCACCCTCACTTTTTCACTAGCAGATGCATTATTCCTAGATGATAAAGTACATAATAGCTCGTCCTCATTATGTTTATGCACACGGAAAATTATAGGTTATTCAGAATGGTGCAAGATGGCTCGTCCATGAGATCAAGTTACCCTGAAAGTTGTATTCACGGTTTGTCCCCCGATGTTGTACCCATAAAATGGCCACAATTTTGCCATACAAACTCCGTTGGAGCTCCATGACCCGCCAAATCGATCACAATGAAAAGTTGTATGCGTCCATATCCCACTCGTCCGCTTCCACAACATTTCGGAGGCCAGATCCGGCTTGTAAAATTGAGTTTCGGATGATTTTATCGTTGGCGTGTACTCTGCCACCCTCTACGACCTTTCCGTGAGCTCAACCATGGTCAGATATATGGGCAATAACGTATGGAACAATACACCGTCCTTCCATTCACGAACCAGAAACACTACTGGTTCAGTCTGGACAGAAGGAGGAGGCTCTTTGTTGCATCGAAACCGAAGAATTCATGCTTCACATGTTCTATCACCCATCCCGCTACCACCCTCACTTTTTCTATAGCAGATGCATTATTCCTAGATGATAAAGTACGTAACAGCTCGTCCTCATTATGTGTATGCACACGGAAAATTATAGGTTATTCAGAATGGTGCAAGATGGCTCGTCGATGAGATCAAGTTACCCTGAAAGATGTATTCACGGTCTGTCCCCCGATGTTGTACCCATAAAACGGCCACAATTTTGCCATACAAACTCCGTTGGAGCTCCATGACCGCCAAATCGATCACAATGAAAAGTTGTATGCGTCCATATCCCACTCATCCCCTTCGACAACATTTCGGAGGCCAGATCCGGCTTGTAAAATTGAGTTTCGGATGATTTTATCTTTGGCGTGTACTCTGCCACCCTCTACCACCCATCCGTGAGCTCAACCACGGACAGATATATGGGCAATAACATATGGAACAATACACCGTCCTTCCATTCACGAACCAGAAAGACTACTGGTTCAGTCTGGACAAAAGGAGGAGGTTCTTTGTTGCATCGAAACTGAAGAATTCATGCTTCACATGTTCTATCACCCATCCCGCTACCACCCTCACTTTTTCACCAGCAGATGTATTATTCCTGGATGATAAAGTACATAACAGCTCATCCTCATTATGTTTATGCAGACGCAAAATTATATGTCATTCTGAATGGTGCAAGATGGCTTGTCGATGCGATTAAGCTACCCTGAAAGTTGTATGCACGGTCTGTCCCCCGATGTTGTGTCCATAAAACGGCCACAATTTGGCCATACAAACTCCGTTGGAGCTCCATGACCCGCCAAGTCGATCACAACAAAAAGTTGTATGCGTCCATATCCGACTCGTCCCCTGCGACAACATTTCGGAGGCCAGATCCGGCTTGTAAAATTGAGTTTCGGATGATTTTATCTTTGGCGTGTACTCTGCCACCCTCTACCACCCTTCCGTGAGCTCACCCACGGACAGATATATGGGCAATAACGTATGGAACAATACACCGTCCTTCTATTCACGAACCAGAAAGACTACAGGGTCAGTCTGGACAGAAGGAGGAGGCTCTTTGTTGCATCGAAACCGAAGAATTCATGCTTCACATGTTCTATCACCCATCCTGCTACCACCCTCACTTTTTCACCAGCAGATGCATTATTCCTGGATGATAAAGTACGTAACATCTCATCCACATTATGTTTATGCACACGAAAAATTATAGGTCATTCTCAATGGTGCAAGATGGCTCGTCGATGCGATTAAGCTACCCTGAAACTTGTATTCACGGTCTGTCCCCCGATGTTGTGTCCATAAAACGGCCACAATTTGGCCATACAAACTCCGTTGGAGCTCCACGACCCGCCAAGTCGATCACAACGAAAAGTTGTATGCGTCCATATCCCACTCGTCCGCTTCGACAACATTTCGGAGGCCAGATCCGGCTTGTAAAATTGAGTTTGGATGATTTTATCTTTGGCGTGTACTCTGCCAACCTCTACCACCCTTCCGTGAGATCAATCACGGACAGATATATGGGCAATAACGTATGGAACAATACACCGTCCTTCCATTCACGAACCAGAAAGACTACAGGTTCAGTCTGGACAGAAGGAGGAGGCTCTTTGCTGCATCGAAACCGAAGAATTCATGCATCACATATTCTATCACCCATCCCGCTACCACCCTCACTTTTTCACTAGCAGATGCATTATTCCTAGATGATAAAGTACGTAACAGCTCATCCTCATTATGTTTATGCACACGGAAAATTATAGGTTATTCAGAATGGTGCAAGATGGCTCGTCGATGAGATCAAGTTACCATGAAAGTTGTATTCACGATCTGTCCCCCGATGTTGTACCCATAAAACGGCCACAATTTTGCCATACAAACTCCGTTGGAGCTCCATGACCCGCCAAATCGATCACAATGAAAAGTTGTATGCGTCCATATCCCACTCGTCCGCTTCGACAACATTTCGGAGGCCAGATCCGGCTTGTAAAATTGAGTTTCGGATGATTTTATCTTTCGCGTGTACTTTCCCACCCTCTACCACCTTTTCGTGAGCTCACCCACGGACAGATATATGGGCAATAACGTATGTAACAATACACCGTCCTTCCATTCACGAACCAGAAAGACGACTGGTTCAGTCTGGACTGAAGGAGGAGGCTCTTTGTTGCCTTGAAACCAAAGAATTCATGCTTCACATGTTCTATCACCCATCCCGCTACCACCCTCACTTTTTCACCAGCAGATGCATTATTCCTGGATGATAAAGCACGTAACATCTCATCCACATTATGTTTATGCAGACGCAAAATTATATGTCATTCTGAATGGTGCAAGACGGCTCGTCGATGCGATTAAGCTACCCTGAAAGTTGTATTCACGGTCTGTCCCCCGATGTTGTATCCATAAAACGGCCACAATTTGGCCATACAAACTCCGTTGGAGCTCCATGACCCGCCAAGTCGATCACAACGGAAAGTTGTATGCGTCCATATCCGACTCGTCCCCTGCGACAACATTTCGGAGGCCAGATCCGGCTTGTAAAATTGAGTTTCGGATGATTTTATCTTTGGCGTGTACTCTGCCACCCTCTACCACCCTTCTGTGAGCTCACCCACGGACAAATATATGGGCAATAACATATGGAACAATACACCATCCTTCCATTCACGAACCAGAAAGACTACAGGTTCAGTCTGGACAAAAGGAGGAGGCTCTTTGTTGCATCGAAACCAAAGAATTCATGCTTCACATGTTCTATCACCCATCCCGCTACCACCCTCACTTTTTCACCAGCAGATGCATTATTCCTGGATGATAAAGTACGTAACATCTCATCCTCATTATGTTTATGCAGACGCAAAATTATATGTCATTCTGAATGGTGCAAGATGGCTCGTCGATGCGATTAAGCTACCCTGAAAGTTGTATTCACGGTCTGTCCCCCGATGTTGTACCCATAAAACGGCCACAATTTGGCCATACAAACTCCGTTGGAGCTTCATGACCCGCCAAATCGATCACAACGAAAAGTTGTATGCGCCCATATCCGACTCGTCCCCTGCGACAACATTTCGGAGGCCAGATCTTGCTTGTAAAATTGAGTTTCGCATGATTTTATCTTTGGCGTGTACTCTGCCACCCTCTACCACCCTTCCGTGAGCTCACCCACGGACAGATATATGGGCAATAACATCTGGAACAATACACCGTCCTTCCATTCACGAACCAGAAATACTACAGGTTCAGTCTGGACAGAAGGAGGAGGCTCTTTGTTGCATCGAAACTGAAGTATTCATGCTTCACATGTTCTATCACCCATCCCGCTACCACCCTCACTTTTACACCAGCCGATGCATTATTCCTGGATGATAAAGTACGTATCAGCTCATCCTTATTATGTTTATGCACACGGAAAATTATAGGTTATTCTGAATGGTGCAAGATCGCTCGTCGATGAGATCAAGTTACCCTGAAAGTTGTATTCACGGTCTGTCCCCCGATGTTGTACCCATAAAACGGCCACAATTTTGCCATACAAACTCCGTTGGAGCTCCATTACCAGCCAAATCGATCACAACGAAAAGTTGTATGCGTCCATATCCCACTCGTCCGCTTCGACAACATTTCGGAGGCCAGATCCGGCTTGTAAAATTGAGTTTCGGATGATTTTATCTTTGGCGTGTACTCTGCCACCCTCTACCACCCTTCCATGAGATCAATCACGGACAGATATATGGGCAATAACGTATGGAACAATACACCGTCCTTCCATTCACGAACCAGAAAGACTACAGGTTCAGTCTGGACAGAAGGAGGAGGCTCTTTGCTGCATCGAAACTGAAGAATTCATGCTTCACATATTCTATCACCCATCCCGCTACCACCCTCACTTTTTAACTAGCAGATGCATTATTCCTGGATGATAAAGTACGTATCAGCTCATCCTCATTATGTTTATGCACATGGAAAATTATAGGTTATTCTGAATGGTGCAAGATGGCTCGTCGATGAGATCAAGTTACCCTGAAAGTTGTATTCACGGTCTGTCCCCCGATATTGTACCCATAAAACGGCCACAATTTTGCCATACAAACTCCGTTGGAGCTCCATGACCCGCCAAATCGATCACAATGAAAAGTTGTATGCGTCCATATCCCACTCGTCCGCTTCGACAACATTTCGGAGGCCAGATCCGGCTTGTAAAATTGTGTTTCGGATGATTTTATCGTTGGCGTGTACTCTGCCACCCTCTACCACCCTTCCGTGAGCTCAACCATGGACAGATATGTGGGCAATAACGTATGGAACAATACACCGTCGTTCCATTCACGAACCAGAAAGACTACTGGTTCAGTCTGGACAGAAGGAGGAGGCTCTTTGTTGCATCGAAACCGAAGAATTCATGCTTCACATGTTCTATCACCCATCCCGCTACCACCCTCACTTTTTCTCTAGCAGATGCATTATTCCTAGATGATAAAGTACGTAACAGCTCGTCCTCATTATGTTTATGCACACGGAAAATTATAGGTTATTCAGAATGGTGCAAGACAGCTCGTCGATGAGATCAAGTTACCCTGAAAGATGTATTCACGGTCTGTCCCCCGATGTTGTACCCATAAAACGGCCACAATTTTGCCATACAAACTCCGTTGGAGCTCCATGACCGCCAAATCGATCACAATGAAAAGTTGTATGCGTCCATATCCCACTCATCCCCTTCGACAACATTTTGGAGGCCAGATCCGGCTTGTAAAATTGAGTTTCGGATGATTTTATCTTTGGCGTGTACTCTACCACCCTCTACCACCCTTCCGTGAGCTCACCCACGGACAGATATATGGGCAATAACATCTGGAACAATACACCGTCCTTCCATTCACGAACCAGAAAGACTACTGGTTCAGTCTGGACAAAAGGAGGAGGCTCTTTGTTGCATCGAAACCGAAGAATTCATGCTTCACATGTTCTATCACCCATCCCGCTACCACCCTCACTTTTTCACCAGCAGATGCATTATTCCTGGATGATAAAGCACGTAACATCTCATCCACATTATGTTTATGCAGACGCAAAATTATATGTCATTCTGAATGGTGCAAGATGGCTCGTCGATGCGATTAAGCTACCTTGAAAGTTGTATTCACGGTCTGTCCCCCGATGTTGTATCCATAAAACGGCCACAATTTGGCCATACAAACTCCGTTGGAGCTCCATGACCCGCCAAGTCGATCACAACGAAAAGTTGTATGCGTCCATATCCGACTCGTCCCCTGCGACAACATTTCGGAGGCCAGATCCGGCTTGTAAAATTGAGTTTCGGATGATTTTATCTTTGGCGTGTACTCTGCCACCCTCTACCACCCTTCCGTGAGCTCACCCACGGACAAATATATGGGCAATAACATATGGAACAATACACCATCCTTCCATTCACGAACCAGAAAGACTACAGGTTCAGTCTGGACAAAAGGAGGAGGCTCTTTGTTGCATCGAAACCAAAGAATTCATGCTTCACATGTTCTATCACCCATCCCGCTACCACCCCCACTTTTTCACCAGCAGATGCATTATTCCTGGATGATAAAGTACGTAACATCTCATCCTCATTATGTTTATGCAGACGCAAAATTATATGTCATTCTGAATGGTGCAAGATGGCTCGTCGATGCGATTAAGCTACCCTGAAAGTTGTATTCACGGTCTGTCCCCCGATGTTGTACCCATAAAACGGCCACAATTTGGCCATACAAACTCCGTTGGAGCTCCATGACCCGCCAAATCGATCACAACGAAAAGTTGTATGCGTCCATATCCGACTCGTCCCCTGCGACAACATTTCGGAGGCCAGATCTTGCTTGTAAAATTGAGTTTCGGATGATTTTATCTTTGGCGTGTACTCTGCCACCCTCTACCACCCTTCCGTGAGCTCACCCACGGACAGATATATGGGCAATAACATCTGGAACAATACACCGTCCTTCCATTCACGAACCAGAAATACTACAGGTTCAGTCTGGACAGAAGGAGGAGGCTCTTTGTTGCATCGAAACTGAAGAATTCATGCTTCACATGTTCTATCACCCATCCCGCTACCACCCTCACTTTTACACCAGCCGATGCATTATTCCTGGATGATAAAGTACGTATCAGCTCATCCTTATTATGTTTATGCACACGGAAAATTATAGGTTATTCTGAATGGTGCAAGATCGCTCGTCGATGAGATCAAGTTACCCTGAAAGTTGTATTCACGGTCTGTCCCCCGATGTTGTACCCATAAAACGGCCACAATTTTGCCATACAAACTTCGTTGGAGCTCCATTACCCGCCAAATCGATCACAACAAAAAGTTGTATGCGTCCATATCCCACTCGTCCGCTTCGACAACATTTCGGAGGCCAGATCCGGCTTGTAAAATTGAGTTTCGGATGATTTTATCTTTGGCGTGTACTCTGCCACCCTCTACCACCCTTCCGTGAGATCAATCACGGACAGATATATGGGCAATAACGTATGGAACAATACACCGTCCTTCCATTCACGAACCAGAAAGACTACAGGTTCAGTCTGGACAGAAGGAGGAGGCTCTTTGCTGCATCGAAACTGAAGAATTCATGCTTCACATATTCTATCACCCATCCCGCTACCACCCTCACTTTTTAACTAGCAGATGCATTATTCCTGGATGATAAAGTACGTATCAGCTCATCCTCATTATGTTTATGCACACGGAAAATTATAGGTTATTCTGAATGGTGCAAGATGGCTCGTCGATGAGATCAAGTTACCCTGAAAGTTGTATTCACGGTCTGTCCCCCGATGTTGTACCCATAAAACGGCCACAATTTTGCCATACAAACTCCGTTGGAGCTCCATGACCCGCCAAATCGATCACAATGAAATGTTGTATACGTCCATATCCCACTCGTCCGCTTCGACAACATTTCGGAGGCCAAATCCGGCTTGTAAAATTGTGTTTCGGATGATTTTATTGTTGGCGTGTACTCTGCCACCCTCTACCACCCTTCCGTGAGCTCAACCATGGACAGATATGTGGGCAATAACGTATGGAACAATACACCGTCCTTCCATTCACGAACCAAAAAGACTACTGGTTCAGTCTGGACAGAAGGAGGAGGCTCTTTGTTGCATCGAAACCGAAGAATTCATGCTTCACATGTTCTATCACCCATCCCGCTACCACCCTCACTTTTTCTCTAGCAGATGCATTATTCCTAGATGATAAAGTACGTAACAGCTCGTCCTCATTATGTTTATGCACACGGAAAATTATAGGTTATTCAGAATGGTGCAAGACAGCTCGTCGATGAGATCAAGTTACCCTGAAAGATGTATTCACGGTCTGTCCCCCGATGTTGTACCCATAAAACGGCCACAATTTTGCCATACAAACTCCGTTGGAGCTCCATGACCGCCAAATCGATCACAATGAAAAGTTGTATGCGTCCATATCCCACTCATCCCCTTCGACAACATTTCGGAGGCCAGATCCGGCTTGTAAAATTGAGTTTCGGATGATTTTATCTTTGGCGTGTACTCTGCCACCCTCTACCACCCTTCCGTGAGCTCACCCACGGACAGATATATGGGCAATAACATCTGGAACAATACACCGTCCTTCCATTCACGAACCAGAAAGACTACTGGTTCAGTCTGGACATAAGGAGGAGGCTCTTTGTTGCATCGAAACCGAAGAATTCATGCTTCACATGTTCTATCACCCATCCCGCTACCACCCTCACTTTTTCACCAGCAGATGCATTATTCCTGGATGATAAAGCACGTAACATCTCATCCACATTATGTTTATGCAGACGCAAAATTATATGTCATTCTGAATGGTGCAAGATGGCTCGTCGATGCGATTAAGCTACCCTGAAACTTGTATTCACGGTCTGTCCCCCGATGTTGTGTCCATAAAACGGCCACAATTTGGCCATACAAACTCCGTTGGAGCTCCACGACCCGCCAAGTCGATCACAACGAAAAGTTGTATGCGTCCATATCCGACTCGTCCCCTGCAACAACATTTCGGAGGCCAGATCCGGCTTGTAAAATTGAGTTTCGGATGATTTTATCTTTGGCGTGTACTCTGCCACCCTCTACCACCCTTCCGTGAGCTCACCCACAAACAGATATATGGGCAATAACGTATGGAACAATACACCGTCCTTCTATTCACGAACCAGAAAGACTACAGGGTCAGTCTGGACAGAAGGAGGAGGCTCTTTGTTGCATCGAAACCGAAGAATTCATGCTTCACATGTTCTATCACCCATCCTGCTACCACCCTCACTTTTTCACCAGCAGATGCATTATTCCTGGATGATAAAGTACGTAACAACTCATCCTCATTATGTTTATGCACACGAAAAATTATAGGTCATTCTGAATGGTGCGAGATGGCTCGCCGATGAGATCAAGTTACCCTGAAAATTGTATTTACGGTCTGTCCCCCGATGTTGTGTCCATAAAAAGACCACAAGTTGGCCATACAAACTCCGTTGGAGCTCCATGACCCGCCAAGTCGATCACAACGAAAAGTTGTATGCGTCCATATCCCACTCGTCCCCTGTGACAACATTTCGGAGGCCAGATCCGGCTTGTAAAATTGAGTTTCGGATGATTTTATCTTTGGCGTGTACTCTGCCACCCTCTACCACCCTTCCATGAGCTCAACCACGGACAGATATATCGGCAATAACGTATGGAACAATACACCGTCCTTCCATTCACGAACCAGAAATACTACAGGTTCAGTCTGGACAGAAGGAGGAGGCTCTTTGTTGCATCGAAACTGAAGAATTCATGCTTCACATGTTCTATCACCCATCCCGCTACCACCCTCACTTTTTCACTAGCAGATGCATTATTCCTGGATGATAAAGTACGTATCAGCTCATCCTCATTATGTTTATGCACACGGAAAATTATAGGTTATTCTGAATGGTGCAAGATGGCTCGTCGATGAGATCAAGTTACCCTGAAAGTGGTATTCACGGTCTGTCCCCCGATGTTGTACTCATAAAACGACCACAATTTTGCCATACAAACTCCGTTGGAGCTCCATGACCCGCCAAATCGATCACAATGAAAAGTTGTATGCGTTCATATCACACTCGTCCGCTTCGACAACATTTCGGAGGCCAGATCCGGCTTGTAAAATTGAGTTTCGGATGATTTTATCGTTGGCGTGTACTCTGCCACCCTCTACCACCCTTCCATGAGCTCAACCATGGACAGATATATGGGCAATAACGTATGGAACAATACACCGTCCTTCCATTCACGAACCAGAAAGACTACAGGTTCAGTCTGGACAAAAGGAGGAGACTCTTTGTTGCATCGAAACCGAAGAATTCATGCTTCACATGTTCTATCACCCATCCCGCTACCACCCTCACTTTTTCACTAGCAGATGCATTATTCCTAGATGATAAAGTACATAATAGCTCGTCCTCATTATGTTTATGCACACGGAAAATTATAGGTTATTCAGAATGGTAAAAGATGGCTCGTCGATGAGATCAAGTTACCCTGAAAGTTGTATTCACGGTCTGTCCCCCGATGTTGTACCCATAAAACGGCCACAATTTTGCCATATAAACTCCGTTGGAGCTCCATGACCCGCCAAATCGATCACAATGAAAAGTTGTATGCGTCCGTATCCCACTCGTCCGCTTCGACATCATTTCGGAGGCCAGATCCGGCTTGTAAAATTGAGTTTCGGATGATTTTATCTTTGGCGTGTACACTCCCACCCTCTACCACCTTTTCAAGAGCTCACCCACGGACAGATATATGGGCAATAACGTATGTAACAATACACCGTCCTTCCATTCACGCACCAGAAAGACTACTGGTTCAGTCTGGACTGAAGGAGGAGGCTCTTTGTTGCATCGAAACCAAAGAATTCATGCTTCACATGTTCTATCACCCATCCCGCTACCACCCTCACTTTTTCACCAGCAGATGCATTATTCCAGGATGATAAAGCACGTAACATCTCATCCACATTATGTTTATGCAGACGCAAAATTATATGTCATTCTGAATGGTGCAAGAGGGCTCGTCGATGCGATTAAGCTACCCTGAAAGTTGTATTCACGGTCTGTCCCCCGATGTTGTATCCATAAAACGGCCACAATTTGGCCATACAAACTCCGTTGGAGCTCCATGACCCGCCAAGTCGATCACAACGAAAAGTTGTATGCGTCCATATCCGACTCGTCCCCGGCGACAACATTTCGGAGGCCAGATCCGGCTTGTAAAATTGAGTTTCGGATGATTTTATCTTTGGCGTGTACTCTGCCACCCTCTACCACCCTTCCGTGAGCTCACCCACGGACAAATATATGGGCAATAACATATGGAACAATACACCATCCTTCTATTCACGAACCAGAAAGACTACAGGTTCAGTCTGGACAGAAGGAGGAGGCTCTTTGTTGCATCGAAACCGAAGAATTCATGCTTCCCCTGTTCTATCACGCATCCTGCTACCACCCTCACTTTTTCACCAGCAGATGCATTATTCCTGGATGATAAAGTACATAACAACTCATCCTCATTATGTTTATGCACACGAAAAATTATAGGTCATTCTGAATGGTGCAAGATGGCTCGTCGATGAGATCAAGTTACCCTGAAAGTTGTATTTACGGTCTGTCCCCCGATGTTGTACCCATAAAACTGCCACAATTTGGCCATACAAACTCCGTTGGAGCTCCATGACCCGCCAAATCGATCACAACGAAAAGTTGTATGCGTCCCTATCCCATTAGTCCGCTTCGACATCATTTCGGAGGCCAGATCCTGCTTGTAAAATTGAGTTTCGGATGATTTTATCTTTGGCGTGTACTCTGCCACCCTCTACCACCTTTCCGTGAGCTCAACCACGGACAGATATATCGGCAATAACGTATGGAACAATACACCGTCCTTCCATTCACGAACCAGAAATACTACAGGTTCAGTCTGGACAGAAGGAGGAGGCTCTTTGTTGCATCGAAACTGAAGAATTCATGCTTCACATGTTCTACCACCCATCGCGCTACCACCCTCACTTTTTCACTAGCCGATGCATTATTCCTGGATGATAAAGTACGTATCAGCTCATCCTCATTATGTTTATGCACACGGAAAATTATAGGTTATTCTGAATGGTGCAAGATCGCTCGTCGATGAGATCAAGTTACCCTGAAAGTTGTATTCACGGTCTGTCCCCCGATGTTGTACCCATAAAACGGCCACAATTTTGCCATACAAACTCCGTTGGAGCTCCATTACCCGCCAAATCGATCACAACGAAAAGTTGTATGCGTCCATATCCCACTCGTCCGCTTCGACAACATTGCGGAGGCCAGATCCGGATTGTAAAATTGAGTTTCGGATGATTTTATCGTTGGCGTTTACTCTGCTACCCTCTACCACCCTTCCGTGAGATCAATCACGGACAGATATATGGGCAATAACTGATAAAGGGGTGTCCCGATCTTCTCGTTGACCTCGATGTAGGTGGATGATATCTTGTGGGACGCTGACGAATCTCTGGCTGTTCCCCCGTTGCCAATGCAACAGTTCTCAACCCTATTAGATATTCGCAACTTCACACACTTGCGCACGTAGCCGCCGACCACGAAGCGGTTTGCAATCTACCAATTCCCAATGGAACTGCAGAAGACACTTGAATCTTGCAGTAGGATAAACACCAGATCGCAACAAAGTGCTGAAGGTAGAATACTCCTGATCGAATCAAAGAGGAATATTGATTACAGAGGAATGCTTAAAGCAATTCAATCTGAAAAGAGGTTTAATCAAAACGTGGTCTCCCTCTAACTAACCCTAAGTAAGGGTATTTATATCCTAAGATAGTTGGAAGGGGTACACGGCCCGTCAGCCCAAAAAGCCTGCGCGCAGGCAGCACGGTAGTACCGCTTATAGCATGCGGTACTACCGCTCCAAGCGGTACTACCGCTTAAGTACCGCTCTAGTACCGGTTAGGTCGCTTGGATGCCAGAAATATTTTGCTAAGCGGTACTGAGTACGGTAGCACGGGGCGGTACTACCGCTTTAAGCGGTACTACCGCTGGTGTGGGGCGGTACTGCCGCCCTGGAAACTGCAGGGTCCTCCTCCCTGCCCAGCTGCACTGCCTCCTTGCTCTCCTCCTTGCTCCCTTGTGCTATGCCTTCCTCTCCAATGTACCTAATGACACACACACACAAGGATTTAGGCAGTATAAAGCTCTCATTAAAATAAATAGCATTATCAACTAAGAGAGAATCCACCTGTTGTTCTAGTAGTTTAGCACGAGCTCTTGTAATGGGTCCAATCCTGATTTCATCATTGGACATCTTCTTTGTAGCAACAGGTTGTTCATGAGGTAGAGATGGAGTCATAGTATAGATGTCCTCATCATCCTCCCCCCCTTGAAAAGGCGTCGACCTCGACGCGTCAAGGTCATCTCCAAGATAGGGCGTCAAATCAGCAACATTAAAAGAATTACTGACACCAAACTCCTCGGCAGGAAGATCAATCGTGTATGCATTATCATTTATTTTTGTAAGCACTTTATAAGGACCAGCACCACGTGGCATCAACTTGGACTTGCGCAGATTAGGGAACCTATCCTTGCGGAAGTGTACCCACACCATGTCACCCGGTTGGAACAACACCTCCTTGCGCTTCTTGTTAACACGAGCAGCTGTGTGCTTGCCCTTCTTCTCAATGGCTGCCTTTGTTTTCTCATGAATCTTTTTCACAAAATCTGCACGCTGCGAGGCCTCCATGTTCACCCTTTCTTGCGTTGGCAGCGGCAGCAAGTCAAATGGTGCAATGGGTTTGAAACCATAGACCACCTCAAATGGACAAAGTTGCGTGGTAGAGTGCACCGCTCTGTTGTAAGCAAACTCCACATGCGGCAAGCATTCCTCCCACTCACGCAGATTCTTCTTGATCATGGTTCTCAGCAATGTGGAAAGTGTACGATTCACCACCTCCGTTTGACCATCAGTTTGGGGATGACAAGTAGTACTGAACAGTAGCTTCGTTCCCAGCTTGCCCCAAAGTGTCTTCCAGAAGTAACTCATGAATTTCACATCACGGTCAGAAACAATCGTCCTTGGTACGCCATGTAAACGCACGATGTCCCTGAAAAACAGATTAGCAATATGCGACGCATCGTCGCTTTTGTGGCAGGCAATAAAATGTGACATCTTTGAAAATCTGTCTACTACCACAAAAATAGAATCATGTCCTCTCCGGGTTCTAGGCAATCCTAAAACAAAATCCATGCTGATATCTTCCCATGGAGAATTAGGTGCAGGAAGAGGGGTATACAGACCGTGAGGTTTTAGCTTGGACTTTGCCTGATTGCAAGCGATGCAACGCTTCACATACCTGTCCACATCACGCCTCATCTTTGGCCAGTAAAAATGATCTGCGAGCATAAGGAACGTCTTCTCACGTCCAAAGTGGCCCATCAAACCGCCAGCATGAGATTCCTGCAACAAGAGCAAACGCACGGACGATTCTGGCACACACAGTTTGTTAGCGCGAAACAAGTACCCATCATGTATATGGTATTTTTCCCACGCTTTCACAGCAGAACATTGAGCAAATGGCGTCGCAAAATCAGTATCCAAAGCATATAAATCACGCAAACTCTCTAAACCAGGAACTTGAACATCAAGTCGTGTCAATAACATGCTTTTCCGAGAGAGTGCATCAGCAACAACATTGTCTTTTCCTTTCTTATACTTAATGATGTATGGGAAGGATTCAATGAACTCAACCCATTTAGCATGTCGTTTATTCAGATTTGACTGGCTTTTTAAAAACTTCAAAGCCTCATGGTCAGAATGTATGATAAATTCTTTTGGCCACAAATAATGTTGCCAAACCTCAAGAACTCTAACGAGAGCATACAATTCTTTATCATAAACAGGATAGTTCAATTGTGCACCATTCAGTTTCTCAGAAAAATATGCAATTGGTTTACCCTCTTGCATTAGCACACCTCCGATTCCAATGCCACTAGCATCACATTCGATCTCAAATTGCTTATGGAAATCAGGAAGTACAAGCAACGGTGCAGTAATTAAACGACGTTTCAGCTCATCAAATGCATAATCTTGGGCTGTGCCCCACACAAACTCAACACCTTTTTTGGTAAGGTCATTCAAAGGTGCAGCAATAGTACTGAAATCTTTCACAAAACGTCTATAAAAACCAGCAAGACCATGAAAGCTTCGTACTTGACTAACATTCAAAGGAGTAGGCCAATTTTTAATAGCTTCAATTTTAGATTCATCGACCTCAACACCATGAGCAGAAACAACATAACCCAGAAATGTGACCTTATCTTTGCAAAATGTGCATTTATCCAGATTACCATAAAGCTTAGCATCACACAACACTTGCAAAACTTGGCGAATATGATCAGAATGTTCAGATGCATTGCGGCTGTAAATAAGTATATCATCAAAATAGACAACCACAAATTTACCAATAAAGTGCCTCAAAACATGGTTCATTAATCTCATGAAAATACTAGGTGCATTAGTTAACCCAAAAGGCATGACTAACCACTCATATAAACCAAACTTTGTTTTAAAGGCTGTCTTCCATTCATCCCCTTGTTTCATCCTAATTTGATGATAACCACTACGCAAGTCAATTTTAAAGAAAATAACAGCACCACTCAATTCATCTAGCATATCTTCCAAACGTGGAATAGGGTGACGATATCGAATAGTGATGTTATTTATAGCTCGACAATCTACGCACATGCGCCATGTACCATCTTTCTTAGGAACTAAAATCACAGGAACAACACAAGGACTTAAGCTCACGCGAATATAACCTTTGTCGAGAAGCTCTTGTACTTGTTTCTGAATTTCCTTAGTTTCCTCGGGGTTGGTGCGGTATGGGGCCCGATTGGGCAGCGACGCTCCTGGTATCAAATCAATTTGATGCTCGATACCCCGCAATGGTGGCAAACCAGCAGGGACCTCCGCCGGAAACACGTCACCAAATTCCTGTAACACATTAGAAACACCAAGAGAGAGAGGAGTCATATCATTAGAAATCAAAATTTCACCCCTGCACAGAAGCACAAGAGGAACAGCAGTGGGATCCTCACGGAACTCTCTCAAATCAGATTTGGTGGCTAACATGACTAAGGAATTCACTCCCTCACATTTACTTTTACCGGTCAAATTTGGCTTGTGGCTCTCACTCACCGGAAGTGTAGTCTCTCGCCTATCTAATCTCTCGCTCTCTTTCTCAAGATTCACTTCAATTTTTTGACGAGATTTAGTTACAATTTGCTGCGGAGTCATGGGTCGCAAAATAATATCCTTGCCATGCCAAGTCAACTGGTATGTGTTGGCTCTCCCATTGTGAAGAACGTTTCTATCATATTGCCATGGGCGGCCCAACAACAAGTGACAAACAGTCATAGGAACCACATCAAACTCAATGGAGTCTTTATATGGTCCAATCTGAAAGTCCACACGCACCATGTGGCTGACCTTCATCTCTCCAGTATCGCTCAACCACTGAATATAATAAGGGTGTGGGTGCGGTAAATATTTCAGCTTTAGTTTGGCACAGAGCTCTTTACTAGCCAAATTGCGACAACTACCACCATCAATGATCACTTTGCACGCCTTGCCAGGACCAATAATAGCCTTTGTTTGAAACAAATTACACCGCTAATTATCAGCACTAGGCTGAACACTTAACACTCGTTCCGAGAAAACGATAGTAGGAAAGTGTGTTGCATAAGCATCGAGAGCCCCATCAGTGGTATCCTCATTCTCCCAATCTTCAGAAGTAGGATCAGCATCATCACCGGTCTCATACTCTAAATCCGCATTAATCAACATGACCTTCTTATTGGGACAATCCTTCTTGAAGTGACCTTTGCCTCCACATGTATGACAATGCATATCCCTATTTCTTGCTGTAGACATAGATGAACCAGTAGCACTCGCAGCAGGGTGCACCGGTTTCTTTGCAGTAGAAACAGCAGAATCTGACTTGTTACTAGAAGGAACAGGAAAACCAGAAGTATCACTTTGTGGGGGCGCCCCACCAGTAGGTCGTGGGGTGAAACGACCACGAGCAGAAGCAGAACGAGAGGTAAACTTGGCTTCTTCGGCCAACTGAATTTCTGCTTCACGGGCTTGATGTAACAAATCTGACATTTCTTGATATTGGTGATGCCGAACAATACGCTTGATATTGTATGTCAAACCAGAAAGAAATCGCTGCATGGTCTGTTCGGGCTGTTCACGGACTCGGGCACGCTGCATAATCAACTCCATCTCCTGAAAATAATCATCCACGGACATTGTACCTTGCCGCAAATTCTGCAACTTATCATAGAGAGAACGAATATAGTTGCGTGGAATAAACCGGGCACGCATCACTTCCTTCATATTGCGCCATGTAAGAATTGGAGGATCTCCATCCTCCCGTCTTGTACGCACAAGATGATCCCACCAACGCAAAGCATAACCATCAAATTCAGAAGATGCCAACTTGATTTTTCTGTCCTCGGTGTACTCATGTAAACGCCACAATCTCTCTATCTTGAGCTCCCAACTAAGATATTCTTCCACATCAGTAGAGCCCACAAATGTGGGAATAGAGAATTTCGGCTTACCCAGCCCATCCTCATCACGGTGAGGTTGCTGAATATCAGTATCACGGCGTGCACCCAAAACAGCAAACCCACAGCCACCCCCACGGCCGCCATTACCATGGCCACCATGACCACGGCCACCATGAACCATAATATTGGCAGCATGAGCAGCGTTTGCAGCTGCGTCAGCTACATGACCACCATGAACACTTGCCTCACCATCATCATCAAGATCATCATCTTGCTCCCGAATGCGCCGTTGACCCACGGAGGCTTGCAACGCAGCTACGGCATGCGTCAAATCCGTAACGGACTGCTGAAGTGTAGTCATAGTTTCATGAGTTGTATTCATGGTATCTTGAGTGTCAGCAAGCTTGAAGTCAATAGCACGCACATCCTCTTGTATACCATCACAAGCAGAATTAAATTGGTTCGTCAAATGATCACGAAGTGCCGCATATTCATTCCAATGCACCACGGATTTAGGATCCTTTCGCTGCTGGACATCAAAAGACTCTTCGGACATGATTAGGGAATTAGTACGCACAGAAAGAAAAATATAGTGGGTGTATGTGGAAAACTCTCAACTCACTCAAAACTGAAAGAAACAAGGTATCTTACCGTTCCAAAGTGAATTAGAATCGCTTACCAACTTGGATAGACAGAACTTGCACGGATGTGAGGAAGCGAATACCGAGGGAAAAACTATCACACGACAAACCAGGGTATATAGTGGAGCTTGGTTGGGATACCTAACAACACCGAAGATAAAGCCTAGTGCTGATCGTGTGAGTCACACCCAAGGAAACACAAACGGTGGAGAGAAACTTGGCAAAGCAACTCTCGCACGGTACGCAGCTCCACAACTGCGAAAGATAATAACAAGGAACTGCCCTCGATTCTTCTCTTTCTTTCTTTCTTTCTTCTTCTTCTTTTTTTTTCAAATGTCACGTGAACAGTGCTGTGAACAGTAATGCGGATTTTTTTTAACTACTTGGAAACAAATCTGGAAATCTAAACTCCAATGGAAATAGATCGGATCACAAGGATAAACCCAACGACCAGCAACTAAAACCAATCTACGATGCAATCTAGGCTATGGCAAACTATGAAGAACCCTAATATTTTTGTGAGGCTTTTTCTGGATAGGAGGAAAACAACACTAATCTAAGGGATTGATGGATGCTCACCGAGTAAACACTGGATATCTGATACCAAGATGATAAAGGGGTGTCCCGATCTTCTCGTTGAGCTCGATGTAGGTGGATGATATCTTGTGGGACGCTGACGAATCTCTGGCTGTTCCCCCGTTGCCAATGCAACAGTTCTCAACCCTATTCGATATTCGCAACTTCACACACTTGCGCACGTAGCCGCCGACCACGAAGCGGTTTGCAATCTACCAATTCCCAATGGAACAGCAGAAGACACTTGAATCTTGCAGTAGGATAAACACCAGATCGCAACAAAGTGGTGAAGGTAGAATACTCCTGATCGAATCAAAGAGGAATATTGATTACAGAGGAATGCTTAAAGCAATTCAATCTGAAAAGAGGTTTAATCAAAACGTGGTCTCCCTCTAACTAACCCTAAGGAAGGGTATTTATATCCTAAGATAGTTGGAAGGGGTACACGGCCTGTCAGCCCAAAAAGCCTGCGCGCAGGCAGCACGGTAGTACCGCTTATAGCATGCGGTACTACCGCTCCAAGCGGTAATACCGCTTAAGTACCGCTCTAGTACCGGTTAGGTCGTTTGGATGCCAGAAATATTTTGCTAAGCGGTACTGAGTATGGTAGCACGGGGCGGTACTACCGCTGGTGTGGGGCGGTACTACCGCCCTGGAAACTGCAGGGTCCTCCTCCCTGCCTAGCTGCACTGCCTCCTTGCTCTCCTCCTTGCTCCCTTGTGCTATGCCTTCCTCTCCAATGTACCTAATGACACACACACACAAGGATTTAGGCAGTATAAAGCTCTCATTAAAATAAATAGCATTATCAACTAAGAGAGAATCCACCTGTTGTTCTAGTAGTTTAGCACGAGCTCTTGTAATGGGTCCAATCCTGATTTCATCATTGGACATCTTCTTTGTAGCAACAGGTTGTTCATGAGGTAGAGATGGAGTCATAGTATAGATGTCCTTATCATCCTCCCCCCCTTGAAAAGGCATCGACCTCGACGCGTCAAGGTCATCTCCAAGATAGGGCGTCAAATCAGCAACATTAAAAGAATTACTGACACCAAACTCCTCGGCAGGAAGATCAATCGTGTATGCATTATCATTTATTTTTGTAAGCACTTTATAAGGACCAGCACCACGTGGCATCAACTTGGACTTGCGCAGATTAGGGAACCTATCCTTGAGGAAGTGTACCCACACCATGTCACCCGGCTGGAACAACACCTCCTTGCGCTTCTTGTTAACACGAGCAACTGTGTGCTTGCCCTTCTTCTCAATGGCTGCCTTTGTTTTCTCATGAATCTTTTTCACAAAATCTGCACGCTACGAGGCCTCCATGTTCACCCTTTCTTGCGTTGGCAGCGGCAGCAAGTCAAATGGTGCAATGGGTTTGAAACCATAGACCACCTCAAATGGACAAAGTTGCGTGGTAGAGTGCACCGCTCTGTTGTAAGCAAACTCCACATGCGGCAAGCATTCCTCCCACTCACGCAGATTCTTCTTGATCATGGTTCTCAGCAATGT
Organism: Elymus sibiricus; assembly: GCA_039707655.1. Classification (NCBI taxonomy): domain Eukaryota; kingdom Viridiplantae; phylum Streptophyta; class Magnoliopsida; order Poales; family Poaceae; genus Elymus; species Elymus sibiricus. Next base: position 172,509,460 of record CM077670.1, read on the forward strand.
GGAAAGTGTACGATTCACCACCTCCGTTTGACCATCAGTTTGGGGATGACAAGTAGTACTGAACAGTAGCTTCGTTCCCAGCTTGCCCCAAAGTGTCTTCCAGAAGTAACTCATGAATTTCACATCACGGTCAGAAACAATCGTCCTTGGTTCGCCATGTAAACGCACGATGTCCCTGAAAAACAGATTAGCAATATGCGACGCATCGTCGCTTTTGTGGCAGGCAATAAAATGTGACATCTTTGAAAATCTGTCTACTACCACAAAAATAGAATCATGTCCTCTCCGGGTTCTAGGCAATCCTAAAACAAAATCCATGCTGATATCTTCCCATGGAGAATTAGGTGCAGGAAGAGGGGTATACAGACCGTGAGGTTTCAGCTTGGACTTTGCCTGATTGCAAGCGATGCAACGCTTCACATACCTGTCCACATCACGCCTCATCTTTGGCCAGTAAAAATGATCTGCGAGCATAAGGAACGTCTTCTCACGTCCAAAGTGGCCCATCAAACCGCCAGCATGAGATTCCTGCAACAAGAGCAAACGCACGGACGATTCTGGCACACACAGTTTGTTAGCGCGAAACAAGTACCCATCATGTATATGGTATTTTTCCCACGCTTTCACAGCAGAACATTGAGCAAATGGCGTCGCAAAATCAGTATCCAAAGCATATAAATCACGCAAACTCTCTAAACCAGGAACTTGAACATCAAGTCGTGTCAATAACATGCTTTTCCGAGAGAGTGCATCAGCAACAACATTGTCTTTTCCTTTCTTATACTTAATGATGTATGGGAAGGATTCAATGAACTCAACCCATTTAGCATGTCGTTTATTCAGATTTGACTGGCTTTTTAAAAACTTCAAAGCCTCATGGTCAGAATGTATGATAAATTCTTTTGGCCACAAATAATGTTGCCAAACCTCAAGAACTCTAACGAGAGCATACAATTCTTTATCATAAACAGGATAGTTCAATTGTGCACCATTCAGTTTCTCAGAAAAATATGCAATTGGTTTACCCTCTTGCATTAGCACACCTCCGATTCCAATGCCACTAGCATCACATTCGATCTCAAATTGCTTATGGAAATCAGGAAGTACAAGCAACGGTGCAGTAATTAAACGACGTTTCAGCTCATCAAATGCATAATCTTGGGCTGTGCCCCACACAAACTCAACACCTTTTTTGGTAAGGTCATTCAAAGGTGCAGCAATAGTACTGAAATCTTTCACAAAACGTCTATAAAAACCAGCAAGACCATGAAAGCTTCGTACTTGACTAACATTCAAAGGAGTAGGCCAATTTTTAATAGCTTCAATTTTAGATTCATTGACCTCAACACCATGAGCAGAAACAACATAACCCAGAAATATGACCTTATCTTTGCAAAATGTGCATTTATCCAGATTACCATAAAGCTTAGCATCACGCAACACTTGCAAAACATGGCGAATATGATCAGAATGTTCAGATGCATTGCGGCTGTAAATAAGTATATCATCAAAATAGACAACCACAAATTTACCAATAAAGTGCCTCAAAACATGGTTCATCAATCTCATGAAAATACTAGGTGCATTAGTTAACCCAAAAGGCATGACTAACCACTCATATAAACCAAACTTTGTTTTAAAGGCTGTCTTCCATTCATCCCCTTGTTTCATCCTAATTTGATGATAACCACTACGCAAGTCAATTTTAGAGAAAATAACAGCACCACTCAATTCATCTAGCATATCTTCCAAACGTGGAATAGGGTGACGATATCGAATAGTGATGTTATTTATAGCTCGACAATCTACGCACATGCGCCATGTACCATCTTTCTTAGGAACTAAAATCACAGGAACAGCACAAGGACTTAAGCTCACGAATATAACCTTTGTCGAGAAGCTCTTGTACTTGTTTCTGAATTTCCTTAGTTTCCTCGGGGTTGGTGCGGTATGGGGCCCGATTGGGCAGCGACACTCCTGGTATCAAATCAATTTGATGCTCGATACCCCGCAATGGTGGCAAACCAGCAGGGACCTCCGCCGGAAACACGTCACCAAATTCCTGTAACACATTAGAAACACCAAGAGAGAGAGGAGTCATATCATTAGAAATCAAAATTTCACCCCTGCACAGAAGCACAAGAGGAACAGCAGTGGGATCCTCACGGAACTCTCTCAAATCAGATTTGGTGGCTAACATGACTAAGGAATTCACTCCCTCACATTTACTTTTACCGCTCAAATTTGGCTTGTGGCTCTCACTCACCGGAAGTGTAGTCTCTCGCCTATCTAATCTCTCGCTCTCTTTCTCAAGATTAACTTCAATTTTTTGACGAGATTCAGTTACAATTTGCTGCGGAGTCATGGGTCGCAAAATAATATCCTTGCCATGCCAAGTCAACTGGTATGTGTTGGCTCTCCCATTGTGAAGAACGTTTCTATCATATTGCCATGGGCGGCCCAACAACAAGTGACAAACAGTCATAGGAACCACATCAAACTCAATGGAGTCTTTATATGGTCCAATCTGAAAGTCCACACGCACCATGTGGCTGACCTTCATCTCTCCAGTATCGCTCAACCACTGAATATAATAAGGGTGTGGGTGCGGTAAATATTTCAGCTTTAGTTTGGCACAGAGCTCTTTACTAGCCAAATTGCGACAACTACCACCATCAATGATCACTTTGCACGCCTTGCCAGGACCAATAATAGCCTTTGTTTGAAACAAATTACACCGCTGATTATCAGCACTAGGCTGAACACTTAACACTCGTTCCGAGCAAACGATAGTAGGAAAGTGTGTTGCATAAGCATCGAGAGCCCCATCAGTGGTATCCTCATTCTCCCAATCTTCAGAAGTAGGATCAGCATCATCACCGGTCTCATACTCTAAATCCTCATTAATCAACATGACCTTCTTATTGGGACAATCCTTCTTGAAGTGACCTTTGCCTCCACATGTATGACAATGCATATCCCTATTTCTTGCTGTAGACATAGATGAACCAGTAGCACTCGCAGCAGGGTGCACCGGTTTCTTTGCAGTAGAAACAGCAGAATCTGACTTGTTACTGGAAGGAACAGGAAAACCAGAAGTATCACTTTGTGGGGGCGCCGCACCAGTAGGTCGTGGGGTGAAACGACCACGAGCAGAAGCAGAACGAGAGGTAAACTTGGCTTCTTCGGCCAACTGAATTTCTGCTTCACGGGCTTGATGTAACAAATCTGACATGTCTTGATATTGGTGATGCCGAACAATACGCTTGATATTGTATGTCAAACCAGAAAGAAATCGCTGCATGGTCTGTTCGGGCTGTTCACGGACTCGGGCACGCTGCATAATCAACTCCATCTCCTGAAAATAATCATCCACGGACATTGTACCTTGCCGCAAATTCTGCAACTTATCATAGAGAGAACGAATATAGTTGCGTGGAACAAACCGGGCACGCATCACTTCCTTCATATTGCGCCATGTAAGAATTGGAGGATCTCCATCCTCCCGTCTTGTACGCACAAGATGATCCCACCAACGCAAAGCATAACCATCAAATTCAGAAGATGCCAACTTGATTTTTCTGTCCTCGGTGTACTCATGTAAACGCCACAATCTCTCTATCTTGAGCTCCCAACTAAGATATTCTTCCACATCAGTAGAGCCCACAAATGTGGGAATAGAGAATTTCGGCTTACCCAGCCCATCCTCATCACGGTGAGGTTGCTGAATATCAGTATCACGGCGTGCACCCAAAACAGCAAACCCACGGCCACCCCCACGGCCGCCATTACCATGGCCACCATGACCACGGCCACCATGAACCATAATATTAGCAGCATGAGCAGCGTTTGCAGCTGCGTCAGCTACATGACCACCATGAACACTTGCCTCACCATCATCATCAAGATCATCATCTTGCTCCCGAATGCGCCGTTGACCCACGGAGGCTTGCAACGCAGCTACGGCATGCGTCAAATCCGTAACGGACTGCTGAAGTGTAGTCATAGTTTCATGAGTTGTATTCATGGTATCTTGAGTGTCAGCAAGCTTGAAGTCAATAGCACGCACATCCTCTTGTATACCATCACAAGCAGAATTAAATTGGTTCGTCAAATGATCACGAAGTGCCGCATATTCATTCCAATGCACCACGGATTTAGGATCCTTTCGCTGCTGGACATCAAAAGACTCTTCGGACATGATTAGGGAATTAGTACGCACAGAAAGAAAAATATAGTGGGTGTATGTGGAAAACTCTCAACTCACTCAAAACTGAAAGAAACAAGGTATCTTACCGTTCCAAAGTGAATTAGAATCGCTTACCAACTTGGATAGGCAGAATTTGCACGGATGTGAGGAAGCGAATACCGAGGGAAAAACTATCACACGACAAACCAGGGTATATAGTGGAGCTTGGTTGGGATACCTAACAACACCGAAGATAAAGCCTAGTGCTGATCGTGTGAGTCACACCCAAGGAAACACAAACGGTGGAGAGAAACTTGGCAAAGCAACTCTCGCACGGTACACAGCTCCACAACTGCGAAAGATAATAACAAGGAACTGCCCTCGATTCTTCTCTTTCTTTCTTTCTTTCTTCTTCTTCTTTTTTTTTTTCAAATGTCACGTGAACAGTGCCGTGAACAGTAATGCGGATTTTTTTTTAACTACTTGGAAACAAATCTGGAAATCTAAACTCCAATGGAAATAGATCGGATCACAAGGATAAACCCAACGACCAGCAACTAAAACCAATCTACGATGCAATCTAGGCTATGGCAAACTATGAAGAACCCTAATATTTTTGTGAGGCTTTTTCTGGATAGGAGGAAAACAACACTAATCTAAGGGATTGATGGATGCTCACCGAGTAAACACTGGATATCTGATACCAAGATAATAAAGGGGTGTCCCGATCTTCTCGTTGAGCTCGATGTAGGTGGATGATATCTTGTGGGACGCTGACGAATCTCTGGCTGTTCCCCCGTTGCCAATGCAACAGTTCTCAACACTATTCGATATTCGCAACTTCACACACTTGCGCACGTAGCCGCCGACCACGAAGCGGTTTGCAATCTACCAATTCCCAATGGAACAGCAGAAGACACTTGAATCTTGCAGTAGGATAAACACCAGATCGCAACAAAGTGGTGAAGGTAGAATACTCCTGATCGAATCAAAGAGGAATATTGATTACAGAGGAATGCTTAAAGCAATTCAATCTGAAAAGAGGTTTAATCAAAACGTGGTCTCCCTCTAACTAACCCTAAGGAAGGGTATTTATATCCTAAGATAGTTGGAAGGGGTACACGGCCCGTCAGCCCAAAAAGCCTGCGCGCAGGCAGCACGGTAGTACCGCTTATAGCATGCGGTACTACCGCTCCAAGCGGTAATACCGCTTAAGTACCGCTCTAGTACCGGTTAGGTCGCTTGGATGCCAGAAATATTTTGCTAAGCGGTACTGAGTACGGTAGCACGGGGCGGTACTACCGCTTTAAGCGGTACTACCGCTGGTGTGGGGCGGTACTACCGCCCTGGAAACTGCAGGGTCCTCCTCCCTGCCCAGCTGCACTGCCTCCTTGCTCTCCTCCTTGCTCCCTTGTGCTATGCCTTCCTCTCCAATGTACCTAATGACACACACACACAAGGATTTAGGCAGTATAAAGCTCTCATTAAAATAAATAACATTATCAACTAAGAGAGAATCCACCTGTTGTTCTAGTAGTTTAGCACGAGCTCTTGTAATGGGTCCAATCCTGATTTCATCATTGGACATCTTCTTTGTAGCAACAGGTTGTTCATGAGGTAGAGATGGAGTCATAGTATAGATGTCCTCATCAATAACGTATGGAACAATACACCGTCCTTCCATTCACGAACCAGAAAGACTACAGGTTCAGTCTGGACAGAAGGAGGAGGCTCTTTGCTGCATCGAAACCGAAGAATTCATGCATCACATATTCTATCACCCATCCCGCTACCACCCTCACTTTTTCACTAGCAGATGCATTATTCCTAGATGATAAAGTACGTAACAGCAAATCCTCATTATGTTTATGCACACGGAAAATTATAGGTTATTCAGAATGGTGCAAGATGGCTCGTCGATGAGATCAAGTTACCCTAAAAGTTGTATTCACGGTATGTCCCCCGATGTTGTACCCATAAAACGGCCACAATTTTGCCATACAAACTCCGTTGGAGCTCCATGACCCGCCAAATCGATCACAATGAAAAGTTGTATCCGTCCATATCCCACTCGTCCGCTTCGACAACATTTCGGAGGCCAGATCCGGCTTGTAAAATTGAGTTTCGGATGATTTTATCTTTGGCGTGTACTCTCCCACCCTCTACCACCTTTTCGTGAGCTCACCCACGGACAGATATATGGGCAATAACGTATGTAACAATACACCGTCCTTCCATTCACGAACCAGAAAGACTACTGGTTCAGTCTGGACTGAAGGAGGATGCTCTTTGTTGCATCGAAACCAAAGAATTCATGCTTCACATGTTCTATCACCCATCCCGCTACCACCCTCACTTTTTCACCAGCAGATGCATTATTCCTGGATGATAAAGCACGTAACATCTCATCCACATTATCTTTATGCAGACGCAAAATTATATGTCATTCTGAATGGTGAAAGATGGCTCGTCGATGCGATTAAGCTACCCTGAAAGTTGTATTCACGGTCTGTCCCCCGATGTTGTATCCATAAAACGGCCACAATTTGGCCATACAAACTCCGTTGGAGCTCCATGACCCGCCAAGTCGATCACAACGAAAAGTTGTATGCGTCCATATCCGACTCGTCCCCTGCGACAACATTTCGGAGGCGAGATCCGGCTTGTAAAATTGAGTTTCGGATGATTTTATCTTTGGCGTGTACTCTGCCACCCTCTACCACCCTTCCGTGAGCTCACCCACGGACAAATATATGGGCAATAACATATGGAACAATACACCATCCTTCTATTCACGAACCAGAAAGACTACAGGTTCAGTCTGGACAAAAGGAGGAGGCTCTTTGTTGCATCGAAACCAAAGAATTCATGCTTCACATGTTCTATCACCCATCCCGCTACCACCCTCACTTTTTCACCAGCAGATGCATTATTCCTGGATGATAAAGTACGTAACATCTCATCCTCATTATGTTTATGCAGACGCAAAATTATATGTCATTCTGAATGGTGCAAGATGGCTCGTCGATGCGATTAAGCTACCCTGAAAGTTGTATTCACGGTCTGCCCCCGATGTTGTACCCATAAAACGGCCACAATTTGGCCATACAAACTCCGTTGGAGCTCCATGACCCGCCAAATCGATCACAACGAAAAGTTGTATGCGTCCATATTCGACTCGTCCCCTGCGACAACATTTCGGAGGCCAGATCCTGCTTGTAAGATTGAGTTTCGGATGATTTTATCTTTGGCGTGTACTCTGCCACCCTCTACCACCCTTCCGTGAGCTCACCCACGGACAGATATATGGGCAATAACATATGGAACAATACACCGTCCTTCCATTCACGAACCAGAAATACTACAGGTTCAGTCTGGACAGAAGGAGGAGGCTCTTTGTTGCATCGAAACTGAAGAATTCATGCTTAACATGTTCTATCACCCATCCCGCTACCACCCTCACTTTTCCACCAGCCGATGCATTATTCCTGGATGATAAAGTACGTATCAGCTCATCCTCATTATGTTTATGCACACGGAAAATTATAGGTTATTCTGAATGGTGCAAGATCGCTCGTCGATGAGATCAAGTTACCCTGAAAGTTGTATTCACGGTCTGTCCCCCGATGTTGTACCCATAAGACGGCCACAATTTTGCCATACAAACTCCGTTGGAGCTCCATGACCCGCCAAATCGATCACAATGAAAAGTTGTCTGCGTCCATATCCCACTCGTCCGCTTCGACAACATTTCGGAGGCCAGATCCGGCTTGTAAAATTGTGTTTCGGATGATTTTATCGTTGGCGTGTACTCTGCCACCCTCTACCACCCTTCCGTGAGCTCAACCATGGACAGATATATGGGCAATAACGTATGGAACAATACACCGTCCTTCCATTCACGAACCAGAAAGACTACTGGTTCAGTCAGGACAGAAGGAGGAGGCTCTTTGTTGCATCGAAACGGAAGAATTCATGCTTCACATGTTCTATCACCCATCCCGCTACCACCCGCACTTTTTCTCTAGCAGATGCATTATTCCTAGATGATAAAGTACGTAACAGCTCGTCATCATTATGTTTATGCACACGGAAAATTATAGGTTATTCAGAATGGTGCAAGATGGCTCGTCGATGAGATCAAGTTACCCTGAAAGATGTATTCACGGTCTGTCCCCCGATGTTGTACCCATAAAACGACCACAATTTTGCCATACAAACTCCGTTGGAGCTCCATGACCGCCAAATCGATCACAATGAAAAGTTGTATGCGTCCATATACCACTCATCCCCTTCGACAACATTTCGGAGGCCAGATCCGGCTTGTAAAATTGAGTTTCGGATGATTTTATCTTTGGCGTGTACTCTGCCACCCTCTACCACCCATCCGTGAGCTCAACCACGGACAGATATATGGGCAATAACGTATGGAACAATACACCGTCCTTCCCTTCACGAACCAGAAAGACTACTGGTTCAGTCTGGACAAAAGGAGGAGGCTCTTTGTTGCATCGAAACCGAAGAATTCATGCTTCACATGTTCTATCACCCATCCCGCTACCACCCTCACTTTTTCACCAGCAGATGCATTATTCCAGGATGATAAAGTACATAACAGCTCATCCTCATTATGTTTATGCAGACGCAAAATTATATGTCATTCTGAATGGTGCAAGATGGCTCGTCGATGCGATTAAGCTACCCTGAAAGTTGTATTCACGGTCTGTCCCCCGATGTTGTGTCCATAAAACGGCCACAATTTGGCCATATAAACTCCGTTGGAGCTCCATGACCCGCCAAGTCGATCACAACGAAAAGTTGTATGCGTCCATATCCGACTCGTCCCCTGCGACAACATTTCGGAGGCCAGATCCGGCTTGTAAAATTGAGTTTCGGATTATTTTATCTTTGGCGTGTACTCTGCCACCCTCTACCACCCTTCCGTGAGCTCACCCACGGACAGATATATGGGCAATAACGTATGGAACAATACACCATCATTCCATTCACGAACCAGAAAGACTAGAGGATCAGTCTGGACAGAAGGAGGAGGCTCTTTGTTGCATCGAAACCGAAGAATTCATGCTTCACATGTTCTATCACCCATCCCGCTACCACCCTCACTTTTTCACTAGCAGATGCATTATTCCTGGATGATAAAGTACGTATCAGCTCATCCTCATTATGTTTATGCACACGGAAAATTATAGGTTATTCTGAATGGTGCAAGATGGCTCGTCGATGAGATCAAGTTACCCTGAAAGTTGTATTCACGGTCTGTCCCCCGATGTTGTACCCATAAAACGGCCACAATTTTGTCATACAAACTCCGTTGGAGCTCCATGACCCGCCAAATCGATCACAACGAAAAGTTGTATGCGTCCATATCACACTCGTCCGCTTCGACAACATTTCGGAGGCCAGATCCGGCTTGTAAAATTGAGTTTCGGATGATTTTATCTTTGGCGTGTACTCTGCCACCCTCTACCACCCTTCCGTGAGCTCAACCATCGACAGATATATGGGCAATAACGTATGGAACAATACACCGTCCTTCCATTCACGAACCAGAAAGACTACAGGTTTAGTCTGGACAGAAGGAGGAGGCTCTTTGTTGCATCGAAACCGAAGAATTCATGCTTCACATGTTCTATCACCCATCCCGCTACCACCCTCACTTTTTCTCTAGCAGATGCATTATTCCTAGATGATAAAGTACATAATAGCTCGTCCTCATTATGTTTATGCACACGGAAAATTATAGGTTATTCAGAATGGTGCAAGATGGCTCGTCGATGAGATCAAGTTACCCTGAAAGTTGTATTCACGGTCTGTCCCCCGATGTTGTACCCATAAAACGGCCACAATTTTGCCATACAAACTCCGTTGGAGCTCCATGACCGCCAAATCGATCACAACGAAAAGTTGTATGCGTCCATATCCCACTCTTCCGCTTCGACAATATTTCGGAGGCCAGATCCGGCTTGTAAAATTGAGTTTCGGATGATTTTATCTTTGGCGTTTACTCTGCCACCCTCTACCACCCTTCCGTGAGCTCAACCATCGACAGATATATGGGCAATAACGTATGGAACAATACACCGTCCTTCCATTCACGAACCAGAAAGACTACAGGTTCAGTCCGGACAGAAGGAGGAGGCTCTTTGTTTCATCGAAACCGAAGAATTCATGCTTCACATGTTCTATCACCCATCCCGCTACCACCCTCACTTTTTCTCTAGCAGATGCATTATTCCTAGATGATAAAGTACGTAACAGCTCGTCATCATTATGTTTATGCACACGGAAAATTATAGGTTATTCTGAATGGTGCAAGATGGCTCGTCGATGAGATCAAGTTACCCTGAAAGATGTATTCAAGGTCTGTCCCCCGATGTTGTACCCATAAAACGGTCACAATTTTGCCATACAAACTCCGTTGGAGCTCCATGACCCGCCAAATCGATCACAATGAAAAGTTGTATGCGTCCATATCCCACTCGTCCTCTTCGACAACATTTTGGAGGCCAGATCCGGCTTGTAAAATTGAGTTTCGGATGATTTATCTTTGGCGTGTACTCTGCCACCCTCTACCACCCTTTCATGAGCTCACCCACGGACAGATATATGGGCAATGACGTATGGAACAATACACCGTCCTTCCATTCACGAACCAAAAAGACTATTGGTTCAGTCTGGACAGAAGGAGGAGTCTCTTTGTTGCATCGAAACCAAAGAATTCATGATTCACATGTTCTATCACCCATCCCGCTACCACCCTCACTTTTTCACCAGCAGATGCATTATTCCTGGATGATAAAGTACGTAACATCCCATCCACATTATGTTTATGCAGACGCAAAATTATATGTCATTCTGAATGGTGCAAGATGGCTCGTCGATGCGATTAAGCTACCCTGAAAGTTGTATTCACGGTCTGTCCCCCGATGTTGTGTCCATAAAACGGCCACAATTTGGCCATACAAACTCCGTTGGAGCTCCATGACCCGCCAAGTCGATCACAACGAAAAGTTGTATGCGTCCATATCCGACTCGTCCCCTGCGACAACATTTCGGAGGCCAGATCCGGCTTGTAAAATTGAGTTTCGGATGATTTTATCTTTGGCGTGTATTCTGCCACCCTCTACCACCCTTCCGTGAGCTCACCCATGGACAGATATATGGGCAATAACATATGGAACAATACACCATCCTTCTATTCACGAACCAGAAAGACTACAGGGTCAGTCTGGACAGAAGGAGGAGGCTCTTTGTTGCATCGAAACCGAAGAATTCAAGCTTCACATGTTCTATCACCCATACTGCTACCACCCTCACTTTTTCACCAGCAGATGCATTATTCCTGGATGATAAAGTACGTAACAACTCATCCTCATTATGTTTATGCACACGAAAAATTATAGGTCGTTCTGAATGGTGCGACATGGCTTGTCGATGAGATCAAGTTACCCTGAAAATTGTATTTACGGTCTGTCCCCCGCTGTTGTACCCATAAAACGGCCACAATTTGGCCATACAAACTCCGTTGGAGCTCCATGACCCGCCAAATCGATCACAACGAAAAGTTGTATGCGTCCATATCCCACTCGTCCGCTTCGACAACATTTCGTAGGCCAGATCCGGCTTGTAAAATTGAGTTTCGGATGATTTAATCTTTGGCGTGTACTCTGCCACCCTCTACCACCTTTCCGTGAGCTCACCCACGGACAGATATATGGGCAATAACATATGAAACAATACACCATCCTTCCATTCACGAACCAGAAAGACTACAGGTCCAGTCTGGACAGAAGGAGGAGGCTCTTTGTTGCATCGAAACAGAAGAATTCATGCTTGACATGTTCTATCACCCATCCATCTACCACCCTCACTTTTTCACCAGCAGATGCATTATTCCTGTATGATAAAGTACGTAACAGCTCATCCTCATTATGTTTATGCACATGAAAAATTATAGGTCATTCTGAATGGTGCAAGATGGCTCCTCGATGAGATCAAGTTACCCTGAAAGTTGAATTTACGGTCTGTCCCCCGATGTTGTGTCCATCAAACGGCCACAATTTGGCCATACAAACTCCGTTGGAGCTCCATGACCCGCCAAGTCGATCACCGGAAAAAGTTGTATGCGTCCATATCCCACTCGTCCCCTGCGACAACATTTCGGAGGCCAGATCCGGCTTGTAAAATTGAGTTTCGGATGATTTTATCTTTGGCATGTACTCTGCCACCCTCTACCACCCTTCCGTGAGCTCAACCACGGACAGATATATCGGCAATAACGTATGGAACAATACACCGTCCTTCCATTCACGAACCAGAAATACTACAGGTCAGTCTGGACAGAAGGAGGAGGCTCTTTGTTGCATCGAAACTGAAGAATTCATGCTTCACATGTTCTATCACCCATCCCGCTACCACCCTCACTTTTTCACTAGCAGATGCATTATTCCTGGATGATAAAGTACGTATCAGCTCATCCTCATTATGTTTATGCACACGGAAAATTATAGGTTATTCTGAATGGTGCAAGATGGCTCGTCGATGAGATCAAGTTACCCTGAAAGTTGTATTCACGGTCTGTCCCCCGATGTTGTACCCATAAAACGGCCACAATTTTGTCAGACAAACTCCGTTGGAGCTCCATGACCCGCCAAATCGATCACAACGAAAAGTTGTATGCGTCCATATCACACTCGTCCGCTTCGACAACATTTCGAAGGCCAGATCCGGCTTGTAAAATTGAGTTTCGGATGATTTTATCGTTGGCGTGTACTCTGCCACCCTCTACCACCGTTCTGTGAGCTCAACCATCGACAGATATATGGGCAATAACGTATGGAACAATACACCGTCCTTCCATTCACGAACCAGAAAGACTACAGGTTCAGTCTGGACAGAAGGAGGAGGCTCTTTGTTGCATCGAAACCGAAGAATTCATGCTTCACATGTTCTATCACCCATACCGCTACCACCCTCACTTTTTCTCTAGCAGATGCATTATTCCTAGATGATAAAGTACATAATAGCTCGTCCTCATTATGTTTATGCACACGGAAAATTATAGGTTATTCAGAATGGTGCAAGATGGCTCGTCGATGAGATCAAGTTACCCTGAAAGTTGTATTCACGGTCTGTCCCCCGATGTTGTACCCATAAAACGGCCACAATTTTGCCATACAAACTCCGTTGGAGCTCCATGACCGCCAAATCGATCACAACGAAAAGTTGTATGCGTCCATATCCCACTCTTCCGCTTCGACAATATTTCGGAGGCCAGATCCGGCTTGTAAAATTGAGTTTCGGATGATTTTATCTTTGGCGTTTACTCTGCCACCCTCTACCACCCTTCCGTGAGCTCAACCATCGACAGATATATGGGCAATAACGTATGGAACAATACACCGTCCTTCCATTCACGAACCAGAAAGACTACAGGTTCAGTCCGGACAGAAGGAGGAGGCTCTTTGTTTCATCGAAACCGAAGAATTCATGCTTCACATGTTCTATCACCCATCCCGCTACCACCCTCTCTTTTTCTCTAGCAGATGCATTATTCCTAGATGATAAAGTACGTAACAGCTCGTCATCATTATGCTTATGCACACGGAAAATTATAGGTTATTCTGAATGGTGCAAGATGGCTCGTCGATGAGATCAAGTTACCCTGAAAGATGTATTCAAGGTCTGTCCCCCGATGTTGTACCCATAAAACGGTCACAATTTTGCCATACAAACTCCGTTGGAGCTCCATGACCCGCCAAATCGATCACAATGAAAAGTTGTATGCGTCCATATCCCACTCGTCCTCTTCGACAACATTTTGGAGGCCAGATCCGGCTTGTAAAATTGAGTTTCGGATGATTTTATCTTTGGCGTGTATTCTGCCACCCTCTACCACCCTTCCGTTGCCCATGGACAGATATATGGGCAATAACATATGGAACAATACACCATCCTTCTATTCACGAACCAGAAAGACTACAGGGTCAGTCTGGACAGAAGAAGCAGGCTCTTTGTTGCATCGAAACCGAAGAATTCATGCTTCACATGTTCTATCACCCATCCTGCTACCACCCTCACTTTTTCACCAGCAGATGCATTATTCCTGGATAATAAAGTACGTAACAACTCATCCTCATTATGTTTATGCACACGAAAAATTATAGGTCGTTCTGAATGGTGCGAGATGGCTCGTCGATGAGATCAAGTTACCCTGAAAATTGTATTTACGGTCTGTCCCCCGCTGTTGTACCCATAAAACAGCCACAATTTGGCGATACAAACTCCGTTCGAGCTCCATGACCCGCCAAATCGATCACAACGAAAAGTTGTATGCGTCCATATCCCACTCGTCCGCTTCGAGAACATTTCGTAGGCCAGATCCGGCTTGTAAAATTGAGTTTCAGATGATTTAATCTTTGGCGTGTGCTCTGCCACCCTCTACCACCTTTCCGTGAGCTCACCCACGGACAGATATATGGGCAATAACATATGAAACAATACACCATCCTTCCATTCACGAACCAGAAAGACTACAGGTTCAGTCTGGACAGAAGGAGGAGGCTCTTTGTTGCATCGAAACAGAAGAATTCATGCTTGACATGTTCTATCACCCATCCAGCTACCACCCTCACTTTTTCACCAGCAGATGCATTATTCCTGTATGATAAAGTACGTAACAGCTCATCCTCATTATGTTTATGCACATGAAAAATTATAGGTCATTCTGAATGGTGCAAGATGGCTCCTCGATGAGATCAAGTTACCCTGAAAGTTGTATTTACGGTCTGTCCCCCGATGTTGTACCCGTAAAACGGCCACAATTTGGCCATACAAACTCCGTTGGAGCTCCATGACCCACCAAATCGATCACAAGAAAAAGTTGTATGCGTCCATATCCCACTCGTCCGCTTCGACAACATTTCGGAGGCCAGATCCGGCTTGTAAAATTGAGTTTCGGATGATTTTATCTTTGGCGTTTACTCTGCCACCCTCTACCACCCTTCCGTGACCTCAACCACGGACAGATATATGGGCAATAACGTATGGAACAATACACCGTCCATCCATTCACGAACCAGAAAGACTACAGTTTCAGTCTGGACAGAAGGTCGAGGCTCTTTGCTGCATCGAAACCGAAGAATTCATGCTTCACATATTCTATCACCCATCCCGCTACCACCCTCCCTTTTTCACTAGCAGATGCATTATTCCTGGATGATAAAGTACGTAACAGCTCATCCTCATTATGTTTATGCACACGAAAAATTATAGGTCATTCTGAATGGTGCAAGATGGCTCGTCGATGAGATCAAGTTACCCTGAAAGTTGTATTCATGGTATGTCCCCCGATGTTGTACCCATAAAACCGCCACAATTTGGCCATACAAACTCCGTTGGAGATCCATGACCCGCCAAGTCAATCACAACGAAAAGTTATATGCGTCCATATCCCACTCGTCCGCTTCGACAACATTTCGGAGGCCAGATCCGGCTTGTAAAATTGAGTTTCCGATGATTTTATCTTTGGCGTGTACTCTGCCACCTTCTACCACCCTTCCGTGAGCTCAACCACGGACAGATATATGGGCAATAACGTATGAAACAATACACCGTCCTTCCATTCACGAACCAGAAAGACTACTGGTTCAGTCTGGCAGAAGGAGGAGGCTCTTTGTGGCACCGAAACCGAAGAATTCATGCTTCACATGTTCTATCACCCATCTCGCTACCACCCTCACTTTTTAACTAGCAGATGCATTATTCCTAGATGATAAAGTACGTATCAGCTCATCCTCATTATGTTTATGCACATGGAAAATTATAGGTTATTCTGAATGGTGCAAGATGGCTCGTCGATGAGATCAAGTTACCCTGAAAGTTTTATTCACGGTCTGTCCCCCGATGTTGTGTCCATAAAAAGGCCACAAGTTGGCCATACAAACTCCGTTGGAGCTCCATGACCCGCCAAGTCGATCACAACGAAAAGTTGTATGCGTCCATATCCCACACGTCCCCTGCGACAACATTTCGGAGGCCAGATCCGGCTTGTAAAATTGAGTTTCGGATGATTTTATCTTTGGCGTGTACTCTGCCACCCTCTACCACCCTTTCGTGAGCTCACCCACGGACAGATATATGGGCAATAACGTATGGTACAATACACCGTCTTTCCATTCACGAACCAGGAAGACTACTGGTTCAGTCAGGACAGAAGGAGGAGGCTCTTTGTTGCATCGAAACCAAAGAATTCATGCTTCACATGTTCTATCACCCATCCCGCTACCACCCTCACATTTTCACCAGCAGATGCATTATTCCTGGATGATAAAGTACGTAACATCTCATCCACATTATGTTTATGCAGTTGCAAAATTATATGTCATTCCGAATGGTGCAAGATGGCTCGTCGATGCGATAAAGCTACCCTGAAAGTTGTTTTCACGGTCTGTCCCCCGATATTGTGTCCATAAAACGGCCACAATTGGGCCATACAAACTCCGTTGGAGCTCCATGACCCCCAAGTCGATCACAACGAAAAGTTGTATGCGTCCATATCCGACTCGTCCGCTGCGACAACATTTCGGAGGCCAGATCCGGCTTATAAAATTGAATTTCGGATGATTTTATCTTTGGCGTGTACTCTGCCACCCTCTACCACCCTTCCATGAGCTCACCCACGGACAAATATATGGGCAGTAACTTATGAAACAATACACCATCCTTCCATTCACGAACCAGAAAAGACTACAGGTTCAGTCTGGACAGAAGGAGGAGGCTCTTTGTTGCATCGAAACAGAAGAATTCATGCTTGACATGTTCTATCACCCATACAGCTACCACCCTCACTTTTTCACCAGCAGATGCATTATTCCTGTATGATAAAGTACGTAACAGCTCATCCTCATTATGTTTATGCACACGGAAAATTATAGGTCATTCTGAATGGTGCAAGATGGCTCGTCGATGAGATCAAGTTACCCTGAAAGTTGTATTTATGGTCTATCCCCCGATGTTGTACCCATAAAACGGCCACAATTCGGCCATACAAACTCCGTTGGAGCTCCATGACCCGCCAAATCGATCACAAGAAAAAGTTGTATGCGTCCATATCCCACTCGTTCGCTTCGACAACATTTCGGAGGCCAGATCTGGCTTGTAAAATTGAGTTTCGGATTATTTTATCTTTGGCGTGTACTCTGCCACCCTCTACCATTCTTTCGTGAGCTCACCCACGGACAGATATATGGGCAATAACGTATGGACCAATACACCGTCCTTCCATTCAAGAACCAGAAAGACTACAGGTTCAGTCTGGACAGAAGGAGGTGGCTCTCTGTTGCATCGAAACCGAAGAATTCATGCTTCACATGGTCTATCACCCATCCCGCTACCACCCTCACTTTTTCACTAGCAGATGCATTATTCCTGGATGATAAAGTACGTCACAGCTCATTCTCATTATGTTTATGCACACGAAAAATTATAGGTTATTCTGAATGGTGCAAGATGGCTCGTCGATGAGATCAAGTTACCCTGAAAGTTGTATTCACGGTCTGTCCCCCGATGTTGTACACATAAAACGGCCACAGTTTGGCCATACAAACTCCGTTGGAGCTCCATGACCCGCCAAATCGATCACAATGAAAAGTTGTATGCGTCCATATCCCACTCGTCCGCTTCGACAACATTTCGGAGGCCAGATCCGGCTTGTAAAATTGAGTTTCGGATTATTTTATCTTTGGCGTGTACTCTGTCACCCTCTACCACCCTTTCGTGAGCTCACCCACGGACAGATATATGGGCAATAACGTATGGAACAATACACCGTCCTTCCATTCACGAACCAGAAAGACTACTGGTTCAGTCTGGACAGACGGAGTAGGCTCTTTGTTGCATCGGAACCAAGGAATTCATGCTTCACATGTTCTATCACCCATCCCGCTACCACCCTCACTTTTTCACCAGCAGATGCATTATTCCTAGATGATAAAGTACATAATAGCTCGTCCTCATTATGTTTATGCACACGGAAAATTATATGTCATTCTGAATGGTGCAAGATGGCTCGTCGATGAGATCAAGTTACCCTGAAACTTGTATTCACGGTCTGTCCCCCGATGTTGTATCCATAAAACGGCCACAATTTTGCCATACAAACTCCGTTGGAGCTCCATGGCCGCCGAATCGATCACAATGAAAAGTTGTATGCGTCCATATCCGACTCGTCCCCTACGACAACATTTCGGAGGCCAGATCCGGCTTGTAAAATTGAGTTTCGGATGATTTTATCTTTGGCGTTTACTCTGCCGCCCTCTACCACCCATCCGTGAGCTCAACCACGGACAGATATATGGGCAATAACGTATGGAACAATACCCCGTCCTTCCATTCACGAACCAGAAAGAATACAGGTTCAGTATGGACAGAAGGAGGAGGCTCTTTGCTGCATCGAAACCGAAGAATTCATGCTTCACATATTCTATCACCCATCCCGCTACCACCCTCACTTTTTCACTAGCAGATGCATTATTCCTGGATGATAAAGTACATAACAGCTCATCCTCATTATGTTTATGCACACGGAAAATTATAGGTTATTCTGAATGGTGCAAGATGGCTCGTCGATGAGATCAAGTTACCCTGAAAGATGTATTCACGGTCAGTCCCGCAATGTTGTACCCATAAAACGGCCACAATTTTGCCATACAAACTCCGTTGGAGCTCCATGACCCGCCAAATCGATCACAATGAAAAGTTGTTTGCGTCCATATCCCACTCGTCCGCTTCGACAACATTTCAGAGGCCAGATCCGGCTTGTAAAATTGAGTTTCGGATGATTTTATCTTTGGCGTGCACTCTGCCACCCTCTACCACCCTTTCATGAGCTCACCCACGGACAGATATATGGGCAATAACGTATGGAACAATACACCGTCCTTCCATTCACGAACCAGGAAGACTACTGGTTCAGTCTGGACAGAAGGAGGAGGCTCTTTGTTGCATCGATATGAAAGAATTCATGCTTCACATGTTCTATCACCCATCCCGCTACCACCCTCACTTTTTCACCAGCAGATGCATTATTACTGGATGATAAAGTACGTAACATATCATCCACATTATGTTTATGCAGACACAAAATTATATGTCATTCTGAATGGTGCAAGATGGCTCGTCGATGCGATTAAGCTACCCTGAAAGTTGTATTCACGGTCTGTCCCCCGATGTTGCATCCATAAAACGGCCACAATATGGCCATACAAACTTCGTTGGATCTCCATGAACCCCCAAGTCGATCACAATGAAAAGTTATTTGCGTCGATATCCGACTCGTCCGCTGCGACAACATTTCGGAGGCCAGATCCGGCTTGTAGAATTGAGTTTCGGATGATTTTATCTTTGGCGTGTACTCTGCCACCCTCTACCACCCTTTCGTGAGCTCACCCACGGACAGATATATGGGCAATAACTTATGAAACAATACTCCATCCTTCCATTCACGAACCAGAAAGACTATAGGTTCAGTCTGGACAGAAGGAGGAGGCTCTTTGTTGCATCGAAACCGAAGAATTCATGCTTCACATGTTCTATCACCCATCCTGCTACCACCCTCACTTTTTCACCAGCAGATGCATTATTCCTATATGATAAAGTACGTAACAGCTCATCCTCATTATGTTTATGCACACGAAAAATTATAGGTCATTCTGAATGGTGCGAGATGGCTCGTCGATGAGATCAAGTTACCCTGAAAGTTATATTTACGGTCTGTCCCCCGATGTTGTACCCATAAGACGGCCACAATTTGGCCATACAAACTCTGTTGGAGCTCCATGACCCGCCAAATCGATCACAACAAAAAGTTGTATGTGTCCATATCCCACCCGTCCGCTTCGACAACATTTCGGAGGCCAGATCCGGCTTGTAAAATTGAGTTTCGGATGATTTTATCTTTGGCATGTACTCTGCCACCCTCTACCACCCTTCCGTGAGCTCAACCACGGACAGATATATGGGCAATAACGTATGGAACAATACACCGTTCTTCCATTCAAGAACCAAAAATACTACAGGTTCAGTCTGGACAGAAGGAGGAGGCTCTTTGTTGCATCGAAACCGAAGAATTCATGCTTCACATGTTCTATCACCCATCCTGCTACCACCCTCACTTTTTCACCAGCAGATGCATTATTCCTGGATGATAAAATACGTAACAACTCATCCTCATTATGTTTATGCACACGGAAAATTATAGGTTATTCTGAATGGTGCAAGATGGCTCGTCGATGAGATCAAGTTACCCTGAAAGTTGTATTCACGGTCTGTTCCCCGATGTTGTACACATAAAACGGCCACAATTTTGCCATACAAACTCCGTTGGAGCTCCATGACCCGCCAAATCGATCACAATGAAAAGTTGTATGCGTCCATATCAAACTCGTCCGCTTCGACAACATTTTGGAGGCCAGATCTGGCTTGTAAAATTGAGTTTCGGATGATTTTATCTTTGGCATGTACTCTGCCACCCTCTACCACCGTTTCGTGAGCTCACCCACGGACAGATATATGGGCAA
Organism: Elymus sibiricus; assembly: GCA_039707655.1. Lineage (NCBI taxonomy): Eukaryota > Viridiplantae > Streptophyta > Magnoliopsida > Poales > Poaceae > Elymus > Elymus sibiricus. The sequence continues at coordinate 172,530,247 of CM077670.1, forward strand.
TAACGTATGGAACAATACACCGTCCTTCCATTCACGAACCAGAAAGACTACTGGTTCAGTCTGGACAGAAGGAGGAGTCTCTTTGTTGCATCGAAACCAAAGAATTCATGATTCACATGTTCTATCACCCATCCCGCTACCACCCTCACTTTTTCACCAGCAGATGCATTATTCCTGGATGATAAAGTACGTAACATCTCATCCACATTATGTTTATGCAGACGCAAAATTATATGTCATTCTGAATGGTGCAAGATGGCTCGTCGATGCGATTAAGCTACCCTGAAAGTTGTATTCACGGTCTGTCCCCCGATGTTGTGTCCATAAAACGGCCACAATTTGGCCATACAAACTCCATTGGAGCTCCATGACCCGCCAAGTCGATCACAACGAAAAGTTGTATGCGTCCATATCCGACTCGTCCCCTGCGACAACATTTCGGAGGCCAGATCCGGCTTGTAAAATTGAGTTTCGGATGATTTTATCTTTGGCGTGTATTCTGCCACCCTCTACCACCCTTCCGTGAGCTCACCCATGGACAGATATATGGGCAATAACATATGGAACAATACACCATCCTTCTATTCACGAACCAGAAAGACTACAGGGTCAGTCTGGACAGAAGGAGGAGGCTCTTTGTTGCATCGAAACCGAAGAATTCATGCTTCACATGTTCTATCACCCATACTGCTACCACCCTCGCTTTTTCACCAGCAGATGCATTATTCCTGGATGATAAAGTACGTAACAACTCATCCTCATTATGTTTATGCACACGAAAAACTATAGGTCGTTCTGAATGGTGCGACATGGCTTGTCGATGAGATCAAGTTACCCTGAAAATTGTATTTACGGTCTGTCCCCCGCTGTTGTACCCATAAAACGGCCACAATTTGGCCATACAAACTCCGTTGGAGCTCCATGACCCGCCAAATCGATCACAACGAAAAGTTGTATGCGTCCATATCCCACTCGTCCGCTTCGACAACATTTCGTAGGCCAGATCCGGCTTGTAAAATTGAGTTTCGGATGATTTAATCTTTGGCGTGTACTCTGCCACCCTCTACCACCTTTCCGTGAGCTCACCCACGGACAGATATATGGGCAATAACATATGAAACAATACACCGTCCTTCCATTCACGAACCAGAAAGACTACAGGTCCAGTCTGGACAGAAGGAGGAGGCTCTTTGTTGCATCGAAACAGAAGAATTCATGCTTGACATGTTCTATCACCCATCCATCTACCACCCTCACTTTTTCACCAGCAGATGCATTATTCCTGTATGATAAAGTACGTAACAGCTCATCCTCATTATGTTTATGCACATGAAAAATTATAGGTCATTCTGAATGGTGCAAGATGGCTCCTCGATGAGATCAAGTTACCCTGAAAGTTGTATTTACGGTCTGTCCCCCGATGTTGTGTCCATCAAACGGCCACAATTTGGCCATACAAACTCCGTTGGAGCTCCATGACCCGCCAAGTTCACAACAAAAAGTTGTATGCGTCGATATCCCACTCGTCCCCTGCGACAACATTTCGGAGGCCAGATCCGGCTTGTAAAATTGAGTTTCGGATGATTTTATCTTTGGCGTGTACTCTGCCACCCTCTACCACCCTTCCGTGAGCTCAACCACGGACAGATATATCAGCAATAACCTATGGAACAATACACCGTCCTTCCATTCACGAACCAGAAATACTACAGGTTCAGTCTGGACAGAAGGAGGAGGCTCTTTGTTGCATCGAAACTGAAGAATTCATGCTTCACATGTTCTATCACCCATCCCGCTACCACCCTCACTTTTTCACTAGCAGATGCATTATTCCTGGATGATAAAGTACGTATCAGCTCATCCTCATTATGTTTATGCACACGGAAAATTATAGGTTATTCTGAATGGTGCAAGATGGCTCGTCGATGAGATCAAGTTACCCTGAAAGTTGTATTCACGGTCTGTCCCCCGATGTTGTACCCATAAAACGGCCACAATTTTGTCAGACAAACTCCGTTGGAGCTCCATGACCCGCCAAATCGATCACAACGAAAAGTTGTATGCGTCCATATCACACTCGTCCGCTTCGACAACATTTCGGAGGCCAGATCCGGCTTGTAAAATTGAGTTTCGGATGATTTTATCGTTGGCGTGTACTCTGCCACCCTCTACCACCGTTCTGTGAGCTCAACCATCGACAGATATATGGGCAATAACGTATGGAACAATACACCGTCCTTCCATTCACGAACCAGAAAGACTACAGGTTCAGTCTGGACAGAAGGAGGAGCTCTTTGTTGCATCGAAACCGAAGAATTCATGCTTCACATGTTCTATCACCCATACCGCTACCACCCTCACTTTTTCTCTAGCAGATGCATTATTCCTAGATGATAAAGTACATAATAGCTCGTCCTCATTATGTTTATGCACACGGAAAATTATAGGTTATTCAGAATGGTGCAAGATGGCTCGTCGATGAGATCAAGTTACCCTGAAAGTTGTATTCACGGTCTGTCCCCCGATGTTGTACCCATAAAACGGCCACAATTTTGCCATACAAACTCCGTTGGAGCTCCATGACCGCCAAATCGATCACAACGAAAAGTTGTATGCGTCCATATCCCACTCATCCGCTTCGACAACATTTCGGAGGCCAGATCCGGCTTGTAAAATTGAGTTTCGGATGATTTTATCTTTGGCGTTTACTCTGCCACCCTCTACCACCCATCCGTGAGCTCAACCACGGACAGATATATGGGCAATAACGTATGGAACAATACACCGTCCTTCCATTAACGAACCAGAAAGATTACAGGTTCAGTCTGGACAGAAGGAGGAGGCTCTTTGCTGCATCGAAACCGAAGAATTCATGCTTCACATATTCTATCACCCATCCCGCTACCACCCTCACTTTTTCACTAGCAGATGCATTATTCCTGGATGATAAAGTACATAATAGCTCATCCTCATTATGTTTATGCACACGTAAAATTATAGGTTATTCTGAATGGTGCAAGATGGCTCGTCGATGAGATCAAGTTACCCTGAAAGATGTATTCACGGTCTGTCCCCCGATGTTGTACCCATAAAACGGCCACAATTTTGCCATACAAACTCCGTTGAAGCTCCATGACCCGCCAAATCGATCACAATGAAAAGTTGTATGCGTCCATATCCCACTCGTCTGCTTCGACAACATTTTGGAGGCCAGATCTGGCTTGTAAAATTGAGTTTCGGATGATTTTATCTTTGGCGTTTACTCTGCCACCCTCTACCACCCTTTCGTGAGCTCACCCACGGACAGATATATGGGCAATAACGTATGGAACAATACACCGTCCTTCCATTCACGAACCAGAAAGACTATTGGTTCAGTCTGGACAGAAGGAGGAGGCTCTTTGTTGCATCGAAACCAAAGAATTCATGATTCACATGTTCTATCACCCATCCCGCTACCACCCTCTCTTTTTCACCAGCAGATGCATTATTCCTGGATGATAAAGTACGTAACATCTCATCCACATTATGTTTATGCAGACGCAAAATTATATGTCATTCTGAATGGTGCAAGATGGCTCGTCGATGCGATTAAGCTACCCTGAAAGTTGTATTCACGGTCTGTCCCCCGATGTTGTGTCCATAAAACGGCCACAATTTGGCCATACAAACTCCGTTGGACCTCCATGACCCGCCAAGTCGATCACAACGAAAAGTTGTATGCGTCCATATCCGACTCGTCCCCTGCGACAACATTTCGGAGGCCAGATCCGGCTTGTAAAATTGAGTTTCGGATGATTTTATCTTTGGCGTGTATTCTGCCACCCTCTACCACCCTTCCGTTGCCCATGGACAGATATATGGGCAATAACATATGGAACAATACACCATCCTTCTATTCACGAACCAGAAAGACTACAGGGTCAGTCTGGACAGAAGAAGCAGGCTCTTTGTTGCATCGAAACCGAAGAATTCATGCTTCACATGTTCTATCACCCATCCTGCTACAACCCTCACTTTTTCACCAGCAGATGCATTATTCCTGGATGATAAAGTACGTAACAACTCATCCTCATTACGTTTATGCACACGAAAAATTATAGGTCGTTCTGAATGGTGCGAGATGGCTCGTCGATGAGATCAAGTTACCCTGAAAATTGTATTTACGGTCTGTCCCCCGCTGTTGTACCCATAAAACAGCCACAATTTGGCCATACAAACTCCGTTGGAGCTCCATGACCCGCCAAATCGATCACAACGAAAAGTTGTATGCGTCCATATCCCACTCGTCCGCTTCGACAACATTTCGTAGGCCAGATCCGGCTTGTAAAATTGAGTTTCGGATGATTTAATCTTTGGCGTGTACTCTGCCACCCTCTACCACCTTTCCGTGAGCTCACCCACGGACAGATATATGGGCAATAACATATGAAACAATACACCATCCTTCCATTCACGAACCAGAAAGACTACAGGTTCAGTCTGGGCAGAAGGAGGAGGCTCTTTGTTGCATCGAAACAGAAGAATTCATGCTTGACATGTTCTATCACCCATCCAGCAACCACCCTCACTTTTTCACCAGCAGATGCATTATTCCTGTATGATAAAGTACGTAACAACTCATCCTCATTATGTTTATGCACATGAAAAATTATAGGTCATTCTGAATGGTGCAAGATGGCTCCTCGATGAGATCAAGTTACCCTGAAAGTTGTATTTACGGTCTGTCCCCCGATGTTGTATCCATAAAACGGCCACAATTTTGCCATACAAACTCCGTTGGAGCTCCATGACCAACCAAATCGATCACAAGAAAAAGTTGTATGCGTCCATATCCCACTCGTCCGCTTCGACAACATTTCGGAGGCCAGATCCGGCTTGTAAAATTGAGTTTCGGATGATTTTATCGTTGGCGTTTACTCTGCCACCCTCTACCACCCTTCCGTGACCTCAACCACGGACAGATATATGGGCAATAACGTATGGAACAATACACCGTCCATCCATTCACGAACCAGAAAGACTACAGTTTCAGTCTGGACAGAAGGGGGAGGCTCTTTGCTGCATCGAAACCGAAGAATTCATGCTTCACATATTCTATCACCCATCCCGCTACCACCCTAACTTTTTCACTAGCAGATGCATTATTCCTGGATGATAAAGTACGTAACAGCTCATCCTCATTATGTTTATGCACACGAAAAATTATAGGTCATTCTGAATGGTGCAAGATGGCTCGTCGATGAGATCAAGTTACCCTGAAAGTTGTATTCACGGTATGTCCCCCGATGTTGTACCCATAAAACCGCCACAATTTGGCCATAGAAACTCCGTTGGAGATCCATGACCCGCCAAATCAATCACAACGAAAAGTTGTATGCGTCCATATCCCACTCGTCCGCTTCGACAACATTTCGGAGGCCAGATCCGGATTGTAAAATTGAGTTTCGGATGATTTTATCTTTGGCGTGTACTCTACCACCTTCTACCACCCTTCCGTGAGCTCAACCACGGATAGATATATGGGCAATAACGTATGAAACAATACACCGTCCTTCCATTCACGAACCAGAAAGACTACTGGTTCAGTCTGGCAGAAGGAAGAGGCTCTTTGTGGCACCGAAACCGAAGAATTCATGCTTCACATGTTCTATCACCCATCACGCTACCACCCTAACTTTTTAACTAGCAGATGCATTATTCCTAGATGATAAAGTACGTATCAGCTCATCCTCATTATGTTTATGCACACGGAAAATTATAGGTTATTCTGAATGGTGCAAGATGGCTCGTCGATGAGATCAAGTTACCCTGAAAGTTTTATTCACGGTCTGTCCCCCGATGTTGTGTCCATAAAAAGGCCACAAGTTGGCCATACAAACTCCGTTGGAGCTCCATGACCCGCCAAGTCGATCACAACGAAAAGTTGTATGCGTCCATATCCCACTCGTCCCCTGCGACAACATTTCGGAGGCCAGATCCGGCTTGTAAATTGAGTTTCGGATGATTTTATCTTTGGCGTGTACTCTGCCACCCTCTACCACCCTTTCGTGAGCTCACCCACGGACAGATATATGGGCAATAACGTATGGTACAATACACCGTCTTTCCATTCACGAACCAGGAAGACTACTGGTTCAGTCAGGACAGAAGGAGGAGGCTCTTTGTTGCATCGAAACCAAAGAATTCATGCTTCACATGTTCTATCACCCATCCCGCTACCACCCTCACATTTTCACCAGCAGATGCATTATTCCTGGATGATAAAGTACGTAACATCTCATCCACATTATGTTTGTGCAGTTGCAAAATTATATGTCATTCTGAATGGTGCAAGATGCCTCGTCGATGCGATAAAGCTACCCTGAAAGGTGTTTTCACGGTCTGTCCCCCGATATTGTATCCATAAAACGGCCACAATTGGGCCATACAAACTCCGTTGGAGCTCCATGACCCCCAAGTCGATCACAACGAAAAGTTGTATGCGTCCATATCCGACTCGTCCGCTGCGACAACATTTCGGAGGCCAGATCTGGCTTGTAAAATTGAGTTTCGGATTATTTTATCTTTGGCGTGTACTCTGCCACCCTCTACCATCCTTTCGTGAGCTCACCCACGGACAGATATATGGGCAATAACGTATGGACCAATACACCGTCCTTCCATTCATGAACCAGAAAGACTACAAGTTCAGTCTGGACAGAAGGAGGTGGCTCTCTGTTGCATCGAAACCGAAGAATTCATGCTTCACATGTTCTATCACCCATCCCGCTACCACCCTCACTTTTTCACTAGCAGATGCATTATTCCTGTATGATAAAGTATGTCACAGCTCATTCTCATTATGTTTATGCACACGAAAAATTATAGGTTATTCTGAATGGTGCAAGATGGCTCGTCGATGAGATCAAGTTACCCTGAAAGTTGTATTCACGGTCTGTCCCCCGATGTTGTACACATAAAACGGCCACTGTTTGGCCATACAAACTCCGTTGGAGCTCCATGACCCGCCAAATCGATCACAATGAAAAGTTGTATGCGTCCATATCCCACTCGTCCGCTTCGACAACATTTCGGAGGCCAGATCCGGCTTGTAAAATTGAGTTTCGGATTATTTTATCTTTGGCGTGTACTCTGCCACCCTCTACCACCCTTTCGTGAGCTCACCCACGGACAGATATATGGGCAATAACGTATGGAACAATACACCGTCCTTCCATTCACGAACCAGAAAGACTACTAGTTCAGTCTGGACAGACGGAGGAGGCTCTTTGTTGCATCCAAACCAAGGAATTCATGCTTCACATGTTCTATCACCCATCCCGCTACCACCCTCACTTTTTCACCAGCAGATGCATTATTCCTAGATGATAAAGTACATAATAGCTCGTCCTCATTATGTTTATGCACACGGAAAATTATATGTCATTCTGAATGGTGCAAGATGGCTCGTCGATGAGATCAAGTTACCCTGAAAGTTGTATTCACGGTCTGTCCCCCGATGTTGTATCCATAAAACGGCCACAATTTTGCCATACAAACTCCGTTGGAGCTCCATGGCCGCCGAATCAATCACAATGAAAAGTTGTATGCGTCCATATCCCACTCATCCGCTTCGACAACATTTCGGAGGCCAGATCCGGCTTGTAAAATTGAGTTTCGGATGATTTTATCTTTGGCGTTTACTCTGTCACCCTCTACCACCCATCCGTGAGCTCAACCACGGACAGATATATGGGCAATAACGTATGGAACAATACCCCGTCCTTCCTTTCACGAACCAGAAAGAATACAGGTTCAGTATGGACAGAAGGAGGAGGCTCTTTGCTGCATCGAAACCGAAGAATTCATGCTTCCCATATTCTATCACCCATCCCGCTACCACCCTCACTTTTTCACTAGCAGATGCATTATTCCTGGATGATAAAGTACATAACAGCTCATCCTCATTATGTTTATGCACACGGAAAATTATAGGTTATTCTGAATGGTGCAAGATGGCTCGTCGATGAGATCAAGTTACCCTGAAAGATGTATTCACGGTCTGTCCCCCAATGTTGTACCCATAAAACGGCCAAAATTTTGCCATACAAACTCCGTTGGAGCTCCATGACCCGCCAAATCGATCACAATGAAAAGTTGTTTGCGTCCATATCCCACTCGTCCGCTTCGACAACATTTCGGAGGCCAGATCCGGCTTGTAAAATTGAGTTTCGGATGATTTTATCTTTGGCGTGTACTCTGCCACCCTCTACCACCCTTTCATGAGCTCACCCACGGACAGATATATGGGCAATAACGTATGGAACAATACACCGTCCTTCCATTCACGAACCAGGAAGACTACTGGTTCAGTCTGGACAGAAGGAGGAGGCTCTTTGTTGCATCGATACCAAAGAATTCATGCTTCACATGTTCTATCACCCATCCCGCTACCACCCTCACTTTTTCACCAGCAGATGCATTATTACTGGATGATAAAGTACGTAACATATCATCCACATTATGTTTATGCAGACGCAAAATTATATGTCATTCTGAATGGTGCAAGATGGCTCGTCGATGCGATTAAGCTACCCTGAAAGTTGTATTCACGGTCTGTCCCCCGATGTTGCATCCATAAAACGGCCACAATATGGCCATACAAACTTCGTTGGATCTCCATGAACCCCCAAGTCGATCACAATGAAAAGTTGTTTGCGTCGATATCCGACTCGTCCGCTGCGACAACATTTCGGAGGCAGATCCGGCTTGTAGAATTGAGTTTCGGATGATTTTATCTTTGGCGTGTACTCTGCCACCCTCTACCACCCTTCCGTGAGCTCACCCACGGACAGATATATGGGCAATAACTTATGAAACAATACTCCATCCTTCCATTCACGAACCAGAAAGACTATAGGTTCAGTCTGGACAGAAGGAGGAGGCTCTTTGTTGCATCGAAACCGAAGAATTCATGCTTCACATCTTCTATCACCCATCCTGCTACCACCCTCACTTTTTCACCAGCAGATGCATTATTCCTATATGATAAAGTACGTAACAGCTCATCCTCATTATGTTTATGCACACGAAAAATTATAGGTCATTCTGAATGGTGCAAGATGGCTCGTCGATGAGATCAAGTTACCCTGAAAGTTATATTTACGGTCTGTCCCCCGATGTTGTACCCATAAGACGGCCACAATTTGGCCATACAAACTCTGTTGGAGCTCCATGACCCGCCAAATCGATCACAACAAAAAGTTGTATGTGTCCATATCCCACCCGTCCGCTTCGACAACATTTCGGAGGCCAGATCCGGCTTGTAAAATTGAGTTTCGGATGATTTTATCTTTGGCATGTACTCTGCCACCCTCTACCACCCTTCCGTGAGCTCAACCACGGACAGATATATGGGCAATAACGTATGGAACAATACACCGTTCTTCCATTCAAGAACCAAAAATACTACAGGTTCAGTCTGGACAGAAGGAGGAGGCTCTTTGTTGCATCGAAACCGAAGAATTCATGCTTCACATGTTCTATCACCCATCCCGCTACCACCATCACTTTTTCACTAGCAGATGCATTATTCCTGGATGATAAAATACGTCACAGCTCATCCTCATTATGTTTATGCACACGGAAAATTATAGGTTATTCTGAATGGTGCAAGATGGCTCGTCGATGAGATCAAGTTACCCTGAAAGTTGTATTCACGGTCTGTTCCCCGATGTTGTACACATAAAACGGCCACAATTTTGCCATACAAACTCCGTTGGAGCTCCATGACCCGCCAAATCGATCACAATGAAAAGTTGTATGCGTCCATATCAAACTCGTCCGCTTCGACAACATTTCGGAGGCCAGATCCGGCTTGTAAAATGGAGTTTCGGATGATTTTATCTTTGTCGTGTACTCTGCCACCCTCTACCACCCTTTCGTGAGCTCACCCACGGACAGATATATGGGCAATAACGTATGGAACAATACACCGTCCTTCCATTCACGAACCAGAAAGACTACTGGTTCAGTCTGGACAGACGGAGGAGGATCTTTGTTGCATCGAAACCAAGGAATTCATGCTTCACATGTTCTATCACCCATCCCGTACAACCCTCACTTTTTCACCAGCAGATGCATTATTCCTGGATGATAAAGTACGTAACATCTCATCCACATTATGTTTATGCAGACGAAAAATTATATGTCATTCTGAATGGTGGAAGATGGCTCGTCGATGCGATAAAGCTACCCTGAAAGTTGTATTCACGGTCTGTCCCCCGATGTTGTCTCCATAAAACGGCCACAATTTGGCCATACAAACTCCGTTGGAGCTCCATGACCCGCCAAGTCTATCACAACGAAAAGTAGTATGCGTCCATATCCCACTCGTCCGCTGCGACAACATTTCGGAGGTCAGATCCGGCTTGTAAAATTGAGTTTCGGATGATTTTATCTTTGGCGTGTACACTGCCACCCTCTACCACCCTTCCGTGAACTCACCCACGGACAGATATATGGGCAATAATGTATTGAACAATACAACATCCTTCTATTCACGAAACAGAAAGACAACAGGTTCAGTCTGGACAAAAGGAGGAGGCTCTTTGTTGCATCGAAACCAAAGAATTCATGCTTCACACGTTCTATCACCCATCCCGCTACAACCCTCACTTTTTCACCAGTAGATGCATTATTCCTGGATGATAAAGTACGTAACAGCTCATCCTCATTATGTTTATGCACACGGAAAATTATAGGTTATTCTGAATGGTGCAAGATGGCTCATAGATGAGATCAAGTTACCCTGAAAGTTGTATTCATGGTCTGTGCCCCGATGTTGTTCCCATAAAACGGCCACAATTTGGCCATACAAACTACGCTGGAGCTCCATGACCCGCCAAATCGATCACAATGAAAAGTTGTATGCGTCCATATCCCACTCGTCCGCTTCGACAACATTTCGGAGGCCAGATCCAGTTTGTAAAAATGAGTTTCGGATGATTTTATCTTTGGCGTGTACTCTGCCACCCTCTACCACCCTTCCGTGAGCTCAACCACGGACAGATATATCGGCAATAACGTATGGAACAATACACCGTCCTTCCATTCACGAACCAGAAATACTACAGGTTCAGTCTGGACAGAAGGAGGAGGCTCTTTGTTGCATCGAAACTGAAGAATTCATGCTTCACATGTTCTATCACCCATCCCGCTACCACCCTCACTTTTTCACTAGCAGATGCATTATTCCTGGCTGATAAAGTACGTATCAGCTCATCCTCATTATGTTTATGCACACGGAAAATTATAGGTTATTCTGAATGGTGCAAGATGGCTCGTCGATGAGATCAAGTTACCCTGAAAGTTGTATTCACGGTCTGTCCCCCGATGTTGTACCCATAAAACGGCCACAATTTTGTCAGACAAACTCCGTTGGAGCTCCATGACCCGCCAAATCGATCACAACGAAAAGTTGTATGCGTCCATATCACACTCGTCCGCTTCGACAACATTTCGGAGGCCAGATCCGGCTTGTAAAATTGAGTTTCGGATGATTTTATCGTTGGCGTGTACTCTGCCACCCTCTACCACCGTTCTGTGAGCTCAACCATCGACAGATATATGGGCAATAACGAATGGAACAATACACCGTCCTTCCATTCACGAACCAGAAAGACTACAGGTTCAGTCTGGACAGAAGGAGGAGGCTCTTTGTTGCATCGAAACCGAAGAATTCATGCTTCACATGTTCTATCACCCATACCGCTACCACCCTCACTTTTTCTCTAGCAGATGCATTATTCCTAGATGATAAAGTACATAATAGCTCGTCCTCATTATGTTTATGCACACGGAAAATTATAGGTTATTCTGAATGGTGCAAGATGGCTCGTCGATGAGATCAAGTTACCCTGAAAGATGTATTCAAGGTCTGTCCCCCGATGTTGTACCCATAAAACGGCCACAATTTTGCCATACAAACTCCGTTGGAGCTTCATGACCCGCCAAATCGATCACAATGAAAAGTTGTATGCGTCCATATCCCACTCGTCTCCTTCGACAACATTTTGGAGGCCAGATCTGGCTTGTAAAATTGAGTTTCGGATGATTTTATCTTTGGCGTGTACTATGCCACCCTCTACCACCCTTTCGTGAGCTCACCCACGGACAGATATATGGGCAATAACGTATGGAACAATACACCGTCCTTCCATTCACGAACCAGAAAGACTATTGGTTCAGTCTGGACAGAAGGAGGAGTCTCTTTGTTGCATCGAAACCAAAGAATTCATGATTCACATGTTCTATCACCCATCCCGCTACCACCCTCTCTTTTTCACCTGCAGATGCATTATTCCTGGATGATAAAGTACGTAACATCTCATCCACATTATGTTTATGCAGACGCAAAATTATATGTCATTCTGAATGGTGCAAGATGGCTCGTCGATGCGATTAAGCTACCCTGAAAGTTGTATTCACGGTCTGTCCCCCGATGTTGTGTCCATAAAACGGCCACAATTTGGCCATACAAACTCCGTTGGAGCTCCATGACCCGCCAAGTCGATCACAACGAAAAGTTGTATGCGTCCATATCCGACTCGTCCCCTGCGACAACATTTCGGAGGCCAGATCCGGCTTGTAAAATTGAGTTTCGGATGATTTTATCTTTGGCGTGTATTCTGCCACCCTCTACCACCCTTCCGTTGCCCATGGACAGATATATGGGCAATAACATATGGAACAATACACCATCCTTCTATTCACGAACCAGAAAGACTACAGGGTCAGTCTGGACAGAAGAAGCAGGCTCTTTGTTGCATCGAAACCGAAGAATTCATGCTTCACATGTTCTATCACCCATCCTGCTACCACCCTCACTTTTTCACCAGCAGATGCATTATTCCTGGATGATAAAGTACGTAACAACTCATCCTCATTATGTTTATGCACACGAAAAAGTATAGGTCGTTCTGAATGGTGCGATCTGGCTCGTCGATGAGATCAAGTTACCCTGAAAATTGTATTTACGGTCTGTCCCCCGCTGTTGTACCCATAAAACAGCCACAATTTGGCCATACAAACTCCGTTGGAGCTCCATGACCCGCCAAATCGATCACAACGAAAAGTTGTATGCGTCCATATCCCACTCGTCCGCTTCGACAACATTTCGTAGGCCAGATCCGGCTTGTAAAATTGAGTTTCGGATGATTTAATCTTTGGCGTGTACTCTGCCACCCTCTACCACCTTTCCGTGAGCTCACCCACGGACAGATATATGGGCAATAACATATGAAACAATACACCATCCTTCCATTCACGAACCAGAAAGACTACAGGTTCAGTCTGGACAGAAGGAGGAGGCTCTTTGTTGCATCGAAACAGAAGAATTCATGCTTGACATGTTCTATCACCCATCCAGCTACCACCCTCACTTTTTCACCAGCAGATGCATTATTCCTGTATGATAAAGTACGTAACAGCTCATCCTCATTATGTTTATGCACATGAAAAATTATAGGTCATTCTGAATGGTGCAAGATGGCTCCTCGATGAGATCAAGTTACCCTGAAAGTTGTATTTACGGTCTGTCCCCCGATGTTGTACCCATAAAACGGCCACAATTTGGCCATACAAACTCCGTTGGAGCTCCATGACCCACCAAATCGATCACAAGAAAAAGTTGTATGCGTCCATATCCCACTCGTCCGCTTCGACAACATTTCGGAGGCCAGATCCGGCTTGTAAAATTGAGTTTCGGATGATTTTATCTTTGGCGTTTACTCTGCCACCCTCTACCACCCTTCCGTGACCTCAACCACGGACAGATATATGGGCAATAACGTATGGAACAATACACCGTCCATCCATTCACGAACCAGAAAGACTACAGTTTCAGTCTGGACAGAAGGGGGAGGCTCTTTGCTGCATCGAAACCGAAGAATTCATGCTTCACATATTCTATCACCCTTCCCGCTACCACCCTCCCTTTTTCACTAGCAGATGCATTATTCCTGGATGATAAAGTACGTAACAGCTCATCCTCATTATGTTTATGCACACGAAAAATTATAGGTCATTCTGAATGGTGCAAGATGGCTCGTCGATGAGATCAAGTTACCCTGAAAGTTGTATTCATGGTATGTCCCCCGATGTTGTACCCATAAAACCACCACAATTTGGCCATACAAACTCCGTTAGAGATCCATGACCCGCCAAATCAATCACAACGAAAAGTTGTATGCGTCCATATCCCACTCGTCCGGTTCGACAAGATTTCGGAGGCCAGATCCGGCTTGTAAAATTGAGTTTCGGATGATTTTATCTTTGGCGTGTACTCTGCCACCTTCTACCACCCTTCCGTGAGCTCAACCACGGACAGATATATGGGCAATAACATATGAAACAATACACCGTCCTTCCATTCACGAACCAGAAAGACTACTGGTTCAGTCTGGCAGAAGGAGGAGGCTCTTTCTGGCACCGAAACCGAAGAATTCATGCTTCACATGTTCTATCACCCATCTCGCTACCACCCTCACTTTTTAACTAGCAGATGCATTATTCCTAGATGATAAAGTACGTATCAGCTCATCCTCATTATGTTTATGCACACGGAAAATTATAGGTTATTCTGAATGGTGCAAGATGGCTCGTCGATGAGATCAAGTTACCCTGAAAGTTTTATTCACGGTCTGTCCCCCGATGTTGTGTCCATAAAAAGGCCACAAGTTGGCCATACAAACTCCGTTGGAGCTCCATGACCCGCCAAGTCGATCACAACGAAAAATTGTATGCATCCATATCCCACTCGTCCCCTGCGACAACATTTCGGAGGCCAGATCCGGCTTGTAAAATTGAGTTTCGGATGATTTTATCTTTGGCGTGTACTCTGCCACCCTCTACCACCCTTTCATGAGCTCACCCACGGACAGATATATGGGCAATAACGTATGGTACAATACACCGTCTTTCCATTCACGAACCAGGAAGACTACTGGTTCAGTCAGGACAGAAGGAGGAGGCTCTTTGTTGCATCGAAACCAAAGAATTCATGCTTCACATGTTCTATCACCCATCCCGCTACCACCCTCACATTTTCACCAGCAGATGCATTATTCCTGGATGATAAAGTACGTAACATCTCATCCACATTATGTTTATGCAGTTGGAAAATTATATGTCATTCTGAATGGTGCAAGATGGCTCGTCGATGCGATAAAGCTACCCTGAAAAATGTTTTCACGGTCTGTCCCCCGATATTGTATCCATAAAACGGCCACAATTGGGCCATACAAACTCCGTTGGAGCTCCATGACCCCCAAGTCGATCACAACGAAAAGTTGTATGCGTCCATATCCGACTCGTCCGCTGCGACAACATTTCGGAGGCCAGATCCGGCTTATAAAATTGAGTTTCGGATGATTTTATCTTTGGCGTGTACTCTGCCACCCTCTACCACCCTTCCGTGAGCTCACCCACGGACAAATATATGGGCAGTAACTTATGAAACAATACACCATCCTTCTATTCACGAACCAGAAAGACTACAGGTTCAGTCTGGACAGAAGGAGGAGGCTCTTTGTTGCATCGAAACAGAAGAATTCATGCTTGACATGTTCTATCACCCATACAGCTACCACCCTCACTTTTTCACCAGCAGATGCATTATTCCTGTATGATAAAGTACGTAACAGCTCATCCTTATTATGTTTATGCACACGGAAAATTATAGGTCATTCTGAATGGTGCAAGATGGCTCGTCGATGAGATCAAGTTACCCTGAAAGTTGTATTTACGGTCTATCCCCCGATGTTGTACCCATAAAACGGCCACAATTTGGCCATACAAACTCCGTTGGAGCTCCATGACCCGCCAAATCGATCACAATAAAAAGTTGTATGCGTCCATATCCCACTCGTCCGCTTCAACAACATTTCGGAGGCCAGATCTGGCTTGTAAAATTGAGTTTCGGATTATTTTATCTTTGGCGTGTACTCTGCCACCCTCTACCATCCTTTCGTGAGCTCACCCACGGACAGATATATGGGCAATAACGTATGGACCAATACACCGTCCTTCCATTCATGAACAAGAAAGACTACAGGTTCAGTCTGGACAGAAGGAGGTGGCTCTCTCTTGCATCGAAACCGAAGAATTCATGCTTCACATGTTCTATCACCCATCCCACTACCACCCTCACTTTTTCACTAGCAGATTCATTATTCCTGGATGATAAAGTACGTTATAGCTCATTCTCATTATGTTTATGCACACGAAAAATTATAGGTTATTCTGAATGGTGCAAGATGGCTCGTCGATGAGATCAAGTTACCCTGAAAGTTGTATTCACGGTCTGTCCCCCGATGTTGTACACATAAAACGGCCACAGTTTGGCCATACAAACTCCGTTGGAGCTCCATGACCCGCCAAATCGATCACAATGAAAAGTTGTATGCGTCCATATCCCACTCGTCCGCTTCGACAACATTTCGGAGGCCAGATCCGGCTTGTAAAATTGAGTTTCGGATTATTTTATCTTTGGCGTGTACTCTGCCACCCTCTACCACCCTTTCGTGAGCTGACCCACGGACAGATAAATGGGCAATAACGTATGGAACAATACACCGTCCTTCCATTCACGAACCAGAAAGACTACTGGTTCAGTCTGGACAGACGGAGGAGGCTCTTTGTTGCATCGAAACCAAGGAATTCATGCTTCACATGTTCTATCACCCATCCCGCTACCACCCTCACTTTTTCACCAGCAGATGCATTATTCCTAGATGATAAAGTACATAATAGCTCGTCCTCATTATGTTTATGCACACGGAAAATTATATGTCATTCTGAATGGTGCAAGATGGCTCGTCGATGAGATCAAGTTACCCTGAAAGTTGTATTCACGGTCTGTCCCCCGATGTTGTATCCATAAAACGGCCACAATTTTGCCATACAAACTCCGTTGGAGCTCCATGGCCGCCGAATCGATCACAATGAAAAGTTGTATGCGTCCATATCCCACTCATCCGCTTCGACAACATTTCGGAGGCCAGATCCGGCTTGTAAAATTGAGTTTCGGATGATTTTATCTTTGGCGTTTACTCTGTCACCCTTTACCACCCATCCGTGAGCTCAACCACGGACAGATATATGGGCAATAACGTATGGAACAATACCCCGTCCTTCCATTCACGAACCAGAAAGAATACAGGTTCAGTATGGACAGAAGGAGGAGGCTCTTTGCTGCATCGAAACCGAAGAATTCATGCTTCCCATATTCTATCACCCATCCCGCTACCACCCTCACTTTTTCACTAGCAGATGCATTATTCCTGGATGATAAAGTACATAACAGCTCATCCTCATTATGTTTATGCACACGGAAAATTATAGGTTATTCTGAATGGTGCAAGATGGCTCGTCGATGAGATCAAGTTACCCTGAAAGATGTATTCACGGTCTGTCCCCCAATGTTGTACCCATAAAACGGCCACAATTTTGCCATACAAACTCCGTTGGAGCTCCATGACCCGCCAAATCGATCACAATGAAAAGTTGTTTGCGTCCATATCCCACTCGTCCGCTTCGACAACATTTCGGAGGCCAGATCCGGCTTGTAAAATTGAGTTTCGGATGATTTTATCTTTGGCGTGTACTCTGCCACCCTCTACCACCCTTTCATGAGCTCACCCACGGACAGATATATGGGCAATAACGTATGGAACAATACACTGTCCTTCCATTCACGAACCAGGAAGACTACTGGTTCAGTCTGGACAGAAGGAGGAGGCTCTTTGTTGCATTGATACCAAAGAATTCATGCTTCACATGTTCTATCACCCATCCCGCTACCACCCTCACTTTTTCACCAGCAGATGCATTATTACTGGATGATAAAGTACGTAACATATCATCCACATTATGTTTATGCAGACGCAAAATTATATGTCATTCTGAATGGTGCAAGATGGCTAGTCGATGCGATTAAGCTACCCTGAAAGTTGTATTCACGGTCTCTCCCCCGATGTTGCATCCATAAAACGGCCACAATATGGCCATACAAACTTCGTTGGATCTCCATGAACCCCCAAGTCGATCACAATGAAAAGTTGTTTGCGTCGATATCCGACTCGTCCGCTGCGACAACATTTCGGAGGCCAGATCCGGCTTGTAGAATTGAGTTTCGGATGATTTTATCTTTGGCGTGTACTCTGCCACCCTCTACCACCCTTCCGTGAGCTCACCCACGGACAGATATATGGGCAATAACTTATGAAACAATACTCCATCCTTCCATTCACGAACCAGAAAGACTATAGGTTCAGTCTGGACAGAAGGAGGAGGCTCTTTGTTGCATCGAAACCGAAGAATTCATGCTTCACATGTTCTATCACCCATCCTGCTACCACCCTCACTTTTTCACCAGCAGATGCATTATTCCTATATGATAAAGTACGTAACAGCTCATCCTCATTATGTTTATGCACACGAAAAATTATAGGTCATTCTGAATGGTGTGAGATGGCTCGTCGATGAGATCAAGTTACCCGGAAAGTTATATTTACGGTCTGTCCCCCGATGTTGTACCCATAAGACGGCCACAATTTGGCCATACAAACTCTGTTGGAGCTCCATGACCCGCCAAATCGATCACAACAAAAAGTTGTATGTGTCCATATCCCACCCGTCCGCTTCGACAACTTTTCGGAGGCCAGATCCGGCTTGTAAAATTGAGTTTCGGATGATTTTATCTTTGGCATGTACTCTGCCACCCTCTACCACCCTTCCGTGAGCTCAACCACGGACAGATATATGGGCAATAACGTATGGAACAATACACCGTTCTTCCATTCAAGAACCAAAAATACTACAGGTTCAGTCTGGACAGAAGGAGGAGGCTCTTTGTTGCATCGAAACCGAAGAATTCATGCTTCACATGTTCTATCACCCATCCCGCTACCACCATCACTTTTTCACTAGCAGATGCATTATTCCTGGATGATAAAATACGTCACAGCTCATCCTCATTATGTTTATGCACACGGAAAATTATAGGTTATTCTGAATGGTGCAAGATGGCTCGTCGATGAGATCAAGTTACCCTGAAAGTTGTATTCACGGTCTGTTCCCCGATGTTGTACACATAAAACGGCCACAATTTTGCCATACAAACTCCGTTGGAGCTCCATGACCCGCCAAATCGAACACAATGAAAAGTTGTATGCGTCCATATCAAACTCGTCCGCTTCGATAACATTTCGGAGGCCAGATCCGGCTTGTAAAATGGAGTTTCGGATGATTTTATCTTTGTCGTGTACTCTGCCACCCTCTACCACCCTTTCGTGAGCTCACCCACGGACAGATATATGGGCAATAACGTATGGAACAATACACCGTCCTTCCATTCACGAACCAGAAAGACTACTGGTTCAGTCTGGACAGACGGAGGAGGATCTTTGTTGCATCGAAACCAAGGAATTCATGCTTCACATGTTCTATCACCCATCCCGTACGACCCTCACTTTTTCACCAGCAGATGCATTATTCCTGGATGATAAAGTACGTAACATCTCATCCACATTATGTTTATGCAGACGAAAAATTATATGTCATTCTGAATGGTGGAAGATGGCTCGTCGATGCGATAAAGCTACCCTGAAAGTTGTATTCACGGTCTGTCCCCCGATGTTGTATCCATAAAACGGCCACAATTTGGCCATACAAACTCCGTTGGAGCTCCATGACCCGCCAAGTCTATCACAACGAAAAGTAGTATGCGTCCATATCCCACTCGTCCGCTGCGACAACATTTCGGAGGTCAGATCCGGCTTGTAAAATTGAGTTTCGGATGATTTTATCTTTGGCGTGTACACTGCCACCCTCTACCACCCTTCCGTGAGCTCACCCACGGACAGATATATGGGCAATAATGTATTGAACAATACACCATCCTTCTATTCACGAACCAGAAGGACTACAGGTTCAGTCTGGACAGAAGGAGGAGGCTCTTTGTTGCATCGAAACCGAAGAATTCATGCTTCACATGTTCTATCACCCATCCCGCTACCACCCTCACTTTTTCAGCAGTAGATGCATTATCCTGGATGGTAAAGTACGTAACATCTCATCCACATTATGTTTACACACACGAAAAATTATTTGTCATTCTGAATGGTGCAAGATGGCTCGTCGATGAGATCAAGTTACCCTGAAAGTTGTATTCACGGTCTGTCCCTCGATGTTGTGTCCATAAATCGGCCACAATTTGGCCATACAAACTCCGTTGGAGCTCCATGTCCCGCCAAGTCGATCACAACGAAAAGTTGTATGCGTCCCTATCCCACTCGTCTGCTTCGACAACATTTCGGAGCCAGATCCGGCTTGTAAAATTGATTTTCGGATGATTTTTTCTTTGGCGTGTACTCTGCCACCCTCTACCACCCTTCCGTGAGCTCAACCACGGACAGATATATGGGCAATAACGTATAGAACAATACACCATCCTTCCATTCACGAACCAGAAAGACTACAGGTTCAGTCTGGACAGAAGGAGGAGGCTCTTTGTTGCATCGAAACCGAAGAATTCATGCTTCACACGTTCTATCACCCATCCCGCTACCACCCTAACTTTTTCACCCGCAGATGCATTATTCCTGGATGATAAAGTACGTAACAGCTCATCCTCATTATGTTTATGCACACGAAAAATTATATGTCATTCTGAATGGTGCAAGATGGCTCGTCGATGCGATCAAGTTACCCTGAAAGCAGTATTCTCGGTCTGTCCCCCGATGTTGTACCCATAAAACGGCCACAATTTGGCCATACAAACTCCGTTGGAGCTCCATGATGATGTAGGGTGGAACCCTAACGGTGTCGATTTTTCACGATTGGAGTGAATCGCGCGAAGAACACGAAGAACACGAGAGGGAAACACGAGAGAAAGCACTCAAATCAACTAGATCCAATCACACATATGCTAGATCCACATACACATAACGAGGTACACGATCCAAAGTCAACACAAGAGGATACAAAGGGTAGTTCTTCCCAATCCGTGAGGAGTTGAGGTCTTGAATCCGAGATGGATCTTCCCACGATGGGGGTCTTGAATCCACTTGGGGGATCTTCTCCGAGGAGGCCTTGATCTCCAAAGGAGTAGGGGTACAAGTGGATGAGCAAAGCTCTATCTCCAAAACGAGCTATCACAATGCTAACCCTAAAATGTAGGTGGAAGAAAAGTATATAGTCTAGGGGGCGAAGGGGTACACGGGCCTCGGCCCAAGTCAGTGCACGCAGGCAGGGCCGGAAGTTTCGGGGAAGGTCCGGGCTGGTTCCGGGCTACACAAAGAGTTGGCACGGCCTGAGCGGGGCTGGAGTCCGGGGGCCGAAAGTTCCGGGTGGGCCGGAGGTTCCGGGAGCCGGAAGTTCCGGGCGAGGGTCCGGGCTGGTTCCGGGCTGAACAGAGACTTTGCACGCCCGGGTGTCGTCTGGATCGCCAGGGGCCGGAAGTTCCGGGCTCACCGGAAGTTCCGGGGTCCGGAGGTTCCGGGCGCTGGCCGGAAGGTCCGGGCTGGATAGAGAGTTTGCACTCCTGTCCCTTTCTTCTCCTTCAGCTCTCGGATCCTCGGGATGCTCGTTGTACCTGATCATACATAGTATCTCTGATTGAGGTAGCAACCATGTCTCGTTCACGTGTAAGGGAAGCTCAAGTAGGAGAGATGTCACCTCGGATTGAATAGCACGTGCACGAGCTCTTGTCATGGGTCCACTTGGTGCTTGGGTAGATGGTGTAGCGTCCATGGGGATGACCATGGGATGCTCCGCATCATCTCCCCCCCCTTGGGAAAGATCCGACCTCGGATCGAAAACCTCATCACCATGGTAGGGAGAGAGATCCTTGACGTTGAAGATATCGCTCACGTTGTACTTGTCGCGGGGTATGTCGATCTTGTAGGCGTTGTTGTTGTAGCGTGCAATCACCTTGAAGGGTCCGTCGGCTCGAGGTAGTAGCTTGGACTTGCGCTCGTTGGGGAAGCGTGCCTTGCGATGGTGTAGCCACACAAGATCTCCAATGTTGAATATCATGGGTTTCTTGTTGTTGTTGATCTTTGTCGCGAGTCGTTGTACTTGGCGCTCGATGGTGTGCCTTGTATCTTCATGCATCTTCTTGAGATAGCTCGCTCGGGCACTCGCGTCCATGTTGATGCGCTCTTGTAGAGGTAGCGGTAGAATGTCCAATGGGGATAATGGGTTGAATCCGTAGACGACCTCGAAAGGGGACTTGCCGGTAGTAGAGTGTTGTGCTCGATTGTAGGCGTACTCGGCGATGGGTAAGCATTCCTCCCACTCCTTGATGTTCCTCTTAATCAACACGCGGAGGAGAGTCGATAGCGTCCGGTTCGTGACCTCCGTTTGGCCGTCGGTTTGTGGATGGTGCCGAAGAGAATAGGAGCTTGATTCCGAGCTTGGCGCATAGCGTCTTCCAAAAGTAGCTAAGGAACTTGACGTCGCGGTCACACACAATAGTCTTTGGCACTCCATCTAGACACAAGATTTCCCTACAAAAGAGATTTGCAACATGTGAAGCATCGTCTATCTTGTTGCATGGAATAAAATGTGCCATTTTTTAGAATCGGTCCACAACAACAAATACCGAATCTTTTCCATTGCGGGTTCTTGGCAAACCAAGCACAAAGTCCATACTAATATCTTCCCATGGTTGATACGGAATAGATAGAGGCATATAAAGGCCATGTGATTGAGCTTTAGACTTAGCTTTGCGGCATGTAGAGCACCGGTTGGTGTAGCGAGAAACGTCTCGAAACATCTTTGGCCAAAAGTAATTCTTGGAGAGCGTAGCGAAGGTCTTGTCGCGCCCAAAATGTCCCATGAGTCCTCTGCCATGAGCGTCTTGCAAAAGTAACAAACGAAGAGAAGACTCGGGAATACAAAGTTTGTTTGCTTTCATAAGGTAACCATCCTTCAAGTAATATTGCTCCCAAGTTTTATGTAGTAAACATTTGGCATAAGGAATAAAAAATGATGCATCATGCGCATACAAGTCTTTAATGTGCTCAAATCCTATAACATTCAACTCACGTTGTGTGACCAACATGCATTTGCGGGAAAGAGCATCCGCCACAACATTTTCCTTACCTTTGATATACTTGATAACATAAGGAAATGACTCAATGAACTCACTCCACTTAGCATGACGCTTATTCAATTTAGTTTGACCCTTAAGATACTTAAGCGTTTCATGATCCGTATGGATGACAAATTCACGTGGACGGAGATAATGTTCCCACACATGCAAGACTCTCACTAAAGCATAGAGCTCCTTGTCATAAATGGGGTAGTTAAGTTGCGCTCCGGAAAGTTTTTCGCTAAAATAAGAAATTGGGCACTTCTCTTGCATTAACACACCACCAATACCATTACCACTAGCGTCAGAATGCACTTCAAAAGTTTTCTCAAAGTTGGGTAATGCATGTAATGGAGCATGTGTAAGCAAGTTCTTAAGCTCATGAAATGCGGCATCTTGAGATGGACCCCAAACAAATGGTGCATTCTTCTTACTCAATGCGTGCAATGGTGATGCAATGGTGCTAAAATCCTTCACAAAGCGACGATAAAATCCTGCTAAGCCAAGGAAACTATGCACTTGAAGCAAATTGGTTGGTTGTGGCCAATTTTTAATAGCATCAATTTTAGTTTCATCAACATGAACACCCTTAGATGAGACAACAAAACCCAAGAAGACAAGCTTATCAACACCAAAAGTGCATTTTTCCATGTTAGCATAAAGTCGCTCGTCTCTAAGAATTTGCGATACTTCTCTAAGGTGTTTGACATGATCTTCGAGAGTTTCACTAAACAGAAGGATGCCAACAAAGTAAGCCACAACACAAATGCCAATTAATTTGCGAAGAACATAGTGCATCACACGCATAAAAGTGCTAGGTGCTTGCGATAAACCCATAGGCATGACTAACCATTCATACAAGCCAAATTTGGTTTTGAAAGCGGTTTTCCATTCATCACCTTCTTGCATGCGAATTTGATAATAGCCACTTTTAAGGTCAATTTTAGAGAAAATTGTGGCTCCACTAAGTTCATCTAGCATGTCATCTAGGCGTGGAATGGGATGGCGATATCTAACGGTGATAGCATTGATAGGACGGCAATCAGAACACATGCGATAGGTACCGTCTTTCTTAGGGACAAGAATTACCGGAACGGCACATGGACTCAAGCTCTCGCGTACATACCCATTCTCCATGAGATGTTGGACTTGCCGTTGGATTTCTTTGGTCTCGTCGGGGTTGACGCGGTATGGTGCCTTGTTCGGTAGAGGTGCGCCGGGGATGAGGTCGATGCGGTGTTCTATTCCGCGTAGAGGAGGTAGTTCGGGGGGTAGCTCATCGGGAAACACGTCCTGGTATTCCTGCAAGAGATGAGATAACACTAGAGGAAGATGTTGTGAAGTATTAGTCCGCTCAGCTTCACCTTTGCATAAGAGCACAAAGTGAACAACACTAGATGGGCTCTCACTCACATCCCTCAAATCTCGTTTGGTGGCTAGTAGAACTAAGTTTTTCTTGTCGCTCATCGTGGAGTCACCCAATTTTGGCTTGTGGCGCTCACTCTCTTTGTGGTGGTTCACTCTCTCACTAGTCTCTCCACGATGGCCCGATGCTTGATTGTCAGCGATGACTTGGAGACATTGGCCGAAGAACGAATTCCTTGCCCTTCATCTTGAAACTATAGTGGTTGGTCCGTCCGTTGTGGATGACGCCGCGATCGAATTGCCATGGTCGCCCAAGTAGGAGGTGGCATACGGACATGGGAACCACATCACACTCCAAGGTATCTTCGTAGGCGCCGATCTTGAAGGATACTTGGACGGTGTGCTCCACTTGGATTGTGCCGGAGTCGCTAAGCCACTGGACTTTGTAGGGGCGAGGGTGCTTCTTCTTGACCAATTGTAGCTTGGAGCATAATTCTTCACTTGCCAAATTGTGGCAACTTCCGCCGTCGAGGATGACCTTGACGGAACGTCCTTGGATACCCGCTTTGGTGTGGAAGATGTGGCAACATTGGTCTTCGTCTTGATGATGTTGAAGTGTCAAGACCTTGGAGACAACAAGAGCGGGGCTCGCATCATTGTCGCAATAGATTTGTGCATCTTCGTCTTCATTCACTTGCCGGTGCATAGCCACATGCTCGAGGGCTTCCATTTCATCTTCGCTCATGGAGTCGTAGGTGCCGTCGTCGTTGAGAATCATTGTTCGTCGAGTTGGACACTCGAAGGACTTGTGGCCTCGGCCCTTGCAAGTGAAGCACTGGATGTCACTTGTCTTGTTGGCATCCGTAGGAGGTGTTGAGGATGAAGGCTTTTGCTTGGAGCTGCTTGTAGTAGGAGGAAGACGACTCGAAGATGTCGAAGGTTGCTTGGAGCGTGACTTGTCGCCGGAACTTGGTGCAGCTCGAGTCATTGAAGGAGTTCTCATAGTCGTTGAAGCTTGAGTGTATGAACCGTAAGTCTTGGAAGAGTACTTGGAGTACTTGTAGTCCTCTTGTACTTGTCGCTCCGCCTTGGTCGCTTGGTGCACTAGCTCGAGGAGGTTGGAGTACGGTTGGAAGTCCGCTATCTTCTTGATGGGATGGTTGAGGCCATTCAAGAAACGCGCCAAAGTTTGCTCATCATCTTCCTTGACATTGGCTCGTATCATGGAAACTTCCATTTCTTGATAGTATTCTTCAACCGACTTGGTTCCTTGCTTGAGGAGTTGGATTTTCTTGAAGAGGTCGCGGTTGTAATATGTAGGCACAAAACGTGCTCTCCTGACATCCTTCATTTGGTTCCATGTCGCGATGGGTGGCTCGCCCTTCTCTTGACGTCTTGCGATCACTTGCTCCCACCAAATGAGAACATAGTCTTGGAACTCTAGCGATGCCATGGCGATCTTCTTTTCTTCGTCGTAGTTGTGAAGCCGAAATATCTTGTCGACCTTCAATGCCCATGAGAGATATTCTTTGGGATCGTCGCCGCCATGGAACTTGGGCATGGTGAACTTGAGCTTGCCGAAACGTTGTTCCTCATCATGTCGTGGTCGATGGTGAAGACGCTCTTGCCGTGGTGGAAGGTCTTGACTCGCGTGCTCCTCGTGCTCCTCGTGATGAACTTGGCGTTGAGGGCGTGGCATTCGTGCACGGTTCCTCATCTCTTGGCGCTCCTCGCGGTGGGCGGCTCCGTCTTCTCGCTCACGTCGGAGGACCTCTTCTTGTTCGCGCACACAGCGTTTGCGTTCATTAACGGCTCGTGTGGCTTCTTGTAGCGCACGTTGGGCTTCAAGGGCTTGTTCTTCACGGTGTTGGCGCTCTTGTCGGAGGTCGTCGCTATCGTGATTCTCGTGGTGATCTTGGCATTGTGGAGCTTGCTCTTGGTCCATTGGATCCTTAGCTTAGCGACGTAGTCGTTCACGTTCCCGGAGGCGGTCTTGTAAACCGTTGCCATGAAATGGGTTTTGTGGAACTTGGTGAGCTTCATGGTCTTGGCGACGATGCGGACGAGCTCGTGGAGGACTTGCATTTGAAGACGTGTCGGAAGAGTATCGACTTGAATGGCGCCGTCTTGATGATGACGACGTGGATGAAGAGCGATTGGCCATCATGGTTCGTATGTCGTCCTTGAGAGATGCCATCGATGTGTCGAAGTAGGCTCTTGTACATTGCTCGGATTGTCGCAAGTCGGTGGCGAGTTGGTCGATGCGGTCGCCCAATGCTTCATTCTCTTGATGCAAAGCTCTTTGTGTGCCGAATAGGTGATTCCTTGTGACGTAGTTGTTTGGTTCCTCTTCTTGCTCGATGAAGAGTGGATTGGAAGAAGTGGTTGACCTATCCATCATTACAAGCAAATATGTCAGTGGAAGAAAGGAAAGAACTAGACCAAATGTACCTTATCCGATGTTGAAGATGGATCAATGATCACTCGATATTGTATTATGGAAATAGCACAATTGGTACCGGATCTTGTCAATTCTCACACCTACACAAGTAAAGCTTTTGGAGTAGCTTGGTGAGGATGGTGGCACAAAATTTATGCAATTGTTAGCAAGAGTCAATAATGTTGAAAAAGATTCACAAGATCGCAAGTGTAACAAGTAGACCAATAGCAATAAGTATCACACGGAAACACACGCACGGATAGATAAATGGGGTCGTGCAACCAAGGAATGAGCTCAAAATGAGGAATCCACGGAAAATGCTCGTGTTGCACAACACTAGAGAGACACTAGCACGCTTGCTCAATAGGCGGATACGAACTTGTGCACAACCTATAAGAGGCAAAACGTAGGGCTGTCTATCTCACTTATGCTATGTATGTATGAGTCCCGGTGAACTTGACACAATGATCCAAGATGATCAAATATGCTATGTAATGTGTCGATGCTATGGCTATTGCTTACAAGCTTGTTGCTCTTTCTCTTTTGCTTAAAAGCTTTCTTTCTTTTGCTCTTTTCCTTTTGGCCACTTATGCGAAATGCTCTCACGATGGTAGCAATGATGTATATGCGGGAACCCACATTGGCACAAGAGATGATATGTGTATGTATGCACGCTATGATAGCTATGAGGAACGGTATCACTAAAGTGCACAAGTAGCGTTGCCCGGCAAAACTCAAATGGCTAGTCTCGTAGGAAAGCTACGCAAAAGATGGTCTCGGGGTTTCACAATGCAAAGGCAAGGATATGAACAAGTTGTCGTCGATGTTACCGTCCTTGCTTACGGTGGTGTTGTCGCGAAGGTGAGGCGGTCGTTGTCGGTGGCGAGTACGTAGACGGTTGACGTGATGGAATGGTCGAGGACGTGGTGCACGGTCTCCAGTACGTTGGCGAAGATGCCGCTGCACCGTGGTCGAAGATGACCAACTTGCGGAAGCGAAACGGCAAATGAACAACTTTCTGTCCAGGCCGGAAGTTCCGTTGGCCGGAAGTTCCAGGCGGAGGCCGGAAGGTCCGGGCAGGGCCGGCAGTTCCGGGGGTCGGGATTTCGCCAAGAACAGGAAATTGTAGATCGGGAATTTGGGCGGAAAAACTTCAGGAAAAACTTCAAGGCGGAGCATCCCACGGTCATCCCCATGGACGCTACACCATCTACCCAAGCACCAAGTGGACCCATGACAAGAGCTTGTGCACGTGCTATTCAATCCGAGGTGACATCTCTCCTACTTGAGCTTTGATGAGGACATCCCTACTAATGTTACACCCACATCACCACCAGCTACACAGATTGGACCAATTACTAGAGCCCGCGCACGCCAACTAAATTATCAGGTACTTTCGGTTCTTGGAAATCCTTCTAATGTTCATGAACATATGATGCTGCCTAAATTAGATACTTTTGTTTTACTTATGAACGAAGGACCTAGCATGGATAAGAAGGATGGCCATTGGAGCAGGATCAAGCATGGGGGAGAAGGTGCGCGCACGGGAAGGAACAACGGAGTTTCCAGTGGTGATTTTCGCACTTTGAAGCCACCATAAGGAGTGCTTGGAGGCTTGGACGAAATATACAAGAGGCCACTTCATAAATTTCGTCCATAGGCTAATATAGGTGCTGCGTCACCTTATTTTTGGGCCAGGCCCATGTAATTTCGAAATACCACTTATTAGGCTATTTTTAGAGTCCGTATGTGTGGGGAAACGGAGTTAGGGCTGGTTTCGGACCCCTCCTCCAAGGGGCCACGAAATCCCCTTCTATTACCTCATATATACAGCCCTTAGGGCATCGTTTTAGATTTGGGTTTTGTTTAGATTACAAGTTCGCCATAGCTGCAACTTCGCGTCCTTCGTTTGTGTTCCAAGACCAGACCAAGACGTCACAGAACCCCACTTCATCAATAAAGCTTTCCTCTTTAATACGCAATATCCAGATTGCAATCTTAGTTTCTTGCTTGTTCTTCGTTTGCGTGCAGGAAATAGACCTTCGTGGTCAGGTTGATCGTGCTCCGGCGTGGTCAATAACCTCTCGGAGTTGGTTTAGCGATTGCTAAGGCGCGACGTCTTCGCACGTTCGTAGTCGGATCGTGAAAGTCGACTTCCACCAAAACGATAGCCACCATCTCATCGAAAGACGG
Organism: Elymus sibiricus; assembly: GCA_039707655.1. Classification (NCBI taxonomy): domain Eukaryota; kingdom Viridiplantae; phylum Streptophyta; class Magnoliopsida; order Poales; family Poaceae; genus Elymus; species Elymus sibiricus. Next base: position 172,559,385 of record CM077670.1, read on the forward strand.
GACACCTTCGCCTCTATCAAGTGGTATCAGATTTCCAGGTTGCTCGGTGAGATTTACCAGTTTTTCGTAGTATAGATTGCATTTGTTCTTCATACCTACCGTCCACAAAAAAAAGCCACAAAAAAAATTAGGGTTAGATCATCATATCCGAACCAATCTGAGCCTTTGCATAGTCTTTTCAGTGTTTTGCTTTGTTGAAATTGCGGGTGCATCGTCGTGTCGAGTTGCTGGTCTTAGCGTCTAGTCTTTTAGAGTTTCGAGTTCTACTCACAGATTGTCACGCCGCCACCGCATCATCTTCATCGCTGCCATATACCTCCACCACAGATCCGCCACACCAATCCGAGTCCTTGTACTACCACCCATATCCGCCTCTAATCCGAGTTCCTTAGGTATTCGGATTGATTTTGAGATCCCTTTGTTTTTATTTTCGAGTTCCCTTGCCTGAGTAGGTGTCGGAAAAAAAAATCGGTGGGAGAAAATATTTTTTTCCTATCATCATTTTAGGCCTTTCGGAGCGTTTTGAGACCCTCACCATCATAGTGATTTTTTTCGCAATTTTTGGTCGTCGCAGCCCCGAATCGCTCCAGAAAAGAAAAAGAAATTTACTCAAATTTTTTTCGTGCCTATCCTGTTTATACGTCTCGGGAAGAGTTTTGAGACACTCGCCATTATAGTGATTTTCTGAGCAAAAAAAAAAAAAAAAAAAAGAGCGCAAAAAAAAAAAAGAAAAAAAAAAGAGGCGCCAAAAAAAAAAAAAAAATCAGAGTGTGCTCTTCCCTTGATTACGTGTAACGTCGTGATTTTGTTGGTGTTTTAGGCTCGCGTCTCTAGCACGGTCTAGCCTAGGACCAGCATCGTACCGTCGTTGAGCGTTTTTTTCAACTTTGCATCTCTGAACTGATTATTGCTGACCCTTTTTGCTACCATATTTTAAGCCTTCCCAGCTCCACATATATCTACGCCGTGTGTTTGACACCACCTGGAAATCGCTCTATCCAAGCTTTGGGAGTTTTTGACTACACCGGTTGCCAATCACCACCTGCTGCTGGGTAAGAACTGGTAAGAATTTGAGATTTGCTTGACGGATTTGTGACACACCACCACCACTTCCTAGTAGTCTGTAGGTTCATATTCTTGTGTGTTCCTATTACTGCTAACCATGCCAGGATCACAAGCTGACGAGGTCGAATGGGAGGTTATGACCAACAAGGAGCTCCATGATAAATTCCAGCAAATGATGGCTGACTAGGTACAAGACTTCGTAACCAGCCTTGGAGAGGCTATGGAGAAGCTAGATGGATTGGAGAAGACGTTCGAGACGAAGTTGGACGCTAAGTTCAATGAGGTGCTTGCACGTCTACCACCAGCTGCACCGGTCATAACTCAGCAACAACAACAACGTCGGCCGAATTTTGCGAGGCGCGCACAACGTGTGCCCCTAGAGGAAGGCCAACATTCTGGTGCCGTTCCTACTGCTGTGGCTTCTGTGGCTGCTGCTGCTACTACTACTGTTGATCAGAACACTGACTACGATGGTGATTACGACGATGAGGGAGAGGTTGCTCCAGCTCAGCCCCAAGGACAACCACCACCACACGCACCAGGTCGTCCACGTGCCTACGATCGCAATGGTAGGGCTGCACCACCCCCTCAGGTACAAACTCATGACCATCTCCCTAAACTTAAATTGAATATTCCTACATTTGATGGTCGATATGTTCCGGATATATATCTTACTTGGGAGTTAGAAACAGAACAACGATTTACATGCTTACAATATCCTGAGGATAGACGTGTTACTGCTGCTGTTTGTTCGTTCACTAGTTTTGCTTGTGTTTGGTGGTCTGAACATTGTAGAATACATCACGCTAATATCCCACCTACTTGGGCTGCTTTGAAAACCGCTATGCGTAATCGTTGGGTTCCACCATATTATCAATGTGAATTGCTTCAAAATTTGCAGCGTTTAAGACAAGGAAAAAATTCTGTAGAGGAATATTATCAGGAGTTACAAACTGGCATGATTAGATGTGGTATTGTTGAGGAGAATGAAGCTATGCTTGCACGTTTTATGGGTGGATTAAATAGAGAGATTCAGACTATTCTAGAGTATAAGGAGTATAACACTATCACTCGTTTATTTCATCTTGCTGTAAAAGCTGAACGTGAAGTGCAGGATCGACAGGCATTGGCAAGAACTAATTTTTCTGCAGGTCGCACTTCATCATGGACTCCACGTACCTCTTCTACTTCCACACGTCCGGCTGCAGCACCGCCTACGTCAGCCTCCAACTCCAACCGAGATACCAGGAAACAGGCCTCTGTTCCACCCTCCGCGAAGAGCACACCTTCCGGGCCAGCACAGAGCTCTTCTTCTTCCATTGCATCCACAGGGCAAACACATGAGGTTATATGTCGTCGTTGCAAGGGTGGAGGTCACTATGCGAGAGAATGTCCTTCCAAGCGTGTGATGATAGTTACTGAGGATGGTGGATATGACTCCGCTAGCTTTTATGATGAGGAGACCCTGGCTCTTATTGCGAGTGAAGAACAAGGTGTAGAGGAGACTGAACAAGAGACACACTACATGGCTGCTGACTACGCTGACAGGTATGAAAGTTTAGTTGCTCAACGTGTTTTGAGTGTGCAGGTTACACAGGCTGAGCAAAATCAGAGGCACAACTTGTTCCATACAAAGGGAGTTGTGAAGGAGCGTTCTGTTTGCGTCATCATCGATGGAGGGAGTTGCAACAACTTGGCTAGCATGGAGATGGTGGAGAAGCTTTCTCTAACCACCAGACCACATCCTCATCCTTATTACATCCAATGGTTCAACAACAGTGGCAAGGTTAAGGTAACACGTACTGTTCGTGTGCACTTTAGCATTGCTACATATTCTGATTATGTTGATTGTGATGTGGTACCCATGCAAGCATGCTCCGTTTTACTTGGTAGACCATGGCAATTTGATAAAAATTCTGTACACCATGGTAGGACAAATCAGTATACTCTTGTTCATAAGGATAAAAATATAACTTTGCTTCCTATGTCTCCCGAACATATTATGAAAGATGACATTGCTAGAGCTAGTAAAGCAAAACAGAAGCAAAGTGAGAGTGAAAATCAGATTGTGGCAAAGGAATTTGAGCAACATAATAAGCCTCATAAACAATCATCTAGTGTTATATCTGAAATAAAACTGAAGAGTGGTTGTTTACTTGCCACTAAATCTGATATTACTGATTTGGATGTCACTACATCTGTTTGCTATGCTTTTTTATGCAAAGATGTATTATTTTCATTCGAGGACATGCCTCCCTCTTTGCCTCCTGCTGTCACTAACATTTTGCAGGAGTTCGCTGACGTCTTTCCACAAGACGTGCCACCGGGATTACCACCTATTCGAGGGATTGAGCATCAGATTGACTTAATTCCCGGTGCATCGCTGCCCAACCGTGCGCCATACCGTACCAATCCAGAGGAGACGAAGGAGATTATGCGTCAAGTACAGGAGCTGCTCGACAAAGGTTATATACGTGAATCTCTTAGTCCTTGTGCTGTTCCTATTATTCTAGTGCCTAAAAAGGATGGTACATCGCGTATGTGTGTTGATTGTAGAGGCATTAATAATATTACTATTCGTTATCGTCATCCTATTCCTAGGCTAGATGATATGCTTGATGAATTAAGTGGCTCTACAATTTTCTCCAAAGTTGATTTGCGTAGTGGATACCATCAAATTCGTATGAAATTGGGAGATGAATGGAAAACAGCATTTAAAACTAAGTTTGGATTATATGAGTGGTTAGTCATGCCTTTTGGGTTAACTAATGCACCTAGCACTTTCATGAGATTAATGAACGAGGTTTTACGTGCTTTCATTGGACGATTTGTGGTAGTCTATTTTGATGATATACTGATTTATAGTAGATCTTTGGAGGAACATTTGGAACATTTACGTGCTGTTTTTCTCGCTCTACGTGATGCACGTTTGTTTGGTAACCTTGGGAAGTGCACCTTTTGCACCGACCGAGTTTCTTTTCTTGGCTATGTTGTTACTCCACAGGGAATTGAAGTTGATAAAGCCAAGATTGAAGCTATTGAGAGTTGGCCGCAGCCCAAAAAGGTCACACAAGTGAGGAGTTTTCTTGGACTCGCTGGTTTCTATAGGCGTTTTGTGAGGGATTTCAGCACCATTGCTGCACCTCTAAATGAGCTTACAAAGAAGGATGTGCCTTTTATTTGGGGTACCGCACAGGAAGAAGCCTTCACGGTATTGAAAGATAAGTTAACACATGCTCCATTACTCCAACTTCCTGATTTTAATAAGACTTTTGAGCTTGAATGTGATGCTAGTGGAATTGGATTAGGAGGTGTGTTATTACAAGATGGTAAACCTGTTGCATACTTTTCTGAAAAATTGAGTGGGCCTAGTCTGAATTATTCTACTTATGATAAGGAATTATATGCTCTTGTTCGGACTTTGGAAACATGGCAACATTATTTATGGCCCAAAGAATTTGTTATACATTCTGATCATGAATCTTTAAAACATATTAAAAGTCAAGCAAAACTGAACCGTAGGCATGCTAAATGGGTTGAATTCATTGAGACTTTCCCTTATGTCATTAAACACAAGAAGGGTAAAGAAAATGTTATTGCTGATGCATTGTCTCGTCGTTATACTATGCTTTCACAACTTGACTTTAAAATATTTGGTTTGGAGACCATCAACGATCAATATATGCATGATGCCGAATTTCAAGATGTGTTGCAGAATTGTAAAGAAGGGAGAACATGGAACAAGTTCGTCATTAATGATGGATTTGTGTTTCGTGCTAACAAGCTATGCATTCCAACTAGCTCCGTTCGTCTTTTGTTGTTACAGGAGGCGCATGGAGGGGGATTAATGGGACACTTTGGCGTGAAGAAGACGGAGGACGTACTTGCTACACATTTCTTTTGGCCAAAGATGAGACGGGATGTTGAGCGTTTTGTTGCTCGCTGCACTACATGTCAAAAAGCTAAGTCACGACTCAATCCTCATGGTTTATATATGCCTTTGCCTGTACCTAGTGTTCCTTGGGAGGATATATCTATGGACTTTGTTTTAGATTTACCTCGAACAAAGAAGGGGAGGGATAGCATATTTGTTGTCGTGGATAGATTTTCGAAAATGGCACACTTTATACCCTGTCATAAAAGTGATGATGCTGCTAATGTTGCTGATTTGTTCTTTCGTGAAATTATTCGCTTGCATGGTGTGCCAAATACAATTGTTTCAGATCGTGATGTTAAATTTCTTAGCCACTTTTGGAGATGTTTATGGGCTAAATTGGGGACTAAACTGCTTTTTAGTACTACATGTCACCCCCAAACTGATGGACAAACTGAAGTAGTGAATAATAGATCAATGTCTACTATGCTTAGGGCTGTGTTGAAGAATAACCTGAAAATGTGGGAAGAATGCTTGCCTCATATTGAATTTGCTTATAATCGTTCGCTGCATTCTACAACTAAGATGTGCCCTTTTGAAGTAGTGTATGGTTTCTTACCTCGTGCACCTATTGATTTGTTGCCTCTTCCATCTTCGGAGAAGGTCAATTTTGATGCTAAAGAACGTGCTGAATTGATATTAAAGATGCATGCGTTAACTAAGGAGAACATTGAGCGTATGAATGCTAAATATAAACTTGCTGGAGATAAGGGTAGAAAACATGTTGTCTTTGCACCTGGAGATCTTGTTTGGTTACATTTGCGTAAGGATAGGTTTCCTAAATTGCGCAAGTCGAAGCTAATGCCACGTGCTGATGGTCCTTTCAAGGTGTTAGAGAAAATAAATGATAATGCATATAAACTTGAGCTGCCTGCAGATTTTGGGGTTAGTCCCACTTTTAACATTGCAGATTTGAAGCCTTATATGGGTGAGGATGATGAGCTTCCGTCGAGGACGACTTCAGTTCAAGAAGGGGGGGATGATGAGGACATCCCTACTAATGTTACACCCACATCACCACCAGCTACACAGATTGGACCAATTACTAGAGCCCGCGCACGCCAACTAAATTATCAGGTACTTTCGTTTCTTGGAAATCCTTCTAATGTTCATGAACATATGATGCTGCCTAAATTAGATACTTTTGTTTTACTTATGAACGAAGGACCTACCATGGACAAGAAGGATGGCCATTGGAGCAGGATCAAGCATGGGGGAGAAGGTGCGCGCACGGGAAGGAACAACGGAGTTTCCAGTGGTGATTTTCGCACTTTGAAGCCACCATAAGGAGTGCTTGGAGGCTTGGACGAAATATACAAGAGGCCACTTCATAAATTTCGTCCATAGGCTAATATAGGTGCTGCGTCACCTTATTTTTGGGCCAGGCCCATGTAATTTCGAAATACCACTTATTAGGCTATTTTTAGAGTCCGTATGTGTGGGGAAACGGAGTTAGGGCTGGTTTCGGACCCCTCCTCCAAGGGGCCACAAAATCCCCTTCTATTACCTCATATATACAGCCCTTAGGGCATCGTTTTAGATTTGGGTTTTGTTTAGATTACAAGTTCACCATAGCTGCAACTTCGCGTCCTTCGTTTGTGTTCCACGACCAGACCAAGACATCACAGAACCCCACTTCATCAATAAAGCTTTCCTCTTTAATACGCAATATCCAGATTGCAATCTTAGTTTCTTGCTTGTTCTTCGTTTGCGTGCAGGAAATAGACCTTCGTGGTCAGGTTGATCGTGCTCCGGCGTGGTCAATAACCTCTCGGAGTTGGTTTAGCGATTGCTAAGGCGCGACGTCTTCGCACGTTCGTAGTCGGATCGTGAAAGTCGACTTCCACCAAAACGATAGCCACCATCTCATCGAAAGACGGGACACCTTCGCCTCTATCAAGTGGTATCAGATTTCCAGGTTGCTCGGTGAGATTTACCAGTTTTTCGTAGTATAGATTGCATTTGTTCTTCATACCTACCGTCCACAAAAAAAAAGCCACAAAAAAAATTAGGGTTAGATCATCATATCCGAACCAATCTGAGCCTTTGCATAGTCTTTTCAGTGTTTTGCTTTGTTGAAATTGCGGGTGCATCGTCGTGTCGAGTTGCTGGTCTTAGCGTCTAGTCTTTTAGAGTTTCGAGTTCTACTCACAGATTGTCACGCCGCCACCGCATCATCTTCATCGCTGCCATATACCTCCACCACAGATCCGCCACACCAATCCGAGTCCTTGTACTACCACCCATATCCGCCTCTAATCCGAGTTCCTTAGGTATTCGGATTGATTTTGAGATCCCTTTGTTTTTATTTTCGAGTTCCCTTGCCTGAGTAGGTGTCGGAAAAAAAAATCGGTGGGAGAAAATATTTTTTTCCTATCATCATTTTAGGCCTTTCGGAGCGTTTTGAGACCCTCACCATCATAGTGATTTTTTTTCGCAATTTTTGGTCGACGCAGCCCCGAATCGCTCCAGAAAAGAAAAAGATATTTACTCAATTTTTTTTCGTGCCTATCCTGTTTATACGTCTCGGGAAGAGTTTTGAGACACTCGCCATTATAGTGATTTTCTGAGCAAAAAAAAAAAAAAAAGAGCGCAAAAAAAAAAAGAAAAAAAAAAGAGGCGCCAAAAAAAATAAAAAAAAATCAGAGTGTGCTCTTCCCTTGATTACGTGTAACGTCGTGATTTTGTTGGTGTTTTAGGCTCGCGTCTCTAGCACGGTCTAGCCTAGGACCAGCATCGTACCGTCGTTGAGCGTTTTTTTCAACTTTGCATCTCTGAACTGATTATTGCTGACCCTTTTTGCTACCATATTTTAAGCCTTCCCAGCTCCACATATATCTACGCCGTGTGTTTGACACCACCTGGCAATCGCTCTATCCAAGCTTTGGGAGTTTTTGACTACACCGGTTGCCAATCACCACCTGCTGCTGGGTAAGAACTGGTAAGAATTTGAGATTTGCTTGACGGATTTGTGACACACCACCACCACTTCCTAGTAGTCTGTAGGTTCATATTCTTGTGTGTTCCTATTACTGCTAACCATGCCAGGATCACAAGCTGACGAGGTCGAATGGGAGGTTATGACCAACAAGGAGCTCCATGATAAATTCCAGCAAATGATGGCTGACCAGGTACAAGACTTCGTAACCAGCCTTGGAGAGGCTATGGAGAAGCTAGATGGATTGGAGAAGACGTTCGAGACGAAGTTGGACGCTAAGTTCAATGAGGTGCTTGCACGTCTACCACCAGCTGCACCGGTCATAACTCAGCAACAACAACAACGTCGGCCGAATTTTGCGAGGCGCGCACAACGTGTGCCCCTAGAGGAAGGCCAACATTCTGGTGCCGTTCCTACTGCTGTGGCTTCTGTGGCTGCTGCTGCTACTACTACTGTTGATCAGAACACTGACTACGATGGTGATTACGACGATGAGGGAGAGGTTGCTCCAGCTCAGCCCCAAGGACAACCACCACCACACGCACCAGGTCGTCCACGTGCCTACGATCGCAATGGTAGGGCTGCACCACCCCCTCAGGTACAAACTCATGACCATCTCCCTAAACTTAAATTGAATATTCCTACATTTGATGGTCGATATGTTCCGGATATATATCTTACTTGGAAGTTAGAAACAGAACAACGATTTACATGCTTACAATATCCTGAGGATAGACGTGTTACTGCTGCTGTTTGTTCGTTCACTAGTTTTGCTTGTGTTTGGTGGTCTGAACATTGTAGAATACATCACGCTAATATCCCACCTACTTGGGCTGCTTTGAAAACCGCTATGCGTAATCGTTGGGTTCCACCATATTATCAATGTGAATTGCTTCAAAATTTGCAGCGTTTAAGACAAGGAAAAAATTCTGTAGAGGAATATTATCAGGAGTTACAAACTGGCATGATTAGATGTGGTATTGTTGAGGAGAATGAAGCTATGCTTGCACGTTTTATGGGTGGATTAAATAGAGAGATTCAGACTATTCTAGAGTATAAGGAGTATAACACTATCACTCGTTTATTTCATCTTGCTGTAAAAGCTGAACGTGAAGTGCAGGATCGACAGGCATTGGCAAGAACTAATTTTTCTGCAGGTCGCACTTCATCATGGACTCCACGTACCTCTTCTACTTCCACACGTCCGGCTGCAGCACCGCCTACGTCAGCCTCCAACTCCAACCGAGATACCAGGAAACAGGCCTCTGTTCCACCCTCCGCGAAGAGCACACCTTCCGGGCCAGCACAGAGCTCTTCTTCTTCCATTGCATCCACAGGGCAAACACATGAGGTTATATGTCGTCGTTGCAAGGGTGGAGGTCACTATGCGAGAGAATGTCCTTCCAAGCGTGTGATGATAGTTACTGAGGATGGTGGATATGACTCCGCTAGCGATTATGATGAGGAGACCCTGGCTCTTATTGCGAGTGAAGAACAAGGTGTAGAGGAGACTGAACAAGAGACACACTACATGGCTGCTGACTACGCTGACAGGTATGAAAGTTTAGTTGCTCAACGTGTTTTGAGTGTGCAGGTTACACAGGCTGAGCAAAATCAGAGGCACAACTTGTTCCATACAAAGGGAGTTGTGAAGGAGCGTTCTGTTTGCGTCATCATCGATGGAGGGAGTTGCAACAACTTGGCTAGCATGGAGATGGTGGAGAAGCTTTCTCTAACCACCAGACCACATCCTCATCCTTATTACATCCAATGGTTCAACAACAGTGGCAAGGTTAAGGTAACACGTACTGTTCGTGTGCACTTTAGCATTGCTACATATTCTGATTATGTTGATTGTGATGTGGTACCCATGCAAGCATGCTCCGTTTTACTTGGTAGACCATGGCAATTTGATAAAAATTCTGTACACCATGGTAGGACAAATCAGTATACTCTTGTTCATAAGGATAAAAATATAACTTTGCTTCCTATGTCTCCCGAACATATTATGAAAGATGACATTGCTAGAGCTAGTAAAGCAAAACAGAAGCAAAGTGAGAGTGAAAATCAGATTGTGGCAAAGGAATTTGAGCAACATAATAAGCCTCATAAACAATCATCTAGTGTTATATCTGAAATAAAACTGAAGAGTGGTTGTTTACTTGCCACTAAATCTGATATTACTGATTTGGATGTCACTACATCTGTTTGCTATGCTTTTTTATGCAAAGATGTATTATTTTCATTCGAGGACATGCCTCCCTCTTTGCCTCCTGCTGTCACTAACATTTTGCAGGAGTTCGCTGACGTCTTTCCACAAGACGTGCCACCGGGATTACCACCTATTCGAGGGATTGAGCATCAGATTGACTTAATTCCCGGTGCATCGCTGCCCAACCGTGCGCCATACCGTACCAATCCAGAGGAGACGAAGGAGATTATGCGTCAAGTACAGGAGCTGCTCGACAAAGGTTATATACGTGAATCTCTTAGTCCTTGTGCTGTTCCTATTATTCTAGTGCCTAAAAAGGATGGTACATCGCGTATGTGTGTTGATTGTAGAGGCATTAATAATATTACTATTCGTTATCGTCATCCTATTCCTAGGCTAGATGATATGCTTGATGAATTAAGTGGCTCTACAATTTTCTCCAAAGTTGATTTGCGTAGTGGATACCATCAAATTCGTATGAAATTGGGAGATGAATGGAAAACAGCATTTAAAACTAAGTTTGGATTATATGAGTGGTTAGTCATGCCTTTTGGGTTAACTAATGCACCTAGCACTTTCATGAGATTAATGAACGAGGTTTTACGTGCTTTCATTGGACGATTTGTGGTAGTCTATTTTGATGATATACTGATTTATAGTAGATCTTTGGAGGAACATTTGGAACATTTACGTGCTGTTTTTCTCGCTCTACGTGATGCACGTTTGTTTGGTAACCTTGGGAAGTGCACCTTTTGCACCGACCGAGTTTCTTTTCTTGGCTATGTTGTTACTCCACAGGGAATTGAAGTTGATAAAGCCAAGATTGAAGCTATTGAGAGTTGGCCGCAGCCCAAAACGGTCACACAAGTGAGGAGTTTTCTTGGACTCGCTGGTTTCTATAGGCGTTTTGTGAGGGATTTCAGCACCATTGCTGCACCTCTAAATGAGCTTACAAAGAAGGATGTGCCTTTTATTTGGGGTACCGCACAGGAAGAAGCCTTCACGGTATTGAAAGATAAGTTAACACATGCTCCATTACTCCAACTTCCTGATTTTAATAAGACTTTTGAGCTTGAATGTGATGCTAGTGGAATTGGATTAGGAGGTGTGTTATTACAAGATGGTAAACCTGTTGCATACTTTTCTGAAAAATTGAGTGGGCCTAGTCTGAATTATTCTACTTATGATAAGGAATTATATGCTCTTGTTCGGACTTTGGAAACATGGCAACATTATTTATGGCCCAAAGAATTTGTTATACATTCTGATCATGAATCTTTAAAACATATTAAAAGTCAAGCAAAACTGAACCGTAGGCATGCTAAATGGGTTGAATTCATTGAGACTTTCCCTTATGTCATTAAACACAAGAAGGGTAAAGAAAATGTTATTGCTGATGCATTGTCTCGTCGTTATACTATGCTTTCACAACTTGACTTTAAAATATTTGGTTTGGAGACCATCAACGATCAATATATGCATGATGCCGAATTTCAAGATGTGTTGCAGAATTGTAAAGAAGGGAGAACATGGAACAAGTTCGTCATTAATGATGGATTTGTGTTTCGTGCTAACAAGCTATGCATTCCAGCTAGCTCCGTTCGTCTTTTGTTGTTACAGGAGGCGCATGGAGGGGGATTAATGGGACACTTTGGCGTGAAGAAGACGGAGGACGTACTTGCTACACATTTCTTTTGGCCAAAGATGAGACGGGATGTTGAGCGTTTTGTTGCTCGCTGCACTACATGTCAAAAAGCTAAGTCACGACTCAATCCTCATGGTTTATATATGCCTTTGCCTGTACCTAGTGTTCCTTGGGAGGATATATCTATGGACTTTGTTTTAGATTTACCTCGAACAAAGAAGGGGAGGGATAGCATATTTGTTGTCGTGGATAGATTTTCGAAAATGGCACACTTTATACCCTGTCATAAAAGTGATGATGCTGCTAATGTTGCTGATTTGTTCTTTCGTGAAATTATTCGCTTGCATGGTGTGCCAAATACAATTGTTTCAGATCGTGATGTTAAATTTCTTAGCCACTTTTGGAGATGTTTATGGGCTAAATTGGGGACTAAACTGCTTTTTAGTACTACATGTCACCCCCAAACTGATGGACAAACTGAAGTAGTGAATAGATCAATGTCTACTATGCTTAGGGCTGTGTTGAAGAATAACCTGAATATGTGGGAAGAATGCTTGCCTCATATTGAATTTGCTTATAATCGTTCGCTGCATTCTACAACTAAGATGTGCCCTTTTGAAGTAGTGTATGGTTTCTTACCTCGTGCACCTATTGATTTGTTGCCTCTTCCATCTTCGGAGAAGGTCAATTTTGATGCTAAAGAACGTGCTGAATTGATATTAAAGATGCATGCGTTAACTAAGGAGAACATTGAGCGTATGAATGCTAAATATAAACTTGCTGGAGATAAGGGTAGAAAACATGTTGTCTTTGCACCTGGAGATCTTGTTTGGTTACATTTGCGTAAGGATAGGTTTCCTAAATTGCGCAAGTCGAAGCTAATGCCACGTGCTGATGGTCCTTTCAAGGTGTTAGAGAAAATAAATGATAATGCATATAAACTTGAGCTGCCTGCAGATTTTGGGGTTAGTCCCACTTTTAACATTGCAGATTTGAAGCCTTATATGGGTGAGGATGATGAGCTTCCGTCGAGGACGACTTCAGTTCAAGAAGGGGGGGATGATGAGGACATCCCTACTAATGTTACACCCACATCACCACCAGCTACACAGATTGGACCAATTACTAGAGCCCGCGCACGCCAACTAAATTATCAGGTACTTTCGTTTCTTGGAAATCCTTCTAATGTTCATGAACATATGATGCTGCCTAAATTAGATACTTTTGTTTTACTTATGAACGAAGGACCTACCATGGACAAGAAGGATGGCCATTGGAGCAGGATCAAGCATGGGGGAGAAGGTGCGCGCACGGGAAGGAACAACGGAGTTTCCAGTGGTGATTTTCGCACTTTGAAGCCACCATAAGGAGTGCTTGGAGGCTTGGACGAAATATACAAGAGGCCACTTCATAAATTTCGTCCATAGGCTAATATAGGTGCTGCGTCACCTTATTTTTGGGCCAGGCCCATGTAATTTCGAAATACCACTTATTAGGCTATTTTTAGAGTCCGTATGTGTGGGGAAACGGAGTTAGGGCTGGTTTCGGACCCCTCCTCCAAGGGGCCACAAAATCCCCTTCTATTACCTCATATATACAGCCCTTAGGGCATCGTTTTAGATTTGGGTTTTGTTTAGATTACAAGTTCACCATAGCTGCAACTTCGCGTCCTTCGTTTGTGTTCCACGACCAGACCAAGACATCACAGAACCCCACTTCATCAATAAAGCTTTCCTCTTTAATACGCAATATCCAGATTGCAATCTTAGTTTCTTGCTTGTTCTTCGTTTGCGTGCAGGAAATAGACCTTCGTGGTCAGGTTGATCGTGCTCCGGCGTGGTCAATAACCTCTCGGAGTTGGTTTAGCGATTGCTAAGGCGCGACGTCTTCGCACGTTCGTAGTCGGATCGTGAAAGTCGACTTCCACCAAAACGATAGCCACCATCTCATCGAAAGACGGGACACCTTCGCCTCTATCAAGTGGTATCAGATTTCCAGGTTGCTCGGTGAGATTTACCAGTTTTTCGTAGTATAGATTGCATTTGTTCTTCATACCTACCGTCCACAAAAAAAAAGCCACAAAAAAAATTAGGGTTAGATCATCATATCCGAACCAATCTAAGCCTTTGCATAGTCTTTTCAGTGTTTTGCTTTGTTGAAATTGCGGGTGCATCGTCGTGTCGAGTTGCTGGTCTTAGCGTCTAGTCTTTTAGAGTTTCGAGTTCTACTCACAGATTGTCACGCCGCCACCGCATCATCTTCATCGCTGCCATATACCTCCACCACAGATCCGCCACACCAATCCGAGTCCTTGTACTACCACCCATATCCGCCTCTAATCCGAGTTCCTTAGGTATTCGGATTGATTTTGAGATCCCTTTGTTTTTATTTTCGAGTTCCCTTGCCTGAGTAGGTGTCGGAAAAAAAAATCGGTGGGAGAAAATATTTTTTTCCTATCATCATTTTAGGCCTTTCGGAGCGTTTTGAGACCCTCACCATCATAGTGATTTTTTTTCGCAATTTTTGGTCGTCGCAGCCCCGAATCGCTCCAGAAAAGAAAAAGAAATTTACTCAAATTTTTTTTCGTGCCTATCCTGTTTATACGTCTCGGGAAGAGTTTTGAGACACTCGCCATTATAGTGATTTTCTGAGCAAAAAAAAAAAAAAAAAGAGCGCAAAAAAAAAAAGAAAAAAAAAAGAGGCGCCAAAAAAAAAAATCAGAGTGTGCTCTTCCCTTGATTACGTGTAACGTCGTGATTTTGTTGGTGTTTTAGGCTCGCGTCTCTAGCACGGTCTAGCCTAGGACCAGCATCGTACCGTCGTTGAGCGTTTTTTTCAACTTTGCATCTCTGAACTGATTATTGCTGACCCTTTTTGCTACCATATTTTAAGCCTTCCCAGCTCCACATATATCTACGCCGTGTGTTTGACACCACCTGGCAATCGCTCTATCCAAGCTTTGGGAGTTTTTGACTACACCGGTTGCCAATCACCACCTGCTGCTGGGTAAGAACTGGTAAGAATTTGAGATTTGCTTGACGGATTTGTGACACACCACCACCACTTCCTAGTAGTCTGTAGGTTCATATTCTTGTGTGTTCCTATTACTGCTAACCATGCCAGGATCACAAGCTGATGAGGTCGAATGGGAGGTTATGACCAACAAGGAGCTCCATGATAAATTCCAGCAAATGATGGCTGACCAGGTACAAGACTTCGTAACCAGCCTTGGAGAGGCTATGGAGAAGCTAGATGGATTGGAGAAGACGTTCGAGACGAAGTTGGACGCTAAGTTCAATGAGGTGCTTGCACGTCTACCACCAGCTGCACCGGTCATAACTCAGCAACAACAACAACGTCGGCCGAATTTTGCGAGGCGCGCACAACGTGTGCCCCTAGAGGAAGGCCAACATTCTGGTGCCGTTCCTACTGCTGTGGCTTCTGTGGCTGCTGCTGCTACTACTACTGTTGATCAGAACACTGACTACGATGGTGATTACGACGATGAGGGAGAGGTTGCTCCAGCTCAGCCCCAAGGACAACCACCACCACACGCACCAGGTCGTCCACGTGCCTACGATCGCAATGGTAGGGCTGCACCACCCCCTCAGGTACAAACTCATGACCATCTCCCTAAACTTAAATTGAATATTCCTACATTTGATGGTCGATATGTTCCGGATATATATCTTACTTGGGAGTTAGAAACAGAACAACGATTTACATGCTTACAATATCCTGAGGATAGACGTGTTACTGCTGCTGTTTGTTCGTTCACTAGTTTTGCTTGTGTTTGGTGGTCTGAACATTGTAGAATACATCACGCTAATATCCCACCTACTTGGGCTGCTTTGAAAACCGCTATGCGTAATCGTTGGGTTCCACCATATTATCAATGTGAATTGCTTCAAAATTTGCAGCGTTTAAGACAAGGAAAAAATTCTGTAGAGGAATATTATCAGGAGTTACAAACTGGCATGATTAGATGTGGTATTGTTGAGGAGAATGAAGCTATGCTTGCACGTTTTATGGGTGGATTAAATAGAGAGATTCAGACTATTCTAGAGTATAAGGAGTATAACACTATCACTCGTTTATTTCATCTTGCTGTAAAAGCTGAACGTGAAGTGCAGGATCGACAGGCATTGGCAAGAACTAATTTTTCTGCAGGTCGCACTTCATCATGGACTCCACGTACCTCTTCTACTTCCACACGTCCGGCTGCAGCACCGCCTACGTCAGCCTCCAACTCCAACCGAGATACCAGGAAACAGGCCTCTGTTCCACCCTCCGCGAAGAGCACACCTTCCGGGCCAGCACAGAGCTCTTCTTCTTCCATTGCATCCACAGGGCAAACACATGAGGTTATATGTCGTCGTTGCAAGGGTGGAGGTCACTATGCGAGAGAATGTCCTTCCAAGCGTGTGATGATAGTTACTGAGGATGGTGGATATGACTCCGCTAGCGATTATGATGAGGAGACCCTGGCTCTTATTGCGAGTGAAGAACAAGGTGTAGAGGAGACTGAACAAGAGACACACTACATGGCTGCTGACTACGCTGACAGGTATGAAAGTTTAGTTGCTCAACGTGTTTTGAGTGTGCAGGTTACACAGGCTGAGCAAAATCAGAGGCACAACTTGTTCCATACAAAGGGAGTTGTGAAGGAGCGTTCTGTTTGCGTCATCATCGATGGAGGGAGTTGCAACAACTTGGCTAGCATGGAGATGGTGGAGAAGCTTTCTCTAACCACCAGACCACATCCTCATCCTTATTACATCCAATGGTTCAACAACAGTGGCAAGGTTAAGGTAACACGTACTGTTCGTGTGCACTTTAGCATTGCTACATATTCTGATTATGTTGATTGTGATGTGGTACCCATGCAAGCATGCTCCGTTTTACTTGGTAGACCATGGCAATTTGATAAAAATTCTGTACACCATGGTAGGACAAATCAGTATACTCTTGTTCATAAGGATAAAAATATAACTTTGCTTCCTATGTCTCCCGAACATATTATGAAAGATGACATTGCTAGAGCTAGTAAAGCAAAACAGAAGCAAAGTGAGAGTGAAAATCAGATTGTGGCAAAGGAATTTGAGCAACATAATAAGCCTCATAAACAATCATCTAGTGTTATATCTGAAATAAAACTGAAGAGTGGTTGTTTACTTGCCACTAAATCTGATATTACTGATTTGGATGTCACTACATCTGTTTGCTATGCTTTTTTATGCAAAGATGTATTATTTTCATTCGAGGACATGCCTCCCTCTTTGCCTCCTGCTGTCACTAACATTTTGCAGGAGTTCGCTGACGTCTTTCCACAAGACGTGCCACCGGGATTACCACCTATTCGAGGGATTGAGCATCAGATTGACTTAATTCCCGGTGCATCGCTGCCCAACCGTGCGCCATACCGTACCAATCCAGAGGAGACGAAGGAGATTATGCGTCAAGTACAGGAGCTGCTCGACAAAGGTTATATACGTGAATCTCTTAGTCCTTGTGCTGTTCCTATTATTCTAGTGCCTAAAAAGGATGGTACATCGCGTATGTGTGTTGATTGTAGAGGCATTAATAATATTACTATTCGTTATCGTCATCCTATTCCTAGGCTAGATGATATGCTTGATGAATTAAGTGGCTCTACAATTTTCTCCAAAGTTGATTTGCGTAGTGGATACCATCAAATTCGTATGAAATTGGGAGATGAATGGAAAACAGCATTTAAAACTAAGTTTGGATTATATGAGTGGTTAGTCATGCCTTTTGGGTTAACTAATGCACCTAGCACTTTCATGAGATTAATGAACGAGGTTTTACGTGCTTTCATTGGACGATTTGTGGTAGTCTATTTTGATGATATACTGATTTATAGTAGATCTTTGGAGGAACATTTGGAACATTTACGTGCTGTTTTTCTCGCTCTACGTGATGCACGTTTGTTTGGTAACCTTGGGAAGTGCACCTTTTGCACCGACCGAGTTTCTTTTCTTGGCTATGTTGTTACTCCACAGGGAATTGAAGTTGATAAAGCCAAGATTGAAGCTATTGAGAGTTGGCCGCAGCCCAAAACGGTCACACAAGTGAGGAGTTTTCTTGGACTCGCTGGTTTCTATAGGCGTTTTGTGAGGGATTTCAGCACCATTGCTGCACCTCTAAATGAGCTTACAAAGAAGGATGTGCCTTTTATTTGGGGTACCGCACAGGAAGAAGCCTTCACGGTATTGAAAGATAAGTTAACACATGCTCCATTACTCCAACTTCCTGATTTTAATAAGACTTTTGAGCTTGAATGTGATGCTAGTGGAATTGGATTAGGAGGTGTGTTATTACAAGATGGTAAACCTGTTGCATACTTTTCTGAAAAATTGAGTGGGCCTAGTCTGAATTATTCTACTTATGATAAGGAATTATATGCTCTTGTTCGGACTTTGGAAACATGGCAACATTATTTATGGCCCAAAGAATTTGTTATACATTCTGATCATGAATCTTTAAAACATATTAAAAGTCAAGCAAAACTGAACCGTAGGCATGCTAAATGGGTTGAATTCATTGAGACTTTCCCTTATGTCATTAAACACAAGAAGGGTAAAGAAAATGTTATTGCTGATGCATTGTCTCGTCGTTATACTATGCTTTCACAACTTGACTTTAAAATATTTGGTTTGGAGACCATCAACGATCAATATATGCATGATGCCGAATTTCAAGATGTGTTGCAGAATTGTAAAGAAGGGAGAACATGGAACAAGTTCGTCATTAATGATGGATTTGTGTTTCGTGCTAACAAGCTATGCATTCCAGCTAGCTCCGTTCGTCTTTTGTTGTTACAGGAGGCGCATGGAGGGGGATTAATGGGACACTTTGGCGTGAAGAAGACGGAGGACGTACTTGCTACACATTTCTTTTGGCCAAAGATGAGACGGGATGTTGAGCGTTTTGTTGCTCGCTGCACTACATGTCAAAAAGCTAAGTCACGACTCAATCCTCATGGTTTATATATGCCTTTGCCTGTACCTAGTGTTCCTTGGGAGGATATATCTATGGACTTTGTTTTAGGTTTACCTCGAACAAAGAAGGGGAGGGATAGCATATTTGTTGTCGTGGATAGATTTTCGAAAATGGCACACTTTATACCCTGTCATAAAAGTGATGATGCTGCTAATGTTGCTGATTTGTTCTTTCGTGAAATTATTCGCTTGCATGGTGTGCCAAATACAATTGTTTCAGATCGTGATGTTAAATTTCTTAGCCACTTTTGGAGATGTTTATGGGCTAAATTGGGGACTAAACTGCTTTTTAGTACTACATGTCACCCCCAAACTGATGGACAAACTGAAGTAGTGAATAGATCAATGTCTACTATGCTTAGGGCTGTGTTGAAGAATAACCTGAAAATGTGGGAAGAATGCTTGCCTCATATTGAATTTGCTTATAATCGTTCGCTGCATTCTACAACTAAGATGTGCCCTTTTGAAGTAGTGTATGGTTTCTTACCTCGTGCACCTATTGATTTGTTGCCTCTTCCATCTTCGGAGAAGGTCAATTTTGATGCTAAAGAACGTGCTGAATTGATATTAAAGATGCATGCGTTAACTAAGGAGAACATTGAGCGTATGAATGCTAAATATAAACTTGCTGGAGATAAGGGTAGAAAACATGTTGTCTTTGCACCTGGAGATCTTGTTTGGTTACATTTGCGTAAGGATAGGTTTCCTAAATTGCGCAAGTCGAAGCTAATGCCACGTGCTGATGGTCCTTTCAAGGTGTTAGAGAAAATAAATGATAATGCATATAAACTTGAGCTGCCTGCAGATTTTGGGGTTAGTCCCACTTTTAACATTGCAGATTTGAAGCCTTATATGGGTGAGGATGATGAGCTTCCGTCGAGGACGACTTCAGTTCAAGAAGGGGGGGATGATGAGGACATCCCTACTAATGTTACACCCACATCACCACCAGCTACACAGATTGGACCAATTACTAGAGCCCGCGCACGCCAACTAAATTATCAGGTACTTTCGTTTCTTGGAAATCCTTCTAATGTTCATGAACATATGATGCTGCCTAAATTAGATACTTTTGTTTTACTTATGAACGAAGGACCTACCATGGACAAGAAGGATGGCCATTGGAGCAGGATCAAGCATGGGGGAGAAGGTGCGCGCACGGGAAGGAACAACGGAGTTTCCAGTGGTGATTTTCGCACTTTGAAGCCACCATAAGGAGTGCTTGGAGGCTTGGACGAAATATACAAGAGGCCACTTCATAAATTTCGTCCATAGGCTAATATAGGTGCTGCGTCACCTTATTTTTGGGCCAGGCCCATGTAATTTCGAAATACCACTTATTAGGCTATTTTTAGAGTCCGTATGTGTGGGGAAACGGAGTTAGGGCTGGTTTCGGACCCCTCCTCCAAGGGGCCACAAAATCCCCTTCTATTACCTCATATATACAGCCCTTAGGGCATCGTTTTAGATTTGGGTTTTGTTTAGATTACAAGTTCACCATAGCTGCAACTTCGCGTCCTTCGTTTGTGTTCCACGACCAGACCAAGACGTCACAGAACCCCACTTCATCAATAAAGCTTTCCTCTTTAATACGCAATATCCAGATTGCAATCTTAGTTTCTTGCTTGTTCTTCGTTTGCGTGCAGGAAATAGACCTTCGTGGTCAGGTTGATCGTGCTCCGGCGTGGTCAATAACCTCTCGGAGTTGGTTTAGCGATTGCTAAGGCGCGACGTCTTCGCACGTTCGT
This sequence comes from Elymus sibiricus, assembly GCA_039707655.1. Taxonomy (NCBI): domain Eukaryota; kingdom Viridiplantae; phylum Streptophyta; class Magnoliopsida; order Poales; family Poaceae; genus Elymus; species Elymus sibiricus. The sequence continues at coordinate 172,579,949 of CM077670.1, forward strand.
AGTCGGATCGTGAAAGTCGACTTCCACCAAAACGATAGCCACCATCTCATCGAAAGACGGGACACCTTCGCCTCTATCAAGCTTCCCTTACACGTGAACGAGACATGGTTGCTACCTCAATCAGAGATACTATGTATGATCAGGTACAATGAGCATCCCGAGGATCCGAGAGCTGAAGGAGAAGAAAGGGACAGGAGTGCAAACTCTCTATCCAGCCCGGACCTTCCGGCCAGCGCCCGGAACCTCCGGACCCCGGAACGTCCGGTCAACCCGGAACTTCTGGCCCCTGGCGATCCAGACGACACCCGGGCGTGCAAAGTCTCTGTTCAGCCCGGAACCAGCCCGGACCCTCGCCCGGAACTTCCGGCTCCCGGAACCTCCGGCCCACCCGGAACTTCCGGCCCCCGGACTCCAGCCCCGCTCAGGCCGTGCCAACTCTCTGTATAGCCCGGAACCAGCCTGGACCTTCCCCGGAACTGCCGGCCACCGGAACCTCCGGCCCAGTCTGGAACTTCCGGCCCTGCCTGCGTGCACTGACTTGGGCCGAGGCCCGTGTACCCCTTCGCCCCCTAGACTCTATATACTTTTCTTCCACCTACGTTTTAGGGTTAGCATTGTGATAGCTCATTTTGGAGATAGAGCTTTGCTCATCCACTTGTACCCCTACTCCTTTGGAGATCAAGGCTTCCTCGGAGAAGATCCCCCAAGTGGATTCAAGACCCCCATCGTGGGAAGATCCATCTCGGATTCAAGACCTCAACTCCTCACGGATTGGGAAGAACTACCCTTTGTATCCTCTTGTGTTGACTTTGGATAGTGTACCTCGTTATGTGTATGTGGATCTAGCATATGTGTGATTGGATCTAGTTGATTTGAGTGCTTTCTCTCGTGTTTCCCTCTCGTATTCTTCGTGTTCTTCGCGGGATCCACTCCAATCGTGAAAGATCGACACCGTTAGGGTTCCACCCTACATCATCTTGGTATCATGAGCCACGTTGATCACGATTTTGGAGTCTCCCCCACCGTTTTCTAGCCTGATTTTGTTGTTTTGGTCCTAATTCAAAAATCCACACCAATAATATCCCTCCCAAGATTTTTGTGATTTGTTGGTTTTGATGATGTTTTGTTGAAATCGATCCATGGATTTCGTGTGTAGCACGCAGATCTACCTTTCCCACCGTCCCATCCACCCAATTTTTCTTTTTTCCCTTCCAATTTGGGTTTTTCCTGAAGTTTTTCCGCCCAAATTCCCGATCTGCAATTTCCTGTTCTTGGCGAAATCCCGACCCCGAAACTTCCGGTCCTGCTCGGACCTTCCGGCCACCGGACCTTCCGGCCTACGCCCGGAACTTCCGGCCAACGAAACTTCCGGCCTCCACCCGGAACTTCCGGCCTGGACAGAAAGTTGTTCATCGCCGTTTCGCTTCCGCAAGTTGGTCATCTTCGACCACGGTGCAGCAGCATCTTCGCCAACGTACTGGAGACCGTGCACCACGTCCTCGACCATTCCATCACGTCAACCGTCTATGTACTCGCCACCGACAACGACCGCCTCACCTTCGTGACAACACCACCGTAAGCAAGGACGGTAACATCGACAACAACTTGTTCATATCCTTGCCTTTGCATTGTGAAACCCCGAGACCATCTTTTGCGTAGCTTTCCTACGAGACTAGCCATTTGAGTTTTGCCGGGCAACGCTACTTGTGCACTTTAGTGATACCGTTCCTCATAGCTATCATAGCGTGCATACATACACATATCATCTCTTGTGCCAATTTGGGTTCCCGCATATACATCATTGCTACCATCGTGAGAGCATTTCGCATAAGTGGCCAAAAGGAAAAGAGCAAAAGAAAGAAAGCTTTTAAGCAAAAGAGAAAGAACAACAAGCTTGTAAGCAATAGCCATAGCATCGACACATTACATAGCATATTTGATCATCTTGGATCATTGTGTCAAGTTCACCGGGACTCATACATACATAGCATAAGTGAGATAGACAGCCCTACGTTTTGCCTCTTATAGGTTGTGCACAAGTTCGTATCCGCCTATTGAGCAAGCGTGCTAGTGTCTCTCTAGTGTTGTGCAACACGAGCATTTTCCATGGATTCCTCATTTTGAGCTCATTCCTTGGTTGCACGACCCCATTTATCTATCCGTGCGTGTGTTTCCGTGTGATACTTATTGCTATTGGTCTACTTGTTACACTTGCGATCTTGTGAATCTTTTTCAACATTATTGACTCTTGCTAACAATTGCATAAATTTTGTGCCACCATCCTCACCAAGCTACTCCAAAAGCTTTACTTGTGTAGGTGTGAGAATTGACAAGATCCGGTACCAATTGTGCTATTTCCATAATACAATATCGAGTGATCATTGATCCATCTTCAACATCGGATAAGGTACATTTGGTCTAGTTCTTTCCTTTCTTCCACTCACATATTTGCTTGTAATGATGGATAGGCCAACCACTTCTTCCAATCCACTCTTCATCGAGCAAGAAGAGGAACCGAACAACTACGTCACAAGGAATCACCTATTCGGCACACAAAGAGCTTTGCATCAAGAGAATGAAGCATTGGGCGACCGCATCGACCAACTCGCCACCGACTTGCGACAATCCGAGCAACGTACAAGAGCCTACTTTGACACATCGATGGCATCTCTCAAGGACGACATACGAACCATGATGGCCAATCGCTCTTCATCCACGTCGTCATCATCAAGACGGCGCCATTCAAGTCGATACTCTTCCGACACGTCTTCAAATGCAAGTCCTCCACGAGCTCGTCCGCATCGTCGCCAAGACCATGAAGCTCACCAAGTTCCACAAAACCGATTTCATGGCAACGGTTTACAAGACCGCCTCCGGGAACGTGAACGACTACGTTGCCAAGCTAAGGATCCAATGGACCAAGAGCAAGCTCCACAACACCAAGATCACCACGAGAATCACGATAGCGACGACCTCCGACAAGAGCGCCAACACTGTGAAGAACAAGCCCTTGAAGCTCAATGTGCGCTACAAGAAGCCACACGAGCCGTTAATGAATGCAACTGCCGTGTGCGCGAACAAGAAGAGGTCCTCCGACGTGAGCGACAAGACGAAGCCGCCCACCGCGAGGAGCGCCAAGAGATGAGGAACCGTGCACAAATCCCATGCCCTCAATGCCAAGTTCATCACGAGGAGCACGAGGAGCACGCGAGTCAAGATCTTCCACCACTGCAAGAGCGTCTTCACCATCGACCACGACATGATGAGGAACAACGTTTCGGCAAGCTCAAGTTCACCATGCCCAAGTTCCATGGCGGCAACGATCCCGAAGAATATCTCTCATGGGCATTGAAGGTCGACAAGATATTTCGCCTTCACAACTACGACGAAGAAAAGAAGATCGCCATGGCATCGCTAGAGTTCCAAGACTATGTTCTCATTTGGTGGGAGCAAGTGATCGCAAGATGTCAAGAGAAGGGCGAGCCACCCATCGCGACATGGAACCAAATGAAGGATGTCATGAGAGCACGTTTTGTGCCTACATATTACAACCGCGACCTCTTCAAGAAACTCCAACTCCTCAAGCAAGGAACCAAGTCGGTTGAAGAATACTATCAAGAAATGGAAGTTTCCATGATACGAGCCAATGTCAAAGAAGATGATGAGCAAACTATGGCGCGTTTCTTGAATGGCCTCAACCATCCCATGAAGAAGATAGAGGACTTCCAACCGTACTCCAACCTCCTCAAGCTAGTGCACCAAGCGACCAAAGCGGAGCGACAAGTACAAGAGGACTACAAGTACTCCAAGTACTCTTCCAAGACTTACGGTTCATACACTCAAGCTTCAACGACTACGACAACTCCTTCAATGACTCGAGCTACACCAAGTACCAGCGACAAGTCACGCTCCAAGCAACCTTTGACATCTTTGAGTCGTCTTCCTCCTACTACAAGCAGCTCCAAGCAAAAGCCTTCATCCTCAACACCTCCTACGGATGCCAACAAGACAAGTGACATCCAGTGCTTCATTTGCAAGGGCCGAGGCCACAAGTCCTTCGAGTGTCCAACTCGACGAACAATGATTCTCAACGACGACGGCACCTACGACTCCATGAGCGAAGATGAAATGGAAGCCCTCGAGCATGTGGCTATGCACCGGCAAGTGAATGAAGACGAAGATGCACAAATCTATTGCGACAATGATGCGAGCCCCGCTCTTGTTGTCTCCAAGGTCTTGACACTTCAACATCATCAAGACGAAGACCAACGTTGCCACATCTTCCACACCAAAGCGGGTATCCAAGGACGTTCCGTCAAGGTCATCATCGACGGCGGAAGTTGCCACAATTTGGCAAGTGAAGAATTATGCTCCAAGCTACAATTGGTCAAGAAGAAGCACCCTCGCCCCTACAAAGTCCAGTGGCTTAGCGACTCCGGCACAATCCAAGTGGAGCACACCGTCCAAGTATCCTTCAAGATCGGCGCCTACGAAGATACCTTGGAGTGTGATGTGGTTCCCATGTCCGTATGCCACCTCCTACTTGGGCGACCATGGCAATTCGATCGCGGCGTCATCCACAACGGACGGACCAACCACTATAGTTTCAAGATGAAGGGCAAGGAATTCGTTCTTCGGCCAATGTCTCCAAGTCAAGTCGTCGCCGACAATCAAGCATCGGGCCATCGTGGAGAGACTAGTGAGAGAGTGAACCACCACAAAGAGAGTGAGCGCCACAAGCCAAAATTGGGTGACTCCACGATGAGCGACAAGAAAAACTTAGTTCTACTAGCCACCAAACAAGATTTGAGGGATGTGAGTGAGAGCCCATCTAGTGTTGTTCACTTTGTGCTCTTATGCAAAGGTGAATCTGAGCGAACTAATACTTCACAACATCTTCCTCTAGTGTTGTCTCATCTCTCGCAGGAATATCAGGACGTGTTTCCCGATGAGCTACCCCCCGGACTACCTCCTCTACGTGGAATAGAACACCGCATCGACCTCATCCCCGGCGCACCTCTACCGAACAAGGCACCATACCGCGTCAACCCCGACGAGACCAAAGCAATCCAACGGCAAGTCCAACATCTCATGGAGAATGGGTATGTACGCGAGAGCTTGAGTCCATGTCCCGTTCCGGTAATTCTTGTGCCTAAGAAAGACGGTACCTATCGCATGTGTTCCGATTGCCGTCCTATCAATGCTATCACCGTTAGATATCGCCATCCCATTCCACGCCTAGATGACATGCTAGATGAACTTAGTGGAGCCACAATTTTCTCTAAAATTGACCTTAAAAGTGGCTATTATCAAATTCGCATGCAAGAAGGTGATGAATGGAAAACCGCTTTCAAAACCAAATTTGGCTTGTATGAATGGTTAGTCATGCCTATGGGTTTATCGCAAGCACCTAGCACTTTTATGCGTGTGATGCACTATGTTCTTCGCAAATTAATTGGCATTTGTGTTGTGGTTTACTTTGATGACATCCTTGTGTTTAGTGAAACTCTCGAAGATCATGTCAAACACCTTAGAGAAGTATTGCAAATTCTTAGAGACGAGCGACTTTATGCTAACATGGAAAAATGCACTTTTGGTGTTGATAAGCTTGTCTTCTTGGGTTTTGTTGTCTCATCTAAGGGTGTTCATGTTGATGAAACTAAAATTGATGCTATTAAAAATTGGCCACAACCAACCAATTTGCTTCAAGTGCGTAGTTTCCTTGGCTTAGCAGGATTTTATCGTCGCTTTGTGAAGGATTTTAGCACCATTGCATCACCATTGCACGCATTGAGTAAGAAGAATGCACCATTTGTTTGGGGTCCATCTCAAGATGCCGCATTTCATGAGCTTAAGAACTTGCTTACACATGCTCCATTACTTGCATTACCCAACTTTGAGAAAACTTTTGAAGTGCATTGTGACGCTAGTGGTAATGGTATTGGTGGTGTGTTAATGCAAGAGAAGCGCCCAATTGCTTATTTTAGCGAAAAACTTTCCAGAGCGCAACTTAACTACCCCATTTATGAAAAGGAGCTCTATGCTTTAGTGAGAGTCTTGCATGAGTGGGAACATTATCTCCGTCCACGTTACCCTGAAAGTTGTATTCACGGTCTATCCCCCGATGTTGTACCCATAAAACAGCCACATTATGGCCATACAAACTCCGTTGGTGCTCCATGACCCGCCAAATCGATCACAATTAAAAGTTGTTTGCGTCCATATCCCACTCGTCCGCTTCGACAACATTTCGTATGCCAGGTCCGGCTTGTAAAATTGAGTTTCGGATGATTTTATCTTTGGCGTGTACTCTGCCACCCTCTACCACCCTTTCGTGAGCTCACCCACGGACAGATATATGGGCAATAATGTATGGTACAATACACCGTCCTTCCATTCACGAACCAGAAAGACTACTGGTTCAGTCTGGACAGAAGGAGGAGGCTCTTTGTTGCATCGAAACCGAAGAATTCATGCTTCACATGTTCTATCACCCATCCCGCTACCACCTTCACTTTTTCACAAGCAGATGCATTATTCCTGGATGATAAAGTACGAAACAGCTCATCCTCATTATGTTTACACACACAGAAAATTATATGTCATTCTGAATGGTGCAAGATGGCTCGTCGATGCAATAAAGCTACCAAGAAAGTTGTATTCACGGTCTGTCCCCCGATGTTGTATCCATAAAACGGCCACAATTTTGCCATGCAAACTCCGTTGGAGCTCCATGACCCGCCAAATCGATCACAACAAAAAGTTGTATGCGTCCATATCCCACTCATCCGCTTCGACAACATTTCGGAGGCCAGATCCGGCTTATAAAATTGAGTTTCGGATGATTTTATCTTTGGCGTGTACTCTGCCACCCTCTACCACCCTTCCGTGAGCTCAACCTTGGACAGATATATGGGCAATAACGTATGGAACAATACACCGTCCTTCCATTCAAGAACTAGAAAGACAACTGGTTCATTCTGGATAGAAGGAGGAGGCTCTTTGTTGCAACGAAACCAAAGAATTCATGCTTCACATGTTCTATCACCCATCCCGCTACCACCCTCACTTTTTCACCAACAGATGCATTATTCCTGGAAAATAAAGTACGTAACATCTCATCCATATTATGTTTATACACACGGAAAATTATTTGTCTGAATGGTGCAAGATGGCTCGTCGATGAGATCAAGTTACCCTGAAAGTTGTATTCACGGTCAGTCCCCCGATGTTGTACCCATAAAACGGCCACACTTTGGCCATACAAACTCCGTTGGAGCTCCATGACCCGCCAAATCGATCACAATGAAAAGTTGTATGCGTCCATATCCCACAATTCCGCTTCGACAACATTTCGTAAGCCAGATCCGGCTTGTAAAATTGAGTTTCGAATGATTTTATCTTTGGCGTGTACTCTTCCACCCTCTACCACCCTTCCGTGAGCTCACCCACGGACAGATATATGGGCAATAACGTATGCTACAATACACCGTCGTTCCATTCACGAACCAGAAAGACTACTGGTTCAGTCTGGACAGAAGAAGGAGGCTCTTTGTTGCATTGAAACCAAAGAATTCATGCTTCACATGTTCTATCACCCATCCCGCTACCACCCTCACTTTTTCATCAGGAGATGCATTATTCCTGGATGATAAAGTACGTAACATCTCATCCACATTATGTTTATACACATGGAAAATTATATGTCATTCTGAATGGTGCAAGATGGCTCATCGATGCGATAAAGCTACCCTGAAAGTTCTATTCACGGTTTGTCCCCCGATGTTGTATCTATAAAACGGCCACAATTTGGCCATACAAACTCCGTTGGAGCTCCATGACCCGCCAAATCGATCACAATGAAAAGTTGTATGCGTCCATATCCGACTCGTCCGCTTCGACAACATTTCGTAGGCCAGATCCGGCTTGTAAAATTGAGTTTCGGATGATTTTATCTTTGGCGTGTACTCTGCCACCCTCTACCACCCATCCGTGATCTCACCCACGGACAGATATATGGGCAATAACGTATGGAACAATACACCATCCTTCCATTCACGAACCAGAAAGACTACAGGTTCAGTCTGGACAGAAGGAGGAGGCTCTTTGTTGTATCGAAACTGAAGAATTCATGCCTCACATGTTCTATCACCCATCCTGCTACCACCCTCACTTTTTCACCAGCAGATGCATTATTCCTGGATGATAAAGTACGTAACAGCTCATCCTCATTATGTTTATGCACACGAAAAATTATAGGTCATTCTGAATGGTGCAAGATGGCTCGTCGATGAGATCAAGTTACCCTGAAAGTTGTATTCACGGTCTGTCCCCCGATGTTGTACCCATAAAACGGCCACAATTTGGCCATACAAACTCCGTTGGAGCTCCATGACCCGCCAAATCAATAACAACGAAAAGTTGTATGCGTCCACATCCCACTCGTCCGGTTCGACAACATTTCGGAGGCCAGATCCGGCTTGTAAAATTGAGTTTCGGATGATTTTATCTTTGGCGTGTACTCTGCCACCCTCTACCACCCTTTCGTGAGCTCACCCACGGACAGATATATGGGCAATAACATATGGAACAATACACCGTCCTTCCATTCACGAACCAGAAAGACTACTGGTTCAGTCTGGACAGAAGGAGGAGGCTCTTTGTTGCATCGAAACCAAAGAATTCCTGCTTCACATGTTCTATCACCCATCCCGCTACCACCCTCACTTTTTTACCAGCAGATGCATTATTAATGGATGATAAAGTACGTAACAGCTCATCCTCATTATGCTTATGCACACGAAAAATTATAGGTCATTCTGAGTGGTGCAAGATGGCTCGTCGATGAGATCAAGTTACCCTGAAAGTTGTATTCACGGTCTGTCCCCCGATGTTGTACCCATAAAACGGCCACAATTTGGCCATACAAACTCCGTTGGAGCTCCATGACCCGCCAAATCAATCACAACGAAAAGTTGTATGCGTCCACATCCCACTCGTCCGCTTCGACAACATTTCGGAGGCCAGATCCGGCTTGTATAATTGAGTTTCGGATGATTTTATCTTTGGCGTGTACTCTGCCACCCTCTACCACCCTTCCGTGAGCTCAACCACGGACAGATATATGGGCAATAACGTATGGAACAACACACCGTCCTTCCACTCACGAACCAGAAAGACTACAGGTTTAGTCTGTACAGAAAGAGGAGGCTCTTTGTTGCATCAAAACCGAAGAATTCATGCTTCACATGTTCTATCACCCATCCCGCTACCACCCTCACTTTTTCACTAGTCGATGCATTATTCCTGGTTGATAAAGTACGTAACAGCTCATCCTCATTATGTTTATGCACACGAAAAAATATAGGTTATTCTGAATGGTGCAAGATGGCTCGTCGATGAGATCAAGTTACCCTGAAGGTTGTATTCACGGTCTGTCCCCCGATGTTGTATCCATAAAACGGCCACAATTTGGCCATACAAACTCTGTTGGAGCTCCATGACCCGCCAAATCGATCACAATGAAAAGTTGTATGCGTCCATATCCCACTCGTCCGCTACGACACCATTTCGGACGCCAGATCCGGCTTGTAAAATTGAGTTTTGGATGATTTTATCTTTGGCGTGAACTCTGCCACCCTCTACCATCCTTTCGTGAGCTCACACACGGACAGATATATGGGCAATAATGTATGGAACAATACACCATCCTTCCATTCACGAACCAGAAAGACTACTGGTTCAGTCTGGACAGAAGGAGGAGGCTCTTTCTTGCATCGAAACCGAAGAATTCATGCTTCACATGTTCTATCACCAATCCCGCTACCACCTTCACTTTTTTACAAGCAGATGCATTATTCCTGGATGATAAAGTACGAAACAGCTCATCCTCATTATGTTTACACACACGGAAAATTATATGTCATTCTGAATGGTGCAAGATGGCTCGTCGATGCGATAAAGCTACGAAGAAAGTTGTATTCACGGTCTGTCCCCCGATGTTGTATCCATAAAACGGCCACAATTTTGCCATGCAAACTCCGTTGGAGCTCCATGACCCGCCAAATCGATCACAACAAAAAGTTGTATGCATCCATATCCCACTCGTCCGCTTCGACAACATTTCGGAGGCCAGATCCGGCTTGTAAAATTGAGTTTCGGATGATTTTATCTTTGGCGTGTACTCTGCCACCCTCTACCACCCTTCCGTGAGCTCAACCTTGGACAGATATATGGGCAATAACGTATGGAACAATACACCGTCCTTCCATTCAAGAACCAGAAAGACAACTGGTTCATTCTGGACAGAAGGAGGAGGCTCTTTGTTGCAACGAAACCAAAGAATTCATGCTTCACATGTTCTATCACCCATCCCGCTACCACCCTCACTTTTTCGCCAACAGATGCATTATTCCTGGATAATAAAGTACGTAACATCTCATCCATATTATGTTTATACACACGGAAAATTATTTGTTATTCTGAATGGTGCAAGATGGCTCGTCGATGAGATCAAGTTACCCTGAAAGTTGTATTCACGGTCAGTCCCCCGATGTTGTACCCATAAAACGGCCACACTTTGGCCATACAAACTCCGTTGGAGCTCCATGACCCACCAAATCGATCACAACGAAAAGTTGTATGCGTCCATATCCCACAATTCCGCTTCGACAACATTTCGTAAGCCAGATCCGGCTTGTAAAATTGAGTTTCGAATGATTTTATCTTTGGCGTGTACTCTTCCACCCTCTACCACCCTTCCGTGAGCTCACCCACGGACAGATATATGGGCAATAACGTATGCTACAATACACCGTCGTTCCATTCACGAACCAGAAAGACTACTGGTTCAGTCTGGACAGAAGGAGGAGGCTCTTTGTTGCATCGAAACCAAAGAAATCATGCTTCACATGTTCTATCACCCATCCCGCTACCACCCTCACTTTTTCATCAGCAGATGCATTATTCCTAGATGATAAAGTACGTAACATCTCATCCATATTATGTATATACACACGGAAAATTATATGTCATTCTGAATGGTGCAAGATGGCTCGTCGATGCGATAAAGCTACCCTGAAAGTTCTATTCACGGTCTGTCCCCCGATGTTGTATATATAAAACGGCCACAATTTGGCCATACAAACTCCGTTGGAGCTCCATGACCCGCCAAGTCGATCACAATGAAAAGTTGTATGCGTCCATATCCGACTCGTCCGCTTCGACAACATTTCGTAGGCCAGATCCGGCTTGTAAAATTGAGTTTCGGATGATTTTATCTTTGGCGTGTACTCTGCCACCCTCTACCACCCTTCCGTTAGCTCACCCACGGACAGATATATGGGCAATAACGTATGGAACAATACACCATCCTTCCATTCACGAACCAGAAAGACTACAGGTTCAGTCTGGACAGAAGGAGGAGGCTCTTTGTTGTATCGAAACTGAAGAATTCATGCCTCACATGTTCTATCACCCATCCTGCTACCACCCTCACTTTTTCACCAGCAGATGCATTATTCCTGGATGATAAAGTACGTAACAGCTCATCCTCATTATGTTTATGCACATAAAAAATTATAGGTCATTATGAATGGTGCAAGATGGCTCGTCGATGAGATCAAGTTACCCTGAAAGTTGTATTCACGGTCTGTCCCCCGATGTTGTACCCATAAAACGGCCACAATTTGGCCATAAAAACTCCGTTGGAGCTCCATGACCCGCCAAATCAATAACAACAAAAAGTTGTATGCGTCCACATCCCACTCGTCCGCTTCGACAACATTTTAGAGGCCAGATCCGGCTTGTAAAACTGAGTTTCGGATGATTTTAGCTTTGGCGTGTACTCTGCCACCCTCTACCACCCTTTCGTGAGCTCACCCACGGACAGATATATGGGCAATAACATATGGAACAATACACCGTCCTTCCATTCACGAACCAGAAAGACTACTGGTTCAGTCTGGATAGAAGGAGGAGGCTCTTTGTTGCATCGAAACCAAAGAATTCATGCTTCACATGTTCTATCACCCATCCCGCTACCACCCTCACTTTTTCACCAGCAGATGCATTATTCCTGGATGATAAAGTACGTAACAGCTCATCCTCATTATGTTTATGCACACGAAAAATTATAGGTCATTCTGAATGGTGCAAGATGGCTCGTCGATGAGATCAAGTTACCCTGAAAGTTGTATTCACGGTCTGTCCCCCGATGTTGTACCCATAAAACGGCCACAATTTGGCCATACAAACTCCGTTGGAGCTCCATGACCCGCCAAATCAATCATAACGAAAAGTTGTATGCGTCCACATCCCACTCGTCCGCTTCGACAACATTTCGGAGGCCAGATCCGGCTTATATAATTGAGTTTCGGATGATTTTATCTTTGGCGTGTACTCTGCCACCCTCTACCACCCTTCCGTGAGCTCAACCACGGATAGATATATGGGCAATAACGTATGGAACTACACACCGTCCTTCCACTCACGAACCAGAAAGACTACAGGTTCAGTCTGGACAGAAGGAGGAGGCTCTTTGTTGCATCAAAACCGAAGAATTCATGCTTCACATGTTCTATCACCCATCCCGCTACCACCCTCACTTTTTCACTAGTCGATGCATTATTCCTGGTTGATAAAGTACGTAACAGCTCATCCTCATTATGTTTATGCACACGAAAAAATATAGGTTATTCTGAATGGTGCAAGATGGCTCGTCGATGAGATCAAGTTACCCTGAAAGTTGTATTCACGGTGTGTCCCCCGATGTTGTATCCATAAAACGGCCACAATTTGGCCATACAAACTCTGTTGGAGCTCCATGACCCGCCAAATCGATCACAATGAAAAGTTGTATGCGTCCATATCCCACTCGTCCGCTTCGACAGCATTTCGGAGGCCAGATCTGGCTTGTAAAATTGAGTTTTGGATGATTTTATCTTTGGCGTGAACTCTGCCACCCTCTACCATCCTTTCGTGAGCTCACCCACGGACAGATATATGGGCAATAATGTATGGAACAATACACCATCCTTCCATTCACGAACCAGAAAGACTACTGGTTCAGTCTGGACAGAAGGAGGAGGCTCTTTCTTGCATCGAAACCGAAGAATTCATGCTTCACATGTTCTATCACCCATCCTGCTACCACCCTCACTTTTTCACCAGCAGATGCATTATTCCTGGATGATAAAGTACGTAACAGCTAATCCTCATTATGTTTATGCACACGAAAAATTATAGGTCATTCTGAATGGTGCAAGATGGCTCGTCGATGAGATCAAGTTACCCTGAAAGTTGTATTCACGGTCTGTCCCCCGATGTTGTACCCATACAACGGCCACAATTTTGCCATGCAAACTCCGTTGGAGCTCCATGACCCGCCAAATCGATCACAACAAAAAGTTGTATGCGTCCATATCCCACTCGTCCGCTTCGACAACATTTCGGAGGCCAGATCCGGCTTGTAAAATTGAGTTTCGGATGATTTTATCTTTGGCGTGTACTCTGCCACCCTCTACCACCCTTCCGTGAGCTCAACCATGGACAGATATATGGGCAATAACGTATGGAAAAATACACCGTCCTTCCATTCAAGAACCAGAAAGACAACTGGTTCATTCTGGACTGAAGGAGGAGGCTCTTTGTTGCATCGAAACCAAAGAATTCTTGCTTCACATGTTCTATCACCCATCCCGCTACCACCCTCACTTATTCACCAATAGATGCATTATTCCTGGATAACAAAGTACGTAATATCTCATCCATATTCTGAATGGTGCAAGATGGCTCGTCGATGAGATCAAGTTACCCTGAAAGTTGTATTCACGGTCAGAACCCCGATGTTGTACCCATGAAACGGCCACATTTTGGCCATACAAACTCCGTTGGAGCTCCATGACCCGCCAAATCGATCACAACGAAGAGTTGTATGCGTCCATATCCCACACTTCCGCTTCGACAACATTTCGTAAGCCAGATCCGGCTTGTAAAATTGAGTTTCGAATGATTTTATCTTTGGTGTGTACTCTTCCTCCCTCTACCACCCTTCCGTGAGCTCACCCACGGACAGATATATGGGCAATAACGTATGCTACAATACACCGTCGTTCCATTCACGAACCAGAAAGACTACTGGTTCAGTCTGGACAGAAGGAGGAGGCTCTTTGTTGCATCGAAACCAAAGAATTCATGCTTCACATGTTCTATCACCCATCCCGCTACCACCCTCACTTTTTCATCAGCAGATGCATTATTCCTGGATGATAAAGTACGTAACATCTCATCCACATTATGTTTATACACACGGAAAATTATATGTCATTCTGAATGGTGCAAGATGGCTCGTCGATGCGATAAAGCTACCCTGAAAGTTCTATTCACGGTTTGTCCCCCGATGTTGTATCTATAAAACGGACACAATTTGGCCATACAAACTCCGTTGGAGCTCCATGACCCGCCAAGTCGATCACAATGAAAAGTTGTATGCGTCCATATCCGACTAGTCAGCTTCGACAACATTTCGTCGGCCAGATCCGGCTTGTAAAATTGAGTTTCAGATGATTTTATCTTTGGCGTGTACTCTTCCACCCTCTACCACCCTTCCGTGAGCTCACCCACGGACAGATATATGGGCAATAACGTATGGAACAATACACCATCCTTCCATTCACGAACCAGAAAGACTACAGGTTCAGTCTGGACAGAAGGAGGAGGCTCTTTGTTGTATCGAAACTGAAGAATTCTTGCCTCACGTGTTCTATCACCCATCCCGCTACCACCCTCACTTTTTCACCAGCAGATGCATTATTCCTAGATGATAAAGTACGTAACAGCTCATCCTCATTATGTTTATGCACACGAAAAATTATAGGTCATTCTGAATGGTGCAAGATGGCTCGTCGATGAGATCAAGTTACCCTGAAAGTTGTATTCACGGTCTGTCCCCCGATGTTGTACCCATAAAACGGCCACAATTTGGCCATACAAACTCCGTTGGAGCTCCATGACCCGCCAAATCAATAACAACGAAAAGTTGTATGCGTCCATATCCCACAATTCCGCTTCGACAACATTTCGTAAGCCAGATCCGGCTTGTAAAATTGAGTTTCGAATGATTTTATCTTTGGCGTGTACTCTTCCACCCTCTACCACCCTTCCGTGAGCTCACCCACGGACAGATATATGGGCAATAACGTATGCTACAATACACCGTCGTTCCATTCACGAACCAGAAAGACTACTGGTTCAGTCTGGACAGAAGAAGGAGGCTCTTTGTTGCATTGAAACCAAAGAATTCATGCTTCACATGTTCTATCACCCATCCCGCTACCACCCTCACTTTTTCATCAGGAGATGCATTATTCCTGGATGATAAAGTACGTAACATCTCATCCACATTATGTTTATACACATGGAAAATTATATGTCATTCTGAATGGTGCAAGATGGCTCATCGATGCGATAAAGCTACCCTGAAAGTTCTATTCACGGTTTGTCCCCCGATGTTGTATCTATAAAACGGCCACAATTTGGCCAGACAAACTCCGTTGGAGCTCCATGACCTGCCAAATCGATCACAATGAAAAGTTGTATGCGTCCATATCCGACTCGTCCGCTTCGACAACATTTCGTAGGCCAGATCCGGCTTGTAAAATTGAGTTTCGGATGATTTTATCTTTGGCGTGTACTCTGCCACCCTCTACCACCCATCCGTGATCTCACCCACGGACAGATATATGGGCAATAACGTATGGAACAATACACCATCCTTCCATTCACGAACCAGAAAGACTACAGGTTCAGTCTGGACAGAAGGAGGAGGCTCTTTGTTGTATCGAAACTGAAGAATTCATGCCTCACATGTTCTATCACCCATCCTGCTACCACCCTCACTTTTTCACCAGCAGATGCATTATTCCTGGATGATAAAGTACGTAACAGCTCATCCTCATTATGTTTATGCACACGAAAAATTATAGGTCATTCTGAATGGTGCAAGATGGCTCGTCGATGAGATCAAGTTACCCTGAAAGTTGTATTCACGGTCTGTCCCCCGATGTTGTACCCATAAAACGGCCACAATTTGGCCATAGAAACTCCGTTGGAGCTCCATGACCCGCCAAATCAATAACAACGAAAAGTTGTATGCGTCCACATCCCACTCGTCCGGTTCGACAACATTTCGGAGGCCAGATCCGGCTTGTAAAATTGAGTTTCGGATGATTTTATCTTTGGCGTGTACTCTGCCACCCTCTACCACCCTTTCGTGAGCTCACCCACGGACAGATATATGGGCAATAACATATGGAACAATACACCGTCCTTCCATTCACGAACCAGAAAGACTACTGGTTCAGTCTGGACAGAAGGAGGAGGCTCTTTGTTGCATCGAAACCAAAGAATTCCTGCTTCACATGTTCTATCACCCATCCCGCTACCACCCTCACTTTTTTACCAGCAGATGCATTATTAATGGATGATAAAGTACGTAACAGCTCATCCTCATTATGCTTATGCACACGAAAAATTATAGGTCATTCTGAGTGGTGCAAGATGGCTCGTCGATGAGATCAAGTTACCCTGAAAGTTGTATTCACGGTCTGTCCCCCGATGTTGTACCCATAAAACGGCCACAATTTGGCCATACAAACTCCGTTGGAGCTCCATGACCCGCCAAATCAATCACAACGAAAAGTTGTATGCGTCCACATCCCACTCGTCCGCTTCGACAACATTTCGGAGGCCAGATCCGGCTTGTATAATTGAGTTTCGGATGATTTTATCTTTGGCGTGTACTCTGCCACCCTCTACCACCCTTCCGTGAGCTCAACCACGGACAGATATATGGGCAATAACGTATGGAACAACACACCGTCCTTCCACTCACGAACCAGAAAGACTACAGGTTTAGTCTGTACAGAAAGAGGAGGCTCTTTGTTGCATCAAAACCGAAGAATTCATGCTTCACATGTTCTATCACCCATCCCGCTACCACCCTCACTTTTTCACTAGTCGATGCATTATTCCTGGTTGATAAAGTACGTAACAGCTCATCCTCATTATGTTTATGCACACGAAAAAATATAGGTTATTCTGAATGGTGCAAGATGGCTCGTCGATGAGATCAAGTTACCCTGAAAGTTGTATTCACGGTCTGTCCCCCGATGTTGTATCCATAAAACGGCCACAATTTGGCCATACAAACTCTGTTGGAGCTCCATGACCCGCCAAATCGATCACAATGAAAAGTTGTATGCGTCCATATCCCACTCGTCCGCTACGACACCATTTCGGACGACAGATCCGGCTTGTAAAATTGAGTTTTGGATGATTTTATCTTTGGCGTGAACTCTGCCACCCTCTACCATCCTTTCGTGAGCTCACACACGGACAGATATATGGGCAATAATGTATGGAACAATACACCATCCTTCCATTCACGAACCAGAAAGACTACTGGTTCAGTCTGGACAGAAGGAGGAGGCTCTTTCTTGCATCGAAACCGAAGAATTCATGCTTCACATGTTCTATCACCAATCCCGCTACCACCTTCACTTTTTTACAAGCAGATGCATTATTCCTGGATGATAAAGTACGAAACAGCTCATCCTCATTATGTTTACACACACGGAAAATTATATGTCATTCTGAATGGTGCAAGATGGCTCGTCGATGCGATAAAGCTACCAAGAAAGTTGTATTCACGGTCTGTCCCCCGATGTTGTATCCATAAAACGGCCACAATTTTGCCATGCAAACTCCGTTGGAGCTCCATGACCCGCCAAATCGATCACAACAAAAAGTTGTATGCGTCCATATCCCACTCGTCCGCTTCGACAACATTTCGGAGGCCAGATCCGGCTTGTAAAATTGAGTTTCGGATGATTTTATCTTTGGCGTGTACTCTGCCACCCTCTACCACCCTTCCGTGAGCTCAACCTTGGACAGATATATGGGCAATAACGTATGGAACAATACACCGTCCTTCCATTCAAGAACCAGAAAGACAACTGGTTCATTCTGGACAGAAGGAGGAGGCTCTTTGTTGCAACGAAACCAAAGAATTCATGCTTCACATGTTCTATCACCCATCCCGCTACCACCCTCACTTTTTCACCAACAGATGCATTATTCCTGGATAATAAAGTACGTAACATCTCATCCATATTATGTTTATACACACGGAAAATTATTTGTTATTCTGAATGGTGCAAGATGGCTCGTCGATGAGATCAAGTTACCCTGAAAGTTGTATTCACGGTCAGTCCCCCGATGTTGTACCCATAAAACGGCCACACTTTGGCCATACAAACTCCGTTGGAGCTCCATGACCCACCAAATCAATCACAACGAAAAGTTGTATGCGTCCATATCCCACAATTCCGCTTCGACAACATTTCGTCAGCCAGATCCGGCTTGTAAAATTGAGTTTCGAATGATTTTATCTTTGGCGTGTACTCTTCCACCCTCTACCACCCTTCCGTGAGCTCACCCACGGACAGATATATGGGCAATAACGTATGCTACAATACACCGTCGTTCCATTCACGAACCAGAAAGACTACTGGTTCAGTCTGGACAGAAGGAGGAGGCTCTTTGTTGCATCGAAACCAAAGAAATCATGCTTCACATGTTCTATCACCCATCCCGCTACCACCCTCACTTTTTCATCAGGAGATGCATTATTCCTGGATGATAAAGTACGTAACATCTCATCCATATTATGTATATACACACGGAAAATTATATGTCATTCTGAATGGTGCAAGATGGCTCGTCGATGCGATAAAGCTACCCTGAAAGTTCTATTCACGGTCTGTCCCCCGATGTTGTATATATAAAACGGCCACAATTTGGCCATACAAACTCCGTTGGAGCTCCATGACCCGCCAAGTCGATCACAATGAAAAGTTGTATGCGTCCATATCCGACTCGTCCGCTTCGACAACATTTCGTAGGCCAGATCCGGCTTGTAAAATTGAGTTTCGGATGATTTTATCTTTGGCGTGTACTCTGCCACCCTCTACCACCCTTCCGTTAGCTCACCCACGGACAGATATATGGGCAATAACGTATGGAACAATACACCATCCTTCCATTCACGAACCAGAAAGACTACAGGTTCAGTCTGGACAGAAGGAGGAGGCTCTTTGTTGTATCGAAACTGAAGAATTCATGCCTCACATGTTCTATCACCCATCCTGCTACCACCCTCACTTTTTCACCCGCAGATGCATTATTCCTGGATGATAAAGTACGTAACAGCTCATCCTCATTATGTTTATGCACATAAAAAATTATAGGTCATTCTGAATGGTGCAAGATGGCTCGTCGATGAGATCAAGTTACCCTGAAAGTTGTATTCACGGTCTGTCCCCCGATGTTGTACCCATAAAACGGCCACAATTTGGCCATAAAAACTCCGTTGGAGCTCCATGACCCGCCAAATCAATAACAACAAAAAGTTGTATGCGTCCACATCCCACTCGTCCGCTTCGACAACATTTTAGAGGCCAGATCCGGCTTGTAAAACTGAGTTTCGGATGATTTTAGCTTTGGCGTGTACTCTGCCACCCTCTACCACCCTTTCGTGAGCTCACCCACGGACAGATATATGGGCAATAACATATGGAACAATACACCGTCCTTCCATTCACGAACCAGAAAGACTACTGGTTCAGTCTGGACAGAAGGAGGAGGCTCTTTGTTGCATCGAAACCAAAGAATTCATGCTTCACATGTTCTATCACCCATCCCGCTACCACCCTCACTTTTTCACCAGCAGATGCATTATTCCTGGATAATAAAGTACGTAACATCTCATCCATATTATGTTTATACACACGGAAAATTATTTGTTATTCTGAATGGTGCAAGATGGCTCGTCGATGAGATCAAGTTACCCTGAAAGTTGTATTCACGGTCAGTCCCCCGATGTTGTACCCATAAAACGGCCACACTTTGGCCATACAAACTCCGTTGGAGCTCCATGACCCACCAAATCGATCACAACGAAAAGTTGTATGCGTCCATATCCCACAATTCCGCTTCGACAACATTTCGTAAGCCAGATCCGGCTTGTAAAATTGAGTTTCGAATGATTTTATCTTTGGCGTGTACTCTTCCACCCTCTACCACCCTTCCGTGAGCTCACCCACGGACAGATATATGGGCAATAACGTATGCTACAATACACCGTCGTTCCATTCACGAACCAGAAAGACTACTGGTTCAGTCTGGACAGAAGGAGGAGGCTCTTTGTTGCATCGAAACCAAAGAAATCATGCTTCACATGTTCTATCACCCATCCCGCTACCACCCTCACTTTTTCATCAGGAGATGCATTATTCCTGGATGATAAAGTACGTAACATCTCATCCATATTATGTATATACACACGGAAAATTATATGTCATTCTGAATGGTGCAAGATGGCTCGTCGATGCGATAAAGCTACCCTGAAAGTTCTATTCACGGTCTGTCCCCCGATGTTGTATATATAAAACGGCCACAATTTGGCCATACAAACTCCGTTGGAGCTCCATGACCCGCCAAGTCGATCACAATGAAAAGTTGTATGCGTCCATATCCGACTCGTCCGCTTCGACAACATTTCGTAGGCCAGATCCGGCTTGTAAAATTGAGTTTCGGATGATTTTATCTTTGGCGTGTACTCTGCCACCCTCTACCACCCTTCCGTTAGCTCACCCACGGACAGATATATGGGCAATAACGTATGGAACAATACACCATCCTTCCATTCACGAACCAGAAAGACTACAGGTTCAGTCTGGACAGAAGGAGGAGGCTCTTTGTTGTATCGAAACTGAAGAATTCATGCCTCACATGTTCTATCACCCATCCTGCTACCACCCTCACTTTTTCACCAGCAGATGCATTATTCCTGGATGATAAAGTACGTAACAGCTCATCCTCATTATGTTTATGCACATAAAAAATTATAGGTCATTCTGAATGGTGCAAGATGGCTCGTCGATGAGATCAAGTTACCCTGAAAGTTGTATTCACGGTCTGTCCCCCGATGTTGTACCCATAAAACGGCCACAATTTGGCCATAAAAACTCCGTTGGAGCTCCATGACCCGCCAAATCAATAACAACAAAAAGTTGTATGCGTCCACATCCCACTCGTCCGCTTCGACAACATTTTAGAGGCCAGATCCGGCTTGTAAAACTGAGTTTCGGATGATTTTAGCTTTGGCGTGTACTCTGCCACCCTCTACCACCCTTTCGTGAGCTCACCCACGGACAGATATATGGGCAATAACATATGGAACAATACACCGTCCTTCCATTCACGAACCAGAAAGACTACTGGTTCAGTCTGGACAGAAGGACGAGGCTCTTTGTTGCATCGAAACCAAAGAATTCATGCTTCACATGTTCTATCACCCATCCCGCTACCACCCTCACTTTTTCACCAGCAGATGCATTATTCCTGGATGATAAAGTACGTAACAGCTCATCCTCATTATGTTTATGCACACGAAAAATTATAGGTCATTCTGAATGGTGCAAGATGGCTCGTCGATGAGATCAAGTTACCCTGAAAGTTGTATTCACGGTCTGTCCCCCGATGTTGTACCCATAAAACGGCCACAATTTGGCCATACAAACTCCGTTGGAGCTCCATGACCCGCCAAATCAATCATAACGAAAAGTTGTATGCGTCCACATCCCACTCGTCCGCTTCGACAACATTTCGGAGGCCAGATCCGGCTTATATAATTGAGTTTCGGATGATTTTATCTTTGGCGTGTACTCTGCCACCCTCTACCACCCTTCCGTGAGCTCAACCACGGATAGATATATGGGCAATAACGTATGGAACTACACACCGTCCTTCCACTCACGAACCAGAAAGACTACAGGTTCAGTCTGGACAGAAGGAGGAGGCTCTTTGTTGCATCAAAACCGAAGAATTCATGCTTCACATGTTCTATCACCCATCCCGCTACCACCCTCACTTTTTCACTAGTCGATGCATTATTCCTGGTTGATAAAGTACGTAACAGCTCATCCTCATTATGTTTATGCACACGAAAAAATATAGGTTATTCTGAATGGTGCAAGATGGCTCGTCGATGAGATCAAGTTACCCTGAAAGTTGTATTCACGGTGTGTCCCCCGATGTTGTATCCATAAAACGGCCACAATTTGGCCATACAAACTCTGTTGGAGCTCCATGACCCGCCAAATCGATCACAATGAAAAGTTGTATGCGTCCATATCCCACTCGTCCGCTTCGACAGCATTTCGGAGGCCAGATCTGGCTTGTAAAATTGAGTTTTGGATGATTTTATCTTTGGCGTGAACTCTGCCACCCTCTACCATCCTTTCGTGAGCTCACCCACGGACAGATATATGGGCAATAATGTATGGAACAATACACCATCCTTCCATTCACGAACCAGAAAGACTACTGGTTCAGTCTGGACAGAAGGAGGAGGCTCTTTCTTGCATCGAAACCGAAGAATTCATGCTTCACATGTTCTATCACCCATCCTGCTACCTCCCTCACTTTTTCACCAGCAGATGCATTATTCCTGGATGATAAAGTACGTAACAGCTAATCCTCATTATGTTTATGCACACGAAAAATTATAGGTCATTCTGAATGGTGCAAGATGGCTCGTCGATGAGATCAAGTTACCCTGAAAGTTGTATTCACGGTCTGTCCCCCGATGTTGTACCCATACAACGGCCACAATTTTGCCATGCAAACTCCGTTGGAGCTCCATGACCCGCCAAATCGATCACAACAAAAAGTTCTATGCGTCCATATCCCACTCGTCCGCTTCGACAACATTTCGGAGGCCAGATCCGGCTTGTAAAATTGAGTTTCGGATGATTTTATCTTTGGCGTGTACTCTGCCACCCTCTACCACCCTTCCGTGAGCTCAACCATGGACAGATATATGGGCAATAACGTATGGAAAAATACACCGTCCTTCCATTCAAGAACCAGAAAGACAACTGGTTCATTCTGGACTGAAGGAGGAGGCTCTTTGTTGCATCGAAACCAAAGAATTCTTGCTTCACATGTTCTATCACCCATCCCGCTACCACCCTCACTTATTCACCAATAGATGCATTATTCCTGGATAACAAAGTACGTAACATCTCATCCATATTCTGAATGGTGCAAGATGGCTCGTCGATGAGATCAAGTTACCCTGAAAGTTGTATTCACGGTCAGTCCCCCGATGTTGTACCCATGAAACGGCCACATTTTGGCCATACAAACTCCGTTGGAGCTCCATGACCCGCCAAATCGAACACAACGAAGAGTTGTATGCGTCCATATCCCACACTTCCGCTTCGACAACATTTCGTAAGCCAGATCCGGCTTGTAAAATTGAGTTTCGAATGATTTTATCTTTGGTGTGTACTCTTCCTCCCTCTACCACCCTTCCGTGAGCTCACCCACGGACAGATATATGGGCAATAACGTATGCTACAATACACCGTCGTTCCATTCACGAACCAGAAAGACTACTGGTTCAGTCTGGACAGAAGGAGGAGGCTCTTTGTTGCATCGAAACCAAAGAATTCATGCTTCACATGTTCTATCACCCATCCCGCTACCACCCTCACTTTTTCATCAGGAGATGCATTATTCCTGGATGATAAAGTACGTAACATCTCATCCACATTATGTTTATACACACGGAAAATTATATGTCATTCTGAATGGTGCAAGATGGCTCGTCGATGCGATAAAGCTACCCTGAAAGTTCTATTCACGGTTTGTCCCCCGATGTTGTATCTATAAAACGGCCACAATTTGGCCATACAAAGTCCGTTGGAGCTCCATGACCCGCCAAGTCGATCACAATGAAAAGTTGTATGCGTCCATATCCGACTAGGCCGCTTCGACAACATTTCGTCGGCCAGATCCGGCTTGTAAAATTGAGTTTCAGATGATTTTATCTTTGGCGTGTACTCTTCCACCCTCTACCACCCTTCCGTGAGCTCACCCACGGACAGATATATGGGCAATAACGTATGGAACAATACACCATCCTTCCATTCACGAACCAGAAAGACTACAGGTTCAGTCTGGACAGAAGGAGGAGGCTCTTTGTTGTATCGAAACTGAAGAATTCTTGCCTCACGTGTTCTATCACCCATCCCGCTACCACCCTCACTTTTTCACCAGCAGATGCATTATTCCTGGATGATAAAGTACGTAACAGCTCATCCTCATTATGTTTATGCACACGAAAAATTATAGGTCATTCTGAATGGTGCAAGATGGCTCGTCGATGAGATCAAGTTACCCTGAAAGTTGTATTCACGGTCTGTCCCCCGATGTTGTACCCATAAAACGGCCACAATTTGGCCATACAAACTCCGTTGGAGCTCCATGACCCGCCAAATCAATAACAACGAAAAGTTGTATGCGTCCACATCCCACTCGTCCGCTTCGACAACATTTCGGAGGCCAGATCCGGCTTGTAAAATTGAGTTTCGGAAGATTTTATCTTTGGCATGTACTCTGCCACCCTCTACCACCCTTTCGTGACCTCACCCACGGACAGATATATGGGGAATAACATATGGAACAATACACCGTCCTTCCATTCACGAACCAGAAAGACTACTGGTTCAGTCTGGACAGAAGGAGGAGGCTCTTTGTTGCCTCGAAACCCAAGAATTCATGCTTCACATGTTCTATCACCCATCCCGCTACCACCCTCACTTTTTCACCAGCAGATGCATTATTCCTGGATGATAAAGTACGTAACAGCTCATCCTCATTATGTTTATGCACACAAAAAATTATAGGTCATTCTGAATGGTGCAAGATGGCTCGTCGATGAGATCAAGTTACCCTGAAAGTTGTATTCACGGTCTGTCCCCCGATGTTGTACCCATAAAACGGCAACAATTTGGCCATACAAACTCCGTTGGAGCTCCATGACCCGCCAAATTAATCACAACGAAAAGTTGTATGCGTGCACATCCCACTCATCCGCTTCGACAACATGTCGGAGGCCAGATCCGGCTTGTAAAATTGAGTTTCGGATGATTTTATATTTGGCGTGTACTCTGCCACCTTCTACCACCCTTTCGTGAGCTCACCCACGGACAGATATATGGGCAATAACATATGGAACAATACACCGTCCTTCCGTTCACGAACCAGAAAGACTACTGGTTCAGTCTGGACAGAAGGAGGAGGCTCTTTGTTGCATCAAAACCAAAGAATTCATGCTTCACATGTTCTATCACCCATCCCGCTACCACCCTCACTTTTTCACCAGCAGATGCATTATTCCTGTATGATAAAGTACGTAACATCTCATCCACATTATGTTTACACACACGAAAAATTATATGTCATTCTCAATGGTGCAAGATGGCTCGTCGATGCGATAAAGCTACCATGAAAGTTGTATTCATGGTCTGTCCCCCGATGTTGTATCCATAAAACGGCCACAATTTGGCCATACAAACTCCGTTGGAACTCCATGACCCGCCAAATCGATCACAACGAAAAGTTGTATGCGTCCATATCCCACTCGTCCGCGTCGACAACATTTCGGAGGCCAGATCTGGCTTGTAAAATTGAGTTTCGGATGATTTTATCTTTGGCGTGTACTCTGCCACCCTCTACCACCCTTCCGTGAGCTCAACCACGGACAGATATATGGGCAATAACATATGGAACAACACACCGTCCTTCCACTCACGAACCAGAAAGACTACAGGTTCAGTCTGGACTGAAGGAGGAGGCTCTTAGTTGCATCAAAATCAAAGAATTCATGCTTCACATGTTCTATCACCCATCCCGCAACCACCCACACTTTTTCACTAGCAGATGCATTATTCCTGGATTATAAAGTACGTAACAGCTCATCCTCATTATGTTTATGCACACAAAAAATTATAGGTTATTGTGAATGGTGCAAGATGGCTCGTCGATGTGATCAAGTTACCCTGATAGTTGTATTCACAGTCTGTCCCCCGATGTTGTACCCATAAAACGGCCACAATTATGCCACGCAAACTCCATTGGAGCTCCATGACCCGCCAAATCGATCACAATGAAAAGTTGTATGCGTCCATATCCCACTTGTCCGCTTTGACAACATTTCGGAGGCAGGATCAAGCTTGTAAAATTGAGTTTCGGATGATTTTATCTTTGGCGTGTACTCTGCCACCCTCTACCACCCTTTCGTGAGCTCACCCACGGACAGATATATGGGCAATAACGTATGGAACAATACATCGTCCTCCCATGAAAGAACCAGAAAGACTACTGGTTCAGTCTGGACAGAAGGAGGAGGCTCTTTGTTGCATCGAAACCAAAGAATTCATGCTTCACATGTTCTATCACCCATCCCGCTACCACCCTCACTTTTTCACCAACAGATGCATTATTCCTGGATGATAAAGTTCGTAACATCTCATCCACATTTTGTTTATACACACGGAAAATTATATGTCATTCTGAATGGTGCAAGATGGCTCGTCGATGCCATAAAGCTACCCAGAAAGTTGTATTCACGGTCTGTCCCCCGATGTTGTATCTATAAAACGGCAACAATTTGGCCATACAAACTCCGTTGGAGCTCCATGACCCGCCAAGTCGATCACAATGAAAAGTTGTATGCGTCCATATCCGACTCGTCCGTTTCGACAACATTTCGTAGGCCAAATCCGGCTTATAAAATTGAGTTTCGGATGATTTTATCTTTGGCGTGTACTCTGCCACCCTCTACCACCCTTCCGTGAGCTCACCCACGGACAGATATATGGGCAATAACGTATGGAACAATACACCATCCTTCCATTCAAGAACCAGAAAGACTACAGGTTCAGTCTGGACAGAAGGAGGAGGCTCTTTGTTGCATCGAAACCGAAGAATTCATGCTTCACATGTTCTATCACCCATCCTGCTACCACCCTCACTTTTTCACCAGCAGATGCATTATTCCTGGATGATAAAGTACGTAACAGCTCATCCTCATTATGTTTCTGCACACGAAAAATTATAGGTCATTCTGAATGGTGCAAGATGGCTCGTCGATGAGATCAAGTTACCCTGAAAGTTGTATTCACGGTCTGTCCCCCGATGTTGTATCTATAAAACGGCCACAATTTGGCCATACAAACTCCGTTGGAGCTCCGTGACCCGCCAAGTCGATCACAATGAAAAGTTGTATGCGTCCATATCCGACTCGTCCGCTTCGACAACATTTCGTAGGCCAGATCCGGCTTGTAAAATTGAGTTTCGGATGATTTTATCTTTGGCGTGTACTCTGCCACCCTCTACCACCCTTCCGTGAGCTCACCCACGGACAGATATATGGTCAATAACGTATGGAACAATACACCATCCTTCCATTCACGAACCAGAAAGACTACTGGTTCAGTCTGGACAGAAGGATGAGGCTCTTTGTTGCATCGAAACCGAAGAATTCATGCTTCACATGTTCTATCACCCATCCCGCTACCACCCTCACTTTTTCACCAGCAGATGCATTATTCCTGGATGATAAAGTACGTAACAACTCATCCACATTATGTTTACACACACGGAAAATTATATGTCATTCTGAATGGTGCAAGATGGCTCGTCGATGCGATAAAGCTACCATGAAAGTTGTATTCATGGTCTGTCCCCCGATGTTGTATCCATAAAACGGCCACAATTTGGCCATACAAACTCCGTTGGAGCTCCATGACCCGCCAAATCGAACACAATGAAAACTTGTATGCGTCCATATCCCACTCGTCCGCGACGACAACATTTCGGAGGCCAGATCAGGCTTGTAAAATTGAGTTTCGGATGATTTTATCTTTGGCGTGTACTCTGCCACCCTCTACCACCCTTCCGTGAGCTCAACCACAGACAGATATATGGGCAATAACGTATGGAACAACACACCGTCCTTCCACTCACGAACCAGAAAGACTACAGTTTCAGTCTGGCCAGAAGGAGGAGGCTCTTTGTTGCATCAAAACCGAAGAATTCATGCTTCACATGTTCTATCACCCATCCCGCTACCACCCTCACTTTTTCACTAGTCGATGCATTATTCCTGGTTGATAAAGTACGTAACAGCTCATCCTCATTATGTTTATGCACACGAAAAAATATAGGTTATTCTGAATGGTGCAAGATGGCTCGTCGATGAGATCAAGTTACCCTGAAAGTTGTATTCACGGTCAGTCCCTCGATGTTGTATCCATAAAACGGCCACAATTTGTCCATACAAACTCTGTCGTAGCTCCATGACCCGCCAAATCGATCACAATGAAAAGTTGTATGCGTCCATATCCCACTCATCCGCTTCGACAACATTTCGGAGGCTAGATCTGGCTTGTAAAATTGAGTTTCGGATGATTTTATCTTTGGCGTGAACTCTGCCACCCTCTACCATCCTTTCGTGAGCTCACCCACAGACAGATATATGGGCAATAATGTATGGAACAATACACCATCCTTCCATTCACGAACCAGAAAGACTACAGGTTCAGTCTGGACAGAAGGAGGAGGCTCTTTGTTGCATCGAAACCGAAGAATTCGTGCTTCACATGTTCTATCACCCATCCTGCTACCACCCTCACTTTTTCACCAGCAGATGCATTATTCCTGGATGATAAAGTACGTAACAGCTAATCCTCATTATGTTTATGCACACGAAAAATTATAAGTCATTCTGAATGTTGCAAGATGGCTCGTCGATGAGAGCAAGTTACCCTGAAAGTTGTATTCACGGTCTGTCCCCCGATGTTGTACCCATAAAACGGCCACAATTTGGACATACAAACTCCGTTGGAGCTCCATGACCCGCCAAATCGATCACAACGAAAAGTTGTATGCGTCCATATCCCACTCGTCCGCTTCGACAACATTTCGGAGGCCAGATCCGGCTTGTAAAATTGAGTTTCGGATGATTTTATCTTTGGCGTGTACTCTGCCACCCTCTACTACCCTTTCGTGAGCTCACCCACGGACAGATATATGGGCAATAACATATGGAACAACACACCGTCCTTCCACTCACGAACCAGAAAGACTACTGGTTCAGTCTGGACAGAAGGAGGAGGCTCTTTGTTGCATGAAAACCAAAGAATTCATGCTTCACATGTTCTATCACCCATCCCGCAACCACCCTCACTTTTTCACTAGCAGATGCATTATTCCTGGATGATAAAGTACGTAACAGTTCATCCTCATTATGTTTATGCACATGAAAAATTATAGGTTATTCTGAATGGTGCAAGATGGCTCTTCGATGAGATCAAGTTACCCTGAAAGTTGTATTCACAGTCTGTCCCCCGATGTTGTACCCATAAAACGGCCACAGTTTTGCCATGCGAACTCCGTTGGAGCTGCATGACCCGCCAAATCGATCACAATGAAAAGTTGTATGCGTCCATATCCCACTCGTCCGTTCGACAACATTTCGGAGGCCAAATCAGGCTTGTAAAATTGAGTTTCGGATGATTTTATATTTGGCGTGTACTCTGCCACCCTCTACCACCCTTTCGTGAGCTCATCCACGGACAGATATATGGGCAATAACGTATGGAACAATACATCGTCCTCCCATTCAAGAACCAGAAATACTACTGGTTCAGTCTGGACAGAAGGAGGAGGCTCTTTGTTGCATCGAAACCAAAGAATTCATGCTTCACATGTTCTATCACCCATCCCGCTACCACCCTCACTTTTTCACCAACAGATGCATTATTCCTAGATGATAAAGTACGTAACATCTCATCCACATTATGTTTATACACACGGAAAATTATATGTCATTCTGAATGGTGCAAGATGGCTCGTCGATGCGATAAAGCTACCCTGAAAGTTGTATTCACGGTCTGTCCCCCGATGTTGTATCTATAAAACGGCCACAATTTTGCCATACAAACTCCGTTGGAGCTCCATGACCCGCCAAATCGATCACAACGAAAAGTTGTATGCGGCCATATCCCACTCGTCAGCTTCGACAACATTTCGGAGGCCAGATCCGGCTTGTAAAATTGAGTTTCGGATGATTTTATCTTTGGCGTGTACTCTGCCACCCTCTACCACCCATCCGTGAGCTCACCCACGGACAGATATATGGGCAATAACATATGGAAGAATACACCGTCCTTCCATTCACGAACCAGAAAGACTACTGGTTCAGTCTGGACAGAAGGATTAGGCTCTTTGTTGCATCCAAACCAAAGAATTCATGCTTCACATGTTCTATCACCCATCTCGCTACCACCCTCACTTTTTCACCAGCAGATGCATTATTCCTGGATGATAAAGTACGTAACATCTCATACACATTATGTTTACACAAAGGGAAAATTATATGTCATTCTGAATGGTGCAAGATGGCTCGACGATGCGATAAAGCTACCATGAAAGTTGTATTCATGGTCTGTCCCCCGATGTTGTATCCATAAAACGGCCACAATTTGGCCATACAAACTCCGTTGGAGCTCCATGACCCACCAAATCGATCACAACGAAAAGTTGTATGCGTCCATATCCCACTCGTCCGCGTCGACAACATTTCGGAGGCCAGATCCGGCTTGTAAAATTGAGTTTCCGATGATTTTATCTTTGGCGTGTACTCTGCCACCCTCTACCACCTTTCCGTGAGCTCAACCACGGACAGATATATGGGCAATATCGTATGGAACAACACACCGTCCTTCCACTCACGAACCAGAAAGACTACAGGTTCAGTCTGGACAGATGGAGCAGGCTCTTTGTTGCATCAAAACCGAAGAATTCATGCTTCACATGTTCTATCACCCATCCCGCAACCACCCTCACTTTTTGACTAGAAGATGCATTATTCCTGGATGATAAAGTACGTAACAGTTCATCCTCATTATGTTTATGCACACGAAAAATTATAGGTTATTCTGAATGGTGCCAGATGGCTCGTCGATGAGATCAAGTTACCCTGAAAGTTGTATTCACAGTCTATCCCCCGATGTTGTACCCATAAAACGGCCACAATTTTGCCATGCAAACTCCGTTGGAGCTCCCTGACCCGCCAAATCGATCACAATGAAAAGTTGTATGCGTCCATATCCCACTCGTCCGCTTCGACAACATTTCGG
This sequence comes from Elymus sibiricus, assembly GCA_039707655.1. Lineage (NCBI taxonomy): Eukaryota > Viridiplantae > Streptophyta > Magnoliopsida > Poales > Poaceae > Elymus > Elymus sibiricus. The sequence continues at coordinate 172,611,064 of CM077670.1, forward strand.
AGGCCAGATCAGGCTTGTAAAATTGAGTTTCGAATGATTTTATCTTTGACGTGTACTCTGCCACCCTCTACCACCCTTTCGTGAGCTCACCCACGGACAGATATATGGGCAATAACGTATGGAACAATACATCGTCCTCCCATTCAAGAACCAGAAAGACTACTGGTTCAGTCTGGACAGAAGGAGGAGGCTCTTTGTTGCATCGAAACCAAAGAATTCATGCTTCACATGTTCTATCACCCATCCCGCTACCACCCTCACTTTTTCATCAGGAGATGCATTATTCCTGGATGATAAAGTACGTAACATCTCATCCCCATTATGTTTATACACACGGAAAATTATATGTCATTCTGAATGGAGCAAGATGGCTCGTCGATGCGATAAAGCTACCCCGAAAGTTGTATTCACGGTCTGTCCCCCGATGTTGTATCTATAAAACGGCCACAATTTGGCCATACAAACTCCATTGGAGCTCCATGACCCGCCACGTCGATCACAATGAAAAGTTGTATGCGTCCATATCCGACTCGTCCGCTTCGACAACATTTCGTAGGCCAGTTCCGGCTTGTAAAATTGAGTTTCGGATGATTTTATCTTTGGCGTGTACTCTGCCACCCTCTACCACCCTTCCGTGAGCTCACCTACGGACAGATATATGGGCAGTAACGTATGGAACAATACACCATCCTTCCATTCACGAACCAGAAACAGTACAGGTTCAATCTGGACAGAAGGAGGAGGCTCTTTGTTGCATCGAAACCGATGAATTCATGCTTCACATGTTCTATCACCCATCCTGCTACCACCCTCACTTTTTCACCAGCAGATGCTTTATTCCTGGATGATAAAGTATGTAACAGCTCATCCTCATTATGTTTATGCACACGAAAAATTATAGGTCATTCTGAATGGTGCAAGATGGCTCGTCGATGAGATCAAGTTACCCTGAAAGTTGTATTCACGGTCTGTCCCCCGATGTTGTACCCATAAAACGGCCACAATTTTGCCATGCAAACTCCGTTGGAGCTCCCTGACCCGCCAAATCGATCACAATGAAAAGTTGTATGCGTCCATATCCCACTCGTCCGCTTCGACAACATTTCGGAGGCCAGATCAGGCTTGTAAAATTGAGTTTCGAATGATTTTATCTTTGACGTGTACTCTGCCACCCTCTACCACCCTTTCGTGAGCTCACCCACGGACAGATATATGGGCAATAACGTATGGAACAATACATCGTCCTCCCATTCAAGAACCAGAAAGACTACTGGTTCAGTCTGGACAGAAGGAGGAGGCTCTTTGTTGCATCGAAACCAAAGAATTCATGCTTCACATGTTCTATCACCCATCCCGCTACCACCCTCACGTTTTCATCAGGAGATGCATTATTCCTGGATGATAAAGTACGTAACATCTCATCCACATTATGTTTATACACACGGAAAATTATATGTCATTCTGAATGGAGCAAGATGGCTCGTCGATGCGATAAAGCTACCCCGAAAGTTGTATTCACGGTCTGTCCCCCGATGTTGTATCTATAAAACGGCCACAATTTGGCCATACAAACTCCATTGTAGCTCCATGACCCGCCACGTCGATCACAATGAAAAGTTGTATGCGTCCATATCCGACTCGTCCGCTTCGACAACATTTCGTAGGCCAGTTCCGGCTTGTAAAATTGAGTTTCGGATGATTTTATCTTTGGCGTGTACTCTGCCACCCTCTACCACCCTTCCGTGAGCTCACCTACGGACAGATATATGGGCAGTAACGTATGGAACAATACACCATCCTTCCATTCACGAACCAGAAACAGTACAGGTTCAGTCTGGACAGAAGGAGGAGGCTCTTTGTTGCATCGAAACCGATGAATTCATGCTTCACATGTTCTATCACCCATCCTGCTACCACCCTCACTTTTTCACCAGCAGATGCATTATTCCTGGATGATAAAGTATGTAACAGCTCATCCTCATTATGTTTATGCACACGAAAAATTATAGGTCATTCTGAATGGTGCAAGATGGCTCGTCGATGAGATCAAGTTACCCTGAAAGTTGTATTCACGGTCTGTCCCCCGATGTTGTACCCATAAAACGGCCACAATTTGGCCATACAAACTCCGTTGGAGCTCCATGACCCACCAAATCGATCACAACGAAAAGTTGTATGCGTCCATATCCCACTCGTCCGCTTCGACAACATTTCGGAGGCCAGATCAGGCTTGTAAAATTGAGTTTCGGATGATTTTATCTTTGGCGTGTACTCTGCCACCCTCTACCACCCTTTTGTGAGCTCACCCACGGACAGATATATGGGCAATAACGTATGGAACAATACATCGTCCTCCCATTCAAGAACCAGAAAGACTACTGGTTCAGTCTGGACAGAAGGAGGAGGCTCTTTGTTGCATCGAAACCAAAGAATTCATGCTTCACATGTTCTATCACCTATCCCGCTACCACCCTCACTTTTTCATCAGGAGATGCATTATTCCTGGATGATAAAGTACGTAACATCTCATCCACATTATGTTTATACACACGGAAAATTATATGTCATTCTGAATGGAGCAAGATGGCTCGTCGATGCGATAAAGCTACCCCGAAAGTTGTATTCACGGTCTGTCCCCCGATGTTGTATCTATAAAACGGCCACAATTTGGCCATACAAACTCCATTGGAGCTCCATGACCCGCCACGTCGATCACAATGAAAAGTTGTATGCGTCCATATCCGACTCGTCCGCTTCGACAACATTTCGTAGGCCAGTTCCGGCTTGTAAAATTGAGTTTCAGATGATTTTATCTTTGGCGTGTACTCTGCCACCCTCTACCACCCTTCCGTGAGCTCACCTACGGACAGATATATGGGCAGTAACATATGGAAGAATACACCGTCCTTCCATTCACGAACCAGAAAGAGTACAGGTTCAGTCTGGACAGAAGGATTAGGCTCTTTGTTGCATCCAAACCAAAGAATTTATGCTTCACATGTTCTATCACCCATCCTTCTACCACCCTCACTTTTTCACTAGCAGATGCATTATTCCTGGATGATAAAGTACGTAACATCTCATACACATTATGTTTACACACACGAAAAATTATATGTCATTCTGAATGGTGCAAGATGGCTCGTCGATGCGATAAAGCTACCATGAAAGTTGTATTCATGGTCTGTCCCCCGATGTTGTATCCATAAAACGGCCACAATTTGGCCATACAAACTCCGTTGGAGCTCCATGACCCACCAAATCGATCACAACGAAAAGTTGTATGCGTCCATATCCCACTCGTCCGCGTCGACAACATTTCGGAGGCCAGATCCGTCTTGTAAAATTGAGTTTCCGATGATTTTATCTTTGGCGTGTACTCTGCCACCCTCTACCACCCTTTCGTGAGCTCAACCACGGACAGATATATGGGCAATAACGTATGGAACAACACACCGTCCTTCCACTCACGAACCAGAAAGACTACAGGTTCAGTCTGGACAGATGGAGGAGGCTCTTTGTTGCATCAAAACCGAAGAATTCATGCTGCACATGTTCTATCACCCATCCCGCAACCACCCTCACTTTTTGACTAGAAGATGCATTATTCCTGGATGATAAAGTACGTAACAGTTCATCCTCATTATGTTTATGCACACGAAAAATTATAGGTTATTCTGAATGGTGCAAGATGGCTCGTCGATGAGATCAAGCTACCCTGAAAGTTGTATTCACAGTCTGTCCCCCGATGTTGTATCTATAAAACGGCCACAATTTTGCCATGCAAACTCCGTTGGAGCTCCATGACCCGCCAAATCGATCACAACGAAAAGTTGTATGCGGCCATATCCCACTCGTCTGCTTCGACAACATTTCGGAGGCCAGATCCGGCTTGTAAAATTGAGTTTCGGATGATTTTATCTTTGGCGTGTACTCTGCCACCCTCTACCACCCATCCGTGAGCTCACCCACGGACAGATATATGGGCAATAACATATGGAAGAATACACCGTCCTTCCATTCACGAACCAGAAAGACTACTGGTTCAGTCTGGACAGAAGGATTAGGCTCTTTGTTGCATCCAAACCAAAGAATTCATGCTTCACATGTTCTATCACCCATCTCGCTACCACCCTCACTTTTTCACCAGCAGATGCATTATTCCTGGATGATAAAGTACGTAACATCTCATACACATTATGTTTACACAAACGGAAAATTATATGTCATTCTGAATGGTGCAAGATGGCTCGTCGATGCGATAAAGCTACCATGAAAGTTGTATTCATGGTCTGTCCCCGGATGTTGTATCCATAAAACGGCCACAATTTGGCCATACAAACTCCGTTGGAGCTCCATGACCCACCAAATCGATCACAACGAAAAGTTGTATGCGTCCATATCCCACTCGTCCGCGTCGACAACATTTCGTAGGCCAGTTCCAGCTTGTAAAATTGAGTTTCGGATGATTTTATCTTTGGCGTGTACTCTGCCACCCTCTACCACCTTTCCGTGAGCTCAACCACGGACAGATATATGGGCAATAACGTATGGAACAACACACCATCCTTCCACTCACGAACCAGAAAGACTACAGGTTCAGTCTGGACAGAAGGAGGAGGCTCTTTGTTGCATCGAAACCAAAGAATTCATGCTTCACATGTTCTATCACCCATCCCGCTACCACCCTCACTTTTTCATCAGGAGATGCATTATTCCTGGATGATAAAGTACGTAACATCTCATCCACATTATGTTTACACACAAGGAAAATTATATGTCATTCTGAATGGAGCAAGATGGCTCGTCGATGCGATAAAGCTACCCTGAAAGTTGTATCCATGGTCTGTCCCCCGATGTTGTATCCATAAAACGGCCACAATTTGGCCATACAAACTCCGTTGGAGCTCCATGACCCGCCAAATCGATCACAACGAAAAGTTGTATGCGTCCATATCCCACTAGTCCGCGTCGACAATATTTCGGAGGCCAAATCCGGCTTGTAAAATTGAGTTTCGGATGATTTTATCTTTGGCGTGTACTCTGCCATCCTTTACCACCCTTCCGTGAGCTCAACCACGGACAGATATATGGGCAATAACGTATGGAACAACACACCGTCCTTCCACTCACGAACCAGAAAGACTACAGGTTCAGTCTGGACAGAAGGAGGAGGCTCTTTGTTGCATCAAAACCGAAGAATTCCTGCTTCACATGTTCTATAACCCATCCCGCAACCACCCTCACTTTTTAACTAGTAGATGCATTATTCCGGGATGATAAAGTACGTAACAGTTCATCCTCATTATGTTTATGCACACGAAAAATTATAGGTTATTCTGAATGGTGCAAGATGGCTCGTCGATGAGATCAAGTTACCTTGAAAGTTGTATTCACAGTCTGTCCCCCGCTGTTGTACCCATAAAGCGGCCACAATTTTGCCAGGCAAACTCCGTTGGAGCTCCATGACCTGCCAAATCGATCACAATGAAAAGTTGTATGCGTCCATATCCAACTCGTCCGCTTCGACAACATTTCGGAGGCCAGATCAGGCTTGTAAAATTGAGTTTCAGATGATTTTATCTTTGGCGTGTACTCTGCCACCCTCTACCACCCTTTCGTGAGCTCACCCACGGACAGTTATATGGGCAATAACGTATGGAACAATACATCGTCCTCCCATTCAGGAACCAGAAAGACTACTGGTTCAGTCTGGACAGAAGGAGGAGGCTCTTTGTTGCATCGAAACCAAAGAATTCATGCTTCACATGTTCTATCACCCATCCCGCTACCACCCTCACTTTTTCACCAGCAGATGCATTATTCCTGGATGATAAAGTACGTAACATCTCATCCACATTATGTTTATACACACGGAAAATTATATGTCATTTTGAATGGTGCAAGATGGCTCGTCGATGCGATAAAGCTACCCTGAAAGTTGTATTCACGGTCTGTCCCCCGATGTTGTATCTATAAAACGGCCACAATTTGGCCATACAAACTCCGTTGGAGCTCCATGACCCGCCAAGTCGATCACAATGAAAAGTTGTATGCGCCCATATCCGACTCGTCCGCTTCGACAACATTTCGTAGGCCAGATCCGGCTTGTAAAATTGAGTTTCGGATGATTTTATCTTTGGCGTGTACTCTGCCACCCTCTACCACCCTTTCGTGAGCTCACCCATGGACAGATATATGGGCAATAACATATGGAACAATACACCGTCCTTCCATTCACGAACCAGAAAGACTACTGGTTCAGTCTGGACAGAAGGAGGAGGCTCTTTGTTGCATCAAAACCAAAGAATTCATGCTTCACATGTTCTATCACCCATCCCGCTACCACCCTCACTTTTTCACCAGCAGATGCATTATTCCTGGATGATAAAGTACGTAACATCTCATCCACGTTATGTTTACACACATGGAAAATTATATGTCATTCTGAATGGTGCAAGATGGCTCGTCGATGCGATAAAGCTACCCTGAAAGTTGTATTCAAGGTCTGTCCCGCAATGTTGTACCCATAAAACGGCCACAATTTGGCCATACAAACTCCGTTGGAGCTCCATGACCCGCCAAATCGATCACAACGAAAAGTTGTATGCGGCCATATCCCACTCGTCCGCTTCGACAACATTTCGGAGGCCAGATCCGGCTTGTAAAATTGAGTTTCGGATGATTTTATCTTTGGTGTGTACTCTGCCACCCTCTACCACCCTTTCGTGAGCACTCCCATGGACAGATATATGGGAAATAACATATGGAACAATACACCGTCCTTCCATTCACGAACCAGAAAGACTACTGGTTCAGTTTGGACAGAAGGAGGAGGCTCTTTGTTGCATCAAAACCAAAGAATTCACGCTTCACATGTTCTATCACCCATCCCGCTACCACCCTCACTTTTTCACAAGCAGATGCATTATTCCTGGATGATAACGTACGTAACATCTCATACACATTATGTTTACACACACGGAAAATTATATGTCATTCTGAATGGTGCAAGATGGCTCGTCGATGCGATAAAGCTACCATGAAAGTTGTATTCATGGTCTGTCCCCCGATGTTGTATCCATAAAACGGCCACAATTTGGCCATACAAACTCCGTTGGAGCTCCATGAGCCGCCAAATCGATCACAACGAATAGTTGTATGCATCCATATCCCACTCGTCCGCGTCGACAACATTTCGGAGGCCAGATCCGGCTTGTAATGAGTTTTGGATGATTTTATCTTTGGCGTGTACTCTGCGACCCTCTACCACCCTTCCGTGAGCTCAACCACGGACAGATATATGGGCAATAACGTATGGAACAACACAACGTCCTTCCACTCACGAACCAGAAAGACTACAGGTTCAGTCTGGACACAAGGAGGAGGCTCTTTGTTGCATCAAAACCGAAGAATTCATGCTTCACATGTTCTATCACCCATCCCGCAACCACCCTCAATTTTTCACTAGCAGATGCATTATTCCTGGATGATAAAGTATGTAACAGTTCATCCTCTTTATGTTTATGCACACGAAAATTTATATGTCATTTTGAATGGTGCAAGATGGCTCGTCGATGCGATAAACCTACCCTGAAAGTTGTCTTCACGGTCTGTCCCCCGATGTTGTATCTATAAAACGGCCACAATTTGGCCATACAAACTCCGTTGGAGCTCCATGACCCGCCAAGTCGATCACAATGAAAAGTAGTATGCTTCCATATCCGACTCGTCCGCTTCGACAACATTTCGTAGGCCAGATCCGGCTTGTAAAATTGAGTTTCGGATGATTTTATCTTTGGCGTGTACTCTGCCACCCTCTACCACCTTTCCGTGAGCTCAACCACGGACAGATATATGGGCAATAACGTATGGAACAACACACCATCCTTCCACTCACGAACCAGAAAGACTACAGGTTCAGTCTGGACAGAAGGAGGAGGCTCTTTGTTGCATCGAAACCAAAGAATTCATGCTTCACATGTTCTATCACCCATCCCGCTACCACCCTCACTTTTTCATCAGGAGATGCATTATTCCTGGATGATAAAGTACGTAACATCTCATCCACATTATGTTTACACACAAGGAAAATTATATGTCATTCTGAATGGAGCAAGATGGCTCGTCGATGCGATAAAGCTACCCTGAAAGTTGTATCCATGGTCTGTCCCCCGATGTTGTATCCATAAAACGGCCACAATTTGGCCATACAAACTCCGTTGGAGCTCCATGACCCGCCAAATCGATCACAACGAAAAGTTGTATGCGTCCATATCCCACTAGTCCGCGTCGACAATATTTCGGAGGCCAAATCCGGCTTGTAAAATTGAGTTTCGGATGATTTTATCTTTGGCGTGTACTCTGCCACCCTTTACCACCCTTCCGTGAGCTCAACCACGGACAGATATATGGGCAATAACGTATGGAACAACACACCGTCCTTCCACTCACGAACCAGAAAGACTACAGGTTCAGTCTGGACAGAAGGAGGAGGCTCTTTGTTGCATCAAAACCGAAGAATTCCTGCTTCACATGTTCTATAACCCATCCCGCAACCACCCTCACTTTTTAACTAGTAGATGCATTATTCCGGGATGATAAAGTACGTAACAGTTCATCCTCATTATGTTTATGCACACGAAAAATTATAGGTTATTCTGAATGGTGCAAGATGGCTCGTCGATGAGATCAAGTTACCTTGAAAGTTGTATTCACAGTCTGTCCCCCGCTGTTGTACCCATAAAGCGGCCACAATTTTGCCAGGCAAACTCCGTTGGAGCTCCATGACCTGCCAAATCGATCACAATGAAAAGTTGTATGCGTCCATATCCAACTCGTCCGCTTCGACAACATTTCGGAGGCCAGATCAGGCTTGTAAAATTGAGTTTCAGATGATTTTATCTTTGGCGTGTACTCTGCCACCCTCTACCACCCTTTCGTGAGCTCACCCACGGACAGTTATATGGGCAATAACGTATGGAACAATACATCGTCCTCCCATTCAGGAACCAGAAAGACTACTGGTTCAGTCTGGACAGAAGGAGGAGGCTCTTTGTTGCATCGAAACCAAAGAATTCATGCTTCACATGTTCTATCACCCATCCCGCTACCACCCTCACTTTTTCACCAATAGATGCATTATTCCTGGATGATAAAGTACGTAACATCTCATCCACATTATGTTTATACACACGGAAAATTATATGTCATTTTGAATGGTGCAAGATGGCTCGTCGATGCGATAAAGCTACCCTGAAAGTTGTATTCACGGTCTGTCCCCCGATGTTGTATCTATAAAACGGCCACAATTTGGCCATACAAACTCCGTTGGAGCTCCATGACCCGCCAAGTCGATCACAATGAAAAGTTGTATGCGCCCATATCCGACTCGTCCGCTTCGACAACATTTCGTAGGCCAGATCCGGCTTGTAAAATTGAGTTTCGGATGATTTTATCTTTGGCGTGTACTCTGCCACCCTCTACCACCCTTTCGTGAGCTCACCCACGGACAGATATATGGGCAATAACATATGGAACAATACACCGTCCTTCCATTCACGAACCAGAAAGACTACTGGTTCAGTCTGGACAGAAGGAGGAGGCTCTTTGTTGCATCAAAACCAAAGAATTCATGCTTCACATGTTCTATCACCCATCCCGCTACCACCCTCACTTTTTCACCAGCAGATGCATTATTCCTGGATGATAAAGTACGTAACATCTCATCCACGTTATGTTTACACACATGGAAAATTATATGTCATTCTGAATGGTGCAAGATGGCTCGTCGATGCGATAAAGCTACCCTGAAAGTTGTATTCAAGGTCTGTCCCGCAATGTTGTACCCATAAAACGGCCACAATTTGGCCATACAAACTCCGTTGGAGCTCCATGACCCGCCAAATCGATCACAACGAAAAGTTGTATGCGGCCATATCCCACTCGTCCGCTTCGACAACATTTCGGAGGCCAGATCCGGCTTGTAAAATTGAGTTTCGGATGATTTTATCTTTGGTGTGTACTCTGCCACCCTCTACCACCCTTTCGTGAGTACTCCCATGGACAGATATATGGGAAATAACATATGGAACAATACACCGTCCTTCCATTCACGAACCAGAAAGACTACTGGTTCAGTTTGGACAGAAGGAGGAGGCTCTTTGTTGCATCAAAACCAAAGAATTCACGCTTCACATGTTCTATCACCCATCCCGCTACCACCCTCACTTTTTCACAAGCAGATGCATTATTCCTGGATGATAACGTACGTAACATCTCATACACATTATGTTTACACACACGGAAAATTATATGTCATTCTGAATGGTGCAAGATGGCTCGTCGATGCGATAAAGCTACCATGAAAGTTGTATTCATGGTCTGTCCCCCGATGTTGTATCCATAAAACGGCCACAATTTGGCCATACAAACTCCGTTGGAGCTCCATGAGCCGCCAAATCGATCACAACGAATAGTTGTATGCATCCATATCCCACTCGTCCGCGTCGACAACATTTCGGAGGCCAGATCCGGCTTGTAATGAGTTTTGGATGATTTTATCTTTGGCGTGTACTCTGCGACCCTCTACCACCCTTCCGTGAGCTCAACCACGGACAGATATATGGGCAATAACGTATGGAACAACACAACGTCCTTCCACTCACGAACCAGAAAGACTACAGGTTCAGTCTGGACACAAGGAGGAGGCTCTTTGTTGCATCAAAACCGAAGAATTCATGCTTCACATGTTCTATCACCCATCCCGCAACCACCCTCAATTTTTCACTAGCAGATGCATTATTCCTGGATGATAAAGTATGTAACAGTTAATCCTCTTTATGTTTATGCACACGAAAATTTATATGTCATTTTGAATGGTGCAAGATGGCTCGTCGATGCGATAAACCTACCCTGAAAGTTGTCTTCACGGTCTGTCCCCCGATGTTGTATCTATAAAACGGCCACAATTTGGCCATACAAACTCCGTTGGAGCTCCATGACCCGCCAAGTCGATCACAATGAAAAGTAGTATGCTTCCATATCCGACTCGTCCGCTTCGACAACATTTCGTAGGCCAGATCCGGCTTGTAAAATTGAGTTTCGGATGATTTTATCTTTGGCGTGTACTCTGCCACCCTCTACCACCCTTTCGTGAGCTCACCCACGGACAGATATATGGGCAATAACATATGGAACAATACACCGTCCTTCCATTCACGAACCAGAAAGACTACTGGTTCAGTCCGGACAGAAGGAGGAGGCTCTTTGTTGCATGAAAACCAAACAATTCATGCTTCACATGTTCTATCACCCATCCCGCTACCACCCTCACTTTTTCACCAATAGATGCATTATTCCTGGATGATAAAGTACGTAACATCTCATCCACATTATGTTTATACACACGGAAAATTATATGTCATTTTGAATGGTGCAAGATGGCTCGTCGATGCGATAAAGCTACCCTGAAAGTTGTATTCACGGTCTGTCCCCCGATGTTGTATCTATAAAACGACCACAATTTGGCCATACAAACTCCGTTGGAGCTCCATGACCCGCCAAGTCGATCACAATGAAAAGTTGTATGCGTCCATATCCGACTCGTCCGCTTCGACAACATTTCGTAGGCCAGATCCGGCTTGTAAAATTGAGTTTCGGATGATTTTATCTTTGGCGTGTACTCTGCCACCCTCTACCACCCTTTCGTGAACTCACCCACGGACAGATATATGGGCAATAACATATGGAACAATACACCGTCCTTCCATTCACGAACCAGAAAGATTACTGGTTCAGTCTGGACAGAAGGAGGAGGCTCTTTGTTGCATCAAAACCAAAGAATTCATGCTTCACATGTTCTATCACCCATCTCGCTACCACCCTCACTTTTTCTCCAGCAGATGCATTATTCCTGGATGATAAAGTACGTAACATCTCATCCACGTTATGTTTACACACATGGAAAATTATATGTCATTCTGAATGGTGCAAGATGGCTCGTCGATGCGATAAAGCTACCCTGAAAGTTGTATTCAAGGTCTGTCCCGTGATGTTGTACCCATAAAACGGCCACAATTTGGCCATACAAACTCCGTTGAAGCTCCATGACCCGCCAAATCGATCACAACGAAAAGTTGTATGCGGCCATATCCCACTCGTCCGCTTCGACAACATTTCGGAGGCCAGATCCGGCTTGTAAAATTGAGTTTCGGATGATTTTATCTTTGGTGTGTACTCTGCCACCCTCTACCACCCTTTCGTGAGCTCACCCATGGACAGATATATGGGAAATAACATATGGAACAATACACCGTCCTTCCATTCACGAACCAGAAAGACTACTGGTTCAGTTTGGACAGAAGGAGGAGGCTCTTTGTTGAATCAAAACCAAAGAATTCATGCTTCACATGTTCTATCACCCATCCCGCTACCACCCCCACTTTTTCACTAGCAGATGCATTATTCCTGGATGATAACGTACGTAACATCTCATACACATTATGTTTACACACACGGAAAATTATATGTCATTCTGAATGGTGCAAGATGGCTCGTCGATGCGATAATGCTACCATGAAAGTTGTATTCATGGTCTGTCCCCCGATGTTGTATCCATAAAACGGCCACAATTTGGCCATACAAACTCCGTTGGAGCTCCATGACCCGCCAAATCGATCACAACGAAAAGTTGTATGCGTCCATATCCCACTCGTCCGCGTCGACAACATTTCGGAGGCCAGATCCGGCTTGTAAAATTGAGTTTTGGATGATTTTATCTTTGGCGTGTACTCTGCGACCCTCTACCACCCTTCCGTGAGCTCAACCACGGACAGATATATGGGCAATAACATATGGAACAATACAGCGTCCTTCCATTCATGAACCAGAAAGACTACTGGTTCAGTCTGGACAGAAGGAGGAGGCTCTATGTTGCATCGAAACCAAAGAATTCATGCTTCACATGTTCTATCACCCATCCCGCTACAACTCTCACTTTTTCACCAGCAGATGCATTATTCCTGGATGATAAAGTACGTAACATCTCATCCACATTATGTTTACACACAAGGAAAATTATATGTCATTCTGAATGGTGCAGGATGGCTCGTCGATGCGATAAAGCTACCATGAAAGTTGTATTCATGGTCTGTCCCCCAATGTTGTATCCATAAAACGGCCACAATTTGGCCATAAAAACTCCGTTGGAGCTCCATGACCCGCCAAATCGATCACAACAAAAAGTTGTATGCGGCCATATCCCACTCGTCCGCGTTGACAACATTTTGGAGGCCAGATCCGGCTTGTAAAATTGAGTTTCGGATGATTTTATCTTTGGCGTGTACTCTGCCACCCTCTACCACCCTTTCGTGAGCTCACCCAAGGACAGATATATGGGCAATAACATATGGTACAATACACCGTCCTTCCATTCAGGAACCAGAAAGACTACTGGTTCAGTCTGGACAGAAGGAGGAGGCTCATTGTTGCATCAAAACCAAAGAATTCATGCTTCACATGTTCTATCACCCATCCCGCTACCACCCTCACTTTTCCACTAGCAGATGCATTATTCCTGGATGATAAAGTACGTAACATCTCATCCACATTATGTTTACACACACGCAAAATTATATGTCATTCTGAATGGTGCAAGATGGCTCGTCGATGCGATAAAGCTACCATGAAAGTTGTATTCATGGTCTGTCCCCCGATGTTGTATCTATAAAACGGCCACAATTTGGCCATACAAACTCCGTTGGAGCTCCATGACCCGCCAAATCGATCACAACGAAAAGTTGTATGCGTCCATATCCCACTCGTCCGCTTCGACAACATTTCGGAGGCCAGATCAGGCTTGTAAAATTGAGTTTCGGATGATTTTATCTTTGGCGTGTACTCTGCCACCCTCTACCACCATTTCGTGAGCTCACCTACGGACAGATATATGGGCAATAACGTATGGAGCAATACATCGTCCTCCCATTCAAGAACCAGAAAGACTACTGGTTCAGTCTGGACAGAAGGAGGAGGCTCTTTGTTGCATCGAAACCAAAGAATTCATGCTTCACATGTTCTATCACCCATCCCGCTACCACCCTCAGTTTTTCACCAACAGATGCATTATTCCTAGATGATAAAGTACGTAACATCTCGTCCACATTATGTTTACACACACGGAAATTTATACGTCATTCGGAATGGTGCAAGATGGCTCGTCGATGCGATAAAGCTACCCTGAAAGTTGTATTCACGGTCTGTCACCCGATGTTGTATCCATAAAACGGCCACAATTTGGCCATACAAACTCCGTTAGAGCTCCATGACCCGCCAAATCGATCACAACGAAAAGTTGTATGCGTCCATATCCCACTCGTCCGCTTCGACAACATTTCGGAGGCCAGATCAGGCTTGTAAAATTGAGTTTCGGATGATTTTATCTTTGGCGTGTACTCTGCCACCCTCTACCACCATTTCGTGAGCTCACCTACGGACAGATGTATGGGCAATAACGTATGGAGCAATACATCGTCCTTCCATTCAAGAACCAGAAAGACTACTGGTTCAGTCTGGACAGAAATAGGAGGCTCTTTGTTGCATCGAAACCAAAGAATTCATGCTTCACATGTTCTATCACCCATCCCGCTACCACCCTTAGTTTTAAACCAACAGATGCATTATTCCTAGATGATAAAGTACGTAACATCTCGTCCACATTATGTTTACACACACGGAAATTTATACGTCATTCGGAATGGTGCAAGATGGCTCGTTGATGCGATAAAGCTACCCTGAAAGTTGTATTCACGGCCTGTCACCCGATGTTGTATCCATAAAACGGCCACAATTTGGCCATACAAACTCCGTTGGAGCTCCATGACCCGCCAAATCGATCACAACGAAAAGTTGTATGCGTCCATATCCCACTCGTCCGCTTCGACAACATTTCGGAGGCCAGATCAGGCTTGTAAAATTGAGTTTCGGATGATTTTATCTTTGGCGTGTACTCTGCCACCCTCTACCACCCATCCGTGAGCTCACCCACGGACAGATATATAGGCAATAACGTATGGAACAATACACCATCCTTCCATTCATGAACCAGAAAGACTACAGGTTCAGTCTGGACAGAAGGAGGAGGCTCTTTGTTGCATCGAAACCGAAGAATTCATGCTTCACATGTTCTATCACCCATCCTGCTACAACCCTCACTTTTTCACCAGCAGATGCATTATTCCTGGATGACAATGTACGTAACAGCTCCTCCTCATTATGTTTATGCACACGAAAAATTATAGGTCATTCTGAATGGTGCAAGATGGCTCGTCGATGAGATCAAGTTACCCTGAAAGTTGTATTCACGCTCTGTCCCCCGATGTTGTACCCATAAAACGGCCACAATTTGGCCATACAAACTCCGTTGGAGCTCCATGACCCGCCAAATCGATCACAACGAAAAGTTGTATGCGTCCATATCCCTCTCGTCTGCTTTGACAACATTTCGGAGGCCAGATCCGGGTTGTAAAATTGAGTTTCGGATGATTTTATCTTTGGCGTGTACTCTGCCACCCTCCACCACCCTTTCGTGAGCTCACCCACGGACAGATATATGGGCAATAACATATGGAACAATACACCGTCCTTCCATTCACGAACCAGAAAGACTACTGGTTCAGTCTGGACAGAAGGAGGAGGCTCTTTGTTGCATCGAAACCAAAGAATTCATGCTTCACATGTTCTATCACCCATCCCGCTACCTCTTTTTCACCAGCAGATGCATTATTCCTGGATGATAAAGTACGTAACATCTCATCCACATTATGTTTACACACATGGAAAATTATATGTCATTCTGAATGGTGCAAGATGGCTCGTCGATGAGATAAAGCTACCCTGAAAGTTGTATTCACAGTCTGTCCCCCGATGTTGTACCCATAAAACGGCCACAATTTTGCCATGCAAATTCCGTTTGAGCTCCATGACCCGCCAAGTCGATGACAATAAAAAGTTGTATGCGTCCATATCCGACTCGTCCGCTTCGACAACATTTCGTAGGCGAGATCCGGCTTGTAAAATTGAGTTTCGGATGATTTTATCTTTGGCGTGTACTCTGCCACCCTCTACCACCCTTTCGTGAGCTCACCCACGGACAGATATATGGGCAATAACGTATGGAACAATACACCATCCTTCCATTCGCGAACCAGAAAGACTACAGGTTCAGTCTGGACGGAACGAGGAGGCTCTTTGTTGCATCGAGACCGAAGAATTCATGCTTCACATGTTCTATCACACATCCTGCTACCACCCTCACTTTTTCACCAGCAGATGCATTATTCCTGGATGATAAAGTACGTAACAGCTCATCCTCATTATGTTTATGCACACGAAAAATATAGGTCATTCTGAATGGTGCAAGATGGCTCGTCGATGAGAGCAAGGTACCCTGAAAGTTGTATTCACGGTCTGTCCCCCGATGTTGTACCCATAAAACGGCCACAATTTGGCCATACAAACTCCGTTGGAGCTCCATGACCCGCCAAATCGTTCACAACGAAAAGTTGAATGCGACCATATCCCACTCGTCTGCTTCGACAATATTTCGGAGGCCAGATCCGGGTTATAAAATTGAGATTCGGATAATTTATCTTTGGCGTGTACTCTGCCACCCTCCACCACCCTTTCGTGAGCTCACTCACGGACAGATATATGGGCAATAATATATGGAACAATACACCGTCCTTCCATTCACGAACCAGAAAGACTAATGGTTCAGTCTGCACAGAAGGAGGAGGCTCTTTGTTGCATCGAAACCAAAGAATTCATGCTTCACATGTTCTATCACCCATCCCGCTAGCACCCTCACTTTTTCACCAGCAGATGCATTATTCCTAGATGATAAAGTACGTAACATCTCATCCACATTATGTTTACACACACGGAAAATTATATGTCATTCTGAATGGTGCAAGATGGCTCGTCGATGCGATAAAGCTACCATGAAAGTTGTATTCATGGTCTGTCCCCCGATGTTGTATCCATAAAACGGCTACAATTTGGCCATACAAACTCCGTTGGAGCTCCATGACCCGCCAAATCGATCACAACGAAAAGTTGTATGCGTCCATATCCCACTCGTCCGCTTCGACAACATTTCGGAGGCCAGATCCAGCTTGTAAAATTGAGTTTCGGATGATTTTATCTTTGGCGTGTACTCTGCCGCCCTCTACCACCCTTCCGTGAGCTCAACCACGGACAGATATATGGGCAATAACGTATGGAACAACACACCGTCCTTCCATTCACGAACCAGAAAGACTACAGGTTCAGTCTGGACAGAAGGAGGAGGCTCTTTGTTGCATCAAAACGAAAGAATTCATGCTTCACATGTTCTATCACCCATCCCGCTACAACCCTCACTTTTTCACTAGCAGATGCATTATTCCTGGATGATAAAGTACGTAACTGCTCATCCTCATTATGTTTATGCACACGAAAAATTATAGGTTATGCTGAATGGTGCTAGATGGCTCGTCGATGAGATCAAGTTACCCTGAATGTTGTATTCACAGTCTGTCCCCCGATGTTATACCCATAAAACGGCCACAATTTTGCCATGCAAACTCCGTTGGAGCTCCATGACCCGTCAAATCAATCACAATGAAAAGTTGTATGCGTCCATATCCCACTCGTCCTCTTCGACAACATTTCGGAGGCCGGATCATGCTTGTAAAATTGAGTTTCGGATGATTTTATCTTTGGCGTGTACTCTGCCACCCTCTACCACCCTTTTGTGAGCTCACCCACGGACAGATATATGGGCAATAACGTATGGGACAATACACCGTCCTTCCATTCAAGAACTAGAAAGACTACTGGTTCAGTCTGGACAGAAGGAGGAGGCTCTTTGTTGCATCGAAACCAAAGAATTCATGCTTCACATGTTCTATCACCCATCCCGCTACCACCCTCACTTTTTCACCAACAGATGCATTATTCTTAGATGATAAAGTACGTAACATCTCATCCACATTATGTTTATACACACAGAAAATTATATGTCATTCTGAATGGTGCAAGATGGCTCGTCGATGCGATAAAGCTACCCTGAAAGTTGTATTCATGGTCTGTCCCCTGATGTTGTATCTATAAAACGGCCACAATTTGGCCATACAAACTCCGTTGGAGCTCCATGACCCGCCAAGTCGATCACAATGAAAAGTTGTATGCGTCCATATCCGACTCGTCCGCTTCGACAACATTTCGTAGGCCAGATCTGGCTTGTAAAATTGAGTTTCGGATGATTTAATCTTTGGTGTGTACTCTGCTACCCTCTACCACCCTTCCGTGAGCTCACCCACGGACAGATATATGGGCAATAACTTATGGAACAATACACCATTCTTCCATTCACGAACCAGAAAGACTACAGGTTCAATCTGGACAGAAGGAGGAGCCTCTTTGTTGCATCGAAACCGAAGAATTCATGCTTCACATGTTCTATCACCCATCCTGCTACCACCCTCACTTTTTCACCAGCAGATGCATTATTCCTGGATGATAAAGTACGTAACAGCTCATCCTCATTATGTTTATGCACACGAAAAATTATAGGTTATTCTGAATGGTGCAAGATGGATCGTCGATGAGATCACGTTACCCTGAAAGTTGTATTCACGGTTTGTCCCCCGATGTTGTACCCAAAAAACGGCCACAATTTGGCCATACAAACTCCGTTGGAGCTCCATGACCCGCCAAATCGATCACAACGAATTGTTGTATGCGTCCATGTCCCACTCGTCCGCTTCGACAACATTTCGGAGGCCAGATCCGGCTTGTAAAATTGAGTTTCGGATGATTTTATCTTTGGCGTGTACTCTGCTACCCTTTACCACCCTTTCGTGAGCTCACCCATGGACAGATATATGGGCAATAACATATGGAACAATACACCGTCCTTCCATTCACGAACCAGAAAGACTACTGGTTCAGTTTGGACAGAAGGAGGAGGCTCTTTGTTGCATCAAAACCAAAGAATTCTTGCTTCACATGTTCTATCACCCATCCCGCTACCACCCTCACTTTTTCACCAGCAGATGCATTATTCCTGGATGATAAAGTACGTAACATCTCATCCACATTATGTTTACACACACGGAAAATTATATGTCATTCTGAATGGTGCAAGATGGCCCGTCGATGCGATAAAGCTACCCTGAAAGTTGTTTTCACGGTCAGTCCCGCGATGTTGTACCCATAAAACGGCCACAATTTGGCCATACAAACTCCGTTGGAGCTCCATGACCCGCCAAATCGATCACAACGAAAAGTTGTATGCGGCCATATCCCACTCGTCCGCTTCGACAACATTTCTGAGGCCAGATCCGGCATGTAAAATTGAGTTTCGGATGATTTTATCTTTGGCGTGTACTCTGCCACCCTCTACCACCCTTTCGTGAGCTCACCCACGGACAGATATATGGGCAATAACATATGGAACAATACACCGTCCTTCCATTCACGATGTTGTACCCATAAAACGGCCATAATTTTCCCATACAAACTCCGTTGGAGCTCCATGATCCGCCAAATCGATCACAATGAAAAGTTGTATGCGTCCATATTCCACTCGTCCGCTTCGACAACATTTCAGAGGCCAGATCAGGCTTGTAAGATTGAGTTTCGGATGATTTTATCTTTGGCGTGTACTCTGCCACCCTCTACCACCCTTTCGTGAGCTCACCCACAGACAGATATATGGGCAATAACGTATGGAACAATACACCGTCCTTCCATTCAAGAACCAGAAAGACTACTGGTTCAGTCTGGACAGAAGGATGAGGCTCTTTGTTGCATCAAAACCAAAGGATTCATGCTTGACATGTTCTATCACCCATCCCGCTACCACCCTCACTTTTTCACCAGCAGATGCATTATTCCTAGATGATAAAGTATGTAACATCTCATCCACATTATGTTTATACACACGGAAAATTATATGTCATTCTTAATGGTGCAAGATGGCTCGTCGATGCGATAAAGTTACCCTGAAAGTTGTATTCACAATCTGTCCCCCGATGTTGTACCCATAAAACGGCCAGAATTTTTCCATGCAAACTCCGTTGGAGCTCCATGACCCGCCAAATCGATCACAATGAAAAGTTGTATGCGTCCATATCCGACTCATCCACTTCGACAACATTTCGGAGGCCAGATCCGGCTTGTAAAATTGAGTTTCGGATGATTTTTTCTTTGGCGTGTACTCTGCCACCCTCTACCACCCTTTCGTGAGCTCACCCATGGACAGATATATGGGCAATAACGTATGGAATAATACATCGTCCTCCCATTCAAGAACCAGAAAGACTACTGGTTCTGTCTGCACAGAAGGAGGAGGCTCTTTGTTGCATCGAAATCAAAGAATTCATGCTTCACATGTTCAATCACCCATCCCGCTACCACCCTCACTTTTTCACCAACAGATGCATTATTCCTGGATGATAAAGTACGTAACATCTCATCCTCATTATGTTTATGCAGACGCAAAATTATATGTCATTCTGAATGGTGCAAGATGGCTCGTCTATGCGATTAATCTACCCTGAAAGTTGTATTCACGGTCTGTCCCCCGATATTGTATCTATAAAACGGCCACAATTTGGCCATACAAACTCCGTTGGAGCTCCATGACCCGCCAAGTCGATCACAAAGAAAAGTTGTATGCGTCCATATCCGACTCGTCCGCTTCGATAACATTTCGTAGGCCAGTTCCGGCTTGAAAATTGAGTTTTGGATGATTTTATCTTTGGCGTGTACTCTGGCACCCTCTACCACCCTTCCGTGAGCTCACCCACGGACAGATATATGGGCAGTAACGTATGGAACAATACACCATCCTTCCATTCACGAACCAGAAACACTACAGGTTCAGTCTGGAGAGAAGGAGGAGGCTCTTTGTTGCATCGAAACCGATGAATTCATGCTTCACATGTTCTATCACCCATCCTGCTACCACCCTCACTTTTTCACCAGCAGATGCATTATTCCTGGATGATAACGTATGTAACAGCTCATCCTCATTATTCTTATGCACACGAAAAATTATAGGTCATTCTGAATGGTGCAAGATGGCTCATCGATGAGATCAAGTTACCCTGAAAGTTGTATTCACGGTCTGTTCCCCGATGTTGTACCCATGAAACGGCCACAATTTGGCCATACAAACTCCGTTGGCGCTCCATGACCCGCCAAATCGATCACAACGAAAAGTTGTATGCGTCCATATCCCACTCGTCCGCTTCGACAACATTTCGGAGGCCAGATCCGGCTTGTAAAATTGAGTTTCGGATGATTTTATCTTTGGCGTGTACTCTGCCACCCTCTACCACCCTTTCGTGAGCTCACCCACGGACAGATATATGGGCAATAACATATGGAACAATACACCGTCCTTCCATTCACGAACCAGAAAGACTACTGGTTCAGTCTGGACAGAAGGAGGAGGCTCTTTGTTGCATCGAAACCAAAGAATTAATGCTTCACATGTTCTATCACCCATCCCGCTACCACTTTTTCACCAGCAGATGCATTATTCCTGGATGATAAAGTACGTAACATCTCATCCACATTATGTTTACACACATGGAAAATTATATGTCATTCTGAATGGTGCAAGATGGCTCGTCGATGAGATAAGGCTACCCTGAAAGTTGTATTCACAGTCTGTCCCCCGATGTTGTACCCATAAAACGGCCACAATTTTGCCATGCAAATTCCGTTGGAGCTCCATGACCCGCCAAGTCGATGACAATAAAAAGTTGTATGCGTCCATATCCGACTCGTCCACTTCGACAACATTTCGTAGGCGAGATCCGGCTTGTAAAATTGAGTTTCGGATGATTTTATCTTTGGCGTGTACTCTGCCACCCTCTACCACCCTTTCGTGAGTTCACCCACGGACAGATATATGGGCAATAACGTATGGAACAATACACCATCCTTCCATTCGCGAACCAGAAAGACTACAGGTTCAGTCTGGACGGAACGAGGAGGCTCTTTGTTGCATCGAAACCGAAGAATTCATGCTTCACATGTTCTATCACACATCCTGCTACCACCCTCACTTTTTCACCAGCAGATGCATTATTAATGGATGATAAAGTACGTAACAGCTCATCCTCATTATGTTTATGCACACGAAAAATATAGGTCATTCTGAATGGTGCAAGATGGCTCGTCGATGAGATCAAGGTACCCTGAAAGTTGTATTCATGGTCTGTCCCCTGATGTTGTACCCATAAAACAGCCACAATTTGGCCATACAAACTCCGTTGGAGCTCCATGACCCGCCAAATCGATCACAATGTAAAGTTGTATGCGTCCATATCCGACTCGTCCGCTTCGACAACATTTCGTAGGCCAGATCCGGCTTGTAAAATTGAGTTTCAGATGATTTAATCTTTGGCGTGTACTCTGCTACCCTCTACCACCCTTCCGTGAGCTCACCCACGGACAGATATATGGGCAATAACTTATGGAACAATACACCATCCATCCATTCACGAACCAGAAAAACTACAGGTTCAATCTGGACAGAAGGAGGAGGCTCTTTGTTGCTTCGAAACCGAAGAATTCATGCTTCACATGTTCTATCACCCATCCTGCTACCACCCTCACTTTTTCACCAGCAGATGCATTATTCTTGGATGATAAAGTATGTAACAGCTCATCCTCATTATGTTTATGCACACGAAAAATTATAGGTCATTCTGAATGGTGCAAGATGGCTCGTCGATGAGATCTAGTTACCCTGAAAGTTGTATTCACGGTCTGTCCCCCGATGTTGTACCCATAAAACGGCCACAATTTGGCCATACAAACTCCGTTGGAGCTCCATGACCCGCCAAATCATTCACAACGAAAAGTTGAATGCGACCATATCCCACTCGTCTGCTTCGACAATATTTCGGAGGCCAGATCCGGGTTTTAAAATTGAGATTCGGATGATTTTATCTTTGGCGTGTACTCTGCCACCCTCCACCACCCTTTCGTGAGCTCACTCACGGACAGATATATGGGCAATAATATATGGAACAATACACCGTCCTTCCATTCACGAACCAGAAAGACTAATGGTTCAGTCTGCACAGAAGGAGGAGGCTCTTTGTTGCATCGAATCCAAAGAATTCATGCTTCACATGTTCTATCACCCATCCCGCTACCACCCTCACTTTTTTACCAGCAGATGCATTATTCCTAGATGATAAAGTACGTAACATCTCATCCACATTATGTTTACACACACGGAAAATTATATGTCATTCTGAATGGTGCAAGATGGCTCGTCGATGCGATAAAGCTACCATGAAACTTGTATTCATGGTCTGTCCCCCGATGTTGTATCCATAAAACGGCCACAATTTGGCCATACAAACTCCGTTGGAGCTCCATGACCCGCCAAATCGATCACAACGAAAAGTTGTATGCGTCCATATCCCACTCGTCTGCTTCGACAATATTTCGGAGGCCAGATCCGGCTTGTAAAATTGAGTTTCGGATGATTTTATCTTTGGCGTGTACTCTGCCACCCTCTACCACCCTTCCGTGAGCTCAACCACGGACAGATATATGGGCAATAACGTATGGAACAACACACCGTCCTTCCATTCACGAACCAGAAAGACTACAGGTTCAGTCTGGACAGAAGGAGGAGGCTCTTTGTTGCATCAAAACCGAAGAATTCATGCTTCATATGTTCTATCACCCATCCCGCTACAACCCTCACTTTTTCACTAGCAGATGCATTATTCCTGGATGATAAAGTACGTAACTGCTCATCCTCATTATGTTTATGCACACGAAAAATTATAGGTTATGCTGAATGGTGCTAGATGGCTCGTCGATGAGATCAAGTTACCCTGAATGTTGTATTCACAGTCTGTCCCCCGATGTTATACCCATAAAACGGCCACAATTTTGCCATGCAAACTCCGTTGGAGCTCCATGACCCGTCAATTCAATCACAATGAAAAGTTGTATGCGTCCATATCCCACTCGTCCTCTTCGACAACATTTCGGAGGCCAGATCAGGCTTGTAAAATTGAGTTTCGGATGATTTTATCTTTGGCGTGTACTCTGCCACCCTCTACCACCCTTTCGTGAGCTCAGCCACGGACAGATATATGGGCAATAATGTATGGGACAATACACCGTCCTTCCATTCAAGAACCAGAAAGACTACTGGTTCAGTCTGGACAGAAGGAGGAGGCTCTTTGTTGCATCGAAACCAAAGAATTCATGCTTCACATGTTCTATCACCCATCCCGCTACCACCCTCACTTTTTCACCAACAGATGCATTATTCCTAGATGCTAAAGTACGTAACATCTCATCCACATTATGTTTATACACACGGAAAATTATATGTCATTCTGAATGGTGCAAGATGGCTCGTCGATGCGATAAAGCTACCCTGAAAGTTGTATTCATGGTCTGTCCCCTGATGTTGTATCTATAAAACGGCCACAATTTGGCCATACAAACTCCGTTGGAGCTCCATGACCCGCCAAGTCGATCACAATGAAAAGTTGTATGCGTCCATATCCGACTCGTCCGCTTCGACAACATTTCGTAGGCCAGATCCGGCTTGTAAAATTGAGTTTCGGATGATTTAATCTTTGGTGTGTAGTCTGCTACCCTCTACCACCCTTCCGTGAGCTCACCCACGGACAGATATATGGGCAATAACTTATGGAACAATACACCATCCTTCCATTCACGAACCAGAAAGACTACAGGTTCAATCTGGACAGAAGGAGGAGCCTCTTTGTTGCATCGAAACCGAGGAATTCATGCTTCACATGTTCTATCACCCATCCTGCTACCACCCTCACTTTTTCACCAACGGATGCATTATTCCTGGATGATAAAGTACGTAACAGCTCATCCTCATTATGTTTATGCACACGAAAAATTATAGGTTATTCTGAATGGTGCAAGATGGATCGTCGATGAGATCAAGTTACCCTGAAAGTTGTATTCACGGTTTGTCCCCCGATGTTGTACCCAAAAAACGGCCACAATTTGGCCATACAAACTCCGTTGGAGCTCCATGACTCGCCAAATCGATCACAACGAATTGTTGTATGCGTCCATGTCCCACTCGTCCGCTTCGACAACATTTCGGAGGCCAGATCCGGCTTGTAAAATTGAGTTTCGGATTATTTTATCTTTGGCGTGTACTCTGCCACCCATTACCACACTTTCGTGAGCTCACCCATGGACAGATATATGGGCAATAACATATGGAACAATACACCGTCCTTCCATTCACGAACCAGAAAGACTACTGGTTCAGTTTGGACAGAAGGAGGAGGCTCTTTGTTGCATCAAAACCAAAGAATTCATGCTTCACATGTACTATCACCCATCCCGCTACCACCCTCACTTTTTCACCAGCAGATGCATTATTCCTGGATGATAAAGTACGTAACATCTCATCCACATTATGTTTACACACACGGAAAATTATATGTCATTCTGAATGGTGCAAGATGGCCCGTCGATGCGATAAAGCTACCCTGAAAGTTCTATTCACGGTCAGTCCCGCAATGTTGTACCCATAAAACGGCCACAATTTGGCCATACAAACTCCGTTGGAGCTCCATGACCCGCCAAATCGATCACAACGAAAAGTTGTATGCGGCCATATCCCACTCGTCCGCTTCGACAACATTTCTGAGGCCAGATCCGTCATGTAAAATTGAGTTTCGGATGATTTTATCTTTGGCGTGTACTCTGCCACCCTCCACCACCCTTTCGTGAGCTCACCCACGGACAGATATATGGCCAATAACATATGGAACAATACACCGTCCTTCCATTCACGATGTTGTACCCATAAAACGGCCATAATTTTCCCATACAAACTCCATTGGAGCTCCATGATCCGCCAAATCAATCACAATGAAAAGTTGTATGCGTCCATATCCCACTCGTCCGCTTCGACAACATTTCAGAGGCCAGATCAGGCTTGTAAGATTGAGTTTCGGATGATTTTATCTTTGGCGTGTACTCTGCCACCCTCTACCACCCTTCCGTGAGCTCACCCACGGACAGATATATGGGCAATAACTTATGGAACAATACACCATCCTTCCATTCACGAACCAGAAAGACTACAGGTTCAATCTGGACAGAAGGAGGAGCCTCTTTGTTGCATCGAAACCGAGGAATTCATGCTTCACATGTTCTATCACCCATCCTGCTACCACCCTCACTTTTTCACCAACGGATGCATTATTCCTGGATGATAAAGTACGTAACAGCTCATCCTCATTATGTTTATGCACACGAAAAATTATAGGTTATTCTGAATGGTGCAAGATGGATCGTCGATGAGATCAAGTTACCCTGAAAGTTGTATTCACGGTTTGTCCCCCGATGTTGTACCCAAAAAACGGCCACAATTTGGCCATACAAACTCCGTTGGAGCTCCATGACTCGCCAAATCGATCACAACGAATTGTTGTATGCGTCCATGTCCCACTCGTCCGCTTCGACAACATTTCGGAGGCCAGATCCGGCTTGTAAAATTGAGTTTCGGATTATTTTATCTTTGGCGTGTACTCTGCCACCCATTACCACACTTTCGTGAGCTCACCCATGGACAGATATATGGGCAATAACATATGGAACAATACACCGTCCTTCCATTCACGAACCAGAAAGACTACTGGTTCAGTTTGGACAGAAGGAGGAGGCTCTTTGTTGCATCAAAACCAAAGAATTCATGCTTCACATGTACTATCACCCATCCCGCTACCACCCTCACTTTTTCACCAGCAGATGCATTATTCCTGGATGATAAAGTACGTAACATCTCATCCACATTATGTTTACACACACGGAAAATTATATGTCATTCTGAATGGTGCAAGATGGCCCGTCGATGCGATAAAGCTACCCTGAAAGTTCTATTCACGGTCAGTCCCGCAATGTTGTACCCATAAAACGGCCACAATTTGGCCATACAAACTCCGTTGGAGCTCCATGACCCGCCAAATCGATCACAACGAAAAGTTGTATGCGGCCATATCCCACTCGTCCGCTTCGACAACATTTCTGAGGCCAGATCCGTCATGTAAAATTGAGTTTCGGATGATTTTATCTTTGGCGTGTACTCTGCCACCCTCTACCACCCTTTCGTGAGCTCACCCACGGATAGATATATGGCCAATAACATATGGAACAATACACCGTCCTTCCATTCACGATGTTGTACCCATAAAACGGCCATAATTTTCCCATACAAACTCCATTGGAGCTCCATGATCCGCCAAATCAATCACAATGAAAAGTTGTATGCGTCCATATCCCACTCGTCCGCTTCGACAACATTTCAGAGGCCAGATCAGGCTTGTAAGATTGAGTTTCGGATGATTTTATCTTTGGCGTGTACTCTGCCACCCCACCCTTTCGTGAGCTCACCCACAGACAGATATATGGGCAATAACGTATGGAACAATACACCGTCCTTCCATTCAAGAACCAGAAAGACTACTGGTTCAGTCTGGACAGAAGGAGGAGGCTCTTTGTTGCATCAAAACCAAAGGATTCATGCTTGACATGTTCTATCACCCATCCCACTACCACCCTCACTTTTTCACCAGCAGATGCATTATTACTGGATGATAAAGTATGTAACATCTCATCCACATTATGTTTATACACACGGAAAATTATATGTCATTCTTAATGGTGCAAGATGGCTCGTCGATGCGATAAAGTTACCCTGAAAGTTGTATTCACAATCTGTCCCCCGATGTTGTACCCATAAAACGGCCACAATTTTGCCATGCAAACTCCGCTGGAGCTCCATGACCCGCCAAATCGATCACAATGAAAAGTTGTATGCGTCCATATCCGACTCATCCACTTCGACAACATTTCGGAGGCCAGATCCGGCTTGTAAAATTGAGTATCGGATGATTTTATCTTTGGCGTGTACTCTGCCACCCTCTACCACTCTTTCGTGAGCTCACCCACGGACAGATATATGGGCAATAACGTATGGAACAATACATCGTCCTCCCATTCAAGAACCAGAAAGTCTACTGGTTCTGTCTGGACAGAAGGAGGAGGCTCTTTGTTGCATCGAAATCAAAGAATTCATGCTTCACATGTTCTATCACCCATCCCGCTACCACCCTCACTTTTTCACCAACAGATGCATTATTCCTGGATGATAAAGCACGTAACATCTCATCCACATTATGTTTATACACACGGAAAATTATATGTCATTCTGAATGGTACAAGATGACTCGTCGATGCGATAAAGCTACCCTGAAAGTTGTATTCACGGTCTGTCCCTTGATGTTGTATCTATAAAACGGCCACAATTTGGCCATACAAACTCCGTTGGAGCTCCATGACCCGCCAAGTCGATCACAATGAAAAGTTTTATGCGTCCATATCCGACTCGTCCGCTTCGACAACATTTCGTAGGCCAGTTCCGGCTTGTAAAATTGAGTTTCGGATGATTTTATCTTTGGCGTGTACTCTGGCACCCTCTACCACCCTTCCGTGAGCTCACCCACGGACAGATATATGGGCAGTAACGTATGGAAAAATACACCATCCTTCCATTCACGAACCAGAAACACTACAGGTTCAGTCTGGAGAGAAGGAGGAGGCTCTTTGTTGCATCGAAACCGATGAATTCATGCTTCACATGTTCTATCACCCATCCTGCTACCACCCTCACTTTTTCACCAGCAGATGCATTATTCCTGGATGATAAAGTACGTAACAGCTCATCCTCATTATGTTTATGCACACGAAAAATTATAGGTCATTCTGAATGGTGCAAGATGGCTCATCGATGAGATCAAGTTACCCTGAAAGTTGTATTCACGGTCTGTCCCCCGATGTTGTACCCATAAAACGGCCACAATTTGGCCATACAAACTCCGTTGGCGCTCCATGACCTGCCAAATCGATCACAACGAAAAGTTGTATGCGTCCATATCCCACTCGTCCGCTTCGACAACATTTCGGAGGCCAGATCTGGCTTGTAAAATCGAGTTTCGGATGATATTATCTTTGGCGTGCACTCTGCCGCCCTCTACCACCCTTTCGTGAGCTCACCCACGGACAGATATATGGGCAATAACGTATGGAACAATACACCGTCCTTCCATTCAAGAACAAGAAAGTCTACTGGTTCGGTCTGGACA
The DNA here is from genome assembly GCA_039707655.1 of Elymus sibiricus. NCBI lineage: Eukaryota > Viridiplantae > Streptophyta > Magnoliopsida > Poales > Poaceae > Elymus > Elymus sibiricus. Next base: position 172,640,304 of record CM077670.1, read on the forward strand.
GAAGGAGGAGGCTCTTTGTTGCATCGAAACCAATGAATTCATGCTTCAGATGTTCTATCACCCATCCCGCTACCACCCTCACTTTTTCACCAGCAGATGCATTATTCCTGGATGATAAAGTACGTAACATCTCATCCACATTATGTTTATACACTCGGAAAATTATATGTCATTCTGGATGGTTCAAGATGGCTCGTCGATGCGATAAAGATACCCTGAAAGTTGTATTCACGGTCTGTCCCCCGATGTTGTATCCATAAAACGGCCACAATTTGGCCATACAAACTCCGTTGGAGCTCCATGACCCGCCAAGTCGATAACAACGAAAAGTTGTATGCGTCCATATCCGACTCGCCCGCTTCGACAACATTTCGTAGGCTAGATCCGGCTAGTAAAATTGAGTTTCGGATGATTTTATCTTTGGCGTGTACTCTGCCACCCTCTACCACCGTTCCGTGAGCTCAACCACGGACAGATATATGGGCAATAACGTATGGAACAACACACCGTCCTTCCATTCACGAACCAGAAAGACTACAGGTTCAATCTGGACAGAAGGAGGAGGCTCTTTGTTGCATCAAAACCGAAGAATTCATGCTTCACATGTTCTGTCACCCATCCCGCTACCACCCTCACTTTTTCACTAGCAGCTTCATTATTCCTGGATGATAAAGTACGTAATTGCTCATCCTCATTATGTTTATGCACACGAAAAGTTATAGGTCATTCTGAATGGTGCAAGATGGCTCGTCGATGTGATCAAGTTACCCTGAAAGTTGTATTCACGGTCTGTCCCCTGATGTTGTACCCATAAAACGGCCACAATTTGGCCATACAAACTCCGTTGGAGCTCCATGACCCGCAGAATCGATCACAACGAAAAGTTGTATGCATCCATATCCCACTCGTCCGCTTCGACAACATTTCGGTGGCCAGATCTGGCTTGTAAAATTGAGTTTCGGATGATTTTATCTTTGGCGTGTACTCTGCCACCCTCTACCACCCTTTCGTGAGCTCACGCACGGACAGATATATGGGCAATAACGTATCGAACAATACACCGTCCTTCCATTCACGAACCAGAAAGACTACTTGTTAAGTCTGGACAGAAGGAGGAGGCTCTTTGCTGCATCGAAACCAAAGAATTCATGCTTCACATGTTCTATCACCCATCCCGCTACCACCCTCACTTTTTCACCAGCAGATGCATTATTCCTGGATGATAAAGTATGTAACATCTCATCCACATTATGTTTACACACTCGGAAAATTATATGTCATTCTGAATGGTACAAGATGGCTCGTCGATGCGATAAAGCTACCCTGAAAGTTGTATTCACGGTCTGTCCCCCGATGTTGTATCCATAAAACGGCCACAATTTGGCCATACAAACTCCGTTGGAGCTCCATAACCCGCCAAATCAATCAAAACAAAAAGTTGTATGCGTCCATATCCGACTCGTCCGCTTCGACAACATTTCGTAGGCCAGATCCGGCTTGTAAAATTGGGTTTCGGATGATTTTATCTTTGGCGTGTACTCTGCCACCCTCTACCACCCTTCCGTGAGCTCAACCACGGACAGATATATGGGCAATAACGTATGGAACAATACACCGTCCTTCCATTCACGAACCAGAAAGACTACAGGTTCAGTCTGGACAGAAGGAGGAGGCTCTTAGTTGCATCGAAACCGAAGAATTCATGATTCACATGTTCTATCACCCATCCTGCTACCACCCTCACTTTTTCACTAGCAGATGCATTATTCCTGGATGATAAAGTACGTAACAGCTCATCCTCATTATGTTTATGCACACGAAAAGTTATAGGTCATTCTGAATGGTGCAAGATGGCTCGTCGATATGATCAAGTTACCCTGAAAGTTGTATTCATGGTCTGTCCCCCGATGTTGTACCCATAAAACGGCCACAATTTGGCCATACAAACTCCGTTGGACCTCCATGACCCGCCGAATCGATCACAACGAAAAGTTGTATGCGTCCATATCCCACTCGTCCGCTTCGACAACATTTCGGAGGCCAGATCCGGCTTGTAAAATTGAGTTTCGGATGATTTTATCTTTGGCGTGTAATCTGCCACCCTCTACACCCTTTCATGAGCTCAACCACGGACAGATATATGGGCAATAACGTATGGAACAATACACCGTCCTTCCATTCACGAACCAGAAAGATTACTGGTTCAGTCTGGACAGAAGGAGGAGGCTCTTTGTTTCATCAAAACCGAAGAATTCAAGCTTCACATGTTCTATCACCCAGCCGCTACCACCCTCACTTTTTCACAAGCAGATGCATTATTCCTGGATGATAAAGTACGTAACAGCTCATCCTCATTATGTTTATGCACACGAAAAATTATAGGTTATTCTGAATGGTGCAAGATGGCTCGTCGATGAGATCAAGTTACCCTGAAAGTTGTATTCACGGTCTGTCCCCCGATGTTGTACCCATAAAACGGATACAATTTAGCCATACAAACTCCGTTGGAGCTCCATGACTCGCCAAATCGATCACAATGAAAAGTTGTATGCGTCCATATCCTACTCGTCCGCTTCGATAACATTTCGGAGGCCAGATCCGGTTTGTAAAATTGAGTTTCAGATGATTTTATCTTTGGCGTGTACTCTGCCACCCTCTACCACCGTTTCGTGAGCTCAACCACGGACAGATATATAGGCAATAACGTATGGAACAATACACCGTCTTTCCATTCACGAACCAGAAAGACTACTGGTTCAGTCTGGACAGAAGGAGGAGGCTCTTTGTTGCATCGAAACCGAAGAATTCATGCTTCGCATGTTCTATCACCCATCCTGCTACCACCCTCACTTTTTCACCAGCAGATGCATTTTTCCTGGATGATAAAGTATGTAACATGTCATCCACATTATGTTTATGCACACGGAAAATTATATGTCATTCTGAATGGTGCAAGATGGCTCGTCGATGCGATAAAGCTACCATGAAAGTTGTATTCACGGTCTGTCCCCCGATGTTGTATCGTAAAACGGCCACAATTTGGCCATACAAACTCCATTGGAGCAACATGACCCGCCAAGTCGATCACAACGAAAAGTTGTATGCATCCATATCCGACTCGTCCGCTTCGACAACATTTCGGAGGCCAGATCCGGCTTGTAAAATTGAGTTTCGGATGATTTTATCTTTGGCTTGTACTCTGCCACCCTCTACCACCCTTCCGTGAGCTCACCCACGGACAGATATGTGGGCAATAAAGTATGGAACAATACACCATCCTTCCATTCAAGAACCAGAAACTCTACAGGTTTAGTCTGGACAGAAGGAGGAGGCTCTTTGTTGCATCGAATCCGAAGAATTCATGCTTCACATGTTCTATCACCCATCCTGCCACCACCCTCACTTTTTCACCAGCAGATGCATTATTCCTGGATGATAAAGTACGTAACAGCTCATCCTCATTATGTTTATGCACACGAAAAATTATAGGTCATTCTGAATGCTGCAAGATGGCTCGTCGATGAGATCAAGTCACCCTGAAAGTTGTATTCACGGTCTGCCCCTCGATGTTGTACCCATAAAACGGCCACAATTTGGCCATACAAACTCCGTTGGAGCTCCATGACCCGCCAAATCGATCACAACAAAAAGTTGTATGCGCCCATATCTAACTCATCCGCTTCAACAACATTTCGGAGGCCAGATCCGGCTTGTAAAATTGAGTTTCGGATGATTTTATCTTTGGCGTGTACTCTGCCACCCACTACCACCCTTCCGTGAGCTCACCCACGGACAGATATCTGGGCAATAACGTATGGAACAATACACCATCCTTTCATTCACGAACTAGAAAGACTACAGGTTCAGTCTGGACAGAAGGAGGAGGCTCTTTGTTGCATCGAAACCGAAGAATTCATGATTCACATGTTCTATCACCCATCCTGCTACCACCCTCACTTTTTCAACAGCAGATGCATTATTCTTGGATAATAAAGTACGTAACAGCTCATCCTCAATATGTTTATGCACACGAAAAATTATAGGTCATTCTGAATGGTGCAAGATGGCTCGTCGTTGAGATCAAGTTACCCTGAAAGTTGTATTCACGGTCTGTCCCCCGATGTTGTACGCATAATGCGGCCACAATTTGGCCATAAAAACTCCATTGTGGCTCCAAGACCCGCCAATTCGATCGCAACGAAAAGTTGTATGCGTCCATATCCCACTCGTCCGCTTCGACAACATTTCGGAGGCAAGATCCGGCTTGTAAAATTGAGTTTCGGATGATTTTTTCTTTGGCGTGTACTCTGCCACCCTCTACCACCCTTTAGTGAGCTCACCCATGGACAGATATATGGGCAATAACGTATGGAACAATACTCCGTCCGTCCATTCACGAACCAGAAAGACTACTGGTTCAGTCTGGAGAGAAGGAGGAGGCTCTTTGTTGCATCGAAACCAAAGAATTCATGCTTCACATGTTCTATCACCCATCCCGCTACATCCCCTCACTTTTTCACCAGTAGTTGCATTATTCCTGGATGATAAAGTACGTTACATCTCATCCACATTATGTTTACACACACGGAAAATTATATGTCATTCTGAATGGTGCAAGATGGCTCGTCGATGCGATAAAGCTACCCTGAAAGTTGTATTCACGGTCTGTCCCCCGATGTTGTATCCATAAAACGGCCACAATTTGGCCATACAAACTCCGTTGGAGCTGCATGACCCGCCAAATCGATCACAATGAAAAGTTGTATGCGTCCATATCCAACTCGTCCGCTTTGACAACATTTCGTAGGCCAGATCCAGCTTGTAAAATTGAGTTTCGGATGATTTTATCATTGGCGTGTACTCTGCCACCCTCTACCACCCATCCGTGACCTCAACCACGGACATATATATGGGCAATAACGTATGGAACAATACACCGTCCTTCCATTCACGAACCAGAAAGACTACAGGTTCATTCTGGACAGAAGGAGGAGGCTCTTTGTTGCATCGAAACCGAAGAATTCATGCTTCACATGTTCTATCACCCATCCTGCTACCACCCTCACTTTTTCACTAGCAGATGCATTATTCCTGGATGATAAAGTACGTAACAGCTCATCCTCATTATGTTTATGCACACGAAAAGTTATAGGTCATTCTGAATGGTGCAAGATTGCTCGTCGATGTGATCAAGTTACCCTGAAAGTTGTATTCACCGTCTGTCCCCCGATGTTGTACCCATAAAACGGCCACAATTTGGCCATACAAACTCCGTTGGAGCTCCATGACTCACCGAATCGATCACAACGAAAAGTTGTATGCGTCCATATCCCACTCGTCCGCTTCGACAACATTTCGGAGGCCAGATCCGGCTTGTAAAATTGAGTTTCGGATGGTTTTATCTTTGGCGTGTACTCTGCCACCCTCTAACACCCTTTCGTGAGCTCACCTACGGACAGATATATGGGCAATAACGTATGGAACAATACACCGTCCTTCCATTCACAAACCAGAAAGACTACTGGTTCAGTCTAGACATAAGGAGGAGGCTCTTTCTTGCATTGAAACCAAAAAATTCATGCTTCACATGTTCTATCGCCCATCCCGCTACCACCCTCACTTTTTCACCAGCAGATGCATTATTCCTGGATGATAAAGTACGTAACATCTCATCCACATTATTTTTACACACACGGAAATTTATATGTCATTCTGAATGGTGCAAGATGTGATGAGGACATCCCAGGTTCACCTCGTTTGTCATCCTCTCCTCATGATAAAACTCAGCTCTCAAATGAAGCTGCTACAAAGAAGACCTATTTGGGTCCCATGACAAGGAGCCGTGCCAAACATATAGAACAAGAGGTGAACGCGCTCCTAGCTGATCATACTTCAACTATCCATGAGAACTTTATACTGCCTAAATCATCTGTGCTGATTTTACTCACGTACAATGTTGAGGACAACCAACAACTTTCAGCACATGAAGAAACAAATTCAGCTCATGAAGAAACAAGTTCTGAAGCCCATACAACAAGTTTGAAGAGAACAAGTTTCAACTCTGATGTAAACCATGTTTTGGTGACAAGGGCAACTAATTACACCTCAAGGAAGAATAGCAAGCCATCTCAACAATCTATTGTTGCATGCATAGTTCCAGAATTCGTCTCAGAACTTGCTGCATCATGCAACACAAATGTATGAGGTTTCAGCACGTGTGAGAGTACAAATTGGACAGCATTTGAAGTCTACTTTCAGGAAAATCAAACGGTGCAACATTTGGAGTCCTGAGTCAAAGGATATGAGAGTTCCAATGCAAGCTGTCCAGAGCATTAATTGCTGCGCGAGGCTCCATGTGTTTGCTCCCTTGACCAGCTGGTTACCACGAATTTGAGCCTCTCTTTTGGACTGGTTTCACACCTAAGCTAGGAGGGCTGTTCCTAGTATAAATACCCCTTCCCTCACTTCAGCCACAACTCTTTGGCAATTTGATTTCAGCATAGGTTAGCTAAGTGCAACTAGAATCTTGTTTGAGAGTTCACTTCCTCCTTAGCTCTTGTAATCTTGCCTTGTGAGAGGGTAAACTCACTTTGTGATTTTACAACAGTAGCCGTTGAGGCGGCGACCAGTTCGTGCTTCCAACTTCGTGCATGGTTGCGTGGATTGGAATCCTAAGAGTGTGGTTGGGCGAATACTTGTTGCTGGTTGTTGCATATGCAGTAGCTAGCTTCGGTCTTGTCAGGTTGCACTAGTTATCCTTTACCCGACAGCGTTGTTGGCTGGGATCGAGGGTTTCCTTCGTACCCTTCAGGTGGCGTTGATTCGTTCCTCAAGCAGACCCTCCGTGAAGATCGGGCAACCCCGTATCATCTTGGCATCAGAGCTTCGGTTGACACGGTAGGATCTTGTATCCCTAGTTTAGTTTGTGTTCTTGTTCATCCTAAAGTTCAGAAAATGGCCCCACAAAAAAAACATACCTTTACCAAGCCCTTTGCAGCCTTTAATCTGTCATTTGGTGAGTTTTATCAAGTTCTTGTCCACTAGATCTTTTGTTTTTAGTTGCTGAGTTTCCCCCATCCATTCTTGTGTGTTTGTGTTTGTTTTCGTCCACAGATTTCAGATCTGCATCCTCCACCAAATCTTGTGTATCTTTGTCATCCGGAGTCCGTTTTAGGTGTTTTTGTGCATTTTGGAAAGCCCACATCGTGTACTTTCCATCCATCGTTGTTAGATCTGATTCCCATCGTGTTTTCCACCCAGAAAAATCAGATCAGTTCGTGTGTGTTTTCTGCCAAAGTTTCAGCTGCATGTTCTTGTTGTTTGAGCTCATCCATTGTAATTTTCGTGGATCCCCCAAAGTGTGTGTTCAGATCCAAGTCCCTTGTTGAAGTTTGTCAAAAAAAAAGCAAAAAAAAAGAGGCAAAAAAAAAAAGAGATCTGCCCAAAGAAAGAAAGTGTGTGCAAGAAACAAAAGAGAGAAATTTGGGACTGTTCTTCACTTATATCTTGAGAAATCCCTGTTTGTATTGTGAGCTGAAACTTGTCAAGTGTGCAACATCTTCAATCCTTGCTTTCTAGCAAATCTGATTCCTTGGTATGAGTTGCATGTACCTCACTTATATCTCATTCAGCAACGAAGGGCATTAGAATCTTGTGTGGATGATTACTTGGTTCAACAATATCTAGATTAAGATTAGTCAATCTTTTGCTACATATATATATCCCACCCAAGCCCCACCAAACAGCCCCGCATGTGCAACCCTAGACTTGTATTCGCTTGATTCATCACTCTTTGTATACCAACTACCGGCACCATGGTTGAGCACGATTCTGCCCTCACTTGGAAGTTACATGAGCTTCGGTTGGTAAGTGAGGTGAGCTTGAGTTGTTACCCACATATATGCTTCTAGTACTATAGGGATTTTGGAAAACTAACCATGGCAGGTGATGAAGACAAATATGATGTTGAAGGACATGGGCATCTCAATCAGCCTGTCACACGGTTTCACTTCAATGCATTACGTGATCATCTACGCCGAGAATTCAGAAACAGCCTTGATCCAATTGAAGAGAAGCAAGAGAAGTTGTCAAGAGATTTGCAGCAACTTATGGGAATGTTAATGAGCAGCTCACTCAAAACATGGCAGCCATGAGGGCTGATATTGTTGCTGATATTGTGCGAGAGCTTCGTCAAAACCGAGAAGAAGCAAGTGTCCATGGTGATGAACATAATGCAACTGATGGGGAAGGTGCTGCCTCCAATGCACAAGCTAGAAGAAACCGTGCTGCTGCTCCCCATGCCATGCGACCTCCCGGTCCCGGACGTGGAAATGCTCATGCTAATGGACGTGCTCATCATGAAGCTGCTACTGGTCGTGGTCTTAGAGGAGGCCACCGGAGAGCAAATCTGCACCATGAAGGTAGTGAAGATGAGTTTGACGAAGATGAAGATGGCATGCACCAGAATGTTAGATTTCATCGTCGAAGAAACAATGGCCGTGAACGAGAGGAAGAGGAGAGGTTTGGAAAGCTGAAATTTACCATGCCCAAGTTTGATGGTGGATCTGATCCAGAAATTTATCTCACATGGGAATTGAAGGTTGACAAGATTTTCCGCATGCACAACTACTCTGAAGAGAAGAACTTAGCAATGGCCTCACTTGAGTTTGAAGATTATGCTCTAATATGGTGGGAGCAAGTTCAGATTCAGCGAGAAGAAGAAGGAGAACCTGCTGTTGCTACATGGGCAGAAATGAAAAGAGAGATGAGGGCAAGATTTGTCCCAAGGCATTATAGGCGTGATACCTTTGATAAGCTCCAGAATTTGAGGCAAGGAAAGTTATCTGTTGAGGAGTATCATAAGGAGATGGAGAAGGCAATGATAAGAGCCAACATACATGAAGATGAGGAGCAGTCCATGGCAAGGTTTCTCTATGGGCTGAATCCTAATGTCAAACGAGTGGTTGATCTGCAGCCATATCGTAATGTGGTAGAACTTGTACATCTTGCTTCTAAGGCTGAACGTCAATTGCAAGAAGACTCCAGGCAAAACAGAACTACATCCTTCACAGCTAGAGCTACATCAAGTGGGAGTAAGTTTGTACCTCAATTCAATGTTGGTCGAGGCATCATGACTAGTTCTGGAGGTGGAAATCAGTCCCATGCACGTGCAGCCACGAGCAGGAATGAGGTATCAAATGCAAAAGAAAAGAGCAAATTTGCAGCCCCAAGTTCATCCTCCATTGGCTCCACTGGGAAAACTAGTGATATAGAGTGCTTTACATGTAAGGGACGTGGCCATATGAAGAAAGATTGTCCCAACAAGCGTACCATGCTGATCACAGAGAATGGAGAATACGAGTCTTGTAGCGAACCTGAGGAAGAAATTGAAAATGGTGAAAATTCAGATGGTGATGAGCATACCTATTGTGATTATGAGCAAGGTGCTTCTCTTGTTGTCACTAAAGTTTTGAGTGTGCAGATCAAAGAAGCTGAGAATGGACAACGACATAATCTGTTTCAAACTAGAGCCAAAGTGCAAGACAAGGTATGCAAAGTAATTGTTGATGGTGGGAGTTGTCACAATCTTGCAAGTAAAGAAATGTGTGATAAGCTTGGGCTGAAGCTGCTGCAACACCCCCACCCATATCATATCCAATGGTTGAGTGAATGTGGAGAGATTAAGGTCACACACATGGTACAGGTTCAATTCAAGATAGGAGATTATAATGACACCGTTGAGTGTGATGTGGTGCCCATGAAGGTGTGTCACTTGCTGTTGGGCAGACCGTGGCAATATGATCTTTCAGCAAAACATTGTGGCAGAACCAATCAATACACCCTCAAGTGGAAAGGCAAAGACTTGGTGCTAAGGCCCATGACTCCCCAACAAATTATGGCTGAGCACATGCAAAAAGTTTCTGAAGTAAAAGTAGTGAGTAAGAAAGAGGGAGAGAAAAAGAGTGAGAGAGAGATCCACAAATCTGTGAGTGAGCGCCACAAGCCAAATTTGAGAGAGAAAAATAAAAGAGAGGGAGAGAACTTAGTAATGTTAGCCACCAAATCAGAATTGAGATATGTGAGGCTCAACCCAAATCAAGTGGTCGTTGTACTTGTGTACAAAGACGTTTTGCTTTCAGCTAACGACCTAACTTGTCTCCCTAGTGCTGTTTGTGATGTCTTGCAGGATTTCGAGGATGTTTTTCCGGAGGAAGTACCCGCTGGTCTACCTCCCTTGCGCGGCATAGAACATCAGATTGACCTCATTCCAGGAGCATCACTTCCAAATCGAGCTCCCTACCGCACCAATCCTGAAGAAACAAAGGAGATAGAAAGGCAGGTACAAGAACTTTTAAGGAAAGGTTATGTTCGTGAAAGTTTAAGTCCTTGTGCTGTACCTATGATTTTGGTGCCTAAGAAAGATGCAACATGGCGAATGGTAATGGACTGTAGGCCCATCAATATTATAACCATTAGGTATCGTCATCCTATTCCTAGGTTAGATGATATGCTTGATGAATTGAGTGGCTCTACTGTTTTCTCTAAAATTGATTTGAGAAGTGGATACCATCAGATTAGGATGAAAGAAGGAGATGAATGGAAAACTGCTTTCAAAACAAAATTTGGGTTGTATGAGTGGTTAGTCATGCCTTTTGGGTTAACTAATGCACCAAGTACTTTCATGAGATTGATGAACCATGTTTTGAGAGCTTACATTGGCAAATTTGTTATTGTGTACTTTGATGACATTCTAATCTATAGCAGATCCATTGAGGAACATATTGAACATCTAAAACAAGTGCTGAATGTGCTAAGGACAGAAAAATTATATGCTAACGTTGAGAAGTGCTCCTTTTGCACAAACAAGGTTGTTTTTCTTGGCTATGTTGTTTCAGGACAGGGAATTGAAGTGGATGAATCTAAGGTGGATGCAATCAAGAATTGGCCAACTCCAGTGAATGTAAGCCAAGTGAGAAGTTTTCATGGCCTTGCTGGTTTCTACAGGAGGTTTGTTAAAGATTTTAGTACAATTGCTGCACCTTTGAATGAATTGACAAAGAAAGGTATTCCTTTCAAATGGGGTGCACCACAAGAAGAAGCATTTCTTGAGCTTAAGAAACAATTAACTGAAGCACCTTTGCTGATTCTACCTGATTTCACTAAAACTTTTGAAATAGAATGTGATGCTAGTGGAATAGGTATTGGAGGTGTCTTAAGGCAAGAAAGAAAACCAGTAGCATATTTTAGTGACAAGCTGAGTGGTGCGCAACTGAATTATTTTGTTTATGATAAAGAGTTGTATGCTTTGGTTAGAGTGCTTGAAACTTGGCAACATTACTTATGGCCTAAGGAATTTATTGTACATTCTGATCATGAGGCTTTGAAACATTTGAAAGGCCAAGCTAAACTGAATCGTAGGCATGCTAAGTGGGTTGAATTCATTGAAACTTTCCCATATGTTGTGAAGTACAAGAAAGGAAAGGAAAACATGGTTGCTGATGCTTTGTCCCGTAGGCATGTTCTTTTGACACAATTAGAAGTGAAGGTACCGGGACTTGAGAGCCTAAAAGAACTGTATTGCACTGATCATATATTTTCAGAACCATATGCAAAATGTAAAGATGGCAAAGGTTGGGATAAATACCATGTGCATGATGGGTTCCTTTTTAGGGCTAACAAACTGTGTGTTCCAGATTCCTCTGTTAGGCCCTTGTTGTTGCAGGAATCACATGCAGGAGGATTAATGGGACACTTTGGTCGTGAGAAGACATATGAGCTGTTGGCTGATCATTTTTATTGGCCAAAGATGAGGAAAGACGTTGAGAGATTTGTTCAGCGATGCATCACATGCCACAAAGCTAAGTCTAAACTGAACCCCCATGGTTTATATACTCCCCTACCAGTTCCAAATGCTCCTTGGGAAGATATTAGCATGGATTTTGTTTTAGGACTACCTAGGACTAAGAGGGGGAGGGATTCAGTTTTTGTTGTAGTTGATAGGTTCTCAAAAATGGCACACTTCATTCCGTGCCACAAGAACGACGATGCTTCACATGTTGCTGATTTGTTTTTCAGGGAAGTTGTTCGCTTGCATGGAATGCCGAGGAGCATTGTTTCAGATCGTGATGTGAAGTTCATGAGCTATTTTTGGAAAACATTATGGGCAAAGTTGGGAACCAAGCTGCTGTTTTCAACGACATGTCACCCACAAACTGATGGGCAAACAGAGGTGGTGAACCGCACACTCTCAGCCTTGCTGCGTACAATGATCAAGAAGAATTTGAAGGAGTGGGAAGAGTGTTTGCCACACGTGAAGTTTGCTTACAACAGAGCAGTTCACTCTACCACAAGCATGTGCCCATTTGAGGTGGTATATGGATTCAAACCACTTGCACCAATTGACTTGTTGCCTCTTCCATTACAAGAGAGATGTAACATGGAGGCTTCAAAGCGTGCTGCATATGTGAAGAAGATTCATGAGAAGACCAGAGAAGAGATAGAAAGGAAATCCAAGTACTATGCAGCTAAGGCAAACAAAAACCGCAAGAGGGTGACTTTTGAGCCCGGAGATCTGGTTTGGATACATTTGCGCAAAGATCGTTTTCCTGAGAAGCGCAAATCCAAGCTAATGCCTCGTGGAGATGGACCATTCAAAGTCTTGGCAAAGATCAATGACAATGCTTACAAGATCGAGCTTCCTGGAGACTATGCTGTGAGTCCAACATTCAACGTTGCTGATTTGTCTCCATGCTTCGATCAAGAGGGTCAAGAGTCGAGGACGACTCCTTTTGAAGAGGGCGAGGATGATGAGGACATCCCAGGTTCACCTCGTTTGTCATCCTCTCCTCATGATAAAACTCAGCTCTCAAATGAAGCTGCTACAAAGAAGACCTATTTGGGTCCCATGACAAGGAGCCGTGCAAAACATATAGAACAAGAGGTGAACGCGCTCCTAGCTGATCATACTTCAACTATCCATGAGAACTTTATACTGCTTAAATCATCTGTGCTGATTTTACTCAGGTACAATGTTGAGGACAACCAACAACTTTCAGCACATGAAGAAACAAATTCAGCTCATGAAGAAACAAGTTCTGAAGCCCATACAACAAGTTTGAAGAGAACAAGTTTCAACTCTGATGTAAACCATGTTTTGGTGACAAGGGCAACTAATTACACCTCAAGGAAGAATAGCAAGTCATCTCAACAATCTATTGTTGCATGCATAGTTCCAGAATTCGTCTCAGAACTTGCTGCATCATGCAACACAAATGTATGAGGTTCCAGCACGTGTGAGAGTACAAATTGGACAGCATTTGAAGTCTACTTTCAGGAAAATCAAACGGTGCAACATTTGGAGTCCTGAGTCAAAGGATATGAGAGTTCCAATGCAAGCTGTCCAGAGCATTTGATATGGGGTGTCCCGATCTTCTCAGTAAGCGGCGGTGGTGATGATGAAGATGATAGATAACTTGTATGTCGCCGATGAACTCTCCCTCGCTTGATCCCTGATGCCAATGCAAAAGGTCTCAACCCTTTGGATATTCACAACGTCACACACTTGCGCACGTAGCCGTCGACCACGAAACGGTATAATTGCAATATACTAATTCCCAATGGAACAGCAGATTACACTCAACTTGCAGTATATGATCTCCAGATCGATACGAATTGGAGATGAGGATTCAAGATGAATGCTTACAAGCAATCTCAAGAACTAGGGTTTATCTTAAACGTGGTCTAACCTTAACTAACTCTAGGGGACGGGTATTTATAGTCTAAAACGAGATCGAAGGGGTACACGGGTTGGACAGCCCAAAACCTGCGCGCAGGCAGAGCGGTACTACCGCTTATGGCAAGCGTACTACCGTGATAAGCGGTACTACCGCTTGTACAAATGTCAAGTGCCGTCCTTGTTCCGTTTGGTGTCCAGGAGATACCAGTACCGATTTCGTAAGCGGCAGTAGTGCGGTAGTCGGTGGCCGGTACTACCGTGAAGCGGTACTACCGCGATGGACGCGCGGTACTACCGCCCTGGGAACTCTGCAGGGTCTTCACTTCCAGGCCTTCCTCCTTTCCTTGCTGCAATGCCTCCTTGCTCCCTTGTGCCATGCCTTCCTCTCCAATGTACCTAACAATACATACACACAAGGATTTAGGCAGTATAAAGCTCTCATCAAAATGAATAGCATTATCAACTAAGAGAGAATTCACCTGTTGTTCTAGTAACTTAGCACGAGCTCTTGTACTTGGTCCAATCCTGAGTTCATCATTGGACGTCTTCGTTGCAGCAACAGGTTGTTCATCTTCATACGGTAGGGATGGAACCATAGTAGGGATGTCCTCATCATCCTCCCCCCCTTCAAAAGGCGTCGACCCCGACGCTCCAAGGTCATCGACATCACATGGGGACAAATCAGCAACGTTGAAACCGTTGCTAACGCCACCAAAGTCAGCAATTGGAAGATCAATCGAGTAGGCATTGTCATTTATCTTGGCTAACACCTTGTAAGGACCAGCACCACGCGGCCTAAGTTTAGAACGTCTCAGCTGTGGAAACCTGTCCTTGCGAAGATGCACCCAAACCATATCTCCAGGCTGGAACAAAACTTTCTTCCTTGATTGGTTTCGTGCAGCAGCAATGTGCTTGCCTGTCTTCTCAATAGCCTCTCGTGTCTTCTCATGAATCTTCTTCACATAATCTGCTCTGTTTGATGCCTCCATATTAATCCTCTCATGCAATGGAAGAGGCAGCAAATCTAGTGGTGTAATTGGTTTGAAGCCATACACCACCTCAAAAGGACAAAACTGGGTGGTAGTGTGCACATCCCTGTTATAGGCGAACTCAACATGTGGCAAACACTCCTCCCACTCACGCAGATTTTTCTTGATCATAACTCGCAGCAATTGGGACAATGTTCGATTCACCACCTCCGTTTGACCATCAGTTTGTGGGTGACATGTAGTACTGAACAACAACTTCGTTCCTAGCTTTCCCCACAATGTCTTCCAGAAGTAGCTCATAAACTTCACGTCCCTGTCAGAAACAATTGTCTTTGGCACTCCATGCAAGCGTACGATGTCTCTGAAAAACAGGTTAGCAATATGCGATGCATCGTCGCTTTTGTGGCATGCAATAAAATGTGCCATCTTAGAAAATCGATCCACTACCACAAATATAGAATCATGACCTCGTTTAGTGCGTGGCAAACCTAACACAAAATCCATACTTATATCTTCCCATGGGGTGGTAGGTGTAGGTAGTGGTGTATACAAACCGTGAGGCTTCAGTTTTGACTTGGACTTGTTACATGTAATGCAGCGCCGAACAAACCTGTACACATCACGCCTCATCTTGGGCCAATAAAAATGATCAGCGAGCATGAGCAATATCTTTTCACGCCCAAAGTGACCCATCAATCCTCCTGCATGTGATTCCTGCAACAATAGCAAACGGACGGACGATTCTGGAACACAAAGTTTGTTAGCTCGAAACAAGTATCTATCATGGATGTGGTATTTCTCCCATGCATTTCGAAGCAAACACAAACGATATGGTTCAGCAAAATCATGATCAGTTGCATACAAATCACACAAACTCTCTAAACCAGGAATTTGAACATCGAGATGTGTCAAGAGCATGTTCTTCCTAGAGAGAGCATCAGCAACAATGTTATCTTTTCCCTTCTTATGCTTAATGATATACGGAAAAGACTCAATAAACTCAACCCATTTAGCTAAGCGCCGATGCAGATTTGATTGAGCTTTCAAATATTTCAATGCTTCATGATCAGAATGTATGATAAATTCTTTTGGCCATAAATAATGTTGCCAAACCTCAAGAACTCTAACAAGCGCATACAATTCTTTATCATAAACAGGATAATTCAGTCTAGCACCAGAAAGTTTCTCGCTGAAATAAGCAATAGGTCGACCTTCTTGCATCAACACACCACCAATACCTATACCACTAGCATCACATTCAACTTCAAATTGTTTGGAAAAATCTGGTAGTGCAAGTAAGGGTGCAGAAGTAAGCAAACGTTTCAGCTCGTCAAAAGCATGATCTTGGGCTGCGCCCCACACAAAAGACACACCTTTCTTCGTTAATTCATTCAATGGTGCAGCAATAGTACTAAAGTCTTTCACAAAACGGCGATAGAAACCAGCAAGACCGTGAAAACTTCGTACTTGACTAACATTCATGGGAGTAGGCCAATTTTGAATTGCGTCAATCTTAGATGAATCTACTTCTACCCCATGCTTAGATACAACGTATCCCAAAAATATCACTTTATCTTTTGCAAATGTGCACTTCTCAAGATTAGCATACAATTTATGATCACGCAACACTTGCAAAACCTGTCTAATATGATCACAATGTTCAGATTCATTGCGGCTGTAAATAAGTATATCATCAAAATATACAACCACAAAACGACCAATAAACTTTCTCAAAACATGATTCATTAATCTATGAAGGTACTAGGTGCATTAGTAAGACCAAAAGGCATAACTAACCACTCATATAAACCAAATTTAGTTTTGAAAGCAGTTTTCCATTCATCCCCTTCCTTCATCCGAATTTGATGGTAACCACTACGCAAATCAATCTTAGAGAAAACAGCAGCACCACTCAATTCATCTAGCATATCCTCTAAGCGTGGAATAGGATGACGATATCGAATAGTGATGTTGTTAATAGCTCTACAATCTACGCACATGCGCCATGTACCATCTTTCTTAGGCACCAAAATAACAGGAACAACACAAGGACTAAGAGAAACACGAATATACCCTTTGTCTAGTAGTGCTTGCACTTGCTGCTGTATTTCCTTCGTTTCTTCGGGGTTGGTCCTGTATGGCGCTCGGTTGGGGAGGGTGGCGCCTGGTATGAGATCAATTTGGTGCTCAATTCCACGCAATGGTGGCAGCCCCGCTGGTACCTCCTCCGGAAACACATCGCCATATTCCTGCAAAACAGTAGACACACCAAGAGAAATAGGGTGCGTATCATGAGAAACTAAAACCTCGCCTTTGTACATAAGCACAAGAGGCAGGGCTGTAGGATCCTCTCGAAATTCTCTCATGTCTTCTTTGGTGGCTAACATAAGCAAACTAGGCACTCTCGCACTTTTCGTTATATTGTCACTCACGGCTATTACATTGTTCTCTCGTGCAGGTGGCTGTTCGATATTCACGTCTGTTTTCTGACGAGACTCATTCACAATTTGTTGCGGTGACATAGGCTGTAGATTTATTGTCTTGCCCTGGAACTCCAAGTGATAAGTATTGGCACGGCCATTGTGTTGCACATGGCGGTCATAGAGCCATGGCCGACCCAATAAAAGATGGCAAACTGTCATAGGCACCACATCAAACTCAATGGAATCCTTGTATGGTCCTATCGCAAAATTTACGCGCACCATATGACTCACCTTCATCTCACCATTGTCACTCAACCATTGTACGTAATATGGAGTGGGGTGAGGGAAATATTTCAGATTTAGCTTGGCACATAACTCCTTGCTTGCAAGATTGCGGCAGCTACCTCCATCAATGATCACCTTGCAAGCTTTGTTGGGGCCAACTAGTGCTTTTGTTTGGAACAGATTGCAGTGCTGTGACTCAACATGTGGCTGCACACTAAGAGCACGCTGCGAGACAACAAGAGTAGGCACGGACGAGGCAAAAGCATCTATGCCTTCTTCACGTGTGTACCCATCGCCATCGGAAGCATATGGATCAGCATCATCTCCAGTCTCATATTCATTGTCATCGTTCACAATCATCACTTTTCTGTTTGGGCACTCTCTCTTGAAGTGTCCCTTGCCTCCACATGTATGACATAGCATATCTCTATTACGGGCTGTAGACATATTGGAACCTGAGCTAGCAGCAGGAGCAGCAGGTTGCCTTGATTGTGAAACAGTGGGGGCTGGCTTGGTTGCAGAAGAAGAGGGGCGGTTGGCAGCGCCCTCACTAGGTGTGTAAGGGGGCGGCTGTGTTCTGTTGGAGAACCGCCCAGCTGTAGCATAACGGCCTTTAATTTGAGCTTCTTCGGCCAACTGGGACTCAGCTTCTCTTGCATGATGGAGCAGCTCGTTCATTGTATTGTATTGGTGATGCCTAACAATACCCTTGATGTTATATTTCAGCCCATGGAGAAAACGTTGCATAGTCATCTCAACAGATTCTTGAACTCGAGCACGCTGCATCAACATCTCCATCTCCATGTAATATGCATCAACCGTCATGGAACCTTGCTTCAATTGGGTCAATTTATCAAAAACTGTCCGCAAGTAATTAGTGGGAACAAAACGAGCTCGCATGATCTCCTTCATATTGCGCCATGTAAGACAGGTAACTCATTGTCTTCTCGTCGTTCGCGCACAATGCTATCCCACCAACGTAAAGCATAACCATCAAATTCGGAGGAAGCAAGCTTGATCTTCCTATCTTCAGTGTAGTCATGCAAACGCTATAATTTCTCCATCTTGAGCTCCCAAGTGAGGTACTCCTCGACATCAGTGGAGCCTTCAAAGCTGGGAATTGTGAACTTAGGCTTGCCCAAGCCATCATCCTCCTGAAGTGGTACACGTCGAGCACCAGGTGGTGGTGGACGACCATTCCCGTGAAAGCCACGCCCACGGCCATTATTGCCCACCATGTTGTCATTGTCTCCATGAACACTATCAACATCTTCATGGCCATCATGTCGGCGTTGCTCAATAGCCAGACGCAGCCCATTGACTGAAGTTGTCAATTGCTGTATGCTTGTTTGGAGATCATTGACTTGTGTTTGCATAGCATTGACGGTAGTGTCAGTGGCATCCACTTTCATTTGTATAGCTTGAACATCAGCATCAATACTGTCAGTGGATCTATTGATAACCCCTGTCAAATGATCGCGGAGAGCTTCATATTCCCTCCATGTAACAGTAGCATCACCAGTCTTTTTCTGCATCACATCAACATCACTAGAAGACATGATTAGTAGGTTAGTGCAAAAATCAAAATCTGTTTGGTGGCACACTCACAACTCACTCAAAAACTGACAAGAAAAGGAAATCTTACCATTCCAAAGTGAATAGGAATGCGTATCCATTCGGATGTATGACTAGTGCACGGATGTGATGAGGTGAATATCAGGGTATAAGAACAATCATACGACAAACCAGGGTATATGGTGGAGCTCGGTTGGGATACCTAACAACACCGAAGACAAGTCCTAGTGCTGATCGTGTGATACAAACACCCAAGGAAAACACACACGGTGGAGAAAAACGTGGCAAAGCAACTATAAAAACAGGATGTGTTGCAATGCACGAGAGAGACACTAGCAATGCGCAATGTAAACAGGCACAAGATTGCTCAATTCTACTAGTGCACAATCTGAATGTAACACAGTTCCACAAACTGCAAAAGATAATAACAATGTGCTGCCCTCTTTTCTTCTCTTTGCTTTCTCGCGGATTCGCCTTTTTTTTTCAAACTGTCACGTGAACAGTACGTGAACAGTACAAACTCTTTCTCTGTCTTTTTTTGTTTTTTTTTTCAGCCCAGACTTGAGCAACAAACAACGAATCTGATCCTGCCAATCTCAGATGCACTAACCAAAAATCCTAACTGAGCAGCCCGTAGAGCACAAGAATATGCTAGTCTCAATAGGTAAGTTCCTATGCAAAGGAAAGATTGGCTTGTCTATGGCTCACAAAGGAAAGACTCGATGTAACTTGGACTGGAAAAAGGAAACCCAAAAGAAAACGCTAAAGGAAAACCCAACGAACACAAGAACCAGGACTACGACGAACACAAAAACAAAAACACTCGGAGCAGAACAAAACCCTAGACGCCTAGTAGATGACTCGGATGAAAAAGTTACGCAAAAAGAAAGACACAACGACCAGCAACTAAAACCAATCGATGATGCAATCTAGGCTATGGCAAACTACTAAGAACCCTAATCTTTTTGTGAGGCTTTTTCTGGATAGGAGTAAACACAACTAATCTACGGATGATTTGGTGGATGCTTACCGAGGCAACACTGGAAATCTGATACCAAGATGATATGGGGTGTCCCGATCTTCTCAGTAAGCGGCGGTGGTGATGATGAAGATGATAGATAACTTGAATGTCGCCGATGAACTCTCCCTCGCTTGATCCCTGATGCCAATGCAAAAGGTCTCAACCCTTTGGATATTCACAACGTCACACACTTACGCACGTAGCCGTCGACCACGAAACGGTATAATTGCAATATACTAATTCCCAATGGAACAGCAGATTACACTCAACTTGCAGTATATGATCTCCAGATCGATACGAATTGGAGATGAGGATTCAAGATGAATGCTTACAAGCAATCTCAAGAACTAGGGTTTATCTTAAACGTGGTCTAACCTTAACTAACTCTAGGGGACGAGTATTATAGTCTAAAACGAGATCGAAGGGGTACACGGGCTGGACAGCCCAAAACCTGCGCGCAGGCAGAGCGGTACTACCGCTTATGGCAAGCGGTACTACCGCTTGTACAAATGTCAAGTGCCGTCCTTGTTCCGTTTGGTGTCCAGGAGATACCAGTACCGATTTCGTAAGCGGCAGTAGTGCGGTAGTCGGTGGCCGGTACTACCATGAAGCGGTACTACCGCGATGGATGCGCGGTACTACCGCCCTAGGAACTCTGCAGGGTCTTCACTTCCAGGCCTTCCTCCTTTCCTTGCTGCAATGCCTCCTTGCTCCCTTGTGCCATGCCTTCCTCTCCAATGTACCTAACAATACATACACACAAGGATTTAGGCAGTATAAAGCTCTCATCAAAATGAATAGCATTATCAACTAAGAGAGAATTCACCTGTTGTTCTAGTAACTTAGCACGAGCTCTTGTAGTTGGTCCAATCCTGAGTTCATCATTGGACGTCTTCGTTGCAGCAATAGGTTGTTCATCTTCATACGGTAGGGATGGAACCATAGTAGGGATGTCCTCATCAGCATTAATTGCTGCGCGAGGCTCCATGTGTTTGCTCCCTTGACCAGCTGGTTACCACGAATTTTAGCCTCTCTTTTGGACTGGTTTCACACCTAAGCTAGGAGGGTTGTTCCTAGTATAAATACCCCTTCCCTCACTTCAGCCACAACTCTTTGGCAATTTGATTTCAGCATAGGTTAGCTAAGTGCAACCAGAATCTTGTTTGAGAGTTCACTTCCTCCTTAGCTCTTGTAATCTTGCCTTGTGAGAGGGTAAACTCACTTTGTGATTTTACAACAGTAGCCGTTGAGGCGGCGACCAGTTAGTGCTTCCAACTTCGTGCGTGGTTGCGTGGATTGGAATCCTAAGAGTGTGGTTGGGCGAATACTTGTCGCTGGTTGTTGCATATGCAGTAGCTAGCTTCGGTCTCGTCAGGTTGCAGTAGTTATCCTTTACCCGACAGCGTTGTTGGCTGGGATCGAGGGATTTCTTCATACCCTTCAGGTGGCGTTGATTCGTTCCTCAAGCAGATCCTCCGTGAAGATCGGGCAACCCCGTATCAAGATGGCTCGTCGATAAGATCAAGTTACCCTGAAAGTTGTATTCACGGTCTGTCCCCCGATGTTGTACCCATAAAACGGCCCAAATTTTGCCATACAAATTCCGTTGGAGCTCCATGACCCGCCAAATCGATCACAATGAAAAGTTGTATGCGTCCATATCCCACTCGTCCGCTTCGACAACATTTCTGAGGCCAAATCCGGCTTGTAAAATTGAGTTTCGGATGATTTTATCTTTGGCGTGTACTCTGCCACCCTCTACCACCCTTCCGTGAGCTCAACAATGGACAGATATATGGGCAATAACGTATGGAACAATACACCGTCCTTTCATTCACGAACCAGAAAGACTACAGGTTCAGTCTGGACAGAAGGAGGAGGCTCTTTGTTTCATCGAAACCGAAGAATTCATGCTTCACATGTTCTATCACCCATCCCGCTACCACCCTCACTTTTTCACTAGCAGATGCATTATTCCTGGATGATAAAGTACGTAACAGCTCATCCTCATTATGTTTATGCACACGAAAAATTATAGGTTATTCTGAATGGTGCAAGATGGCTCGTCGATGAGATCAAGTTACCCTGAAAGTTGTATTCACGGTGTGTCCCCCGATGTTGTACCCATAAAACGGCCACAATTTTGCCATACAAACTCCGTTGGAGCTCCATGACCCGCCAAATCGATCACAATGAAAAGTTGTATGCGTCCATATCCCACTCGTCCGCTTCGATAACATTTCGGAGGCCAGATCCGGGTTGTAAAATTGAGTTTCGGATGATTTTATCTTTGGCGTGTACTCTGCCACCCTCTACCACCGTTTTGTGAGCTCACCCTCGGACAGATATATGGGCAATAACGTATGGAACAATACACCGTCTTTCCATTCACGAACCAGAAAGACTACTGGTTCAGTCTGGACAGAAGGAGGAGGTTCTTTGTTGCATCGAAACCAAAGAATTCATGCTTCACATGTTCTATCACCCATCCCGCTACCACCCTCACTTTTTCACCAGCAGATGCATTATTTCTGGATGATAAAGTACGTAACATGTCATCCACATTATGTTTATGTACACGGAAAATTATATGTCATTCTGAATGGTGCAAGATGGCTCGTCGATGCGATAAAGCTACCCTGAAAGTTGTATTCACGGTCTGTCCCCCGATGTTGTATCGATAAAACGGCCACAATTTGGCCATACAAACTCCGTTGGAGCTCCATGACCCTCCAAGTCGATCACAACGAAAAGTTGTATGCATCCATATCTGACTCGTCCGCTTCAACAACATTTCGGAGGCCAGTTCCGGCTTGTAAAATTGAGTTTCGGATGATTTTATCTTTGGCGTGTACTCTGCCACCCTCTACCACCCTTCCGTGAGCTCACCCACGGACAGATATATGGGTAATAACGTATGGAACAATACACCATCCTTCCATTCATGAACCAGAAACTCTACAGGTTCAGTCTGGACAGAAGGAGGAGGCTCTTTGTTGCATCGAATCCGAAGAATTCTTGCTTCACATATTCTATCACCCATCCTGCTACCACCCTCACTTTTTCACCAGCAAATGCATTATTCCTGGATGATAAAGTACGTAACAGCTCATCCTCAATATGTTTATGCACACGAAATATTATAGGTCATTCTGAATGGTGCAAGATGGCTCGTCGATGAGATCAAGTTACCCTGAAAGTTGTATTCACGGTCTGTCCCTCGATGTTGTACCCATAAAATGGCCACAATTTGGCCACACATACTCCGTTGGAGCTCCAAGACTCGCCAAATCGATCACAACAAAAAGTTGTATGCGCCCATATCCCACTCATCCGCTTCAACAACATTTCGGAGGCCAGATCCGGCTTGTAAAATTGAGTTTCGGATGATTTTATCTTTGGCTGTACTCTGCCACCCACTACCACCCTTCCGTGAGCTCAGCCACGGACAGATATCTGGGCAATAACGTATGGAACAATACACCATCCTTCCATTCACGAACCAGAAAGACTACAGGTTCAGTCCGGATAGAAGGAGAAGGCTCTTTGTTGCATCGAAACCAAAGAATTCATGATTCACATGTTCTATCACCCATCCTGCTACCACCCTCACTTTTTCACCAGCAGATGCATTATTCCTGGATGATAAAGTACGTAACAGCTCATCCTCATTATGTTTATGCACACGAAAAATTATAGGTCATTCTGAATGGTGCAAGATGGCTCGTCGATGAGATCAAGTTACCCTGAAAGTTGTATTCACGGTCTGTCCCCCGATTTTGTACCCATAAAACGGCCACAATTTGGCCATACAAACTACGTTGGAGCTCCATGACCCGCCAAATTGATCACAACGAAAATTTGTATGCGTCCATATCCCAGTCGTCCGCTTCGACAACATTTCGGAGGCAAGATCCGGCTTGTAAAATTGAGTTTCGGATGATTTTACCTTTGGCGTGTACTCTGCCACCCTCTACCACCCTTCCGTGAGCTCAACCACGGACAGATATATGGGCAATAACGTATGGAACAATACACCGTCCTTCCATTCACGAACCAGAAAGACTAAAGGTTCAGTCTTGACAGAAGGAGGAGGCTCTTTGTTTCATCGAAACCGAAGAATTCATGCTTCACATGTTCTATCACCCATCCCGCTACCACCCTCACTTTTTCACTAGCAGATGCATTATTCCTGGATGATAAAGTACGTAACAGCTCATCCTCATTATGTTTATGCACACGAAAAATTATAGGTTATTCTGAATGGTGCAAGATGGCTCGTCGATGAGATCAAGTTACCCTGAAAGTTGTATTCACGGTCTGTCCCCCGATGTTGTACCCATAAAACGGCCACAATTTTGCCATACAAATTCCGTTGGAGCTCCATGACCCGCCAAATCGATCACAATGAAAAGTTGTATGCGTCCTGATGCGGAGCATCCTACGGACATCACCATGTCAAGAGTCCATTTGGCAAGTGACACGTGCGACATCTACTTCGCATACACAAAGGTGAATCATCTCCTTTATGCGTGTTCACTTGACCCCTTCGAGGATGGTATACTACTTGATATTCCTCTCGTGTGCATGCATAGGTATTGTCGGAACTTCACGGATGACGAGGAGGAGTACAAGCGCCAAGGAACACCTACACCATCCGCGAGGGAAGCGTGGAAGGAAAGACGGAAGAAGACGGAGCTGCAGCGAAGCTACAGCCACCGGACGTCCGACGATCCACCGGACGTCCGACGCGACCACGCCCAGGCACGCTACAGCGGCCGGACGACTGACGAGACGCCGGACGTCCGACAACCCCCAGCGACCGGACGACCGACCATGTCCGGAAATCCGGCAACACTTGTCTAGAGAAGAAACGTCGGAAGTCCGACGCCCTCCGGACGTCTGGACCCCCGAGAGCGACCGGACGACCGACAACTGTCGGATGTCCGACCCTGCCTGTGCGCAGACGGGCCTTTGGCCTTGTATCCCTCTCCCACTTACTCCTTCGTGGCTTAGACTATAAATAGACCTTCTCCTCCCCATTTCTAGGGTTAGCAAAGTGATAGCTCATTCATAGGTGAGCTTTGCTCCTTTACCACTCCTCCTCTTGAGAGAGAGAGAGAGAGACCACTCCATTGGAGTTCAAGACCTCCATTGGAGAAGATCCCAAGGGATTCAAGACCCCCATCGTGGGAAGGATCATCTAGATCATCAAGACCTCAACTCCTCACGGATTGGGATGAACTAGCTACCGTTTGTATCGTCCTTTGTTGGATTTGGATCGTGTATCTCTCCGTATGTATGTGGATTTAGCACATGTGTGATTGTGTCTTGTCTATTTGAGTGTTTCCTCTCGTTTTCCCCTCTCGTGTTCTTCGTGTTCTTCGCGGGATCCGCTCCAATCGTGAAAGATCGACACCGTTAGGGTTCCACCCTACATCATCTTGGTATCATGAGCCACGTTGATCACGAATTTGGAGCCATCCCCTTCGTTTTCTAGCCTGATTTTGCTTTGTTTCGTACTAAATTCGAAAATCCCCACCAAAAATAGCCCCCAAAATTTTTGTGATTTGTTGGTTTGATGAAGTTTTGTTGATTTTGATCCGTGAATTCGTTGTGTTTCAAGTGGATCTAGCCTTCCCCATCTTTTTCCCCATTTCCATCCACGAAATCTTCCCAATTTTGACACCGAAATCCCCAATTTCCGCCCAAAATCACGTCCCGGATCTGAAATCCCGAGTTGACCCAGACTCGTCGGACGTCCGACACTTTTCCGGACGTCCGGAGCACCCGGAACCACCGGAAGTCCGGTACTTACCGGAAATCCGACACCCCGAAACAGAGAAGAATTCTCGGAAGTCCGGTAATTCTCGGACGTCCGGTCCCTGTGAAAACTGACTCGGCTGACATTTTATCTTGGCCATAACTAATTCATCCGGAGTCCGATTTTGACGTTCTTTAGCTCGTTTTGTAGCTATTGACATCCCCCATCCCACAAAAATACCACCATCATCATTTGACTCCATCAATTTTTCAGAAATTTGGCACGTTTGCCTAGGCCCTCCACCATATCATCCGCCATCCACCATCCACCATAGTCTTCCGCAACCTAACCCATTGTGATCCATATAGCATTTGTGGTTGCTTGATTAGTGACTTGGGTCTCCTAAGGTGTTTCGGCTACTTAGGGACAGTTACTACTCCATCCACCATACGTTCCGCATGACCACCCACCATACCTCTACCGCTACATTAACCCATTTGACATTTGCGTTTGAGATTTTGAGTTCGAGGTTTTTCCGTTTCCTAAGGTGTTTCGGCTAATTAGGAACGGTTCGACATCGAGAACACCGCCACTCATCATCGCCACGAGGGCGTCATCGACATTGCCACTTCATCATTTTGACACCATCAACCGTAAGCAAGGGACGGTAACTTCGACGACACCATTGTATATTTCCCTTGCCATTGCATTGTTAACCCCTAGCCCATTTTGCGTCACTTGCCTATCGAGATTAGCCTTTGAGTATTGCCGGCAACGTTACTTGTGCACATTAGTGATCATCGACCCGCACCTTCCATTGCATACATACATCATATTGGTATCATCTTGGTATCATAGTATCACCTCTTGTGTCACAAGTTTGTTCCCGCATATACACACTTGCTATCTTGGTTTGTGCATAAGTGGCCATATCAAAAAAAAAGAAAAAAAAAGAAAGAGAAAGCAAAGAGCTTGTGAGCAATAGCCATAGCATCATACCACATTGCATATAAAACTGCCATCATTGATCATCTTGGATCATCGTGTGAGAAACACCGGGAACCATACATACATAGCATACTTGGGATAGAGAGTCGATACGTTTTGTCTTCCCTAGGGTGTGCACAAGTTTCGTATCCGCCTATTGAGCAATCGTGCTAGCGTCTCTCTAGAGTTGTGCAACACGAGCGTTTTCCGTGGATAACACATTTTGAGCTCATTCCTTGGTTGCACGATCCCATTTATCTATCCGTGTGTGCGTTTCCGTGTGCCATTCATTGATATTGGTCTACTTCTTTCATTTGCGAATTTATGAATGTCTTTCAACATTATTGACTCTTGCTAACAATTGCATAAATTTTGTGCCACTATCCTCACCAAGCTACTCCATAAGCCTTATTGTCAAAGTTGTATTCACGGTGTGTCCCCCGATGTTGTACCCATAAAACGGCCACAATTTTGCCATACAAACTCCGTTGGAGCTCCATGACCCGCC
Source organism: Elymus sibiricus (assembly GCA_039707655.1). NCBI lineage: Eukaryota > Viridiplantae > Streptophyta > Magnoliopsida > Poales > Poaceae > Elymus > Elymus sibiricus. The sequence continues at coordinate 172,667,591 of CM077670.1, forward strand.
AAATCGATCACAATGAAAAGTTGTATGCGTCCATATCCCACTCGTCCTCTTCGACAACATTTCGGAGGCCAGATCAGGCTTGTAAAATTGAGTTTCGGATGATTTTATCTTTGGCGTGTACTCTGCCACCCTCTACCACCCTTTCGTGAGCTCAGCCACGGACAGATATATGGGCAATAATGTATGGGACAATACACCGTCCTTCCATTCAAGAACCAGAAAGACTACTGGTTCAGTCTGGACAGAAGGAGGAGGCTCTTTGTTGCATCGAAACCAAAGAATTCATGCTTCACATGTTCTATCACCCATCCCGCTACCACCCTCACTTTTTCACCAACAGATGCATTATTCCTAGATGATAAAGTACGTAACATCTCATCCACATTATGTTTATACACACGGAAAATTATATGTCATTCTGAATGGTGCAAGATGGCTCGTCGATGCGATAAAGCTACCCTGAAAGTTGTATTCATGGTCTGTCCCCTGATGTTGTATCTATAAAACGGCCACAATTTGGCCATACAAACTCCGTTGGAGCTCCATGACCCGCCAAGTCGATCACAATGAAAAGTTGTATGCGTCCATATCCGACTCGTCCGCTTCGACAACATTTCGTAGGCCAGATCCGGCTTGTAAAATTGAGTTTCGGATGATTTAATCTTTGGTGTGTAGTCTGCTACCCTCTACCACCCTTCCGTGAGCTCACCCACGGACAGATATATGGGCAATAACTTATGGAACAATACACCATCCTTCCATTCACGAACCAGAAAGACTACAGGTTCAATCTGGACAGAAGGAGGAGCCTCTTTGTTGCATCGAAACCGAAGAATTCATGCTTCACATGTTCTATCACCCATCCTGCTACCACCCTCACTTTTTCACCAACAGATGCATTATTCCTGGATGATAAAGTACGTAACAGCTCAGCCTCATTATGTTTATGCACACGAAAAATTATAGGTTATTCTGAATGGTGCAAGATGGATCGTCGATGAGATCAAGTTACCCTGAAAGTTGTATTCACGGTTTGTCCCCCGATGTTGTACCCAAAAAATGGCCACAATTTGGCCATACAAACTCCGTTGGAGCTCCATGACCCGCCAAATCGATCACAACGAATTGTTGTATGCGTCCATGTCCCACTCGTTCGCTTCGACAACATTTCGGAGGCCAGATCCGGCTTGTAAAATTGAGTTTCGGATGATTTTATCTTTGGCGTGTACTCTGCCACCTTTTACCACACTTTCGTGAGCTCACCCATGGACAGATATATGGGCAATAACATATGGAACAATACACCGTCCTTCCATTCACGAACCAGAAAGACTACTGGTTCAGTTTGGACAGAAGGAGGAGGCTATTTGTTGCATCAAAACCAAAGAATTCATGCTTCACATGTTCTATCACCCATCCCGCTACCACCCTCACTTTTTCACCAGCAGATGCATTATTCCTGGATGATAAAGTACGTAACATCTCATCCACATTATGTTTACACACACGGAAAATTATATGTCATTTTGAATGGTGCAAGATGGCCCGTCGATGCGATAAAGCTACCCTGAAAGTTGTATTCATGGTCAGTCCCGCGATGTTGTACCCATAAAACGGCCACAATTTGGCCATACAAACTCCGTTGGAGCTCCATGACCCGCCAAATCGATCACAACGAAAAGTTGTATGCGGCCATATCCCACTCGTCCGCTTCGACAACATTTCTGAGGCCAGATCCGTCATGTAAAATTGAGTTTCGGATGATTTTATCTTTGGCGTGTACTCTGCCACCCTCTACCACCCTTTCGTGAGCTCACCCACGGACAAATATATGGGCAATAACATATGGAACAATACACCGTCCTTCCATTCACGATGTTGTACCCATAAAACGGCCATAATTTTCCCATACAAACTCCATTGGAGCTCCATGATCCGCCAAATCGATCACAATGAAAAGTTGTATGCGTCCATATCCCACTCGTCCGCTTCGACAACATTTCAGAGGCCAGATCAGGCTTGTAAGATTGAGTTTCGGATGATTTTATCTTTGGCGTGTACTCTGCCACCCCACCCTTTCGTGAGCTCACCCACAGACAGATATATGGGCAATAACGTATGGAACAATACACCGTCCTTCCATTCAAGAACCAGAAAGACTACTGGTTCAGTCTGGACAGAAGGAGGAGGCTCTTTGTTGCATCAAAACCAAAGGATTCATGCTTGACATGTTCTATCACCCATCCCGCTACCACCCTCACTTTTGCGCCAGCAGATGCATTATTCCTGGATGATAAAGTATGTAACATCTCATCCACATTATGTTTATACACACGGAAAATTATATGTCATTCTTAATGGTGCAAGATGGCTCGTCGATGCGATAAAGTTACCCTGAAAGTTGTATTCACAATCTGTCCCCCGATGTTGTACCCATAAAACGGCCACAATTTTGCCATGCAAACTCCGCTGGAGCTCCATGACCCGCCAAATCGATCACAATGAAAAGTTGTATGCGTCCATATCCGACTCATCCACTTCGACAACATTTCGGAGGCCAGATCCGGCTTGTAAAATTGAGTATCGGATGATTTTATCTTTGGCGTGTACTCTGCCACCCTCTACCACTCTTTCGTGAGCTCACCCACGGACAGATATATGGGCAATAACGTATGGAACAATACATCGTCCTCCCATTCAAGAACCAGAAAGACTACTGGTTCTGTCTGGACAGAAGGAGGAGGCTCTTTGTTGCTTCGAAATCAAAGAATTCATGCTTCACATGTTCTATCACCCATCCCGCTACCACCCTCACTTTTTCACCAACAGATGCATTATTCCTGGATGATAAAGTACGTAACATCTCATCCACATTATGTTTATACACACGGAAAATTATATGTCATTCTGAATGGTGCAAGATGACTCGTCGATGCGATAAAGCTACACTGAAAGTTGTATTCACGGTCTGTCCCCCGATGTTGTATCTGTAAAACGGCCACAATTTGGCCATACAAACTCCGTTGGAGCTCCATGACCCACCAAGTCGATCACAATGAAAAGTTGTATGCGTCCATATCCGACTCGTCCGCTTCGACAACATTTCGTAGGCCAGTTCCGGCTTGTAAAATTGAGTTTCGGATGATTTTATCTTTGGCGTGTACTTTGGCACCCTCTACCACCCTTCTGTGAGCTCACCCACGGACAGATATATGGGCAGTAACGTATGGAACAATACACCATCCTTCCATTCACGAACCAGAAACACTACTGGTTCAGTCTGGAGAGAAGGAGGAGGCTCTTTGTTGCATCGAAACCGATGAATTCATGCTTCACATGTTCTATCACCCATCCTGCTACCACCCTCACTTTGTCACCAGCAGATGCATTATTCCTGGATGATAAAGTACGTAACAGCTCATCCTCATTATGTTTGTGCACACGAAAAATTATAGGTCATTCTGAATGGTGCAAGATGGCTCATCGATGAGATCAAGTTACCCTGAAAGTTGTATTCACGGTCTGTCCCGCGATGTTGTACCCATAAAACGGCCACAATTTGGCCATACAAACTCCGTTGGAGCTCCATGACCCGCCAAATCGATCACAACGAAAAGTTGTATGCGGCCATATCCCACTCGTCCGCTTCGACAACATTTCTGAGGCCAGATCCGTCATGTAAAATTGAGTTTCGGATGATTTTATCTTTGGCGTGTACTCTGCCACCCTCTACCACCCTTTCGTGAGCTCACCCACGGACAAATATATGGGCAATAACATATGGAACAATACACCGTCCTTCCATTCACGATGTTGTACCCATAAAACGGCCATAACTTTCCCATACAAACTCCATTGGAGCTCCATGATCCGCCAAATCGATCACAATGAAAAGTTGTATGCGTCCATATCCCACTCGTCCGCTTCGACAACATTTCAGAGGCCAGATCAGGCTTGTAAGATTGAGTTTCGGATGATTTTATCTTTGGCGTGTACTCTGCCACCCCACCCTTTCGTGAGCTCACCCACAGACAGATATATGGGCAATAACGTATGGAACAATACACCGTCCTTCCATTCAAGAACCAGAAAGACTACTGGTTCAGTCTGGACAGAAGGAGGAGGCTCTTTGTTGCATCAAAACCAAAGGATTCATGCTTGACATGTTCTATCACCCATCCCGCTACCACCCTCACTTTTTCACCAGTAGATGCATTATTCCTGGATGATAAAGTATGTAACATCTCATCCACATTATGTTTATACACACGGAAAATTATATGTCATTCTTAATGGTGCAAGATGGCTCATCGATGCGATAAAGTTACCCTGAAAGTTGTATTCACAATCTGTCCCCCGATGTTGTACCCATAAAACGGCCACAATTTTGCCATGCAAACTCCGCTGGAGCTCCATGACCCGCCAAATCGATCACAATGAAAAGTTGTATGCGTCCATATCCGACTCATCCACTTCGACAACATTTCGGAGGCCAGATCCGGCTTGTAAAATTGAGTATCGGATGATTTTATCTTTGGCGTGTACTCTGCCACCCTCTACCACTCTTTCGTGAGCTCACCCACGGACAGATATATGGGCAATAACGTATGGAACAATACATCGTCCTCCCATTCAAGAACCAGAAAGACTACTGTTTCTGTCTGGACAGAAGGAGGAGGCTCTTTGTTGCATCGAAATCAAAGAATTCATGCTTCACATGTTCTATCACCCATCCCGCTACCACCCTCACTTTTTCACCAACAGATGCATTATTCCTGGATGATAAAGTACGTAACATCTCATCCACATTATGTTTATACACACGGAAAATTATATGTCATTCTGAATGGTGCAAGATGACTCGTCGATGCGATAAAGCTACACTGAAAGTTGTATTCACGGTCTGTCCCCCGATGTTGTATCTGTAAAACGGCCACAATTTGGCCATACAAACTCCGTTGGAGCTCCATGACCCACCAAGTCGATCACAATGAAAAGTTGTATGCGTCCATATCCGACTCGTCCGCTTCGACAACATTTCGTAGGCCAGTTCCGGCTTGTAAAATTGAGTTTCGGATGATTTTATCTTTGGCGTGTACTTTGGCACCCTCTACCACCCTTCCGTGAGCTCACCCACGGACAGATATATGGGCAGTAACGTATGGAACAATACACCATCCTTCCATTCACGAACCAGAAACACTACTGGCTCAGTCTGGAGAGAAGGAGGAGGCTCTTTGTTGCATCGAAACCGATGAATTCATGCTTCACATGTTCTATCACCCATCCTGCTACCACCCTCACTTTTTCACCAGCAGATGCATTATTCCTGGATGATAAAGTACGTAACAGCTCATCCTCATTATGTTTATGCACACGAAAAATTATAGGTCATTCTGAATGGTGCAAGATGGCTCATCGATGAGATCAAGTTACCCTGAAAGTTGTATTCACGGTCTGTCCCCCGATGTTGTACCCATAAAACGGCCACAATTTGGCCATACAAACTCCGTTGGCGCTCCATGACCCGCCAAATCAATCACAACGAAAAGTTGTATGCGTCCATATCCCACTCGTCCGCTTCGACAACATTTCGGAGGCCAGATCCGGCTTGTAAAATCGAGTTTCGGATGATATTATCTTTGGCGTGCACTCTGCCGCCCTCTACCACCCTTTCGTGAGCTCACCCACGGACAGATATATGGGCAATAACATATGGAACAATACACCGTCCTTCCATTCAAGAACAAGAAAGTCTACTGGTTCGGTCTGGACAGAAGGAGGAGGCTCTTTGTTGCATCGAAACCAATGAATTCATGCTTGAGATGTTCTATCACCCATCCCGCTACCACCCTCACTTTTTCACTAGCAGATGCATTATTCCTGGATGATAAAGTACGTAACATCTCATCCACATTATGTTTATACACACTGAAAATTATATGTCATTCTGGATGGTGCAAGATGGCTCGTCGATGCGATAAAGATACCCTGAAAGTTGAATTCACGGTCTGTCCCCCGATGTTGTATCCATAAAACGGCCACAATTTGGCCATACAAACTCCGTTGGAGCTCCATGACCCGCCAAGTCGATAACAACGAAAAGTTGTATGCGTCCATATCCGACTCGCCCGCTTCGACAACATTTCGTAGGCTAGATCCGGCTAGTAAAATTGAGTTTCGGATGATTTTATCTTTGGCGTGTACTCTGCCACCCTCTACCACCGTTCCGTGAGCTCAACCACGGACAGATATATGGGCAATAACGTATGGAACAACACACCGTCCTTCCATTCACGAACCAGAAAGACTTCAGGTTCAATCTGGACAGAAGGAGGAGGCTCTTTGTTGCATCAAAACCGAAGAATTCATGCTTCACATGTTCTATCACCCATCCCGCTACCACCCTCACTTTTTCACTAGCAGCTTCATTATTCCTGGATGATAAAGTACGTAACAGCTCATCCTCATTATGTTTATGCACACGAAAAGTTATAGGTCATTCTGAATGGTGCAAGATGGCTCGTCGATGTGATCAAGTTACCCTGAAAGTTGTATTCACGGTCTGTCCCCTGATGTTGTACCCATAAAACGGCCACAATTTGGCCATACAAACTCCGTTGGAGCTCCATGACCCGCAGAATCGATCACAATGAAAAGTTGTATGCGTCCATATCCCACTCGTCCGCTTCGACAACATTTCGGTGGCCAGATCTGGCTTGTAAAATTGAGTTTCGGATGATTTTATCTTTGGCGTGTACTCTGCCACCCTCTACCACCCTTTCGTGAGCTCACGCACGGACAGATATATGGGCAATAACGTATCGAACAATACACCGTCCTTCCATTCACGAACCAGAAAGACTACTTGTTCAGTCTGGACAGAAGGAGGAGGCTCTTTGTTGCATCGAAACTAAAGAATTCATGCTTCACATGTTCTATCACCCATCCCGCTACCACCCTCACTTTTTCACCAGCAGATGCATTATTCCTGGATGATAAAGTATGTAACATCTCATCCACATTATGTTTACACACACGGAAAATTATATGTCATTCTGAATGGTACAAGATGGCTCGTCGATACGATAAAGCTACCCTGAAAGTTTTATTCACGGTCTGTCCCCCGATGTTGTATCCATAAAACGGCCACAATTTGGCCATACAAACTCCGTTGGAGCTCCATGACCCGCCAAATCAATCACAACAAAAAGTTGTATGCGTCCATATCCGACTCGTCCGCTTCGACAACATTTCGTAGGCCAGATACGGCTTGTCAAATTGGGTTTCGGATGATTTTATCTTTGGCGTGTACTCTGCCACCCTCTACCACCCTTCCGTGAGCTCAACCACGGACAGATATATGGGCAATAACGTATGGAACAATACACCGTCCTTCCATTCACGAACCAGAAAGACTACAGGTTCAGTCTGGACAGAAGGAGGAGGCTCTTAGTTGCATCGAAACCGAAGAATTCATGCTTCACATGTTCTATCACCCATCCTGCTACCACCCTCACTTTTTCACTAGCAGATGCATTATTCCTGGATGATAAAGTACGTAACAGGTCATCCTCATTATGTTTATGCACACGAAAAGTTATAGGTCATTCTGAATGGTGCAAGATGGCTCGTCGATATGATCAAGTTACCCTGAAAGTTGTATTCATGGTCTGTCCCCCGATGTTGTACCCATAAAACGGCCACAATTTGGCCATACAAACTCCGTTGGACCTCCATGACCCGCCGAATCGATCACAACGAAAAGTTGTATGCGTCCATATCCCACTCGTCCGCTTCGACAACATTTCGGAGGCCAGATCCGGCTTGTAAAATTGAGTTTCGGATGATTTTATCTTTGGCGTGTACTCTGCCACCCTCTACCACCCTTTCGTGAGCTCAACCACGGACAGATATATGTGCAATAACGTATGGAACAATACACCGTCCTTCCATTCACGAACCAGAAAGACTACTGGTTCAGTCTGGACAGAAGGAGGATGCTCTTTGTTTCATCAAAACCGAAGAATTCAAGCTTCACATGTTCTATCACCCAGCCGCTACCACCCTCACTTTTTCACAAGCAGATGCATTATTCCTGGATGATAAAGTACGTAACAGCTCATCCTCATTATGTTTATGCACACGAAAAATTATAGGTTATTCTGAATGGTGCAAGATGGCTCGTCGATGAGATCAAGTTACCCTGAAAGTTGTATTCACGGTCTGTCCCCCGATGTTGTACCCATAAAACGGCCACAATTTAGCCATACAAACTCCGTTGGAGCTCCATGACCCGCCAAATCGATCACAATGAAAAGTTGTATGCTTCCATATCCTACTCGTCCGCTTCGATAACATTTCGGAGGCCAGATCCGGTTTGTAAAATTGAGTTTCAGATGATTTTATCTTTGGCGTGTACTCTGCCACCCTCTACCACCGTTTCGTGAGCTCAACCACGGACAGATATATAGGCAATAACGTATGGAAAAATACACCGTCTTTCCATTCACGAACCAGAAAGACTACTGGTTCAGTCTGGACAGAAGGAGGAGGCTCTTTGTTGCATCGAAACCGAGAATTCATGCTTCACATGTTCTATCACCCATCCTGCTACCACCCTCACTTTTTCACCAGCAGATGCATTATTCCTGGATGATAAAGTACGTAACATGTCATCCACATTATGTTTATGCACACGGAAAATTATATGTCATTCTGAATGGTGCAAGATGGCTCGTCGATGCGATAAAGCTACCCTGAAAGTTGTATTCACGGTCTGTCCCCCGATGTTGTATCGTAAAACGGCCACAATTTGGCCATTCAAACTCCATTGGAGCTCCATGACCCGCCAAGTCGATCACAACGAAAAGTTGTATGCATCCATATCCGACTCGTCCGCTTCGACAACATTTCGTAGGCCAGTTCCGGCTTGTAAAATTGAGTTTCGGATGATTTTATCTTTGGCTTGTACTCTGCCACCCTCTACCACCCTTCCGTGAGCTCACCCACGGACAGATATGTGGGCAATAAAGTATGGAACAATACACCATCCTTCCATTCAAGAACCAGAAACTCTACAGGTTTAGTCTGGACAGAAGGAGGAGGCTCTTTGTTGCATTGAATCCGAAGAATTCATGCTTCACATGTTCTATCACCCATCCTGCTACCACCCTCACTTTTTCACCAGCAGATGCATTATTCGTGGATGATAAAGTACGTAACAGCTCATCCTCATTATGTTTATGCACACGAAAAATTATAGGTCATTCTGAATGCTGCAAGATGGCTCGTCGATGAGATCAAGTCACCCTGAAAGTTGTATTCACGGTCTGTCCCTCGATGTTGTACCCATAAAACGGCCACAATTTGGCCATACAAACTCCGTTGGAGCTCCATGACCCGCCAAATCGATCACAACAAAAAGTTGTATGCGCCCATATCTAACTCATCCACTTCAACAACATTTCGGAGGCCAGATCCGGCTTGTAAAATTGAGTTTCGGATGATTTTATCTTTGGCGTGTACACTGCCACCCACTACCACCCTTCCGTGAGCTCACCCACGGACAGATATCTGGGCAATAACGTATGGAACAATACACCATCCTTCCATTCACGAACCAGAAAGACTACAGGTTCAGTCTGGACAGAAGGAGGAGGCTCTTTGTTGCATCGAAACCGAAGAATTCATGATTCACATGTTCTATCACCCATCCTGCTACCACCCTCACTTTTTCACCAGCAGATGCATTATTCTTGGATGATAAAGTACGTAACAGCTCATCCTCATTGTGTTTATGCACATGAAAAATTATAGGTCATTCTGAATGGTGCAAGATGGCTCGTCGTTGAGATCAAGTTACCCTGAAAGTTGTATTCACGGTCTGTCCCCCGATGTTGTACCCATAATACGGCCACAATTTGGCCATACAAACTCCGTTGTGGCTCCAAGACCCGCCAATTCGATCGCAACGAAAAGTTGTATGCGTCCATATCCCACTCGTCCGCTTCGACAACATTTCGGAGGCAAGATCCGGCTTGTAAAATTGAGTTTCGGATGATTTTTTCTTTGGCGTGTACTCTGCCACCCTCTACCACCCTTTCGTGAGCTCACCCATGGACAGATATATGGGCAATAACGTATGGAACAATACTCCGTCCTTCCATTCACGAACCAGAAAGACTACTGGTTCAGTCTGGAGAGAAGGAGGAGGCTCTTTGTTGCATCGAAACCAAAGAATTCATGCTTCACATGTTCTATCACCCATCCCGCTACCACCCTCACTTTTTCACCAGTAGTTGCATTATTCCTGGATGATAAAGTACGTAACATCTCATCCACATTATGTTTACACACACGGAAAATTATATGTCATTCTGAATGGTGCAAGATGGCTCGTCGATGCGATAAAGCTACCCTGAAAGTTGTATTCACGGTCTGTCCCCCGATGTTGTATCCATAAAACGGCCACATTTTGGCCATACAAACTCCGTTGGAGCTCCATGACCCGCCAAATCGATCACAATGAAAAGTTGTATGCGTCCATATCCGACTCGTCCGCTTTGACAACATTTCGTAGGCCAGATCCAGCTTGTAAAATTGAGTTTCGGATGATTTTATCATTGGCGTGTACTCTGCCACCCTCTACCACCCATCCGTGACCTCAACCACGGACATATATATGGGCAATAACGTATGGAACAATACACCGTCCTTCCATTCACGAACCAGAAAGACTACAGGTTCATTCTGGACAGAAGGAGGAGGCTCTTTGTTGCATCGAAACCGAAGAATTCATGCTTCACATGTTCTATCACCCATCCTGCTACCACCCTCACTTTTTCACTAGCAGATGCATTATTCCTGGATGATAAAGTACGTAACAGCTCATCCTCATTATGTTTATGCACACGAAAAGTTATAGGTCATTCTGAATGGTGCAAGATGGCTCGTCGATGTGATCAAGTTACCCTGAAAGTTGTATTCACGGTCTGTCCCCCGATGTTGTACCCATAAAACGGCCACAATTTGGCCATACAAACTCCGTTGGAGCTCCATGACCCGCCGAATCGATCACAACGAAAAGTTGTATGCGTCCATATCCCACTCGTCCGCTTCGACAACATTTCGGAGGCCAGATCCGGCTTGTAAAATTGAGTTTCGGATGATTTTATCTTTGGCGTGTACTCTGCCACCCTCTACCACCCTTTCGTGAGCTCACCTACGGACAGATATATGGGCAATAACGTATGGAACAATACACCGTCCTTCCATTCACAAACCAGAAAGACTACTGGTTCAGTCTGGACATAAGGAGGAGGCTCTTTCTTGCATTGAAACCAAAGAATTCATGCTTCACATGTTCTATCGCCCATCCCACTACCACCCTCACTTTTTCACCAGCAGATGCATTATTCCTGGATGATAAAGTACGTAACATCTCATCCACATTATGTTTACACACACGGAAATTTATATGTCATTCTGAATGGTGCAAGATGTGATGAGGACATCCCAGGTTCACCTCGTTTGTCATCCTCTCCTCATGATAAAACTCAGCTCTCAAATGAAGCTGCTACAAAGAAGACCTATTTGGGTCCCATGACAAGGAGCCGTGCCAAACATATAGAACAAGAGGTGAACGCGCTCCTAGCTGATCATACTTCAACTATCCATGAGAACTTTATACTGCCTAAATCATCTGTGCTAATTTTACTCACGTACAATGTTGAGGACAACCAACAACTTTCAGCACATGAAGAAACAAATTCAGCTCATGAAGAAACAAGTTCTGAAGCCCATACAACAAGTTTGAAGAGAACAAGTTTCAACTCTGATGTAAACCATGTTTTGGTGACAAGGGCAACTAATTACACCTCAAGGAAGAATAGCAAGCCATCTCAACAATCTATTGTTGCATGCATAGTTCCAGAATTCGTCTCAGAACTTGCTGCATCATGCAACACAAATGTATGAGGTTCCAGCACGTGTGAGAGTACAAATTGGATAGCATTTGAAGTCTACTTTCAGGTAAATCAAACGGTGCAACATTTGGAGTCCTGAGTCAAAGGATATGAGAGTTCCAATGTAAGCTGTCCAGAGTATTAATTGCTGCGCGAGGCTCCATGTGTTTGGTCCCTTGACCAGCTGGTTACCACGAATTTGAGCCTCTCTTTTGGACTGGTTTCACACCTAAGCTAGGGGGGCTGTTCCTAGTATAAATACCCCTTCCCTCACTTCAGCCACAACTCTTTGGCAATTTGATTTCAGCATAGGTTAGCTAAGTGCAACTAGAATCTTGTTTGAGAGTTCACTTCCTCCTTAGCTCTTGTAATCTTGCCTTGTGAGAGGGTAAACTCACTTTGTGATTTTACAACAGTAGCCGTTGAGGCGGCGACCAGTTCGTGCTTCCAACTTCGTGCATGGTTGCGTGGATTGGAATCCTAAGAGTGTGGTTGGGCGAATACTTGTTGCTGGTTGTTGCATATGCAGTAGCTAGCTTCGGTCTCGTCAGGTTGCACTAGTTATCCTTTACCCGACAGCGTTGTTGGCTGGGATCGAGGGTTTCCTTCGTACCCTTCAGGTGGCGTTGATTCGTTCCTCAAGCAGATCCTCCGTGAAGATCGGGCAACCCCGTATCATCTTGGCATCAGAGCTTCGGTTGACACGGTAGGATCTTGTATCCCTAGTTTAGTTTGTGTTCTTGTTCATCCTAAAGTTCAGAAAATGGCCCCACAAAAAAAACATACCTTTACCAAGCCCTTTGCAGCCTTTAATCTGTCATTTGGTGAGTTTTATCAAGTTCTTGTCCACTAGATCTTTTGTTTTTAGTTGCTGAGTTTCCCGCATCCATTCTTGTGTGTTTGTGTTTGTTTTCGTCCACAGATTTCAGATCTGCATCCTCCACCAAATCTTGTGTATCTTTGTCATCCGGAGTCCGTTTTAGGTGTTTTTGTGCATTTTGGAAAGCCCACACCGTGTACTTTCCATCCATCCTTGTTAGATCTGATTCCCATTGTGTTTTCCACCCAAAAAATCAGATCAGTTCGTGTGTGTTTTCTGCCAAAGTTTCAGCTGCATGTTCTTGTTGTTTGAGCTCATCCATTGTAATTTTCGTGGATCCCCCAAAGTGTGTGTTCAGATCCAAGTCCCTTGTTGAAGTTTGTCAAAAAAAAAGCAAAAAAAAAGAGGCAAAAAAAAAGAGATCTGCCCAAAGAAAGAAAGTGTGTGCAAGAAACAAAAGAGAGAAATTTGGGACTGTTCTTCACTTATATCTTGAGAAATCCCTGTTTGTATTGTGAGCTGAAACTTGTCAAGTGTGCAACATCTTCAATCCTTGCTTTCTAGCAAATCTAATTCCTTGGTATGAGTTGCATGTACCTCACTTATATCTCATTCAGCAACGAAGGGCATTAGAATCTTGTGTGGATGATTACTTGGTTCAACAATATCTAGATTACAGATTAGTCAATCTTTTGCTACATATATATATCCCACCCAAGCCCCACCAAACAGCCCCGCATGTGCAACCCTAGACTTGTATTCGCTTGATTCATCACTCTTTGTATACCAACTACCGGCACCACGGTTGAGCACGATTCTGCCCTCACTTGGAAGTTACATGAGCTTCGGTTGGTAAGTGAGGTGAGCTTGAGTTGTTACCCACATATATGCTTCTAGTACTATAGGGATTTTGGAAAACTAACCATGGCAGGTGATGAAGACAAATATGATGTTGAAGGACATGGGCATCTCAATCAGCCTGTCACACGGTTTCACTTCAATGCATTACGTGATCATCTACGCCGAGAATTCAGAAACAGCCTTGATCCAATTGAAGAGAAGCAAGAGAAGTTGTCAAGAGATTTGCAGCAACTTATGGGAATGTTAATGAGCAGCTCACTCAAAACATGGCAGCCATGAGGGCTGATATTGTTGCTGATATTGTGCGAGAGCTTCGTCAAAACCGAGAAGAAGCAAGTGTCCATGGTGATGAACATAATGCAACTGATGGGGAAGGTGCTGCCTCCAATGCACAAGCTAGAAGAAACCGTGCTGCTGCTCCCCATGCCATGCGACCTCCCGGTCCCGGACGTGGAAATGCTCATGCTAATGGACGTGCTCATCATGAAGCTGCTACTGGTCGTGGTCTTAGAGGAGGCCACCGGAGAGCAAATCTACACCATGAAGGTAGTGAAGATGAGTTTGACGAAGATGAAGATGGCATGCACCAGAATGTTAGATTTCATCGTCGAAGAAACAATGGCCGTGAACGAGAGGAAGAGAAGAGGTTTGGAAAGCTGAAATTTACCATGCCCAAGTTTGATGGTGGATCTGATCCAGAAATTTATCTCACATGGGAATTGAAGGTTGACAAGATTTTCCGCATGCACAACTACTCTGAAGAGAAGAACTTAGCAATGGCCTCACTTGAGTTTGAAGATTATGCTCTAATATGGTGGGAGCAAGTTCAGATTCAGCGAGAAGAAGAAGGAGAACCTGCTGTTGCTACATGGGCAGAAATGAAAAGAGAGATGAGGGCAAGATTTGTCCCAAGGCATTATAGGCGTGATACCTTTGATAAGCTCCAGAATTTGAGGCAAGGAAAGTTATCTGTTGAGGAGTATCATAAGGAGATGGAGAAGGCAATGATAAGAGCCAACATACATGAAGATGAGGAGCAGTCCATGGCAAGGTTTCTCTATGGGCTGAATCCTAATGTCAAACGAGTGGTTGATCTGCAGCCATATCGTAATGTGGTAGAACTTGTACATCTTGCTTCTAAGGCTGAACGTCAATTGCAAGAAGACTCCAGGCAAAACAGAACTACATCCTTCACAGCTAGAGCTACATCAAGTGGGAGTAAGTTTGTACCTCAATTCAATGTTGGTCGAGGCATCATGACTAGTTCTGGAGGTGGAAATCAGTCCCATGCACGTGCAGCCACGAGCAGGAATGAGGTATCAAATGCAAAAGAAAAGAGCAAATTTGCAGCCCCAAGTTCATCCTCCATTGGCTCCACTGGGAAAACTAGTGATATAGAGTGCTTTACATGTAAGGGACGTGGCCATATGAAGAAAGATTGTCCCAACAAGCGTACCATGCTGATCACAGAGAATGGAGAATACGAGTCTTGTAGCGAACCTGAGGAAGAAATTGAAAATGGTGAAAATTCAGATGGTGATGAGCATACCTATTGTGATTATGAGCAAGGTGCTTCTCTTGTTGTCACTAAAGTTTTGAGTGTGCAGATCAAAGAAGCTGAGAATGGACAACGACATAATCTGTTTCAAACTAGAGCCAAAGTGCAAGACAAGGTATGCAAAGTAATTGTTGATGGTGGGAGTTGTCACAATCTTGCAAGTAAAGAAATGTGTGATAAGCTTGGGCTGAAGCTGCTGCAACACCCCCACCCATATCATATCCAATGGTTGAGTGAATGTGGAGAGATTAAGGTCACACACATGGTACAGGTTCAATTCAAGATAGGAGATTATAATGACACCGTTGAGTGTGATGTGGTGCCCATGAAGGTGTGTCACTTGCTGTTGGGCAGACCGTGGCAATATGATCTTTCAGCAAAACATTGTGGCAGAACCAATCAATACACCCTCAAGTGGAAAGGCAAAGACTTGGTGCTAAGGCCCATGACTCCCCAACAAATTATGGCTGAGCACATGCAAAAAGTTTCTGAAGTAAAAGTAGTGAGTAAGAAAGAGGGAGAGAAAAAGAGTGAGAGAGAGATCCACAAATCTGTGAGTGAGCGCCACAAGCCAAATTTGAGAGAGAAAAATAAAAGAGAGGGAGAGAACTTAGTAATGTTAGCCACCAAATCAGAATTGAGATATGTGAGGCTCAACCCAAATCAAGTGGTCGTTGTACTTGTGTACAAAGACGTTTTGCTTTCAGCTAACGACCTAACTTGTCTCCCTAGTGCTGTTTGTGATGTCTTGCAGGATTTCGAGGATGTTTTTCCGGAGGAAGTACCCGCTGGTCTACCTCCCTTGCGCGGCATAGAACATCAGATTGACCTCATTCCAGGAGCATCACTTCCAAATCGAGCTCCCTACCGCACCAATCCTGAAGAAACAAAGGAGATAGAAAGGCAGGTACAAGAACTTTTAAGGAAAGGTTATGTTCGTGAAAGTTTAAGTCCTTGTGCTGTACCTATGATTTTGGTGCCTAAGAAAGATGCAACATGGCGAATGGTAATGGACTGTAGGCCCATCAATATTATAACCATTAGGTATCGTCATCCTATTCCTAGGTTAGATGATATGCTTGATGAATTGAGTGGCTCTACTGTTTTCTCTAAAATTGATTTGAGAAGTGGATACCATCAGATTAGGATGAAAGAAGGAGATGAATGGAAAACTGCTTTCAAAACAAAATTTGGGTTGTATGAGTGGTTAGTCATGCCTTTTGGGTTAACTAATGCACCAAGTACTTTCATGAGATTGATGAACCATGTTTTGAGAGCTTACATTGGCAAATTTGTTGTTGTGTACTTTGATGACATTCTAATCTATAGCAGATCCATTGAGGAACATATTGAACATCTAAAACAAGTGCTGAATGTGCTAAGGACAGAAAAATTATATGCTAACGTTGAGAAGTGCTCCTTTTGCACAAACAAGGTTGTTTTTCTTGGCTATGTTGTTTCAGGACAGGGAATTGAAGTGGATGAATCTAAGGTGGATGCAATCAAGAATTGGCCAACTCCAGTGAATGTAAGCCAAGTGAGAAGTTTTCATGGCCTTGCTGGTTTCTACAGGAGGTTTGTTAAAGATTTTAGTACAATTGCTGCACCTTTGAATGAATTGACAAAGAAAGGTATTCCTTTCAAATGGGGTGCACCACAAGAAGAAGCATTTCTTGAGCTTAAGAAACAATTAACTGAAGCACCTTTGCTGATTCTACCTGATTTCACTAAAATTTTTGAAATAGAATGTGATGCTAGTGGAATAGGTATTGGAGGTGTCTTAATGCAAGAAAGAAAACCAGTAGCATATTTTAGTGACAAGCTGAGTGGTGCGCAACTGAATTATTTTGTTTATGATAAAGAGTTGTATGCTTTGGTTAGAGTGCTTGAAACTTGGCAACATTACTTATGGCCTAAGGAATTTATTGTACATTCTGATCATGAGGCTTTGAAACATTTGAAAGGCCAAGCTAAACTGAATCGTAGGCATGCTAAGTGGGTTGAATTCATTGAAACTTTCCCATATGTTGTGAAGTACAAGAAAGGAAAGGAAAACATGGTTGCTGATGCTTTGTCCCGTAGGCATGTTCTTTTGACACAATTAGAAGTGAAGGTACCGGGACTTGAGAGCCTAAAAGAACTGTATTGCACTGATCATATATTTTCAGAACCATATGCAAAATGTAAAGATGGCAAAGGTTGGGATAAATACCATGTGCATGATGGGTTCCTTTTTAGGGCTAACAAACTGTGTGTTCCAGATTCCTCTGTTAGGCCCTTGTTGTTGCAGGAATCACATGCAGGAGGATTAATGGGACACTTTGGTCGTGAGAAGACATATGAGCTGTTGGCTGATCATTTTTATTGGCCAAAGATGAGGAAAGACGTTGAGAGATTTGTTCAGCGATGCATCACATGCCACAAAGCTAAGTCTAAACTGAACCCCCATGGTTTATATACTCCCCTACCAGTTCCAAATGCTCCTTGGGAAGATATTAGCATGGATTTTGTTTTAGGACTACCTAGGACTAAGAGGGGGAGGGATTCAGTTTTTGTTGTAGTTGATAGGTTCTCAAAAATGGCACACTTCATTCCGTGCCACAAGAACGACGATGCTTCACATGTTGCTGATTTGTTTTTCAGGGAAGTTGTTCGCTTGCATGGAATGCCGAGGAGCATTGTTTCAGATCGTGATGTGAAGTTCATGAGCTATTTTTGGAAAACATTATGGGCAAAGTTGGGAACCAAGCTGCTGTTTTCAACGACATGTCACCCACAAACTGATGGGCAAACAGAGGTGGTGAACCGCACACTCTCAGCCTTGCTGCGTACAATGATCAAGAAGAATTTGAAGGAGTGGGAAGAGTGTTTGCCACACGTGAAGTTTGCTTACAACAGAGCAGTTCACTCTACCACAAGCATGTGCCCATTTGAGGTGGTATATGGATTCAAACCACTTGCACCAATTGACTTGTTGCCTCTTCCATTACAAGAGAGATGTAACATGGAGGCTTCAAAGCGTGCTGCATATGTGAAGAAGATTCATGAGAAGACCAGAGAAGAGATAGAAAGGAAATCCAAGTACTATGCAGCTAAGGCAAACAAAAACCGCAAGAGGGTGACTTTTGAGCCCGGAGATCTGGTTTGGATACATTTGCGCAAAGATCGTTTTCCCGAGAAGCGCAAATCCAAGCTAATGCCTCGTGGAGATGGACCATTCAAAGTCTTGGCAAAGATCAATGACAATGCTTACAAGATCGAGCTTCCTGGAGACTATGCTGTGAGTCCAACATTCAACGTTGCTGATTTGTCTCCATGCTTCGATCAAGAGGGTCAAGAGTCGAGGACGACTCCTTTTGAAGAGGGCGAGGATGATGAGGACATCCCAGGTTCACCTCGTTTGTCATCCTCTCCTCATGATAAAACTCAGCTCTCAAATGAAGCTGCTACAAAGAAGACCTATTTGGGTCCCATGACAAGGAGCCGTGCAAAACATATAGAACAAGAGGTGAACGCGCTCCTAGCTGATCATACTTCAACTATCCATGAGAACTTTATACTGCTTAAATCATCTGTGCTGATTTTACTCAGGTACAATGTTGAGGACAACCAACAACTTTCAGCACATGAAGAAACAAATTCAGCTCATGAAGAAACAAGTTCTGAAGCCCATACAACAAGTTTGAAGAGAACAAGTTTCAACTCTGATGTAAACCATGTTTTGGTGACAAGGGCAACTAATTACACCTCAAGGAAGAATAGCAAGTCATCTCAACAATCTATTGTTGCATGCATAGTTCCAGAATTCGTCTCAGAACTTGCTGCATCATGCAACACAAATGTATGAGGTTCCAGCACGTGTGAGAGTACAAATTGGACAGCATTTGAAGTCTACTTTCAGGAAAATCAAACGGTGCAACATTTGGAGTCCTGAGTCAAAGGATATGAGAGTTCCAATGCAAGCTGTCCAGAGCATTTGATATGGGGTGTCCCGATCTTCTCAGTAAGCGGCGGTGGTGATGATGAAGATGATAGATAACTTGTATGTCGCCGATGAACTCTCCCTCGCTTGATCCCTGATGCCAATGCAAAAGGTCTCAACCCTTTGGATATTCACAACGTCACACACTTGCGCACGTAGCCGTCGACCACGAAACGGTATAATTGCAATATACTAATTCCCAATGGAACAGCAGATTACACTCAACTTGCAGTATATGATCTCCAGATCGATACGAATTGGAGATGAGGATTCAAGATGAATGCTTACAAGCAATCTCAAGAACTAGGGTTTATCTTAAACGTGGTCTAACCTTAACTAACTCTAGGGGACGGGTATTTATAGTCTAAAACGAGATCGAAGGGGTACACGGGTTGGACAGCCCAAAACCTGCGCGCAGGCAGAGCGGTACTACCGCTTATGGCAAGCGTACTACCGTGATAAGCGGTACTACCGCTTGTACAAATGTCAAGTGCCGTCCTTGTTCCGTTTGGTGTCCAGGAGATACCAGTACCGATTTCGTAAGCGGCAGTAGTGCGGTAGTCGGTGGCCGGTACTACCGTGAAGCGGTACTACCGCGATGGACGCGCGGTACTACCGCCCTGGGAACTCTGCAGGGTCTTCACTTCCAGGCCTTCCTCCTTTCCTTGCTGCAATGCCTCCTTGCTCCCTTGTGCCATGCCTTCCTCTCCAATGTACCTAACAATACATACACACAAGGATTTAGGCAGTATAAAGCTCTCATCAAAATGAATAGCATTATCAACTAAGAGAGAATTCACCTGTTGTTCTAGTAACTTAGCACGAGCTCTTGTACTTGGTCCAATCCTGAGTTCATCATTGGACGTCTTCGTTGCAGCAACAGGTTGTTCATCTTCATACGGTAGGGATGGAACCATAGTAGGAATGTCCTCATCATCCTCCCCCCCTTCAAAAGGCGTCGACCCCGACGCTCCAAGGTCATCGACAT
The DNA here is from genome assembly GCA_039707655.1 of Elymus sibiricus. NCBI lineage: Eukaryota > Viridiplantae > Streptophyta > Magnoliopsida > Poales > Poaceae > Elymus > Elymus sibiricus. Next base: position 172,687,766 of record CM077670.1, read on the forward strand.
CACATGGGGACAAATCAGCAATGTTGAAACTGTTGTTAACGCCACCAAAGTCAGCAATTGGAAGATCAATCGAGTAGGCATTGTCATTTATCTTGGCTAGCACCTTGTAAGGACCAGCACCACGCGGCCTAAGTTTAGAACGTCTCAGCTGTGGAAACCTGTCCTTGCGAAGATGCACCCAAACCATATCTCCAGGCTGGAACAAAACTTTCTTCCTTGATTGGTTTCGTGCAGCAGCAATGTGCTTGCCTGTCTTCTCAATAGCCTCTCGTGTCTTCTCATGAATCTTCTTCACATAATCTGCTCTGTTTGATGCCTCCATATTAATCCTCTCATGCAATGGAAGAGGCAGCAAATCTAGTGGTGTAATTGGTTTGAAGCCATACACCACGTCAAAAGGACAAAACTGGGTGGTAGTGTGCACATCCCTGTTATAGACGAACTCAACATGTGGCAAACACTCCTCCCACTCACGCAGATTTTTCTTGATCATAACTCGCAGCAATTGGGACAATGTTCGATTCACCACCTCCGTTTGACCATCAGTTTGTGGGTGACATGTAGTACTGAACAACAACTTCGTTCCTAGCTTTCCCCACAATGTCTTCCAGAAGTAGCTCATAAACTTCACGTCCCTATCAGAAACAATTGTCTTTGGCACTCCATGCAAGCGTACGATGTCTCTGAAAAACAGGTTAGCAATATGCGATGCATCGTCGCTTTTGTGGCATGCAATAAAATGTGCCATCTTAGAAAATCGATCCACTACCACAAATATAGAATCATGACCTCGTTTAGTGCGTGGCAAACCTAACACAAAATCCATACTTATATCTTCCCATGGGGTGGTAGGTGTAGGTAGTGGTGTATACAAACCGTGAGGCTTCAGTTTTGACTTGGACTTGTTACATGTAATGCAGCGCCGAACAAACCTGTACACATCACGCCTCATCTTGGGCCAATAAAAATGATCAGCGAGCATGAGCAATATCTTTTCACGCCCAAAGTGACCCATCAATCCTCCTGCATGTGATTCCTGCAACAATAGCAAACGGACGGACGATTCTGGAACACAAAGTTTGTTAGCTCGAAACAAGTATCTATCATGGATGTGGTATTTCTCCCATGCATTTCGAAGCAAACACAAACGATATGGTTCAGCAAAATCATGATCAGTTGCATACAAATCACACAAACTCTCTAAACCAGGAATTTGAACATCGAGATGTGTCAAGAGCATGTTCTTCCTAGAGAGAGCATTAGCAACAATGTTATCTTTTCCCTTCTTATGCTTAATGATATACGGAAAAGACTCAATAAACTCAACCCATTTAGCTAAGCGCCGATGCAGATTTGATTGAGCTTTCAAATATTTCAATGCTTCATGATCAGAATGTATGATAAATTCTTTTGGCCATAAATAATGTTGCCAAACCTCAAGAACTCTAACAAGCGCATACAATTCTTTATCATAAACAGGATAATTCAGTCTAGCACCAGAAAGTTTCTCGCTGAAATAAGCAATAGGTCGACCTTCTTGCATCAACACACCACCAATACCTATACCACTAGCATCACATTCAACTTCAAATTGTTTGGAAAAATCTGGTAGTGCAAGTAAGGGTGCAGAAGTAAGCAAACATTTCAGCTCGTCAAAAGCATGATCTTGGGCTGCGCCCCACACAAAAGACACACCTTTCTTCGTTAATTCATTCAATGGTGCAGCAATAGTACTAAAGTCTTTCACAAAACGGCGATAGAAACCAGCAAGACCGTGAAAACTTCGTACTTGACTAACATTCATGGGAGTAGGCCAATTTTGAATTGCGTCAATCTTAGATGAATCTACTTCTACCCCATGCTTAGATACAACGTATCCCAAAAATATCACTTTATCTTTTGCAAATGTGCACTTCTCAAGATTAGCATACAATTTATGATCACGCAACACTTGCAAAACCTGTCTAATATGATCACAATGTTCAGATTCATTGCGGCTGTAAATAAGTATATCATCAAAATATACAACCACAAAACGACCAATAAACTTTCTCAAAACATGATTCATTAATCTCATGAAGGTACTAGGTGCATTAGTAAGACCAAAAGGCATAACTAACCACTCATATAAACCAAATTTAGTTTTGAAAGCAGTTTTCCATTCATCCCCTTCCTTCATCCGAATTTGATGGTAACCACTACGCAAATCAATCTTAGAGAAAACAGCAGCACCACTCAATTCATCTAGCATATCCTCTAAGCGTGGAATAGGATGACGATATCGAATAGTGATGTTGTTAATAGCTCTACAATCTACGCACATGCGCCATGTACCATCTTTCTTAGGCACCAAAATAACAGGAACAACACAAGGACTAAGAGAAACACGAATATACCCTTTGTCTAGTAGTGCTTGCACTTGCTGCTGTATTTCCTTCGTTTCTTCGGGGTTGGTCCTGTATGGCGCTCGGTTGGGGAGGGTGGCGCCTGGTATGAGATCAATTTGGTGCTCAATTCCACGCAATGGTGGCAGCCCCGCTGGTACCTCCTCCGGAAACACATCGCCATATTCCTGCAAAACAGTAGACACACCAAGAGAAATAGGGTGCGTATCATGAGAAACTAAAACCTCGCCTTTGTACATAAGCACAAGAGGCAGGGCTGTAGGATCCTCTTGAAATTCTCTCATGTCTTCTTTGGTGGCTAACATAAGCAAACTAGGCACTCTCGCACTTTTCGTTATATTGTCACTCACGGCTATTACATTGTTCTCTCATGCAGGTGGCTGTTCGATATTCACGTCTGTTTTCTGACGAGACTCATTCACAATTTGTTGCGGTGACATAGGCTGTAGATTTATTGTCTTGCCCTGTAACTCCAAGTGATAAGTATTGGCACGGCCATTGTGTTGCACATGACGGTCATAGAGCCATGGCCGACCCAATAAAAGATGGCAAACTGTCATAGGCACCACATCAAACTCAATGGAATCCTTATATGGTCCTATCGCAAAATTTACGCGCACCATATGACTCACCTTCATCTCACCATTGTCACTCAACCATTGTACGTAATATGGAGTGGGGTGAGGGAAATATTTCAGATTCAGCTTGGCACATAACTCCTTGCTTGCAAGATTGCGGCAGCTACCTCCATCAATGATCACCTTGCAAGCTTTGTTGGGGCCAACTAGTGCTTTTGTTTGGAACAGATTGCAGTGCTGTGACTCAACATGTGGCTGCACACTAAGAGCACGCTGCGAGACAACAAGAGTAGGCGCGGACGAGGCAAAAGCATCTATGCCTTCTTCACGTGTGTACCCATCGCCATCGGAAGCATATGGATCAGCATCATCTCCAGTCTCATATTCATTGTCATCGTTCACAATCATCACTTTTCTGTTTGGGCACTCTCTCTTGAAGTGTCCCTTGCCTCCACATGTATGACATAGCATATCTCTATTACGGGTTGTAGACATATTGGAACCTGAGCTAGCAGCAGGAGCAGCAGGTTGCCTTGATTGTGAAACAGTGGGGGCTGGCTTGGTTGCAGAAGAAGAGGGGCGGTTGGCAGCGCCCTCACTAGGTGTGTAAGGGGGCGGCTGTGTTCTGTTGGAGAACCGCCCAGCTGTAGCATAACGGCCTTTAATTTGAGCTTCTTCGGCCAACTGGGACTCAGCTTCTCTTGCATGATGGAGCAGCTCGTTCATTGTATTGTATTGGTGATGCCTAACAATACCCTTGATGTTATATTTCAGCCCATGGAGAAAACGTTGCATAGTCATCTCAACAGATTCTCGAACTCGAGCACGCTGCATCAACATCTCCATCTCCATGTAATATGCATCAACCGTCATGGAACCTTGCTTCAATTGGGTCAATTTATCAAAAACTGTCCGCAAGTAATTAGTGGGAACAAAACGAGCTCGCATGATCTCCTTCATATTGCGCCATGTAAGACAGGTAACTCATTGTCTTCTCATCGTTCGCGCACAATGCTATCCCACCAACGTAAAGCATAACCATCAAATTCGGAGGAAGCAAGCTTGATCTTCCTATCTTCAGTGTAGTCATGCAAACGCCATAATTTCTCCATCTTGAGCTCCCAAGTGAGGTACTCCTCGACATCAGTGGAGCCTTCAAAGCTGGGAATTGTGAACTTAGGCTTGCCCAAGCCATCATCCTCCTGAGGTGGTACACGTCGAGCACCAGGTGGTGGTGGACGACCATTCCCGTGAAAGCCACGCCCACGGCCATTATTGCCCACCATGTTGTCATTGTCTCCATGAACACTATCAACATCTTCATGGCCATCATGTCGGCGTTGCTCAATAGCCAGACGCAGCCCATTGACTGAAGTTGTCAATTGATGTATGCTTGTTTGGAGATCATTGACTTGTGTTTGCATAGCATTGACGGTAGTGTCAGTGGCATCCACTTTCATTTGTATAGCTTGAACATCAGCATCAATATTGTCAGTGGATCTATTGATAACCCCTGTCAAATGATCGTGGAGAGCTTCATATTCCCTCCATGTAACAGTAGCATCACCAGTCTTTTTCTGCATCACATCAACATCACTAGAAGACATGATTAGTAGGTTAGTGCAAAAATCAAAATCTGTTTGGTGGCACACTCACAACTCACTCAAAAACTGACAAGAAAAGGAAATCTTACCATTCCAAAGTGAATAGGAATGCGTATCCATTCGGATGTATGACTAGTGCACGGATGTGATGAGGTGAATATCAGGGTATAAGAACAATCATACGACAAACCAGGGTATATGGTGGAGCTCGGTTGGGATACCTAACAACACCGAAGACAAGTCCTAGTGCTGATCGTGTGATACAAACACCCAAGGAAAACACACACGGTGGAGAAAAACGTGGCAAAGCAACTATAAAAACAGGATGTGTTGCAATGCACGAGAGAGACACTAGCAATGCGCAATGTAAACAGGCACAAGATTGCTCAATTCTACTAGTGCACAATCTGAATGTAACACAGTTCCACAAACTGCAAAAGATAATAACAATGTGCTGCCCTCTTTTCTTCTCTTTGCTTTCTCGCGGATTCGCCTTTTTTTTTTCAAACTGTCACGTGAACAGTACGTGAACAGTACAAACTCTTTCTCTGTCTTTTTTTGTTTTTTTTTTCAGCCCAGACTTGAGCAACAAACAACGAATCTGATCCTGCCAATCTCAGATGCACTAACCAAAAATCCTAACTGAGCAGCCCGTAGAGCACAAGAATATGCTAGTCTCAATAGGTAAGTTCCTATGCAAAGGAAAGATTGGCTTGTCTATGGCTCACAAAGGAAAGACTCGATGTAACTTGGACTGGAAAAAGGAAACTCAAAAGAAAACGCTAAAGGAAAACCCAACGAACACAAGAACCAGGACTACGACGAACACAAAAACAAAAAGACTCGGAGCAGAACAAAACCCTAGACGCCTAGTAGATGACTCGGATGAAAAAGTTACGCAAAAAGAAAGACACAACGACCAGCAACTAAAACCAATCGATGATGCAATCTAGGCTATGGCAAACTACTAAGAACCCTAATCTTTTTGTGAGGCTTTTTCTGGATAGGAGTAAACACAACTAATCTACGGATGATTTGGTGGATGCTTACCAAGGCAACACTGGAAATCTGATACCAAGATGATATGGGGTGTCCCGATCTTCTCAGTAAGCGGCGGTGGTGATGATGAAGATGATAGATAACTTGAATGTCGCCGATGAACTCTCCCTCGCTTGATCCCTGATGCCAATGCAAAAGGTCTCAACCCTTTGGATATTCACAACGTCACACACTTACGCACGTAGCCGTCGACCACGAAACGGTATAATTGCAATATACTAATTCCCAATGGAACAGCAGATTACACTCAACTTGCAGTATATGATCTCCAGATCGATACGAATTGGAGATGAGGATTCAAGATGAATGCTTACAAGCAATCTCAAGAACTAGGGTTTATCTTAAACGTGGTCTAACCTTAACTAACTCTAGGGGACGGGTATTTATAGTCTAAAACGAGATCGAAGGGGTACACGGGCTGGACAGCCCAAAACCTGCGCGCAGGCAGAGCGGTACTACCGCTTATGGCAAGCGGTACTACCGTGATAAGCGGTACTACCGCTTGTACAAATGTCAAGTGCCGTCCTTGTTCCGTTTGGTGTCCAGGAGATACCAGTACCGATTTCGTAAGCGGCAGTAGTGCGGTAGTCGGTGGCCGGTACTACCGTGAAGCGGTACTACCGCGATGGATGCGCGGTACTACCGCCCTGGGAACTCTGCAGGGTCTTCACTTCCAGGCCTTCCTCCTTTCCTTGCTGCAATGCCTCCTTGCTCCCTTGTGCCATGCCTTCCTCTCCAATGTACCTAACAATACATACACACAACGATTTAGGCAGTATAAAGCTCTCATCAAAATGAATAGCATTATCAACTAAGAGAGAATTCACCTGTTGTTCTAGTAACTTAGCACGAGCTCTTGTAGTTGGTCCAATCCTGAGTTCATCATTGGACGTCTTCGTTGCAGCAACAGGTTGTTCATCTTCATACGGTAGGGATGGAACCATAGTAGGGATATCCTCATCAGCATTAATTGCTGCGCGAGGCTCCATGTGTTTGCTCCCTTGACCAGCTGGTTACCACGAATTTTAGCCTCTCTTTTGGACTGGTTTCACACCTAAGCTAGGAGGGTTGTTCCTAGTATAAATACCCCTTCCCTCACTTCAGCCACAACTCTTTGGCAATTTGATTTCAGCATAGGTTAGCTAAGTGCAACCAGAATCTTGTTTGAGAGTTCACTTCCTCCTTAGCTCTTGTAATCTTGCCTTGTGAGAGGGTAAACTCACTTTGTGATTTTACAACAGTAGCCGTTGAGGCGGCGACCAGTTAGTGCTTCCAACTTCGTGCGTGGTTGCGTGGATTGGAATCCTAAGAGTGTGGTTAGGCGAATACTTGTCGCTGGTTGTTGCATATGCAGTAGCTAGCTTCGGTCTCGTCAGGTTGCACTAGTTATCCTTTACCCGACAGCGTTGTTGGCTGGGATCGAGGGATTTCTTCATACCCTTCAGGTGGCGTTGATTCGTTCCTCAAGCAGATCCTCCGTGAAGATCGGGCAACCCCGTATCAAGATGGCTCGTCGATAAGATCAAGTTACCCTGAAAGTTGTATTCACGGTCTGTCCCCCGATGTTGTACCCATAAAACGGCCCAAATTTTGCCATACAAATTCCGTTGGAGCTCCATGACCCGCCAAATCGATCACAATGAAAAGTTGTATGCGTCCATATCCCACTCGTCCGCTTCGACAACATTTCTGAGGCCAAATCCGGCTTGTAAAATTGAGTTTCGGATGATTTTATCTTTGGCGTGTACTCTGCCACCCTCTACCACCCTTCCGTTAGCTCAACAATGGCAGATATATGGGCAATAACGTATGGAACAATACACCGTCCTTTCATTGACGAACCAGAAAGACTACAGGTTCAGTCTGGACAGAAGGAGGAGGCTCTTTGTTTCATCGAAACCGAAGAATTCATGCTTCACATGTTCTATCACCCATCCCGCTACCACCCTCACTTTTTCACTAGCAGATGCATTATTCCTGGATGATAAAGTACGTAACAGCTCATCCTCATTATGTTTATGCACACGAAAAATTATAGGTTATTCTGAATGGTGCAAGATGGCTCGTCGATAAGATCAAGTTACCCTGAAAGTTGTATTCACGGTGTGTCCCCCGATGTTGTACCCATAAAACGGCCACAATTTTGCCATACAAACTCCGTTGGAGCTCCATGACCCGCCAAATCGATCACAATGAAAAGTTGTATGCGTCCATATCCCACTCGTCCGCTTCGATAACATTTCGGAGGCCAGATCCGGGTTGTAAAATTGAGTTTCGGATGATTTTATCTTTGGCGTGTACTCCGCCACCCTCTACCACCGTTTTGTGAGCTCACCCTCGGACAGATATATGGGCAATAACGTATGGAACAATACACCGTCTTTCCATTCACGAACCAGAAAGACTACTGGTTCAGTCTGGACAGAAGGAGGAGGTTCTTTGTTGCATCGAAACCAAAGAATTCATGCTTCACATGTTCTATCACCCATCCCGCTACCACCCTCACTTTTTCACCAGCAGATGCATTATTTCTGGATGATAAAGTACGTAACATGTCATCCACATTATGTTTATGTACACGGAAAATTATATGTCATTCTGAATGGTGCAAGATGGCTCGTCGATGCGATAAAGCTACCCTGAAAGTTGTATTCACGGTCTGTCCCCCGATGTTGTATCGATAAAACGGCCACAATTTGGCCATACAAACTCCGTTGGAGCTCCATGACCCTCCAAGTCGATCACAACGAAAAGTTGTATGCATCCATATCTGACTCGTCCGCTTCAACAACATTTCGGAGGCCAGATCCTGCTTGTAAAATTGAGTTTCGGATGATTTTATCTTTGGCGTGTACTCTGCCACCCTCTACCACCCTTCCGTGAGCTCACCCACGGACAGATATATGGGCAATAACGTATGGAACAATACACCATCCTTCCATTCATGAACCAGAAACTCTACAGCTTCAGTCTGGACAGAAGGAGGAGGCTCTTTGTTGCATCGAATCCGAAGAATTCTTGCTTCACATGTTCTATCACCCATCCTGCTACCACCCTCACTTTTTCACCAGCAAATGCATTATTCCTGGATGATAAAGTACGTAACAGCTCATCCTCATTATGTTTATGCACACGAAATATTATAGGTCATTCTGAATGGTGCAAGATGGCTCGTCGATGAGATCAAGTTACCCTGAAAGTTGTATTCACGGTCTGTCCCTCGATGTTGTACCCATAAAACGGCCACAATTTGGCCACACATACTCCGTTGGAGCTCCAAGACTCGCCAAATCGATCACAACAAAAAGTTGTATGCGCCCATATCCCACTCATCCGCTTCAACAACATTTCGGAGGCCAGATCCGGCTTGTAAAATTGAGTTTCGGATGATTTTATCTTTGGCTGTACTCTGCCACCCACTACCACCCTTCCGTGAGTTCAGCCACGGACAGATATCTGGGCAATAACGTATGGAACAATACACCATCCTTCCATTCACGAACCAGAAAGACTACAGGTTCAGTCCGGATAGAAGGAGGAGGCTCTTTGTTGCATCGAAACCGAAGAATTCATGATTCACATGTTCTATCACCCATCCTGCTACCACCCTCACTTTTTCACCAGCAGATGCATTATTCCTGGATGATAAAGTACGTAACAGCTCATCCTCATTATGTTTATGCACACGAAAAATTATATGTCATTCTGAATGGTGCAAGATGGCTCGTCGATGAGATCAAGTTACCCTGAAAGTTGTATTCACGGTCTGTCCCCCGATGTTGTACCCATAATACGGCCACAATTTGGCCATACATACACCGTTGGAGCTCCATGACCCGCCAAATCGATTACAACGAAAATTTGTATGCGTCCATATCCCAGTCGTCCGCTTCGACAACATTTCGGAGGCAAGATCCGGCTTGTAAAATTGAGTTTCGGATGATTTTATCTTTGGCGTGTACTCTGCCACCCTCTACCACCCTTCCGTGAGCTCAACCACGCACAGATATATGGGCAATAACGTATGGAACAATACACCGTCGTTCCATTCACGAACCAGAAAGACTACAGGTTCAGTCTTGACAGAAGGAGGAGGCTCTTTGTTTCATCGAAACCGAAGAATTCATGCTTCACATGTTCTATCACCCATCCCGCTACCGCCCTCACTTTTTCACTAGCAGATGCATTATTCCTGGTTGATAAAGTACGTAACAGCTCATCCTCATTATGTTTATGCACACGAAAAATTATAGGTTATTCTGAATGGTGCAAGATGGCTCGTCGATGAGATCAAGTTACCCTGAAAGTTGTATTCACGGTCTGTCTCCCGATGTTGTACCCATAAAACGGCCACAATTTTGCCATACAAACTCCGTTGGAGCTCCATGACCCGCCAAATCGATCACAATGAAAAGTTGTATGCGTCCTGATGCGGAGCATCCTACGGACATCACCATGTCAAGAGTCCATTTGGCAAGTGACACGTGCGACATCTACTTCGCATACACAAAGGTGAATCATCTCCTTTATGCGTGTTCACTTGACCCCTTCGAGGATGGTATACTACTTGATATTCCTCTCGTGTGCATGCATAGGTATTGTCGGAACTTCACGGATGACGAGGAGGAGTACAAGCGCCAAGGAACACCTACACCATCTGCGAGGGAAGCGTGGAAGGAAAGACGGAAGAAGACGGAGCTGCAGCGAAGCTACAGCCACCGGACGTCCGACGATCCACCGGACGTCCGACGCGACCACGCCCAGGCACGCTACAGCGGCCGGACGACTGACGAGACGCCGGACGTCCGACAACCCCCAGCGACCGGACGACCGACCATGTCCGGAAATCCGGCAACACTTGTCTAGAGAAGAAACGTCGGAAGTCCGACGCCCTCCGGACGTCCGGACCCCCGAGAGCGACCGGACGACCGACAACTGTCGGATGTCCGACCCTGCCTGTGCGCAGACGGGCCTTTGGCCTTGTATCCCTCTCCCACTTACTCCTTCGTGGCTTAGACTATAAATAGACCTTCTCCTCCCCATTTCTAGGGTTAGCAAAGTGATAGCTCATTCATAGGTGAGCTTTGCTCCTTTACCACTCCTCCTCTTGAGAGAGAGAGAGAGAGAGACCACTCCATTGGAGTTCAAGACCTCCATTGGAGAAGATCCCAAGGGATTCAAGACCCCCATCGTGGGAAGGATCATCTAGATCATCAAGACCTCAACTCCTCACGGATTGGGATGAACTAGCTACCGTTTGTATCGTCCTTTGTTGGATTTGGATCGTGTATCTCTCCGTATGTATGTGGATTTAGCACATGTGTGATTGTGTCTTGTCTATTTGAGTGTTTCCTCTCGTTTTCCCCTCTTGTGTTCTTCGTGTTCTTCGCGGGATCCGCTCCAATCGTGCAAGATCGACACCGTTAGGGTTCCACCCTACATCATCTTGGTATCATGAGCCACGTTGATCATGAATTTGGAGCCATCCCCTTCGTTTTCTAGCCTGATTTTGCTTTGTTTCGTACTAAATTCGAAAATCCCCACCAAAAATAGCCCCCAAAATTTTTGTGATTTGTTGGTTTGATGAAGTTTTGTTGATTTTGATCCGTGAATTCGTTGTGTTTCAAGTGGATCTAGCCTTCCCCATCTTTTTCCCCATTTCCATCCACGAAATCTTCCCAATTTTGACACCGTAATCCCCAATTTCCGCCCAAAATCACGTCCCGGATCTGAAATCCCGAGTTGACCCAGACTCGTCGGACGTCCGACACTTTTCCGGACGTCCGGAGCACCCGGAACCACCGGAAGTCCGGTACTTACCGGAAATCCGACACCCCGAAACAGAGAAGAATTCTCGGAAGTCCGGTAATTCTCGGACGTCCGGTCCCTGTGAAAACTGACTCGGCTGACATTTTATCTTGGCCATAACTAATTCATCCGGAGTCCGATTTTGACATTCTTTAGCTCGTTTTGTAGCTATTGACATCCCCATCCCACAAAAATACCACCATCATCATTTGACTCCATCAAATGTTCAGAAATTTGGCACGTTTGCCTAGGCCCTCCACCATATCATCCGCCATCCACCATCCACCATAGTCTTCCGCAACCTAACCCATTGTGATCCATATAGCATTTGTGGTTGCTTGATTAGTGACTTGGGTCTCCTAAGGTGTTTCGGCTACTTAGGGACAGTTACTACTCCATCCACCATACGTTCCGCATGACCACCCACCATACCTCTACCGCTACATTAACCCATTTGACATTTGCGTTTGAGATTTTGAGTTCGAGGTTTTTCCGTTTCCTAAGGTGTTTCGGCTAATTAGGAACGGTTCGACATCGAGAACACCGCCACTCATCATCGCCACGAGGGCGTCATCGACATTGCCACTTCACCATTTTGACACCATCAACCGTAAGCAAGGGACGGTAACTTCGACGACACCATTGTATATTTCCCTTGCCATTGCATTGTTAACCCCTAGCCCATTTTGCGTGACTTGCCTATCGAGATTAGCCTTTGAGTATTGCCGGCAACGTTACTTGTGCACATTAGTGATCATTGACCCGCACCTTCCATTGCATACATACATCATATTGGTATCATCTTGGTATCATAGTATCACCTCTTGTGTCACAAGTTTGTTCCCGCATATACACACTTGCTATCTTGGTTTGTGCATAAGTGGCCATATCAAAAAAAAGAAAAAAAAAGAAAGAGAAAGCAAAGAGCTTGTGAGCAATAGCCATAGCATCATACCACATTGCATATAAAACTGCCATCATTGATCATCTTGGATCATCGTGTGAGAAACACCGGGAACCATACATACATAGCATACTTGGGATAGAGAGTCGATACGTTTTGTCTTCCCTAGGGTGTGCACAAGTTTCGTATCCGCCTATTGAGCAATCGTGCTAGCGTCTCTCTAGAGTTGTGCAACACGAGCGTTTTCCGTGGATAACACATTTTGAGCTCATTCCTTGGTTGCACGATCCCATTTATCTATCCGTGTGTGCGTTTCCGTGTGCCATTCATTGCTATTGGTCTACTTGTTTCATTTGCGAATTTATGAATGTCTTTCAACATTATTGACTCTTGCTAACAATTGCATAAATTTTGTGCCACTATCCTCACCAAGCTACTCCATAAGCCTTATTGTGTAGGTGTGAGAATAGACAAGATCCGGTACCAATTGTGCTACTTCCATAATACCATATTGGGTGATCATTGATCCATCTTCAACATTGGATAAGGTACATTTGGTCTAGTTCTTTCCTTTCTTCCACTCACATTTTTGCTTGAGCATAATGGATAGGCAAAGCACATCTACTTCGGTCTACACCAACAACGACGAGTTCGATGCCACGAAAAACTTCATCGACGCCAAGATGCAAGCTCACAAGGAGGAGCTCATAGCCCTCATCAAGACCGCCAAGAGGTCTCCCTCATCTTCGAGAAGACGCTCAAGTGCACATGCTTCCGAGCTACCATCTCCGGCCAGGTCACATCGGCATCGACACCATCACCGTCAAGAACGTGAAGGTCAAGAGCTCAACACCAACCACCGCTCTACGACTTCACCATCTACCTTGGCATCTTCGCCAAGCAACTTCACGGCATCTTCGCCTTTGGATATGCGGCATCTTCGCCAACACGTACCTCAAGCAAAGCTCCCCAAGCTCAAGTCCGCGACTTCCACGAGCTACTACGACCTCGACACCGACTACGAGCTTCCTTTCTATGGGACTCAAGACCCCGAGGAGTATCTCGAGTGGGAACGCAAGACGGATGACTACCTCAAGCTACATCAAGTCCCCTCCGAAGATCAAGTGAAGTGCGCCACAAGTACCTTCCACGACTACGCGTCGACATGGTGGCTTCACACACCTTCGAAGAGCTTCAACATGAGTTGGCCCAAGACGAAGAAAGCGATGCGGCGAGAATTTTTGCCTTCCACCTACACGGAACATCTTCGACGCCAATTGGAGAACACCATCCAAGGATCCAAGTCCATCGACGAGTACTTCAAGGAGATGAAGAAAGCCTTGCGACGAGCCGGTGTGGACGACCCCATTTCGATGAAGTTCCACTTCATGATGGGATTGAACAATGACATCTCCAAGACTATCTTCCTCGACAACTACAAGTCCCTCGACGACAACTACTTTGGTGCTCTCAAGGCGGAACAAGAACTTAAGAAGGCCAAGGCTTCTCCACCCCACGCACACTTCGTGACGACCAAGCTCCACGACAACGAGCATGAGGATAGTACCACCAAGATGTCCAAGCCCGACGAGCTCCAAGACGATGCTCCCAAGTTTGACTTCACTGCCATCCCTCTTTGTGGCATTGATGATGCCGAGTCTACCTCGACTCTTTTTGAAGAAGGCGCGGCGACGACTACGACTACGGCGCAACTCAAGGATCAAGATTTGGAGGCGAGCGACAAGGTGGCGAGCAAGGATGAGGCTTCCATCTTTGGAGGCGAGAGTGATGATGTGCCATCTTCGGCCTTCATCCACGACGACGGCGACGATGACTTGAGCGACTTATGCCACCATATTGAGAGTGAGAGTGACTTCACCACTAGCCCCATATATGATGAGATGACCCACTTCCCATGTGAGGAGAGCCACCACCACCACCACCACTTGAGTGATTTGAGTGACTCCGCCATATGTGACATTGAGTACACCTATTTTGAGGGAGTGAGTGAGCCACCACATAGAGAGAGTGAGATAGTTGATAGGTCTTGTGAGGCCATTTGCATTGCTAACAACTTGACCTCTACCTATATTGTGTCTTCTCATTTGGTGCTAGGTCCTATATATGATGACGCGCCGATCCCCGACGACTTCGTCCTTCCTTTGGACAAGACGATGGCCATGGTGGAATATGATGCACCCCCCACATGGTTCCATCACGATGATGATGACCACGAGTTGGCCCTTGCCACCTCACCTACACCACATGAGTGGAATGAGAAAGGTAACATAGGTGAAGGTGATGCTCTTGTCCCACTAGTGGACATTGATTTCTTGCATGATGTCGATCCTCCTATTACCATGCTTCATACTAGTATGATTTCCCCATGCGATGATTTACCAATTTATGATGAGTTTGATGATTGCCATGTGGAGTCTATTAGTTGTGATGCCATGTTGCATAGAATTTCTTGTGATAATTCTCTCGGTCACATCATGTTTGACAACCCGCTTGACTTGTCATATGCTATGCATGAGATCAACCATATGTCCCATTTGCAATCTCATCGTAGTAACTATGCGTATGCCATTAAATTGAACCCAATTTGCACTTATGGCATAGATGACAAGCCCATGGTTATTGGCATTTGCTTTTCTTGTGACGATATTGATATGCTCCCTTTGCATCATTTTTCTCATATGCCCTGCCATGACCACCTAGCTTCGGCTTTGCTTTGTTTTGGATGTTGTTCATATTCTCCATATGATGTTTCCACTATTGCTCATGAGGAGACCCCCATAGTTTCCTCATACATGTTAGGAGATTTTGATCCATCCTATGAATTGCATGATCCCAATAATTGCGTGCACAATATTCTCCCCATGAATGAATTTGATCTTGCTGTGCCATATACTTGCATGCTAAATTTGTGTCCCCATCGTGTTATACATAACAACTATTCTTTCATGATGGATGACATGTTCATATACCATGCCTCAAATTTCTTTGAGCATTGCTTGTTTTGTGCTAACTCTCACGTGCACATACACATCATGATGTATGATGTGTACCTTTATCACGAACACACTTTGTTTCGTTTGTCCCCATGTTGTGTAGGTACACATGCTTCCTCGTCGACCTCGCAAGCGCAAGAGTTGATGAAACGAGCTCTAGAGAGCAATGATGATTTGGGATCCCGTGGATTTTCATTCCCACCGCTCCCATCGCGCAATGACTTCGCGCATTTCTTCTACATGGCCCTCACATGGTTATGGGTTATTGTCCATTACATATTCTATGCCCATATTGCCATGTTCACTTTGCATGATATGCTCAATTCCATTTGGATGACATGCTTGGGTGACCCATGCTTTGCATTACACATGATGATTGATTCTCCTACTTGTATGTGTATTTGCAAGCTTGGTGGAGATATTGCTTGTTCTTGCCATGTTTCCTTTGTGACCCATACCTATGATGATACTTTAACCATGCTTTGTGTTCGTGCTTGCGATATGTCATGTGCATTGCTTGTGCCTACTATTTGCTCACATGGCATGATTGCCATGATTTCCTCTAGTGTGTTGCATCTTCGCTCCACTAGTTTGCATGACATGATTACTATGACTGCTTGCCTTGTTGCATCACCGGTGATTCATACTTGCTCGTTTCATGCGGTTGATGACAACCATTGCCATGCTTTACACATGATTGATATTGCTTCTTGTCATATATCTCCATATGTTGCATCTCTCATGCTAGATGATTTGCCATGTCTTGAGTACAACAATGCTTTTAGTCTTGCTAATGAGATCGCCCCCATAGCTTTCTCCCATATGTTTGGAGCTTTTGCCATCTTTCATGTGAAGCATGCTTGTCTTCCTTCTTTGCACCATATGCATAGTGCCATGAACATTAAGATTGTTGCTTCATATTATTCATGCACTTTTGCTACTAATGCTTATGTGCTAGAGAAGAGAACCATCATGATGGATGATGTGTTTATCTACCGTGCACATACGTTCTTTGCTTGGTTGTGTGCATGTGTAGGATACTTCGACATCGTGTCAACTTCCACTTCCTGTGAGTTGACCATCCGAGCTCTTGAGAGCGAGCCTAGTACACTTTCGACCGACTCGCTTTTACATCACACTTGCTTGTGCTTCGGCATTGTGAAGGACGCACAAGGACACACTTTTCAGGTGACATCCTTCTTGAGCATGGATATTGTGCATCATACTACTTGTGTTGCTTGCACCATGAGACTTATTGGTCATCTTGGACCACTTGATTGCGCACATGTTCGAGATCTTGCTTCGACTTGTCATTGTCACCTTTCCATGCCTCATGACATATATGCCTTGTGTGTTGCATCCAACTTGTTGCCTACTCGCTCCTATAATATACTTGGTTGCAACAATGTCATCACTCCACATATGCCATGTCCCATTAATTGTCACGTGATTGACTTGATTGCTTCACACATGATGAACAATTGCTATTTTTATTGTGTTGAGTGCCACACTATCTTCACTACACCATATGCACATTATAATTGGATTGTCTTGCACTTGACCCATGTGTTTAGACATCTCACCTTATTTGGTGTTGTGAATGATTCTTATGCATACCATAGACCATTTGTTGAGCGCTTTGTGCATGCTTGCTATGACATTGAGGTAGATGCTTGCTCTCTTATCACACATATTTGCATCTCTACCTCCCATTTACATGCTTGTTTCCATGATGCCTTTGTGTGTGCTCAATTGATATGCTTACATGACATGCCACTATCCTTTGTCACACCATATGATATGCATGATGACGACACTTGTTGGGTAAATCACCTCTTGAATGCTTGGTTTTGCACTAACGCTAACCACATTTGTTTTTCCAAGTGTTTGTTATCCTTGCTCCTTTTGAAGGAATCACAAGATGGTGCGACATTGGAGTGTGCCCATTTCGAGCTTCAAGATGAAGAGTGTTTGGTGATCGTCCACTTCTACACGGCGACGTCATCTCTTTCCCATGGTGATTTGGTTTTCGATCCGAGGACGGATCTTTTCCAAGGGGGAGGGGATGATGCGGAGCATCCTACGGACATCACCATGTCAAGAGTCCGTTTGGCAAGTGACACGTGCGACATCTACTTCGCATACACAAAGGTGAATCATCTCCTTTATGCGTGTTCACTTGACCCCTTCGAGGATGGTATACTACTTGACATTCCTCTCGTGTGCATGCATAGGTATTGTCGGAACTTCACGGATGACGAGGAGGAGTACAAGCGCCAAGGAACGCCTACACCATCCGCGAGGGAAGCGTGGAAGCAAAGACGGAAGAAGACGGAGCTGCAGCGAAGCTACAGCCACCGGACGTCTGACGATCCACCGGACGTCCGACGCGACCACGCCCAGGCCACCTAGAAGATCCGCAGCCGATGCACGCTACAGCGGCCGGACGACCGACGAGACGCCGGACGTCCGACAACCCCCAGCGACCGGACGACCGACCATGTCCGGAAATCCGGCAACACTTGTCCAGAGAAGAAACGTCGGAAGTCCGACGCCCTCCGGACGTCCCGACCCCCGAGAGCGACCGGACGATCGACAACTATCGGATGTCTGACCCTGCCTGTGCGCAGACGGGCCTTTGGCCTTGTATCCCTCTCCCACTTACCCCTTCGTGGCTTAGACTATAAATAGACCTTCTCCTCCCCATTTCTAGGGTTAGCAAAGTGATAGCTCATTCATAGGTGAGCTTTGCTCCTTTACCACTCCTCCTCTTGAGAGAGAGAGAGACCACTCCATTGGAGTTCAAGACCTCCATCGGAGAAGATCCCAAGGGATTCAAGACCCCCATCATGGGAAGGATCGTCTAGATCATCAAGACCTCAACTCCTCACGGATTGGGATGAACTAGCTACCGTTTGTATCGTCCTTTGTTGGATTTGGATCGTGTATCTATCCGTATGTATGTCGATTTAGCACATGTGTGATTGTGTCTTGTCTATTTGAGTGTTTCCTCTCGTTTTCCCCTCTCGTGTTCTGCGTGTTCTTCGCGGGATCCGCTCCAATCGTGAAAGATCGACATCGTTAGGGTTCCACCCTACATCACGTCCATATCCCACTCGTCCGCTTCGATAACATTTCGGAGGCCAGATCCGGGTTGTAAAATTGAGTTTCGGATGATTTTATCTTTGGCGTGTACTCTGCCACCCTCTACCACCGTTTCGTGAGCTCACCCACGGACAGATATATGGGCAATAACGTATGGAACAATACACCGTCTTTCCATTCACGAAACAGAAAGACTACTGGTTCAGTCTGGACAGAAGGAGGAGGTTCTTTGTTGCATCGAAACCAAAGAATTCATGCTTCACATGTTCTATCACCCATCCCGCTACCACCCTCACTTTTTCACCAGCAGATGCATTATTTCTGGATGATAAAGTACGTAACATGTCATCCACATTATGTTTATGCACACAGAAAATTATATGTCATTCTGAAAGGTGCAAGATGGCTCGTCGTTGTATCGATAAAACGGGCACAAATTGGCCATACAAACTCCGTTGGAGCTCCATGACCCGCCAAGTCGATCACAACAAAAAGTTGTATGCATCCATATCCGACTCGTCCGCTTCGACAACATTTCGGAGGCCAGATCCGGCTAGTAAAATTGAGTTTCGGATGATTTTATCTTTGGCGTGTAGTCTGCCACCCTGTACCACCCTTCGTGAGCTCACCCACGGACAGATATGTGGGCAATAACGTATGGAACAATACACCATCCTTCCATTCATGAACCAGAAACTCTACAGGTTCAGTCTGGACAGAAGGAGGAGGCTCTTTGTTGCATCGAATCCGAAGAATTCTTGCTTCACATGTTCTATCACCCATCCTGCTACCACCCTCACTTTTTCACTTGCAGATGCTTTATTCCTGGATGATAAAGTATGTAACAGCTCATCCTCATTATGTTTATGCACACGAAAAATTATAGGTCATTCTGAATGGTGCAAGATGGCTCGTCGATGAGATCAAGTTACCCTGAAAGTTGTATTCACGGTCTGTCCCCCCGATGTTGTACCCATAATACGGCCACAATTTGGCCATACAAACTCCGTTGGAGCTCCATGACCCGCCAAATCGATCACAATGAAAAGTTGTATGCGTCCATAGCCCACTCGTCCGCTTCGACAACATTTCGGAGGCAAGATCCGGCTTGTAAAATTGAGTTTCGGATGATTTTATCTTTGGCGTGTACTCTGCCACCCTCTACCACCCTTTCGTGAGCTCAACCACGGACAGATATATGGGCAATAACGTAAGGAGCAATACACCATACTTCCATTCACGAACCAGAAAGACTACAGGTTCAGTCTGGACAGAAGGAGGAGGCTCTTTGTTGCATCGAAACCGAAGAATTCATGTTTCACATTCTATCACCCATCCCGCAACCACCCTCACTTTTTCACTAGCAGATGCATTATTCCTGGATGATAAAGTACGTAACAGCTCATCCTCATTATGTTTATGCACACGAAAAATTATAGGTCATTCTGAATGGTGCAAGATGGCTCATCGATGAGATCAAGTTACCCTGAAAGTTGTATTCACGGTCTGTCCCCCGATGTTGTACCCATAAAACGGCCCAAATTTTGCCATAAAAACTCCGTTGGAGCTCCATGACCCGTAAAATCGATCACAATGAAAAGTCGTATGGGTCCATATCCCACTCGTCCGCTTCGACAACATTTCGGAGGCCAGATCCGGCTTGTAAAATAGATTTTCGCACGATTTTATCTTTGGCGTGTACTCTGCCACCCTCAACCACCCTTTCGTGAGCTCACCCATGGACAGATATATGAGCAATAACATATGGAACAATACACCGTCCTTCCATTCACGAACCAGAAAGACTACAGGTTCAGTCTGGACAGAAGGAGGAGGCTCTTTGTTGCATCGAATCCGAAGAATTCATGCTTCACATGTTCTATCACCCATCCAGCTACCACCCTCACTTTTTCACCATCAGATGCATTATTCCTGGATGATAAAGTACGTAACAGCTCATCCTCATTATGTTTATGCACACAAAAAATTATAGGTCATTCTCAATGGTGCAAGATGGCTCGCCGATGAGATCAAGTTGCCCTGGAAGTTGTATTCACGGTCTGTCCCCCGATGTTGTACCATAAAACGGCCACAATTTGGCCTTACAAACTCCGTTGGAGCTCCATGACCCGCCAAATCGATCACAACGAAAAGTTGTATGCGTCCATATCCCACTCGTCCGCTTTGACAACATTTCGGAGGCCAGATCCGGCTTGTAAAATTGAGTTTCGGATGATTTTATCTTTGGCATTTACTCTGCCAGCCTCTACCACCCTTCCGTGAGCTCAACCATGGACAGATGTATGGGCAATAACGTATGGAACAATACACCGTCCTTCCATTCATGAACCAGAAAGACTACAGGTTCAGTCTGGACAGAAGGAGGAGGCTCTTTCTTGCATCGAAACCGAAGAATACGTGCTTCACATGTTCTATCACCCATCCCGCTACCACCCTCACTTTTTCACCAACAGATGCATTATTCCTGGATGATAAAGTACGTAACATCTCATCCACATTATGTTTATGCACACGAAAAATTATATGTCATTCTGAATGGTGCAAGATGGCTCGTTGATGCGATCAAGTTACCCTGAAAGTAGTATTCTCGGTCTGTCCCCCGATGTTGTATCCATAAAATGGCCATAATTTTGCCATACACACTCCGTTGGAGCTCCATGACCCACCAAATCGATCACAAAAAAAGTTGAATGCGCCCATATCTCACTCGTCCGCTTCAACAACATTTCGGAGGCCAGATCCGGCTTGTAAAATTGAGTTTCGGATGATTTTATCTTTGTCGTGTGCTCTGCCACCCTCTACCAGCCTTCCGTGAGCTCACCCACGGACAGATATATGGGCAATAACGTATGGAACAATACACCATCCTTCCATTCACGAACCAGAAAGACTACAGGTTCAGTCTGGACAGAAGGAGGAGGCTCTTTGTTGCATCGAAACCGATGAATTCATGCTTCACATGTTCTATCACCCATCCCGCTACCACCCTCACTTTTTCACCAGCAGATGCATTATTCCTGGATGATAAAGTACGTAACATCTCATCCACATTATGTTTATGCACACGAAAAATTATTTGTCATTCTGAATGGTGCAAGATGGTTTGTCGATGCGATAAAGTTACCCTGAAAGTTGTATTCACGGTTTGTCCCGCGATGTTGTATCCATAAAACGGCCACAATTTGGCCATACAAACTTCGTTGGAGCTCCATGACCCGCCAAGTCGATCACAACGAAAAGTTGTCTGCGTCCATATCTGACTCGTCCGCTTCGACAACATTTCGTAGGCCAGATCCGGCTTGTAAAATTGAGTTTCGGATGATTTTATCTTTGGCGTGTACTCTGCCACCCTCTACCACCCTTCCGTGAGCTCACCCACGGACAGATATATGGGCAATATCGTATGGAACAATACACCATTCTTCCATTCACGAACCAGAAAGACTACAGGTTCAGTCTGGACAGAAGGCGGAGGCTCTTTGTTGCATCGAAACCGAAGAATTCATGCTTCACATGTTCTATCACCCATCCTGCTACCACCCTCACTTTTTTACCAGCAGATGCATTATTCCTGGATGATAAAGTACGTAACAGCTCATGCTCGTTATGTTTATGCACACGAAAAATTATAGGTCATTCTGAATGGTGCAAGATGGCTCGTCGATGAGATCAAGTTACCCTGAAAGTTGTATTCACGGTCTGTCCCCCGATGTTGTACCCATAAAACGGCCACAATTTGGCCATACAAACTCCGTTGGTGCTCCATGAGCCGCCAAATCGATCACAACGAAAAGTTGTATGCGTCCATATCCCACTCGTCCGCTTCGACTACATTTCGGAGGCCAGATCCGGCTTGTAAAATTGAGTTTCGGATGATTTTATCTTTGGCGTGTACTGATGAGGACATCCCAGGTTCACCTCGTTTGTCATCCTCTCCTCATGATAAAACTCAGCTCTCAAATGAAGCTGCTACAAAGAAGACCTATTTGGGTCCCATGACAAGGAGCCGTGCCAAACATATAGAACAAGAGGTGAACGCGCTCCTAGCTGATCATACTTCAACTATCCATGAGAACTTTATACTGCCTAAATCATCTGTGCTGATTTTACTCAGGTACAATGTTGAGGACAACCAACAACTTTCAGCACATGAAGAAACAAATTCAGCTCATGAAGAAACAAGTTCTGAAGCCCATACAACAAGTTTGAAGAGAACAAGTTTCAACTCTGATGTAAACCATGTTTTGGTGACAAGGGCAACTAATTACACCTCAAGGAAGAATAGCAAGCCATCTCAACAATCTATTGTTGCATGCATAGTTCCAGAATTCGTCTCAGAACTTGCTGCATCATGCAACACAAATATATGAGGTTTCAGCACGTATGAGAGTACAAATTGGACAGCATTTGAAGTCTACTTTCAGGAAAATCAAACGGTGCAACCTTTGGAGTCCTGAGTCAAAGGATATGAGAGTTCCAATGCAAGCTGTCCAGAGCATTAATTGCTGCGCGAGGCTCCATGTGTTTGCTCCCTTGACCAGCTGGTTACCACGAATTTGAGCCTCTCTTTTGGACTGGTTTCACACCTAAGCTAGGAGGGTTGTTCCTAGTATAAATACCCCTTCCCTCACTTCAGCCACAACTCTTTGGCAATTTGATTTCAGCATAGGTTAGCTAAGTGCAACCAGAATCTTGTTTGAGAGTTCACTTCCTCCTTAGCTCTTGTAATCTTGCCTTGTGAGAGGGTAAACTCACTTTGTGATTTTACAACAGTAGCCGTTGAGGCGGCGACCAGTTCCTGCTTCCAACTTCGTGCGTGGTTGCGTGGATTGGAATCCTAAGAGTGTGGTTGGGAGAATACTTGTTGCTGGTTGTTGCATATGCAGTAGCTAGCTTCGGTCTCGTCAGGTTGCACTAGTTATCCTTTACCCGACAACGTTGTTTGCTGGGATCGAGGGTTTCCTTCGTACCCTTCAGGTGGCGTTGATTCGTTCCTCAAGCAGATCCTCCGTGAAGATCGGGCAACCCCGTATCATGTACTCTGCCACCCTCTACCACCCTTTCGTGAGCTCAACCACGTACAGATATATGGGCAATAACGTATGGAACAATACACCATACTTCCATTCACGAACCAGAAAGACTACAGGTTCAGTCTGGACAGAAGGAGGAGGCTCTTTGTTGCATCGAAACCGAAGAATTCATGGTTCACATTCTATCACCCATCCCGCTACCACCCTCACTTTTTCACTAGCAGATGCATTATTCCTGGAGGATAAAGTACGTAACAGCTCATCCTCATTATGTTTATGCACACGAAAAATTATAGGTCATTCTGAATGGTGCAAGATGGCTCGTCGATGAGATCAAGTTACCCTGAAAGTTGTATTCACGGTTTGTCCCCCGATGTTGAACCCATAAAACGGCCCAAATTTTGCCATACAAACTCTGTTGGAGCTCCGTGAGCCGTAAACTCGATCACAATGAAAAGTTGTATGCGTCCATATCCCACTCGTCCGCTTGGACAACATTTCGGAGGCCAGATCCGGCTTCTAAAATAGATTTTCGCATGATTTTATCTTTGGCGTGTACTCTGCCACCCTCAACCACCCTTTCGTGAGCTCACCCACGGACAGACGTATGGAACAATACACCGTCCTTCCATTCACGAACCAGAAAGACTACTGGTTCAGTCTGGACAGAAGGAGGAGGCTCTTTGTTGCATCGAAACCAAAGAATTCATGCTTCACATGTTCTATCACCCATCCCGCTACCGCCCTCACTTTTTCACCAGCAGTTGCATTATTCCTGGATGATAAAGTACGTGGCATCTCATCCACATTTTGTTTATGCACACGAAAAATTATTTGTCATTCTGAATGGTGCAAGATGGCTTGTCGATGCGATAAAGTTACCCTAAAAGTTGTATTCATGGTCTGTCCCCCGATGTTGTATCCATAAATCGGCCACAATTTGGCCATACAAACTCCGTTGGAGCTCCATGACCCGCCAAGTCGATCACAACGAAAAGTTGTATGCGTCCATATCCGACTCGTCCGCTTCGACAACATTTCGTAGGCCAGATCCGGCTTGTAAAATTGAGTTTCGGATGATTTTATCTTTGGCGTGTACTCTGCCACCCTCTACCACCCTTTCGTGAGCTCACCCACGGACAGATATATGGGCAATAACGTATGTAACAATACACTGTCCTTCCATTCACGAACCAGAAAGACTACTGGTTCAGTCTGGACAGAAGGAGGAGGCTCTTTGTTGCATCGAAACCAAAGAATTCATGCTTCACATGTTCTATCACCCATCCCGCTACCGCCCTCACTTTTTCACCAGCAGATGCATTATTCCTGGATGATAAAGTACGTAACATGTCATCCACATTATGTTTATGCACACGGAAAATTATATGTCATTCTGAATGGTGCAAGATGGCTCGTCGATGCGATAAAGCAACCCTGAAAGTTGTATTCACGGTCTGTCCCCCGATGTTGTATACATAAAACGGCCACAATTTGGCCGTACAACATCCGTTGGAGCTCCATGACCCGTCAAGTCGATCACAACGAAAAGTTGTATGCGTCCATATCCGACTCGTCCGCTTTGACAACATTTCGAAGGCCAGATCCGGCTTGTAAAATTGAGTTTCGGATGATTTTATCTTTGGCGTGTACTCTGCCACCCTCTACCACCCTTCCGTGAGCTCACCCATGGACAGATATATGGGCAATAACGTCTGGAACAATACACCATCCTTCCATTCACGAACCAGAAACTCTACAGGTTCAGTCTGGACAGAAGGAGGAGGCTCTTTGTTGCATCGAATCCGAAGAATTCATGCTTCACATGTTCTATCACCCATCCAGATACCACCCTCACTTTTTCAACATCAGATGCATTATTCCTGGATGATAAAGTACGTAACAGCTCATCCTCATTATGTTTATGCACACGAAAAATTATAGGTCATTCTCAATGGTGCAAGATGGCTCGTCGATGAGATCAAGTTACCCTGAAAGTTGTATTCACGGTCTGTCCCCCGATGTTGTACCATAAAACGGCCACAATTTAGCCTTACAAACTCCGTTGGAGCTCCATGACCCGCCAAATCGATCACAACGAAAAGTTGTATGCGTCCATATCCCACTCGTCCGCTTCGACAACATTTCGGAGGCAAAATCCGGCTTGTAAAATTGAGTTTCGGATGATTTTATCTTTGGCATGTACTCTGCCACCCTCTACCACCCTTCCGTGAGCTTAACCATGGACAGATATATGGGCAATAACGTATGGAACAATACACCGTCCTTCCATTCATGAACCAGAAAGACTACAGGTTCAGTCTGGACAGAAGGAGCAGGCTCTTTTTTGCATCGAAACCGAAGAATTCGTGCTTCACATGTTCTATCACCCATCCCGCTACCACCCTCACTTTTTCACCAACAGATGCATTATTCCTGGATGATAAAGTACGTAACATCTCATCCACATTATGTTTATGCACACGAAAAATTATATGTCATTCTGAATGGTGCAAGATGGCTCGTTGATGCGATCAAGTTACCCTGAAAGTAGTATTCTCGGTCTGTCCCCCGATGTTGTATCCATAAAATGGCCATAATTTTGCGATACACACTCCGTTGGAGCTCCATGACCCGCCAAATCGATCACAAAAAAAGTTGTATGCGCCCATATCTCACTCGTCCGCTTCAACAACATTTCGGAAGCCAGGTCTGGCATGTAAAATTGAGTTTCGGATGATTTTATCTTTGTCGTGTGCTCTGCCACCCTCTACCAGCCTTCCGTGAGCTCACCCACGGACAGATATATGGGCAATAACGTATGGAACAATACACCATCCTTCCATTCACGAACCAGAAAGACTACAGGTTCAGTCTGGACAGAAGGAGGAGGCTCTTTGTTGCTTCGAAACCGAAGAATTCATGCTTCACATGTTCTATCACCCATCCCGCTACCACCCTCACTTTTTCACCGGCAGATGCATTATTCCTAGATGATAAAGTACGTAACATCTCATCCACATTATGTTTATGCACACGAAAAATTATTTGTCATTCTGAATGGTGCAAGATGGTTTGTCGATGCGATAAAGTTACCCTGAAAGTTGTATTCACGGTTTGTCCCCCGATGTTGTATCCATAAAACGGCCACAATTTGGCCATACAAATTTCGTTGGAGCTCCATGACCCGCCAAGTCGATCACAACGAAAAGTTGTCTGCGTCCATATCCGACTCGTCCGCTTCGATAACATTTCGTAGGCCAGATCCGGCTTATAAAATTGAGTTTCGGATGATTTTATCTTTGGCGTGTACTCTGCCACCCTCTACCACCCTTTCGTGAGCTCAACCACGGACAGATATATGGCCAATAACGTATGGAACAATACACCATACTTCCATTCACGAACCAGAAAGACTACAGGTTCAGTCTGGACAGAAGGAGGAGGCTCTTTGTTGCATCGAAACCGAAGAATTCATGGTTCACATTCTATCACCCATCCCGCTACCACCCTCACTTTTTCACTAGCAGATGCATTATTCCTGGATGATTAAGTACGTAACAGCACATCCTCATTATGTTTATGCACACGAAAAATTATAGGTCATTCTGAATGGTGCAAGATGGCTCGTCGATGAGATCAAGTTACCCTGAAAGTTGTATTCACTGTTTGTCCCCCGATGTTGTACCCATAAAACGGCCCAAATTTTGCCATACAAACTCCGTTGGAGCTCCGTGACCCGTAAAATCGATCACAATGAAAAGTTGTATGCGTCCATATCCCACTCGTCCTCTTCGACAACATTTCGGAGGCCAGATCCGGCTTGTAAAATAGATTTTCGCATGATTTTATCTTTGGCGTGTACTCTGCCACCCTCAACCACCCTTTCGTGAGCTCACCCACGGACAGACGTATGGAACAATACACCGTCCTTCCATTCACGAACCAGAAAGACTACTGGTTCAGTTTGGACAGAAGGAGGAGGCTCTTTGTTGCATCGAAACCAAAGAATTCATGCTTCACATGTTCTATCACCCATCCCGCTACCGCCCTCACTTTTTCACCAGCAGTTGCATTATTCCTGGATGATAAAGTACGTGGCATCTCATCCACATTTTGTTTATGCACACGAAAAATTATTTGTCATTCTGAATGGTGCAAGATGGCTTGTCGATGCGATAAAGTTACCCTAAAAGTTGTATTCATGGTCTGTCCCCCGATGTTCTATCCATAAATCGGCCACAATTTGGCCATACAAACTCCGTTGGAGCTCCATGACCCGCCAAGTCGATCACAACGAAAAGTTGTATGCGTCCATATCCGACTCGTCCGCTTCGACAACATTTCGTAGGCCAGATCCGGCTTGTAAAATTGAGTTTCGGATGATTTTATCTTTGGCGTGTACTCTGCCACCCTCTACCACCCTTTCGTGAGCTCACCCACGGACAGATATATGGGCAATAACGTATGTAACAATACACTGTCCTTCCATTCACGAACCAGAAAGACTACTGGTTCAGTCTGGACAGAAGTAGGAGGCTCTTTGTTGCATCGAAACCAAAGAATTCATGCTTCACATGTTCTATCACCCATCCCGCTACCGCCCTCACTTTTTCACCAGCAGATGCATTATTCCTGGATGATAAAGTACGTAACATGTCATCCACATTATGTTTATGCACACGGAAAATTATATGTCATTCTGAATGGTGCAAGATGGCTCGTCGATGCGATAAAGCAACCCTGAAAGTTGTATTCACGGTCTGTCCCCCGATGTTGTATACATAAAACGGCCACAATTTGGCCGTACAACATCCGTTGGAGCTCCATGACCCGTCAAGTCGATCACAACGAAAAGTTGTATGCGTCCATATCCGACTCGTCCGCTTTGACAACATTTCGAAGGCCAGATCCGGCTTGTAAAATTGAGTTTCGGATGATTTTATCTTTGGCGTGTACTCTGCCACCCTCTACCACCCTTCCGTGAGCTCACCCATGGACAGATATATGGGCAATAACGTCTGGAACAATACACCATCCTTCCATTCACGAACCAGAAACTCTACAGGTTCAGTCTGGACAGAAGGAGGAGGCTCTTTGTTGCATCGAATCCGAAGAATTCATGCTTCACATGTTCTATCACCCATCCAGCTACCACCCTCACTTTTTCAACATCAGATGCATTATTCCTAGATGATAAAGTACGTAACAGCTCATCCTAATTATGTTTATGCACACGAAAAATTATAGGTCATTCTCAATGGTGCAAGATGGCTCGTCGATGAGATCAAGTTACCCTGAAAGTTGTATTCACGGTCTGTCCCCCGATGTTGTACCATAAAACGAACACAATTAAGCCTTACAAACTCCGTTGGAGCTCCATGACCCGCCAAATCGATCACAACGAAAAGTTGTATGCGTCCATATCCCACTCGTCCGCTTCGACAACATTTCGGAGGCCAGATCCGGCTTGTAAAATTTAGTTTCGGATGATTTTATCTTTGGCATGTACTCTGCCACCCTCTACCACCCTTCCGTGAGCTTAACCATGGACAGATATATGGGCAATAACGTATGGAACAATACACCGTCCTTCCATTCATGAACCAGAAAGACTACAGGATCAGTCTGGACAGAAGGAGGAGGCTCTTTCTTGCATCGAAACCGAAGAATTCGTGCTTCACATGTTCTTTCACCCATCCCGCTACCACCCTCACTTTTTCACCAACAGATGCATTATTCCTGGATGATAAAGTACGTAAAATCTCATCCACATTATGTTTATGCACACAAAAAATTATATGTCATTCTGAATGGTGCAAGATGGCTCGTTGATGCGATCAAGTTACCCTGAAAGTAGTATTCTCGGTCTGTCCCCCGATGTTGTATCCATAAAATGGCCATAATTTTGCGATACACACTCCGTTGGAGCTCCATGACCCGCCAAATCGATCACAAAAAAAGTTGTATGCGCCCATATCTCACTCGTCCACTTCAACAACATTTCGGAGGCCAGATCCGGCATGTAAAATTGAGTTTCGGATGATTTTATCTTTGTCGTGTGCTCTGCCACCCTCTACCACCCTTCCGTGAGCTCACCCACGGACAGATATATGGGCAATAACGTATGGAACAATACACCATCCTTCCATTCACGAACCAGAAAGACTACAGGTTCAGTCTGGACAGAAGGAGGAGGCTCTTTGTTGCATCGAAACCGAAGAATTCATGCTTCACATGTTCTATCACCCATCCCGCTACCACCCTCACTTTTTCACCAGCAGATGCATTATTCCTAGATGATAAAGTACGTAACATCTCATCCACATTATGTTTATGCACACGAAAAATTATTTGTCATTCTGAATGGTGCAAGATGGTTTGTCGATGCGATAAAGTTACCCTGAAAGTTGTATTCACGGTTTGTCCCCCGATGTTGTATCCATAAAACGGCCACAATTTGGCCATACAAATTTCGTTGGAGCTCCATGACCTGCCAAGTCGATCACAACGAAAAGTTGTCTGCGTCCATATCCGACTCGTCCGCTTCGACAACATTTCGTAGGCCAGATCCGGCTTGTAAAATTGAGTTTCGGATGATTTTATCTTTGGCGTGTACTCTGCCACCCTCTACCACCCTTCCGTGAGCTCACCCACGGACAGATATATGGGTAATAACGTATGGAACAATACACCATTCTTCCATTCACGAACCAGAAAGACTACAGGTTCAGTCTGGACAGAAAGCGGAGGCTCTTTGTTGCATCGAAACCGAAGAATTCATGCTTCACATGTTCTATCACCCATCCTGCTACCACCCTCACTTTTTCACCAGTAGATGCATTATTCCTGGATGATAAAGTACGTAACAGCTCATCCTCGTTATGTTTATGCACACGAAAAATTATAGGTCATTCTGAATGGTGCAAGATGGCTCGTCGATGAGATCAAGTTACCCTGAAAGTTGTATTCACGGTCTGTCCCCCGATGTTGTACCCATAAAACGGCCACAATTTGGCCATACAAACTCCGTTGGAGCTCCATGAGCCGCCAAATCGATCACAACGAAAAGTTGTATGCGTCCATATCCCACTCGTCCGCTTCGACTACATTTCGGAGGCCAGATCCGGGTTGTAAAATTGAGTTTCGGATGATTTTATCTTTGGCGTGTACTCTGCCACCCACTACCACCCTTTCGTGAGCTCAACCACGGACAGATATATGGGCAATAACGTATGGAACAATACACCATACTTCCATTCACGAACCAGAAAGACTACAGGTTCAGTCTGGACAGAAGGAGGAGGCTCTTTGTTGCATCGAAGCCGAAGAATTCATGTTTCACATTCTATCACCCATCCCGCTACCACCCTCACTTTTTCACTAGCAGATGCATTATTCCTGGATGATAAAGTACGTAACAGCTCATCCTCATTATGTTTATGCACACGAAAAATTATAGGTCATTCTGAATGGTGCAAGATGGCTCGTCGATGAGATCAAGTTACCCTGAAAGTTGTGTTGACGGTCTGTCCCCCGATGTTGTACCCATAAAACGGCCACAATTTGGCCATACAAACTACGTTGGAGCTCCATGACCCGCCAAATCGGTTACAACAAAAAGTTGTATGCGCCCATATCCCACTCGTCCGCTTCAACAACATTTCGGAGGCCAGATCCGGCTTGTAAAATTGAGTTTTGGATGATTTTATCTTTGGCGTGTACTCGGCCACCCACTAGCACCCTTCCGTGAGCTCACCCACGGACAGATATATGGGCAATAACGTATGGAACAATACACCATCCTTCCATTCACGAACCACAAAGACTACAGGTTCAGTCTGGACAGAAGGAGGCTCTTTGTTGCATCGAATCCGAAGAATTCATGCTTCACATGTTCTATCACCCATCCTGCTACCACCCTCACTTTTTCACCAGCAGTTGCATTATTCCTGGATGATAAAGTACGTAACAGTTAATCCTCATTATGTTTATGCACACGAAAAATTATAGGTCATTCTGAATGGTGCAAGATGGCTCGTCGATGAGATCAAGTTACCCTGAAAGTTGTATTCACGGTCTGTCCCCCGATGTTGTACCCATAAAACGGCCACAATTTGGCCATACAAACTCCGTTGGAGCTCCATGACCCGCCAAATCGGTCACAACAAAAAGTTGTATGCGCCCATATCCCACTCATCCGCTTCAACAACATTTCTGAGGCCAGATCCGGCTTGTAAAATTGAGTTTCGGATGATTTTATCTTTGGCGTGTACTCTGCCACCCACTAGCACCCTTCCGTGAGCTCACCCACGGACAGATATATGGGCAATAACGTATGGAACAATACACCATCCTTCCATTCTCGAACCAGAAAGACTACAGGTTCAGTCTGGACAGAAGGAGGAGGCTCTTTGTTGCATCGAAACCAAAGAATTCATGCTTCACATGTTCTATCACCCATCCCGCTACCACCCTCAATTTTTCACTAGCAGATGCATTAT
This sequence comes from Elymus sibiricus, assembly GCA_039707655.1. Taxonomy (NCBI): domain Eukaryota; kingdom Viridiplantae; phylum Streptophyta; class Magnoliopsida; order Poales; family Poaceae; genus Elymus; species Elymus sibiricus. Next base: position 172,719,801 of record CM077670.1, read on the forward strand.
TCCTAGATGATAAAGTACGTAACAGCTCATCCTCATTATGTTTATGCACACGAAAAATTATAGGTTATTCTGAATGGTGCAAGATGCCTCGTCGATGAGATCAAGTTACCCTGAAAGTTGTATTCACGGTCTGTCCCCCGATTTTGTACCCATAAAACGGCCACAATTTTGCCATACAAACTCCGTTGGAGCTCCATGACACGCCAAATCGATCACAATGAAAAGTTGTATGCGTCCATATCCCACTCGTCCTCTTCGACAACATTTCGGAGGCCAGATCCGGCTTGTAAAATTGAATTTCGGATGATTTTATCTTTGGCGTGTACTCTGCCACCCTCTACCACCCTACCGTGAGCTCAACTACGGACTGATATATGGGCAATAACGTATGGAACAATGCACCGTCCTTCCATTCACGAACCAGAAAGACTACAGGTTCAGTCTGGACAGAAGGAAGAGGCTCTTTGTTGCATCGAAACCGAAGAATTCATGCTTCACATGTTCTATCACCCATCCCGCTACCACCCTCACTTTTTCACTAGGAGATGCATTATTCCTGGATGATAAAGTACGTAACAGCTCATCCTCATTATGTTTATGCACACGAAAAATTATAGGTTATTCTGAATGGTGCAAGATGCCTCGTCGATGAGATCAAGTTACCCTGAAAGTTGTATTCACGGTCTGTCCCCCGATGTTGTACCCATAAAACGGCCACAATTTGGCCATACATACTCCGTTGGAGCTCCATGACCCGCCAAATCGGTCACAACAAAAAGTTGTATGTTCCCATATCCCACTCGTCCGCTTCAACAACATTTCGGAGGCCAGATCCGGCTTGTAAAATTGAGTTTCGGATGATTTTATCTTTGGCGTGTACTCTGCCACCCTCTACCACCCTTCCGTGAACTCAACCAATGACAGATATATGGGCAATAACGTATGGAACAATGCACCGTCCTTCCATTCACGAACCAGAAAGACTACAGGTTCAGTCTGGACAGAAGGAAGAGGCTCTTTGTTGCATCGAAACCGAAGAATTCATGCTTCACATGTTCTATCACCCATCCCGCTACCACCCTCACTTTTTCACCAGCAGATGCATTATTCCTGGATGATAAAGTACGTAACAGCTCATCCTCATTATGTTTATGCACACGAAAAATTATAGGTTATTCTGAATGGTGCAAGATGCCTCGTCGATGAGATCAAGTTACCCTGAAAGTTGTATTCACGGTCTGTCCCCCGATGTTGTACCCATAAAACGGCCACAATTTGGCCATACAAACTCCGTTGGAGCTCCATGACCCGCTAAATCGGTCACAACAAAAAGTTGTATGCGCCCATATCCCACTCATCCGCTTCAACAACATTTCGGAGGCCAGATCCGGCTTGTAAAATTGAGTTTCGGATGATTTTATCTTTGGCGTGTACTCTGCCACCCTCTACCACCCTTCCGTGAGCTCACCCACGGACAGATATATGGGCAATAACGTATGGAACAATACATCATCTTTCCATTCACGAACCAAAAAGACTACAGGTTCAGTCTGGACAGAAGGAGGAGGCTCTTTGTTGCATCGAAACCGAAGAATTCATGCTTCACATGTTCTATCACCCATCCTGCTACCACCCTCACTTTTTCACCAGCAGTTGCATTATTCCTGGATGATAAAGTACGTAACATCTCATCCTCATTATGTTTATGCACACGAAAAATTATATGTCATTCTGAATGGTGCAAGATGCCTCGTCGATGAGATCAAGTTACCCTGAAAGTTGTATTCACGGTCTGTCCCCCTATGTTGTACCCATAAAACGGCCACAATTTGGCCATACAAACTCCGTTGGAGCTCCATGACACGCCAAATCGATCACAACGAAAAGTTGTATGCGTGCATATCCCACTCGTCCGCTTCGACAACATTTCGGAGGCCAGATCCGGCTTGTAAAATTGAGTTTCGGATGATTTTATCTTTGGCGTGTACTCTGCCACCCTCTACCACCCTTCCGTGAGCTCACCCACGGACAGATATATGGGCAATAACGTATGGAACAATGCACCGTCCTTCCATTCACGAACCAGAAAGACTACAGGTTCAGTCTGGACAGAAGGAGGAGGCTCTTTCTTGCATCGAAACCGAAGAATTCATGCTTCACATGTTCTATCACCCATCCCGCTACCACCCTCACCTTTTCACCAGCAGTTGCATTATTCCTGCATGATAAAGTACGTGACATCTCATCCACATTATGTTTACACACACGAAAAATTATAGGTTATTCTGAATGGTGCAAGATGGCTCGTCAATGAGATCAAGCTACCCTGAAAGTTGTATTCACGGTCTGTCCCCCGATGTTGTACCCATAAAACGGCCACAATTTGGCCATACAAACTCCGTTGGAGCTCCAAGACCCGCCAAATCGATCACAACGAAAAGTTGTATGCGTGCATATCCCACTCGTCCGCTTTGACAACATTTCGGAGGCCAGATCCGGGTTGTAAAATTGAGTTTCGGATGATTTAATCTTTGGCGTGTACTCTGCCACCCTCTACCACCCTTTCGTGAGCTCACCCACGGACAGATATATGGGCAATAACGTATGGAACAATGCACCGTCCTTCCATTCACGAACCAGAAAGACTACAGGTTCAGTCTGGACAGAAGGAGGAGGCTCTTTGTTGCATCGAAACCGAAGAATTCATGCTTCACATGTTCTATCACCAATCCTGCTACCACCCTCATTTTTTCACTAGCAGATGCATTATTCCTGGATGAGAAAGTACGTAACAGCTCATCCTCATTATGTTTATGCACACGAAAAGTTATAGGTCATTCTGAATGGTGCAAGATGGCTCGTCGATGTGATCAAGTTACCCTGAAAGTTGTATTCACGGTCTGTCCCCCGATGTTGTACCCATAAAACGGCCACAATTTGGCCATACAAACTCCGTTGGAGCTCCATGACCCACCGAATCGATCACAACGAAAAGTTGTATGCGTCCATATCCCACTCGTCCGCTTCGACAACATTTCGGAGGCCAGATCCGGCTTGTAAAATTGAGTTTCGGATGATTTTATCTTTGGCGTGTACTCTGCCACCCTCTACCACCCTTTCGTGAGCTCACCCACGGACAGATATATGGGCAATAACGTATGGAACAATACACCGTCCTTCCATTCAAGAACCAGAAAGACTACTGGTTTAGTCTGGACAGAAGGAGGAGGCTCTTTGTTGCATGGAAACCAAAGAATTCATGCTTCACATGTTCTATCACCCATCCCGCTACCACCCTCACTTTTTCACCAGCAGATGCATTATTCCTGGATGATAAAGTACGTAACATCTCATCCACATTATGTTTACACACACGGAAAATTATATGTCATTCTGAATGGTGCAAGATGGCTCGTCGATGCGATAAAGCTACCCTGATAGTTGTATTCATGGTCTGTCCCCCGATGTTGGATAAATAAAACGGCCACAATTTGGCCATACAAACTCGGTTGGAGCTCCATGACCCGCCAAATCGATCACAATGAAAAGTTGTATGCGTCCATATCCCACTCGTCCGCTTCGACAACATTTCGGAGGCCAGATCCGGCTTGTAAAATTGAGTTTCGGATGATTTTATCTTTGGCGTGTACTCTGCCACCCTCTACCACCCTTTCGTGAGCTCACCCACGGACAGATATATGGGCAATAACATATGGAACAATACACCGTCCTTCCATTCAAGAACCAGAAAGACTACTGGCTCGGTCTGGACAGGAGGAGGCTCTTTGTTGCATCGAAACCAAAGAATTCATACTTCACATGTTCTATCACCCATCCCGCTACCACCCTCACTTTTTCACCAGTAGATGCATTATTCCTGGATGATAAAGTACGTAACATCTCATCCCCATTATGTTTATGCACACGGAAAATTATGTCATTCTGAATGGTGCAAGATGGCTCGTCGATGCGATAAAGCTACCCTGAAAGTTGTATTCACGGTCTGTCCCCCGATGTTGTATCCATAAAACGGCCACAATTTGGCCATACAAACTCCGTTGGAGCTCCATGACCCGCCGAATCGATAACAACGAAAAGTTGTATGCGTCCATATCCGACTCGTCCGCTTCGACAACATTTCGTAGGCCAGATCCGTCTTGTAAAATTGAGTTTCAGATGATTTTATCTTTGGCGTGTACTCTGCCACCCTCTACCACCGTTCCGTGAGCTCACCCACAGACAGATATATGGGCAATAACATATGGAACAATACACCATCCTTCCATTCACGAACCAGAAAGACTACAGGTTCAGTCTGGACAGAAGGAGGAGGCTCTTTGTTGCATCGAAACCGAAGAATTCATGATTCACATGTTCTATCACCCATTATGCTACCACCCTCACTTTTTCACCAGCAGATGCATTCTTCCTGGATGATAAAGTACGTAACAGCTCATCCTCATTATGTTTATGCACACGAAAAGTTATAGGTCATTCTGAATGGTGCAAGATGGCTCGTCGATGTGATCAAGTTACCCTTAAAGTTGTATTCACGGTCTGTCGCCCGATGTTGTACCCATAAAATGGCCACAATTTGGCCATACAAACTCCGTTGGAGCTCCATGACCCGCCGAATCGATCACAACGAAAAGTTGTATGCGTCCATATCCCACTCGTCCGCTTCGCCAACATTTCGGAGGCCAGATCCGGCTTGTAAAATTGAGTTTCGGATGATTTTATCTTTGGCGTGTACTCTGCCACCCTCCACCACCCTTTCGTGAGCTCACCCACGGACAGATATATGGGCAATAACGTATGGAACAATACACCGTCCTTCTATTCACGAACCAGAAAGACGACTGGTTCAGTCTGGACAGAAGGAGGAGGCTCTTTGTTGCACCGAAACCAAAGAATACATGCTTCACATGTTCTATCACCCATCCCGCTACCACCCTCACTTTTTCACCAGCAGATGCATTATTCCTGGATGATAAAGTACGTAACATCTCATCCACATTAAGTTTACACACACGGAAAATTATATGTCATTATGAATGGTGCAAGATGGCTCGTCGATGCGATAAAGCTACCCTGATAGTTGTATGCATGGTCTGTCCCCCGATGTTGTATAAATAAAACGGCCACAATTTGGCCATACAAACTCCGTTGGAGCTCCATGACCCGCCAAATCGATCACAACGAAAAGTTGTATGCGTCCATATCCCACTCGTCCGCTTCGACAACATTTCGGAGGCCAGATCCGGCTTGTAAAATTGAGTTTCGGATGATTTTATCTTTGGCGTGTACTCTGCCACCCTCTACCACCCTTTCGTGAGCTCACCCACGGACAGATATATGGGCAATAACATATGGAACAATACACCGTCCTTCCATTCAAGAACCAGAAAGACTACTGGCTCGGTCTGGACAGAAGGAGGAGGCTCTTTGTTGCATCGAAACCAAAGAATTCATGCTTCACATGTTCTATCACCCATCCCGCTACCACCCTCACTTTTTCACCACTAGATACATTATTCCTGGATGATAAAGTACGTAACATCTCATCCCCATTATGTTTATGCACACGGAAAATTATATGTCATTCTGAATGGTGCAAGATGGCTCGTCGATGCGATAAAGCTACCCTGAAAGTTGTATTCACGGTCTGTCCCCCGATGTTGTATCCATAAAACGGCCACAATTTAGCCATACAAACTCCGTTGGAGCTCCATGACCCGCCGAATCGATAACAACGAAAAGTTGTATGCGTCCATATCCGACTCGTCCGCTTCGACAACATTTCGTAGGCCAGATTCGTCTTGTAAAATTGAGTTTCGGATGATTTTATCTTTGGCGTGTACTCTGCCACCCTCTACCACCTATCCGTGAGCTCACCCACAGACAGATATATGGGCAATAACATATGGAACAATACACCATCCTTCCATTCACGAACCAGAAAGACTACAGGTTCAGTCTGGACAGAAGGAGGAGGCTCTTTGTTGCATCGAAACCGAAGAATTCATGATTCACATGTTCTATCACCCATTCTGCTACCACCCTCACTTTTTCACCAGCAGATGCATTATTCCTGGATGATAAAGTACGTAACAGCTCATCCTCATTATGTTTATGCACACGAAAAGTTATAGGTCATTCTGAATGGTGCAAGATGGCTCGTCGATGTGATCAAGTTACCCTGAAAGTTGTATTCACAGTCTGTCGCCTGATGTTGTACCCATAAAATGGCCACAATTTGGCCATACAAACTCCGTTGGAGCTCCATGACCCGCCGAATCGATCACAACGAAAAGTTGTATGCGTCCATATCCCACTCGTCCGCTTCGACAACATTTCGGAGGCCAGATCCGGCTTGTAAAATTGAGTTTCGGATGATTTTATCTTTGGCGTGTACTCTGCCACCCTCTACCACCCTTTCGTGAGCTCACCCACGGACAGATATATGGGCAATAACGTATGGAACAATACACCGTCCTTCCATTCAAGAACCAGAAAGACTACTGGTTTAGTCTGGACAGAAGGAGGAGGCTCTTTGTTGCATGGAAACCAAAGAATTCATGCTTCACATGTTCTATCACCCATCCCGCTACCACCCTCACTTTTTCACCAGCAGATGCATTATTCCTGGATGATAAAGTACGTAACATCTCATCCACATTATGTTTACACACACGGAAAATTATATGTCATTCTGAATGGGGCAAGATGGCTCGTCGATGCGATAAAGCTACCCTGATAGTTGTATTCATGGTCTGTCCCCCGATGTTGTATAAATAAAACGGCCACAATTTGGCCATACAAACTCCGTTGGAGCTCCATGACCCGCCAAATCGAACACAACGAAAAGTTGTATGCGTCCATATCCCACTCGTCCGCTTCGACAACATTTCGGAGGCCAGATCCGGCTTGTAAAATTGAGTTTCGGATGATTTTATCTTTGGCGTGTACTCTGCCACCCTCTACCACCCTTTCGTGAGCTCACCCACGGACAGATATATGGGCAATAACATATGGAACAATACACCGTCCTTCCATTCAAGAACCAGAAAGACTACTGGTTCGGTCTGGACAGAAGGAGGAGGCTCTTTGTTGCATCGAAACCAAAGAATTCATGCTTCACATGTTCTATCACCCATCCCGCTACCACCCTCACTTTTTCACCAGTAGATGCATTATTCCTGGATGATAAAGTACGTAACATCTCATCCACATTATGTTTATACACACGGAAAATTATATGTCATTCTGAATGGTGCAAGATGGCTCGTCGATGCGATAAAGCTACCCTGAAAGTTGTATTCACGGTATGTCCCCCGATGTTGTATCCATAAAACGGCCACAATTTGGCCATACAAACTCCATTGGAGCTCCATGAACCGAAAAGTCGATAACAATGAAAAGTTGTATGCGTCCATATCCGACTCGTCCGCTTCGACAACATTTCGTAGGCCAGATCCGTCTTGTAAAATTGAGTTTCGGATGATTTTATCTTTGGCGTGTACTCTGCCACCCTCTACCACCGTTCCGTGAGCTCACCCACAGACAGATATATGGGCAATAACATATGGAACAATACACCATCGTTCCATTCACGAACCAGAAAGACTACAGGTTCAGTCTGGACAGAAGGAGGAGGCTCTTTGTTGCATCGAAACCGAAGAATTCATGATTCACATGTTCTATCACCCATTATGCTACCACCCTCACTTTTTCACCAGCAGATGCATTCTTCCTGGATGATAAAGTACGTAACAGCTCATCCTCATTATGTTTATGCACACGAAAAGTTATAGGTCATTCTGAATGGTGCAAGATGGCTCGTCAATGTGATCAAGTTACCCTTAAAGTTGTATTCACGGTCTGTCGCCGGATGTTGTACCCATAAAATGGCCACAATTTGGCCATACAAACTCCGTTGGAGCTCCATGACCCGCCGAATCGATCACAACGAAAAGTTGTATGCGTCCATATCCCACTCGTCCGCTTCGCCAACATTTCGGAGGCCAGATCCGGCTTGTAAAATTGAGTTTCGGATGATTTTATCTTTGGCGTGTACTCTGCCACCCTCTACCACCCTTTCGTGAGCTCACCCACGGACAGATATATGGGCAATAACGTATGGAACAATACACCGTCCTTCTATTCACGAACCAGAAAGACGACTGGTTCAGTCTGGACAGAAGGAGGAGGCTCTTTGTTGCACCGAAACCAAAGAATACATGCTTCACATGTTCTATCACCCATCCCGCTACCACCCTCACTTTTTCACCAGCAGATGCATTATTCCTGGATGATAAAGTACGTAACATCTCATCCACATTATGTTTACACACACGGAAAATTATATGTCATTCTGAATGGTGCAAGATGGCTCGTCGATGCGATAAAGCTACCCTGATAGTTGTTTTCATGGTCTGTCCCCCGATGTTGTATAAATAAAACGGCCACAATTTGGCCATACAAACTCCGTTGGAGCTCCATGACCCGCCAAATCGATCACAACGAAAAGTTGTATGCGTCCATATCCCACTCATCCGCTTCGACAACATTTCGGAGGCCAGATCCGGCTTGTAAAATTGAGTTTCGGATGATTTTATCTTTGGCGTGTACTCTGCCACCCTCTACCACCCTTTCGTGAGCTCACCCACGGACAGATATATGGGCAATAACATATGGAACAATACACCGTCCTTCCATTCAAGAACCAGAAAGACTACTGGCTCGGTCTGGACAGAAGGAGGAGGCTCTTTGTTGCATCGAAACCAAAGAATTCATGCTTCACATGTTCTATCACCCATCCCGCTACCACCCTCACTTTTTCACCAGTAGATGCATTATTCCTGGATGATAAAGTACGTAACATCTCATCCCCATTATGTTTATGCACACGGAAAATTATATGTCATTCTGAATGGTGCAAGATGGCTCGTCGATGCGATAAAGCTACCCTGAAAGTTGTATTCACGGTCTGTCCCCCGATGTTGTATCCATAAAACGGCCACAATTTAGCCATACAAACTCCGTTGGAGCTCCATGACCCGCCGAATCGATAACAACGAAAAGTTGTATGCGTCCATATCCGACTCATCCGCTTCGACAACATTTCGTAGGCCAGATTCGTCTTGTAAAATTGAGTTTCGGATGATTTTATCTTTGGCGTGTACTCTGCCACCCTCTACCACCTATCCGTGAGCTCACCCACAGACAGATATATGGGCAATAACATATGGAACAATACACCATCCTTCCATTCACGAACCAGAAAGACTACAGGTTCAGTCTGGACAGAAGGAGGAGGCTCTTTGTTGCATCGAAACCGAAGAATTCATGATTCACATGTTCTATCACCCATTCTGCTACCACCCTCACTTTTTCACCAGCAGATGCATTATTCCTGGATGATAAAGTACGTAACAGCTCATCCTCATTATGTTTATGCACACGAAAAGTTATAGGTCATTCTGAATGGTGCAAGATGGCTCGTCGATGTGATCAAGTTACCCTGAAAGTTGTATTCACGGTCTGTCGCCTGATGTTGTACCCATAAAATGGCCACAATTTGGCCATACAAACTCCGTTGGAGCTCCATGACCCGCCGAATCGATCACAACGAAAAGTTGTATGCGTCCATATCCCACTCGTCCGCTTCGACAACATTTCGGAGGCCAGATCCGGCTTGTAAAATTGAGTTTCGGATGATTTTATCTTTGGCGTGTACTCTGCCACCCTCTACCACCCTTTCGTGAGCTCACCCACGGACAGATATATGGGCAATAACGTATGGAACAATACACCGTCCTTCTATTCATGAACCAGAAAGACTACTGGTTCAGTCTGGACAGATGGAGGAGGCTCTTTGTTGCCTCGAAACCAAAGAATTCATGCTTCACATGTTCTATCACCCATCCCGCTACCACCCTCACTTTTTCACCAGCAGATGCATTATTCCTGGATGATTAAGTACGTAACATCTCATCCACATTATGTTTACACACACGGAAAATTATATGTCATTCTGAATGGTGCAAGATGGCTCGTCGATGCGATAAAGCTACCCTGAAAGTTGTATTCACGGTGTGTCCCCCGATGTTGTATCCATAAAACGGCCACAATTTGGCCATACAAACTCCGTTGGAGCTCCATGACCCGCCAAATCGATCACAACGAAAAGTTGTATGAGTCCATATCCGACTCGTTCGCTTCGACAACATTTCGTAGGCCAGATCCGGCTTGTAAAATTGAGTTTCGGATGATTTTATCTTTGGCGTGTACTCTGCCACCCTCTACCACCATTCCGTGAGCTCACCTACGGACAGATATATGGGCAATAACGTATGGAACAATACACCGTCCTTCCATTCACGAACCTGAAAGACTACAGGTTCAGTCTGGACAGAAGGAGGAGGCTCTTTGTTGCATCGAAACCGAAGAATTCATGCTTCACATGTTCTATCACCCATCCTGCTACCACCCTCACTTTTTCACTAACAGATGCATTATTCCTGGATGATAAAGTACGTAACAGCTCATCCTCCTTATGTTTATGCACACGAAAAGTTATAGGTCATTCTGAATGGTGCAAGATGGCTCGTCAATGTGATCAAGTTACCCTTAAAGTTGTATTCACGGTCTGTCGCCCGATGTTGTACCCATAAAATGGCCACAATTTGGCCATACAAACTCCGTTGGAGCTCCATGACCCGCCGAATCGATCACAACGAAAAGTTGTATGCGTCCATATCCCACTCGTCCGCTTCGCCAACATTTCGGAGGCCAGATCCGGCTTGTAAAATTGAGTTTCGGATGATTTTATCTTTGGCGTGTACTCTGCCACCCTCTACCACCCTTTCGTGAGCTCACCCACGGACAGATATATGGGCAATAACGTATGGAACAATACACCGTCCTTCTATTCACGAACCAGAAAGACGACTGGTTCAGTCTGGACAGAAGGAGGAGGCTCTTTATTGCACCGAAACCAAAGAATACATGCTTCACATGTTCTATCACCCATCCCGCTACCACCCTCACTTTTTCACCAGCAGATGCATTATTCCTGGATGATAAAGTACGTAACATCTCATCCACATTATGTTTACACACACGGAAAATTATATGTCATTCTGAATGGTGCAAGATGGCTCGTCGATGCGATAAAGCTACCCTGATAGTTGTTTTCATGGTCTGTCCCCCGATGTTGTATAAATAAAACGGCCACAATTTGGCCATACAAACTCCGTTGGAGCTCCATGACCCGCCAAATCGATCACAACGAAAAGTTGTATGCGTCCATATCCCACTCGTCCGCTTCGACAACATTTCGGAGGCCAGATCCGGCTTGTAAAATTGAGTTTCGGATGATTTTATCTTTGGCGTGTACTCTGCCACCCTCTACCACCCTTTCGTGAGCTCACCCACGGACAGATATATGGGCAATAACATATGGAACAATACACCGTCCTTCCATTCAAGAACCAGAAAGACTACTGGCTCGGTCTGGACAGAAGGAGGAGGCTCTTTGTTGCATCGAAACCGAAGAATTCATGATTCACATGTTCTATCACCCATTCTGCTACCACCCTCACTTTTTCACCAGCAGATGCATTATTCCTGGATGATAAAGTACGTAACAGCTCATCCTCATTATGTTTATGCACACGAAAAGTTATAGGTCATTCTGAATGGTGCAAGATGGCTCGTCGATGTGATCAAGTTACCCTGAAAGTTGTATTCACGGTCTGTCCCCCGATGTTGTATCCATAAAACGGCCACAATTTAGCCATACAAACTCCGTTGGAGCTCCATGACCCGCCGAATCGATAACAACGAAAAGTTGTATGCGTCCATATCCGACTCGTCCGCTTCGACAACATTTCGTAGGCCAGATTCGTCTTGTAAAATTGAGTTTCGGATGATTTTATCTTTGGCGTGTACTCTGCCACCCTCTACCACCTATCCGTGAGCTCACCCACAGACAGATATATGGGCAATAACATATGGAACAATACACCATCCTTCCATTCACGAACCAGAAAGACTACAGGTTCAGTCTGGACAGAAGGAGGAGGCTCTTTGTTGCATCGAAACCGAAGAATTCATGATTCACATGTTCTATCACCCATTCTGCTACCACCCTCACTTTTTCACCAGCAGATGCATTATTCCTGGATGATAAAGTACGTAACAGCTCATCCTCATTATGTTTATGCACACGAAAAGTTATAGGTCATTCTGAATGGTGCAAGATGGCTCGTCGATGTGATCAAGTTACCCTGAAAGTTGTATTCACGGTCTGTCGCCTGATGTTGTACCCATAAAATGGCCACAATTTGGCCATACAAACTCCGTTGGAGCTCCATGACCCGCCGAATCGATCACAACGAAAAGTTGTATGCGTCCATATCCCACTCGTCCGCTTCGACAACATTTCGGAGGCCAGATCCGGCTTGTAAAATTGAGTTTCGGATGATTTTATCTTTGGCGTGTACTCTGCCACCCTCTACCACCCTTTCGTGAGCTAACCCACGGACAGATATATGGGCAATAACGTATGGAACAATACACCGTCCTTCTATTCATGAACCAGAAAGACTACTGGTTCAGTCTGGACAGATGGAGGAGGCTCTTTGTTGCCTCGAAACCAAAGAATTCATGCTTCACATGTTCTATCACCCATCCCGCTACCACCCTCACTTTTTCACCAGCAGATGCATTATTCCTGGATGATTAAGTACGTAACATCTCATCCACATTATGTTTACACACACGGAAAATTATATGTCATTCTGAATGGTGCAAGATGGCTCGTCGATGCGATAAAGCTACCCTGAAAGGTGTATTCACGGTCTGTCCCCCGATGTTGTATCCATAAAACGGCCACAATTTGGCCATACAAACTCCGTTGGAGCTCCATGACCCGCCAAATCGATCACAACGAAAAGTTGTATGAGTCCATATCCGACTCGTTCGCTTCGACAACATTTCGTAGGCCAGATCCGGCTTGTAAAATTGAGTTTCGGATGATTTTATCTTTGGCGTGTACTCTGCCACCCTCTACCACCATTCCGTGAGCTCACCCACGGACAAATATATGGGCAATAACGTATGGAACAATACACCGTCCTTCCATTCATGAACCTGAAAGACTACAGGTTCAGTCTGGACAGAAGGAGGAGGCTCTTTGTTGGATCGAAACCGAAGAATTCATGCTTCACATGTTCTATCACCCATCCTGCTACCACCCTCACTTTTTCACTAACAGATGCATTATTCGTGGATGATAAAGTACGTAACAGCTCATCCTCATTATGTTTATGCACACGAAAAGTTATAGGTCATTCTGAATGGTGCAAGATGGCTCGTCGATGTGATCAAGTTACCCTGAAAGTTGTATTCACGGTCTGTCCCCCGATGTTGTATCCATAAAACGGCCACAATTTGGCCATACAAACTCCGTTGGAGCCCCATGACCCGCCGAATCGATCACAACGAAAAGTTGTATGCGTCCATATCCCACTTGTCCGCTTCGACAACATTTCGGAGGCCAGATCCGGCTTGTAAAATTGAGTTTCGGATGATTTTATATTTGGCGTGTACTCTGCCACCCTCTACCACCCTTTCGTGAGCTCACCTACGGACAGATTTATGGGCAATAACGTATGGAACAATACACCGTCCTTCCATTCACGAACCAGAAAGACTACTGGTTTAGTCTGGACAGAAGGAGGAGGCTCTTTGTTGCATCGAAACCAAAGAATTCATGCTTCACATGTTCTATCACCCATCCCGCTACCACCCTCACTATTTCACCAGCAGATGCATTATTCCTGGATGATAAAGTACGTAACATGTCATCCACATTATGTTTATGCACACGGAAAATTATATGTCATTCTGAATGGTGCAAGATGGCTCGTCGATGCGATAAAGCTACACTGAAAATTGTATTCACGGTCTGTCCCCCGATGTTGTATCCATAAAACGGCCACAATTTGGCCATACAAACTCCGTTGGAGCTCCATGACCTGCCAAATCGATCACAACGAAAAGTTGTATGCGTCCATATCCGACTCGTCCGCTTCGACAACATTTCGTAGGCCAGATCCGTCTTGTAAAATTGAGTTTCGGATGATTTTATCTTTGGCGTGTACTCTGCCACCCTCTACCACCGTTCCGTGAGCTCACCCACAGACAGATATATGGGCAATAACATATGGAACAATACACCATCGTTCCATTCACGAACCAGAAAGACTACAGGTTCAGTCTGGACAGAAGGAGGAGGCTCTTTGTTGCATCGAAACCGAAGAATTCATGATTCACATGTTCTATCACCCATTATGCTACCACCCTCACTTTTTCACCAGCAGATGCATTCTTCCTGGATGATAAAGTACGTAACAGCTCATCCTCATTATGTTTATGCACACGAAAAGTTATAGGTCATTCTGAATGGTGCAAGATGGCTCGTCAATGTGATCAAGTTACCCTTAAAGTTGTATTCACGGTCTGTCGCCCGATGTTGTACCCATAAAATGGCCACAATTTGGCCATACAAACTCCGTTGGAGCTCCATGACCCGCCGAATCGATCACAACGAAAAGTTGTATGCGTCCATATCCCACTCGTCCGCTTCGCCAACATTTCGGAGGCCAGATCCGGCTTGTAAAATTGAGTTTCGGATGATTTTATCTTTGGCGTGTACTCTGCCACCCTCTACCACCCTTTCGTGAGCTCACCCACGGACAGATATATGGGCAATAACGTATGGAACAATACACTGTCCTTCTATTCACGAACCAGAAAGACGACTGGTTCAGTCTGGACAGAAGGAGGAGGCTCTTTGTTGCACCGAAACCAAAGAATACATGCTTCACATGTTCTATCACCCATCCCGCTACCACCCTCACTATTTCACCAGCAGATGCATTATTCCTGGATGATAAAGTACGTAACATCTCATCCACATTATGTTTATGCACACGGAAAATTATATGTCATTCTGAATGGTGCAAGATGGCTCGTCGATGCGATAAAGCTACCCTGAAAATTGTATTCACGGTCTGTCCCCCGATGTTGTATCCATAAAACGGCCACAATTTGGCCATACAAACTCCGTTGGAGCTCCATGACCTGCCAAATCGATCACAACGAAAAGTTGTATGCGTCCATATCCCACTCGTCCGCTTCGACAACATTTCGGAGTCCAGATCAGCCTTGTAAAATTGAGTTTCGGATGATTTTATCTTTGGCGTGTACTCTGCCACCCTCTACCACCCTTCCGTGGGCTCACCAACTGACAGATATATGGGCAATAACGTATGGAACAATACACCGTCCTTCCATTCACGAACCAGAAAGACAACTGGTTTAGTCTGGACAGAAGGAGGAGGCTCTTTGTTGCATCGAAACCAAAGAATTCATGCTTCACATGTTCTATCACCCATCCCGCTACCACCCTCACTTTTTTCACCAGCAGATGCATTATTCCTGGATGATAAAGTACGTAACATCTCATCCACATTATGTTTACACACACGGAAAATTATATGTCATTCTGAATGGTGCAAGATGGCTCGTCGATGCGATAAAGCTACCATGAAAGTTGTATTCACGGTCTGTCCCCCGATGTTGTATCCATAAAACGGCCACAATTTGGCCATACAAACTCTGTTGGAGCTCCATGACCCGCCAAATCGATGACAACGAAAAGTTGTATGCGTCCATATCCCACTCGTCCGCTTCGACAACATTTCGGAGGCCAGATCCGGCTTGTAAAATTGAGTTTCGGATGATTTTATCTTTGGCGTGTACTCTGCCACCCTCTACCACCCTTCCGTGAGCTCAACCACGGACAGATATATGGGCAATAACGTATGGAACAATACACCGTCCTTCCATTCACGAACCAGAAAGACTACAGGTTCAGTCTGGACAGAAGGAGGAGGCTCTTTGTTTCATCGAAACCGAAGAATTCATGCTTCACATGTTCTATCACCCATCCCGCTACCACCCTCACTTTTTCACCAGCACATGCATTATTCCTGGATGATAAAGTTAGTAACAGCTCATCCTCATTATGTTTATGCACATGAAAAATTATAGGTTATTCTGAATGGTGCAAGATGGCTCGTCGATGAGATCAAGTTACCCTGAAAGTTGTATTCACGGTCGGTCCCCCGATGTTGTACCCATAAAACGGCCACAATTTTACCATACAAACTCCGTTGTGCTCCATGACCCGCCAAATCGATCACAATGAAAAGTTGTATGCGTCCATATCCCACTCGTCCGCTTAGATAACATTTCGGAGGCCAGATCCGGGTTGTAAAATTGAGTTTCGGATGATTTTATCTTTGGCGTGTACTCTGCCACCCTCTACCACCCTTTAGTGAGCTCACCCACGGACAGATATATGGGCAATAACGTATGGAACAATACACCGTCCTTCTATTCACGAACCAGAAAGACGACTGGTTCAGTCTGGACAGAAGGAGGAGGCTATTTGTTGCACCGAAACCAAAGAATACATGCTTCACATGTTCTATCACCCATCCCGCTACCACCCTCACTTTTTCACCAGCAGATGCATTATTCCTGGATGATAAAGTACGTAACATCTCATCCACATTATGTTTACACACACGGAAAATTATATGTCATTCTGAATGGTGCAAGATGGCTCGTCGATGCGATAAAGCTACCCTGATAGTTGTATTCATGGTCTGTCCCCCGATGTTGTATAAATAAAACGGCCACAATTTGGCCATACAAACTCCGTTGGAGCTCCATGACCCGCCAAATCGATCACAACGAAAAGTTGTATGCGTCCATATCCCACTCGTCCGCTTCGACAACATTTCGGAGGCCAGATCCGGCTTGTAAAATTGAGTTTCGGATGATTTTATCTTTGGCGTGTACTCTGCCACCCTCTACCACCCTTTCGTGAGCTCACCCACGGACAGATATATGGGCAATAACATATGGAACAATACACCGTCCTTCCATTCAAGAACCAGAAAGACTACTGGCTCGGTCTGGACAGAAGGAGGAGGCTCTTTGTTGCATCGAAACCAAAGAATTCATGCTTCACATGTTCTATCACCCATCCCGCTACCACCCTCACTTTTTCACCAGTAGATGCATTATTCCTGGATGATAAAGTACGTAACATCTCATCCACATTATGTTTATGCACACGGAAAATTATATGTCATTCTGAATGGTGCAAGATGGCTCGTCGATGCGATAAAGCTACCCTGAAAGTTGTATTCACGGTCTGTCCCCCGATGTTGTATCCATAAAACGGCCACAATTTGGCCATACAAACTCCGTTGGAGCTCCATGACCCGCCGAATCGATAACAACGAAAAGTTGTATGCGTCCATATCCGACTCGTCCGCTTCGACAACATTTCGTAGGCCAGATTCATCTTGTAAAATTGAGTTTCGGATGATTTTATCTTTGGCGTGTACTCTGCCACCCTCTACCACCGTTCCGTGAGCTCACCCACAGACAGATATATGGGCAATAACATATGGAACAATACACCATCCTTCCATTCACGAACCAGAAAGACTACAGGTTCAGTCTGGACAGAAGGAGGAGGCTCTTTGTTGCATCGAAACCGAAGAATTCATGATTCACATGTTCTATCACCCATTCTGCTACCACCCTCACTTTTTCACCAGCAGATGCATTATTCCTGGATGATAAAGTACGTAACAGCTCATCCTCATTATGTTTGTGCACACGAAAAGTTATAGGTCATTCTGAATGGTGCAAGATGGCTCGTCGATGTGATCAAGTTACCCTGAAAGTTGTATTCACGGTCTGTCGCCTGATGTTGTACCCATAAAATGGCCACAATTTGGCCATACAAACTCCGTTGGAGCTCCATGACCCGCCGAATCGATCACAATGAAAAGTTGTATGCGTCCATATCCCACTCGTCCGCTTCGACAACATTTCGGAGGCCAGATCCGGCTTGTAAAATTGAGTTTCGGATGATTTTATCTTTGGCGTGTACTCTGCCACCCTCTACCACCCTTTCGTGAGCTCACCCACGGACAGATATATGGGCAATAACGTATGGAACAATACACCGTCCTTCTATTCATGAACCAGAAAGACTACTGGTTCAGTCTGGACAGATGGAGGAGGCTCTTTGTTGCCTCGAAACCAAAGAATTCATGCTTCACATGTTCTATCACCCATCCCGCTACCACCCTCACTTTTTCACCAGCAGATGCATTATTCCTGGATGATTAAGTACGTAACATCTCATCCACATTATGTTTACACACACGGAAAATTATATGTCATTCTGAATGGTGCAAGATGGCTCGTCGATGCGATAAAGCTACCCTGAAAGTTGTATTCACGGTCTGTCCCCCGATGTTGTATCCATAAAACGGCCACAATTTGGCCATACAAACTCCGTTGGAGCTCCATGACCCGCCAAATCGATCACAACGAAAAGTTGTATGAGTCCATATCCGACTCGTTCGCTTCGACAACATTTCGTAGGCCAGATCCGGCTTGTAAAATTGAGTTTCGAATGATTTTATCTTTGGCGTGTACTCTGCCACCCTCTACCACCGTTTCGTGAGCTCACCCACGGACAAATATATGGGCAATAACGTATGGAACAATACACCGTCCTTCCATTCACGAACCTGAAAGACTACAGGTTCAGTCTGGACAGAAGGAGGAGGCTCTTTGTTGCATCGAAACCGAAGAATTCATGCTTCAAATGTTCTATCACCCATCCTGCTACCACCCTCACTTTTTCACTAACAGATGCATTATTCCTGGATGATAAAGTACGTAACATGTCATCCACATTATGTTTATGCACACGGATAATTATATGTCATTCTGAATGGTGCAAGATGGCTCGTCGATGCGATAAAGCTACCCTGAAAGTTGTATTCACAGTCTGTCCCCCGATGTTGTATCGATAAATAGGCCACAATTTGACCATACAAACTCCGTTGGAGCTCCATGACCCGCCAAGTCGATCGCAACGAAAAGTTGTATCCATCCATATCCGACTCGTCCGCTTCGACAACATTTCGGAGGCCAGATCCGGCTTGTAAAATTGAGTTTCGGATGATTTTATCTTTGGCGTGTACTCTGCCACCCTCTACCACCCTTTCGTGAGCTCACCTACGGACAGATTTATGGGCAATAATGTATGGAACAATACACCGTCCTTCCATTCACGAACCAGAAAGACTACTGGTTTAGTCTGGACAGAAGGAGGAGGCTCTTTGTTGCATCGAAACCAAAGAATTCATGCTTCACATGTTTTATCACCCATCCCGCTACCACCCTCACTTTTTCACCAGCAGATGCATTATTCCTGGATGATAAAGTACGTAACATGTCATCCACATTATGTTTATGCACACGGAAAATTATATGTCATTCTGAATGGTGCAAGATGGCTCGTCGATGCGATAAAGCTACACTGAAAGTTGTATTCACGGTCTGTCCCCCGATGTTGTATCCATAAAACGGCCACAATTTGGCCATACAAACTCCGTTGGAGCTCCATGACCTGCCAAATCGATCACAACGAAAAGTTGTATGCGTCCATATCCCACTCGTCCGCTTCGACAACATTTCGGAGTCCAGATCAGCCTTGTAAAATTGAGTTTCGGATGATTTTATCTTTGGCGTGTACTCTGCCACCCTCTACCACCCTTCCACTGGGCTTGGTGGTGGTCTTCTTCTTAGGGCGGGCGTGCTCTTCAGAATCGGTGGAGCCCTGTCGGCGAGCGACTGAAAATGACAGGAAGATGGGACACCGATGAGTGGAATACGAAAATGGCATAGACATGGATAGCACAAGAATAAACAACTGAAAATGTTGACATTTTGTCCATGAACATAGGGCAAGCCTAGGGCGAGGGCAAAATTTCAACATGAACAATGTGTATTTCGTGACCACGAATTAGGAGTGGAATTGACAAGGGCCGGCAATGTGAGAGATGGAGATACATATTATATGAGCATATACCGAGATGCACAAGAGTATCTAGAAAAGATGAACCTAGGTAAAAACGAACGACACCGAGGACATGGAGATGAGGCATACCACGGCAAGAACGTCCACCGCGGGGGTCATTGCTCGCGTGCTTGGTCCTAGCCATCATGGAGGTCAGGAGTCCCGCGAGTAATCCGGCACCAAGTCGACCGTCTCCCGGATGAATCCCACCCCCAATCCACAAATGAGTCGGGTGAAGGTGTAGATCGAGGGGAGAAGACCGTGGAGGAGGGAGATCGGGGACCGGAAGTGGGGGAGACGACGGGGGCGGCTGAAAAACGCGTCCGGCGGTGGCGGCGTATGACAGATGAGGTGGGGGAGTCGGGGGAGAAGAGGGGAAAACTATCCCCAAATCCCCCGGCCCCCCACACTTAAGTGTGTCTGAGAGGTCGGGCCAGACATCCGGGAGAAGGACCGGACATCCGGCGGCTGGGAGGCATGCAGCGAGGAGTTGGTCAGAGGAATCGAAAAAATGCCAGATCCCGGATGTTCGTCATGAGTGCCGGATGTCCGGCCACCGGAGCAGTTTTGGCTGTGCAGTGCAGTAATTTTGGGCAAATACGAGCCCGGAAATCCGGGTGCATCCCGGATGTCCGGTGCCTGGCAGCAGATCCAGAGAATGAGTGAGTGACCCATGGGCAAATAGACTCCGTCAAGGAGATTTACATAGATATGATAGCGCACGATATGTCTAATACAACTACCAAAATATATAGAGATATATATATAGACAAACAAGATATCCAATAAAAAGTGTCAAGCACAAAGATCAAACCACGCAACACAAACCTCACAAGGAGGAGAGCGGTGACCGAGGTCACCATGTTTGAGCATATGTGACATGTCACCGCGAAGATTTGAACCTTGGGTACATAATCACTGCTCCATCATTTAAAGCACCATAGTTGTATGAACATGGTAACTTTGAGAGTGTTTGTTCTATTTGTGCATTGTATAGGGACAAGAAGATTCATGAATTGAATTTCTCCCCCTAAATGTATGCCTACATCTAGACAAGACATGAAGGAAATGTATGCATGGGTACACGATTTCACATAATGTTGTCAAGCTCTAAGATACCAAGTTCACGCCTTAGTTGGCAAAACCTTGCTTCATCCAAAGGTTTGGTGAAAATATCAGCAAGTTGCATATCTGTACCAACATGAGAAATATCAATGTCACCTTTTTGCACATGGTCTCTCAAGAAGTGATACCTAATGTCAATATGCTTGGTGCGAGGGTGATCAACGGGGTTTTCGGCGAGCTTGATGGCACTTTCATTGTCACATAGAAGAGGCACATGTCTATAAGTAATACCATAATCCTTCAAGGTTTGCCTCATCCATAGCAATTGTGTTGCACAACTTGCGGTTGCAATATATTCGGCTTCGGCGGTGGAGAGGGAGACACAATTTTGCTTCTTCGAGGACCAACTTACCAAAGACCGTCCAAGAAATTGGCATGCGCCGGAGGTTGACTTCCGACCCACTTTGTCTCCGGCCCAATCCGCATCCGTGTACCCAATGAGATCAAATTTAGCATCCTTGGGGTACCATAGGCCCAACTTTGGGGTGTGAACAAGGTATCTAAGAATATGCTTAACCGCCTTATAATGACTTTCCATAGGGGAAGCTTGAAATCTTGCACATATGCCTACACTTAACATGATGTCCGGTCTAGATGCACAAAGATAAAGCAACGAACCAATCATAGAGCGGTAAAGAGATGGGTCGAACGGGATACCGTTTGTGTCTTCATTAAGAACAATTTTGGTTGGCATGGGTGTCTTGCATGGACTCGCATCGGTCATTCCGAACTTCTCAAGTAGGTCCTTGAGATATTTGGTTTGGGATAGGAAGATACCTTCTTGAAATTGTTGAATTTGAAATCCGAGAAACAACTTCAAGTCCGCATTAAGTGACATCTCAAACGTCTTTGTCATGGAGGCCGCAAACTTCTTGCACAAATGAATGTTAGGAGAACCAAAAATGATGTCATCTACATAAATTTGGCATAAGATCAAATCACCTTTTTCCCTCTTAGTAAAAAGAGTGGGATCGATCACCCCTCTCACAAAGCCATCATCGAGTAGAAACTTCTTAAGATGATCATACCAAGCACGAGGTGCTTGTTTGAGGCCATACAAAGCCTTGTGAAGTTTATACACATAGTCTTTGTGATCGGGGTCAATGAAACCGGGTGGTTGTGATACATATACTTCCTCTTGTAGAGGGCCGTTAAGGAATGCACTCTTCACATCCATTTGATGTAAAGTGAAACCATTGAAAGCGGCATAAGCAAGTAAAATGCGAATAGACTCAAGACGAGCAACGGGAGCAAAGGTCTCATCAAAGTCCAAACCTTCAACTTGTGAGTACCCTTGTGCCACTAACCTTGCCTTGTTTCTAATGATTATTCCATTCTCATCTTGCTTGTTCTTGAAGATCCATTTTGTACCAATGACATTGTGTTCCTTGGTTGGTCTTTTGACTAGAGACCACACTTTGTTGCGTTCAAAACTGTTCAACTCTTCTTGCATAGCAACGAGCCAATCGTTGTCTGTCAACGCATCTTGTACCTTGAGTGGCTCAACACTAGAGACAAACGAGAAGTGAGCACAAAAGTTTGTCAATTGTTTACGAGTGACTCTACCTTCCGATATGCCGGTAAGAATTTGGTCAACGTCAACGCGAGCGGCCACTCGAGGCATGATGGAGGTTAAGGTTTCACGAGGTTCAACTTCGTTTCCATCATCAACATCTTTAACATAGGGATCGTTGATGTGTGGTGGAAGATCTTCTTCTTCATGTTGCATTTGTTGAGGTTCACCATCGTCATAAGGTTCATCATCATCAATAGTTGCATATTCTTGTTCTTGCTCTTGATGATGATCTTTTTCTTGAGCTTGATCATGGTGAGGGTCTTGTTCTTGTGTTTGAACAACGGGCTCCTCTTGAGCAATGGGATCTTGTGATGGTGTGGTTTGATTATGAGTGAAGATCGCGTCTTCTTCCGCATCATCATGAGGTTCTTGTTCCATTGGAAGAAGAGCACCAACACCCATGGTCAAAATATCTTGAGAAGGATCTTCATCACCTACATCACTTAGATCAACTTGCCCCTCATGGGAGCCATTAAATTCATCAAACACCACGTCACAAGTTTCTACAACACATCCATTGGATTTGTTGTAGACTCTATAGGCGTGAGAGTTTGATCCATAACCAACAAATATACCCTCAATTGTTTTGGATTGAAATTTTCCTAACCGTTCTCTCTTGTTGAGAATGAAGCACTTGCATCCGAATACACGGAAGTACTTGACATTGGGCTTGTTTCCGATTAGGAGCTCATATGGGGTCTTGTCTAAGATCTTGCGGAGGAAGAGCCGGTTTGATGCATGGCATGCGGTGTTGACGGCCTCGGCCCAAAAGCTATGTGGTGACTTGTACTCATCCAACATGGATCTTGCCATTTCCACAAGAGTACGGTTCTTCCTCTCGGCTACACCATTTTGTTGAGGAGTGTAGGGTGCGGAGTATTGATGCTCAATCCCCTCATCACTAAGAAATTCTTCCAAGGTGTAGTTCTTGAACTCGGAGCCATTGTCACTTCTTATTGCCAAGATTTCTTTATCAAATTTGCGTCGGGCTTGCTTGGCAAAATCAATGAAGGTGATCTTCGTCTCGTCCTTGGACTTGAGGAAAAACACCCATGTGTATCTTGAATAGTCATCAACAATAACAAGACCATACTTCTTTCCACCAAGACTATCCCATGAAGGAGGCCCAAAAAGATCCACATGAAGGAGCTCCAATGGCCTTGAGGTTGATACGATATTCTTGGGTGGGTGCTTTGATTGATGTTGCTTCCCGGCTATGCATGCACTACACACACGATCTTTCTCAAAAGAGACATTGGTTAGTCCAAGAATGTGATCACCCTTTAAGAGATCTTGAAGATTTCTCATGCCGACATGGGCTAGCCGGCGATGCCATAGCCACCCCTTGTCGGCCTTGGCCATTAGACAAGTTGCATGGAATGTGCTCTCTTTCGAGAAATCAACCGTGTAAAGGTTGCCATCCAACTCTCCAACAAAGGCCACTTTGAGAGTATCTCTCTTAAAGACTTTCACATCCGTTAGTCCAAATAGTGTATCATAACCAACGGAAGCCAATTGACGAACGGAAAGCAAATGATATTTAAGGGATTGGACAAGCATGACATTTGCAAGGGACATGTCATTTGTGATAGCCACCTTGCCCAACCCAAGTACCTTTCCTTTTGATCCTCCACCAAACACGATGCTCATAAATGGTTGAATAGCTTCCATGAAGTCAAAGAGCAATTTGCTATCTCCGGTCATATGATTGGTGCATCCACTATCGATCACCCATTTGACTCCACCGGAGAAGGCAACCTACACACAATTTATGACTTGGTTAGAGGCACCCATTTTGCAATGGGACCTCTCAAGTTAGTAACAAGGGTCTTAGGGACCCAAATAGCATAGAACCGAAAAGCATTACGAGGACCAACAAATTGAGCATAGACCTCTCCATCCTTTGTCTTACGAAGCACATAGGATGGAGGCATGAATTCCTTCGGCTTGTTGGGAGTGGGCATACCCCTAGTGGCCTTCCCACTCACAACCTTGTCAACTTTGCCTCTTCCTTTCTCCTCGTGCCCTTCGTGCACAAATGTCTCCTTGATAGGTGTGGTGCACTTTTGAGAAGACATTTTCTTCTTGCTTGTGCTTGGGTCAAACCCAAGCCCTTCCTTGGCAACCACTTCATTGTGGTGACTCAACACCTCATTAAGGTTCTTTTGTCCTTGGGCACAAGTCATGAGCCGTCTCTCAAGTTGAGCTTTTAGAGAGCGATTCTCCTCAAGAATAGATGCTAGATCACTACTAGAATTTGTAGTACAAGCATCAACATTTATAATAGGTGAGGAGTACGCCTTTGCAAGAGTTTCAAGATAAGTAAGTTTGAGTTTCTCAAAACTCTTTGTAAGGAGAGTGAGCTCTTCTTCCTTAGTCTTGAGAGACAAGGATAGAAGCTCACAATCCTTAGAAAGAGTAGCATGAGACTCTTCAAGCTTATTCTTATCATTCATCAACTCCTTGCAAGAGCTCTTAGCCTTTTTCAAGGAGGCAAGTTTCTTAGCATGCTTATCAAGGTTTGCACCAATTTTTACGCACAATTCATCATTTCGTGCTTCCTCATATTGGACTTTCCGCTCAAGGATCTCACATTTTTCCTTTTCCTCGGTAACGAGGGTTTCGAGTTCCTTAATGGTGACGGTGTGCTTACTCACCATCTCCACAAGCATACGAAACATAGTGAGCTTCTTTCCTTTAAGGGAGCACATGAACTTATCAATTTTGGCAAACATGGGATCATTCATATCATCATCATCATCAATGTCCTCCGCATCAAGATATTCATCACTAGGAGTAGGAGGAGTGAATAGAGGAGGATTTGAACGAGGGGTTACCTTAACCTTATCAGAAGAAGTTTGTTGCTCACCGTCCTCCATCACGGCCTTCGCCATTAGACACTTGTGAGCGTTGCCCTTGTAGTCTTTCATGTAGTTGTAGGTGACAACATCACCACTCTTGTTGACTAACCTGAAAGTGTTTTGAGAATCTTGAGCTATTCTGGCAACATCACTAACATCATCGGGATCGGACTCTTCTTGAGCAACCATTGCCTTTCCATCTCTCTTCTTGAGCTTGGAGTTCAAAGGATTTGGCAACTTCTTCTTTACAAAGGTCTTGGGAAATCTTGGTCTATCTTCTCTCTTCTCATAGGGGCACTCATTTGAGAAGTGGTTGGTCTCTTCACAATTGTAACAAGTTCTCACTTTCTTCTTTGGGAATCTTCCCTTGAATTTTCCCGCGCTAAACTTCTTGACAAAGAGGGCAATATCTTCATATGATGGGCTCTCATCTGAGTCAATCTCATCACCTTCTTCATCATCATCATCATCTTCTTCTTCACTTTGCTCTTCCTCATACACATGCTTGGCCTTCAAAGCAAGATTAGTCTTTTGTGATGAGCTACCATGCATGGCAAGATGTTTTGTAGCATTAGCCTAGGATTCCTCAAACAATTGGAACGTGGAGATGATATCATCGGGAGACATTTCCTTGAATCCATATTGGTGCCTTATGTCCCACACCATTTGGTGATGATAAGGAGCGAGAGCATTTAGCAATTTGTCCACAAGAAACCGCTTGGTCAAGTTGAATCCATCTTGGGTCTTGTCACAATCATAAGACTCAATGTCGGCGGTGAGAGTCATGAGGCGCTCAAGAAGATGCTTGGGGGATTCACCTTTCTCCATACAAAAATATTGCAATGCTCCTTTGGCAATTTCATATTGAGCAAGCTGGAGAGTGGAGGTACCGGTCTTGGTCATCACAATGCTATCCCACAATTCCTTGGCATTTGTGATGTGAATGTATGGCCTTTTCTGCTTGTCTGTCATGCCCTTCCTTATGAGCATGATCGCGGTGTCATTGAGATGCTTGTCATATGCTTCACCCGGCGTGAGATTCTTCGGGTTGACTGGGTTGTAGCCGTTCTCCATAATCTCCAGCATCTCATCGTTGGCGAACCTAAGATGGTCCTGCATTCCAACTCTCCACAAAGAAAAATTGGCAGTGTCATCAAGCAAAGGAGGCTTACCCCCAGGGTTATACTTTGGTTTCTCCACTTTAGATTTTGCATAAAGCCATGACACACCAGAGGTATCACTACCAGGAGGTTGTTGGCCCAAGGGAGAATGATTCGCATTTGGTCCCGGAGCCACACTACCTGAATTACCAGGTGGTGTGGGATTCGAGGTTAATGCGGTCAACCTCAATTGGACCAAGGCCTCAATGGAGGCATCATGCTCCTCCTTCTGTTTAGCAAGGGCCCGTTCCAAATCCTCAGAAGTGAAGGACTTGGGCTCTTCCGAAGAAGAGGCATCCTTCCCTTAAGGATTTGCAACCACGGGGGTCCCATCAGGGTTCATCTCGCTCTAGGGCGGTTAAGCCACAAGAATAGAGCACGAGGCTCTGATACCAATTGAAAGGATCGAGATGGACCTAGAGGGGGGGTGAATAGGTACAATTACAAATTTTAATTGTTACTTAGCAATTTTAGGCAATAGTGCGGAATATGAAAGTGAGCCTAACAATTGCAAAGGTGATTCTAGTGCTAAGCAAGGTTGACAAAATACAACAAGTAATGGATAGGCAAGCACAATATAATGCAAGTAAAGACTAAGAGACAATTAACCACAAGTAGGAAGCTAGGGTTAGGAACAACTGTAACTCCGAGAGACGAGGATGTATGCCGATGTTCACTTCCTTGGAGGGAAGCTACGTCACCGTTTAGAGAGGTGAGCGTTACCACGAAGGCACACCAACGCCACGAAGGCTCACCCTATTCTCTCCTTGAGATATCACCATGAAGGCGATTCCCAACCACTAGTGGTAGACCTTGGGGTGGTCTCCAAACCCTCACAAGCTTTCCGGGGGTAATCACAATGAACGATTCCTCACCGAAGAACTCCTACCGCCTAGGAGTCTCCAACCTCCAAGAGTAACAAGAACGATGGGGAAAAGGTCAAGACTTGCTCAAATCACGAATTCCTTTGGTCAAGAGAAGGGGCAGGAGTGGATCTATCACTTGATTGGAGAACTTGTTGGGAACTCTCTCAAATCCTTCCGGGATCTAAGATTTGGTGTGTGAGGTTGAGTGAGAGAGTGAAGTGTGTTCTTGAGTTAGCTTGGAGTGAATAGTCAACCCTATCCCGTGGAGGAAGAAGGCTATATATAGTGATAGTGCATATATGACCGTTGTAGTATAAGTGACTGCGTCGGGTCGGACATCCGGGCGTTTGAAATATACACAGCATATGCACCGACCAGAGTAGAACCAGAGGACCCAGACATCCGGCCATCGGCCCGGACATCCAGCAGTCCAAGAAGGGCCGGACATCCGGTGATAGGGGCCGGACATCCGGCGAGTGCAAGCCAAAACACGGTCAAGCTACTGGATAGGTTAAGCCAGATGATGCGGAGCATCCTACGGTCATCCCCATGGATCCACCTATGTCTCCCCAAGCACCAAGAGGACCAATGACTCGAGCACGTGCGAGGGCTCTCGAAAACGAGGTGACATCACTCCTTACAGAACTTCCATATGACGCGTGCGAGACATGGATGCTACCTCATTCCGAAATGCTATGTGTGCTTAGGTACCAAGAGGACCCCCTCGGAGAAGCCCGGACAAATGGACAAATCGGCAAGTTCATGGATGAAACGGACCAGCGATTAAGGTCACCGGAGGTTTACAGGGCCCGGACATCCGACCCCTGGGAGCAACAGCAGCAGCCAACGCCTCACAGCAAAAGAAGCTACAGGCGCTGGACATCCGGCCGGAGGCCCGGACATCCGGCGCCTGCCCGGAAATCCGGCACTTCCCCAACAGAGAGCACCCGAAGTTTGGCCTGTTTCGGCCGGACATCCGGCCCCAGGCCCGGACATCCGGCACCCGGATGAACCGCCGGACATCCGGCCTGGAGCCCGGACATCCGGCCCGACAACGCATGTTTTGGCCCTCAGGCCCTGTATCCCCCTCCTTTTCGCCCTAAGTTGTACTAGCACTATATAAGGACCTCTCCCACCTCCCTCTAGGGTTAGCAAAGTAGATAGCTCTTTGAGATTAGAGCTTTGCTCATCCGTACCTCTCCCATGGAGATCAAGACCTCCATGAGACCCATGTGAGAAGATCCTCTACGGATTCAAGACCTCGACTCCTTCGCGGATCGGGACGAACTACCTACCGTGTATCCTCCTTTGTTGGATTTGGACCCTTGTATCCCTCTATGTGTATGTGGATCTAGTGCATGTGTGATTTGGATCTTGTTGATTTGAGTGTTCTTCCCGTGTTCTTCGTGGATTTCCTCCTTCTCCCCCTCTAAAGTGTGAAAAGATCGTCATCTAGGGTTCCGCCCTACATCATCTTGGATCAGAGCCACGTTGATTCACACTTTGGAGTTCTTCCCCTCCACTTTCTAGCTCCGATTTTGTTGTTTTTACCCAATTTCGAAAATCCCCACAAAAATAGCCCTCCCAATTTTTTTTGTGATTTGTTGGTTTGATGATGTTTTGTTGATTTTGATCCATGGAATTGCTTGGTTTCAAGTGGATCTAGCGTTTCCCCACCTTCCCCACCTTTTCCTTCCACAATTTCGTCCGAATTTTGCGCCGGTTTTTCTTTTTCCCCGCCTGTTCATCCAGTTCTTCCACGGATCTGCAGCCCCGGGCATCCGGCTCGACAGCCCGGACATCCGGTGCCCCGGACATCCGGCCATCTGGCCCGGACATCCGGCCTGATGAGGACCATCCTAGGCAAGTAAGATTGTATAGTTGCAACCAAACAATAAGCTTCATTTATAAACATCATGACAAGGCGAGAAGCACGTTTCATATTGAGATGCAACAACATCAACTTGAGAAATCCATCATGACGAGCATTCATGGAACGCACATACTATTGTGCCATATTGACGATCAGGTGAACGCATATACTTTGGGTTCCATATTATTTGTTTTAAGGGTGGCCGAGCTGCTACTATCATTACTATTATGCAGGCATGTGGATGATGATCTACACAAACCAAAGGTGAAGATGAGAAGGAACTCAGGAGCCCAGCTATTGTTCATATTGAATATTGTTGGTCAATATCCATGCTTCGCTCAAGAGGGACAAGAGTCGAGGATGACTCCTTTTGAAGAGGGGGAGGATGATGAGGACATCCCAGGTTCATCTCGTTTGTCATTTTCTCCTCATCATAAATCTCAGCTATCAAATGAAGCTTCTACAAAGAAGACCTATTTGAGTCCAATGACAAGGAGTCGTGCCAAACAAATAGAACAAGAGGTGAATGCGCTCCTAGCTGATCATACTTCAACTATCCATGAGAACTTTATACTGCCTAAATTATCTGTGCTGATTTTACTCAGGTACAATGTTGAGGACAACCAACAACTTTCAGCACATGAAGAAACAAGTTCTGAAGCCTATACAACAAGTTTGAAGAGAACAAGTTTCAACTCTGATGTAAACCATGTTTTGGTGACAAGGGCAACTAATTACACCTCAAGGAAGAATAGCAAGCCATCTCAACAATCTATTGTTGCATGCACAGTTCCAGAATTCGTCCCAGAACGTGCTGCATCATGCAACACAAATATATGAGGTTCCAGCACGTGTGAGAGTACAAATTGGACAGCATATGAAGTCTACTTTCAGGAAAATCAAACGGTGCATCATTTGGAGTCCCGAGTCAAAGGATATGAGAGTTCCAATGCAAGCTGTCCAGAGCATTAATTGCTGCGCGAGGCTCCATGTGTTTGCTCCCTTGACCAGTTGGTTACCACGAATTTGAGCCTCTCTTTTGGACTGGTTTCACACCTAAACTAGGAGGGCTGTTCGTAGTATAAATACCCCTTCCCCCACTTCAGCCACAACTCTTTGGCAATTGGATTTTTCAGCATAGGTTAGCTAAGTGCAACCAGAATCTTGTTTGAGAGTTCACTTCCTCCTTAGCTCTTGTAATCTTGCCTTGTGAGAGGGTAAACTCACTTTGTGATTTTACAACAGCAGCCGTTGAGGCGGCGACCAGTTCGTGCTTCCAACTTCGTGCGTGGTTGTTGCATATGCAGTAGCTAGCTTCGGTCTCGTCAGGTTGCACTAGTTATCCTTTACCCGACAGCGTTGTTGGCTGGGATCGAGGGTTTCCTTCGTACCCTTCAGGTGGCGTTGATTCGTTCCTCAAGTAGATCCTCCGTGAAGATCGGACAACCCCGTATCATCTTGGTATCAGAGCTTCGGTTTACACGGTAGGATCTTGTATCCCTAGTTTAGTTCGTGTTCTTGTTCATCCTAAAGTCGAGAAAATAGCCCCACAAAAAAATATACCTTTACCAAGCCCTTTGCAGCCTTTAATCTGTCATTTGGTGAGTTTTATCAAGTTCCTGTCCACTAGATCTTTTGTTTTTAGTTGCTGAGTTTCCCCCATCCATTCTTGTGTGTTTGTGTTTGTTTTTGTCCACAGATTTCAGATC
Organism: Elymus sibiricus; assembly: GCA_039707655.1. Classification (NCBI taxonomy): domain Eukaryota; kingdom Viridiplantae; phylum Streptophyta; class Magnoliopsida; order Poales; family Poaceae; genus Elymus; species Elymus sibiricus. The sequence continues at coordinate 172,751,006 of CM077670.1, forward strand.
TGCATCCTCCACCAAATCTTGTGTATCTTTGTCATCCGGAGTCCGTTTTGGGTGTTTTTGTGCATTTTGGAATGCCCACACCGTGTACTTTCCATCCATCCTTGTTAGATCTGATACCCACCGTGTTTTCCAGCCAGAAAAATCAGATCAGTTCGTGTGTGTTTTCTGCCAAAGTTTCAGCTGCATGTTCTTGTTGTTTGAGCTCATCCATTGTAATTTTCGTGGATCCCCCAAAGTGTGTGTTCAGATCCAAGTCCCTTGTTGAAGTTTGTCAAAAAAAAAGAAAAAAAAAGAGCAAAAAAAAGGAGGCAAAAAAAAAAGATCTGCCCAAAGAAAGAAAGTGTGTGCAAGAAGCAAAAGAGAGAAATTTGGGATTGTTCTTCACTTATATCTTGAGAAATCCTTGTTTGTATTGTGAGCTGAAACTTGTCAAGTGTGCAACATCTTCAAGCCTTGCTTTCTAGCAAATCTGATTCCTTGGTATGAGTTGCATGTACCTCACTTATATCTCATTCAGCAACTAAGGGCATTAGAATCTTGTGTGGATGATTACTTCGTTCAACAATATCTAGATTGCAGATTAGTCAATCTTTTGCTACATATATATCCCACCCAAGCCCCACCAAATAGCCCCGCATGTGCAACCCTAGACTTGTATTCGCTTGATTCATCACTCTTTGTATACCAACCACCGGCACCACGGTTGAGCACGATTCTGCTCTCACTTGGAAGTTACATGAGCTTCGGTTGGTAAGTGAGGTGAGCTTGAGTTTTTACCCACATATATGCTTCTAGTACTATAGGGCTTTTGCAAAACTAACCATGGCAGGTCGTGAGTACGTGGAACTTCCTTTCTACGGAAGTGCTGATCCGGAGGAGTACCTTGAATGGGTACAATTCATGGAGTTGGAGTTGAAGAAATTTCCAGAAACAAAACAAGTGCTTCGAGCAACCATGGAGTTTGAAGAGTATGCTTGTAAGTGGTGGAAGCACCACCGCAAAAGGAGGTTTGTAAGAACATGGGTCGAGTTGAAGGAGATCATGAGGAAGGAGTTTGTACCAACAAGATATGAAGACTATTTGTTGCGTCACATGAAGAGCATTAAGCAAGGTCTCAGATCTGTCCAAGCCTATTATGATGAGCTGAAGGTAGCAATGTATCGTGCCAATGTTATGGATAAATCTGCAGCAAGGGTATATTTTAAAAGTGGTCTGAATCGTGATGTGGCTGCTACAGTTCGTTTGAAATATGATGGTAGTATGCAGGACCTTGTGACTTTTGCCATAGATGAAGAAAGGAGAATTCACAAAGAACGTGCACGTCCATTCAACATGAGTATTCAATCTCTTTCAAGAACCAGTCGTGTGAAGAGGCTAAGCTATGCGGAGAACAAGATGGACAATTGGTCGTTCACTACAAGTAAGAAGACTTGTGATGAGAAAAAGGTGCTTGGAACACGAGAAAAGAGCCTCACAATTGGTCAAAATTCTGTAGCAACAAATACACATCAAATCCCAAGTGAGAATGAGAGCCACATAGCCAAAAAGAGTGAGAGTGATATTACAAAAAGTGAGCTGTGTGATTCCACGCAAAGTGAGATTGAGAGTCCCACAAATGAGAGTTCGAGAGATACACCAAAGGAAAAGAGAGTATTAGCTGATACAAAATGTGAGGATTCTGAAACTAACATAAACATTTCTATTCCTTGCATTATCTCTCGCAATGTACAGGTTTGCTTTGAAGAAAGGGAGTCTGGTGCTGATACAGTTTCCCACCACATTGAGGAACATGAAGAGAAGCAAACCAGAGTTGATAATTCACCATGTGCTCAGGAGGAACAACAGCTTGATGAAGAAAAGAAAGATGGTATTGAAGCGAGATTCCAGCAAGAGCAAGAGAATGATTGTAAGTATAACCCTGCTGCAACAACGCCTCCTATGATTGCTTGTTCTACCATGCATGAACCATTGGATCACATGATTGCCTATCATTTTGATAATGTGAAATTAGTAAGGCATGACAAAATGCTTGATAAAATATCTCATGTTCATGCTTTATATTGTGCCACGCTTGCTAAATCTATTGAATTGAGTTATCCTGTCATGAACATTTCTGAAATCACACATTCATACTCTCTCTATGAAACCTACACCTACTATTTTAAGTTTAATTTGATTGGAGATTATGGTGTTGGCGGGAAGTTTGTTGTGGACAAAATATGCATTGCTTGCAATAGACTTGCAGAACTGAATGATAATCAATTGGGCAACCATTCTCATGTGAAACAGTTTGTGTCATGTGAAAAGAAACTGTATGCTTGTGGTGAATGTGTCACTGATTTGTTGGTCCCCATAAGTTCATGTTTTGCATGCACTAAACTTCTCAGATCTCGAGTTGATGAATGGTTGATACTAAAAATTTGTTCACCGCATTTGCACGGGTTTACTATGCGAAAATATGAACTATCATATGAGATAATCTTGCTTGTGAAATATGTTCTGTTGGACATACATACTTCTGATTTTGGCTTTGAAATGATAACAACATGCTTTTCTAGGAGTAGGAATGATGTGAATGATTCTGCTATGTCCCTAACTTATATTTGCAAAACAAGCAACAATTTTGACAAACCCAGAACTTATGTTGACCCAATGAGAAATATGGTTTTCTGCTATAAAGATTACTTTTCTGAAATTTGGAATGCGCAAAATCTTGGTAACAACAAAATGTGTGACGTCTTCATATACCATGCATACACGTTGTTTGTTTGTTTTAGTGGTGCTACAGGTTATCAAAAACCGAGGACGTTTTTTCTTGAAGGAAGGGAGGATGATGAGGACCATCCTAGGCAAGTAAGATTGTATAGTTGCAACCAAACAATAAGCTTCATTTATAAACATCATGACAAGGCGAGAAGCACATTTCATATTGAGATGCAACAACATCAACTTGAGAAATCCATCATGACGAGCATTCATGGAACGCACATACTATTGTGCCATGTTGACGATCAGGTGAACGCATATACTTTGGGTTCCATATTATTTGTTTTAAGGGTGGCCGAGCTGCTACTATCATTACTATTATGCAGGCATGTGGATGATGATCTACACAAACCAAAGGTGAAGATGAGAAGGAACTCAGGAGCCCAGCTATTGTTCACATTGAATATTGTTGGTCAATATCCATGCTTCGCTCAAGAGGGACAAGAGTCGAGGATGACTCCTTTTGAAGAGGGGGAGGATGATGAGGACATCCCAGGTTCATCTCGTTTGTCATTTTCTCCTCATCATAAATCTCAGCTATCAAATGAAGCTTCTACAAAGAAGACCTATTTGAGTCCCATGACAAGGAGTCGTGCCAAACAAATAGAACAAGAGGTGAATGCGCTCCTAGCTGATCATACTTCAACTATCCATGAGAACTTTATACTGCCTAAATCATCTGTGCTGATTTTACTCAGGTACAATGTTGAGGACAACCAACAACTTTCAGCACATGAAGAAACAAGTTCAGCTCATGAAGAAACAAGTTCTGAAGCCCATACAACAAGTTTGAAGAGAACAAGTTTCAACTCTGATGTAAACCATGTTTTGGTGACAAGGGCAACTAATTATACCTCAAGGAAGAATAGCAAGCCATCTCAACAATCTATTGTTGCATGCACAGTTCCAGAATTCGTCCCAGAACGTGCTGCATCATGCAACACAAATATATGAGGTTCCAGCACGTGTGAGAGTACAAATTGGACAGCATATGAAGTCTACTTTCAGGAAAATCAAACGGTGCATCATTTGGAGTCCTGAGTCAAAGGATATGAGAGTTCCAATGCAAGCTATCCAGAGCATTAATTGCTGCGCGAGGCTCCATGTGTTTGCTCCCTTGACCAGTTGGTTACCACGAATTTGAGCCTCTCTTTTGGACTAGTTTCACACCTAAACTAGGAGGGCTGTTCCTAGTATAAATACCCCTTCCCCCACTTCAGCCACAACTCTTTGGCAATTGGATTTCAGCATAGGTTAGCTAAGTGCAACCAGAATCTTGTTTGAGAGTTCACTTCCTCCTTAGCTCTTGTAATCTTGCCTTGTGAGAGGGTAAACTCACTTTGTGATTTTACAACAGCAGCCGTTGAGGCGGCGACCAGTTCGTGCTTCCAACTTCGTGCGTGGTTGCTTGGATTGGAATCCTAAGAGTGCGGTTGGGCGAATACTTGTTGCTGGTTGTTGCATATGCAGTAGCTAGCTTCGGTCGCGTCAGGTTGCACTAGTTATCCTTTACCCGACAGCGTTGTTGGCTGGGATCGAGGGTTTCCTTCGTACCCTTCAGGTGGCGTTGATTCGTTCCTCAAGTAGATCCTCCGTGAAGATCGGGCAACCCCGTATCACGGCCCCTGTGCACCAGCTCAGCAACAGCTCATACTTTCATCAATTTTCGCCGTTTTTCCTCAGTTTTTCTGCAACCCCTTGAGCTGCTCCACCACCGACTTCCGCATACCACCACCTTCGTGCCACTTGAGATTTTGAGCCGCGGATTTTTCCCGTTTCCTAACGTGTTTCGGCTACTTAGGGACGGTTCGACAACGACACCACCGCCGCTCATCATCGCCCCGTACTTGGACATCGACAACGACCATCTTCTCCATCGTGACACCATCACCGTAAGCAAGGACGGTACCATCGACGACACCTTATTCATACCCTTGCCATTACATTGTGAACCCCGAGACCATCTTTTGCGTAGCTTTCCTATGAGACTAGCCATTTGAGTATTGCCGGCAACGCTACTTGTGCACTTTAGTGATACCGAGCCGCATAGCTACCATAGCGTGCATGCATACACATATCATCTCGTGTGCCAAATTGTGTTCCCGCATATACATCATTGCTATCTTCGTACGAGCATTTCGCATAAGTGGCCAAAGGACAACAACAAAAGAAGAGATGCTTTTAAGCAAAAGGAAAAGAGCAACAAGCTTGTAAGCAATCGCCATAGCATAGCCACATTACATCGCATATCTGATCATCTTGGATCATTGTGACAAGTTCACCGGGCATCATACATAAATAGCATAAGTGAGATAGAAAGCGTTACGTTTTGTCTCTTATAGGTTGTGCACAAGTTCGTATCCGCCTATTGAGATATCGCGCTAGCGTCTCTCTAGTGTTGTGCAACAAGAGCATTTTCCGTGGATTCCACATTTTGAGCTCATTCCTTGGTTGCACGACCTCATTTATCTATCCGTGCGTGTGTTTCCGTGTGCTACGTATCGCTCTTGGTCTACTCGTTACACTTGTGAACTTGTGAATCTTTTTCAACATTATTGATATCTTGCTTGCAATTGCAGAAATTTTGTGCCACCATCCTAACCAAACTCCTCCAAAAGCTTTACTTGTGTAGGTGTGAGATTGACTCGATCCGGTACCAATTGCACTATTTCCATAATACCATATTGGGTGATCATTGATCCATCTTCAACATTGGATAAGGTACATTGGTCTAGTTCGTTTTCTTTCTTCCACTAACACTTGTTTGAGAATCATGGATAGGCCGAGCACTTCTATCAACCCACTCTTCGATGAGCAAGAAGACGCACCGAACAACTACGTCACCAAGGCTCACCTCTTTGGTGTCCAACGAGCATTACATCAAGAGAGCGAAGCATTGGGCGAACGCATCGAACAACTCGCCTCCGACTTTCGACAAACCCTTGATGACAAGCTATCATCGCAAATGGACGAGTTTCGGACCATGATGCTCAACCGTGATTCTTCTACTTCGTCGTCATCAAGATCAAGACGGCGCCATTCGAGCCGACACTCTTCGGACACTTCTTCGGATGCAAGTCTTCCACGAGCACGCTCTCAAGAACATGACGACCGGCAAGCTTCAAGAAACCCATTCCATGGCAATGGTTTGCAAGACCGCCTTCGAGAGCGCGAACGACAAAAGCGGCAAGCACAAGCTAACGGGAACCAAGATCAAGTTCCACAATGCCAACGTCAAGTACACCAAGACGACGACGCCCTACACCAAGAACGACAACGTCGTGAGGAGAAAGCGCTTGAAGCTCAACGTGCCCTACGCGAAGCAACTCGCAACGTCGCCGAACGCAACCGCCGCGTGCGCGAACAAGAAGAAACCGCAAGACTTGAGGAGTGCCAAGAGATAAGAAACCGTGCACGAATCCCAAGGCCACCACGTCAAGTCAATCAAGATGAACACGAAGACGAGGATGAGATAGAAGATCACCCTCCACGGCAAGAGCGTCATCGCAACCGCCGACAACGCAATGAGTAGCGCTACGGCAAGCTCAAGTTCACCATGCCTAAATTCTCCGGTGGAAATGATCCCGAAGAATACCTTTCATGGGCGTTGAAGGTCGACAAGATATTTCGCCTTCACAACTACGACGAGGAAACGAAAATCGCCATGGCATCTCTCGAGTTCCAAGACTATGTTCTCATTTGGTGGGAGCAAGTGATCGCAAGGCGTCAAGAGAAGGGCGAGCCACCCATCGCGACTTGGGATCACATGAAGGATGTCCTGCGAGCTCATTTTGTGCCCACACACTATAGCCGCGACCTCTTCAAGAAACTACAACTCCTCAAGCAAGGAACCAAGTCGGTTGAAGCATACTACCAAGAGATGAAAATTGCAATGATACGAGCCAACGTCAAGGAAGATGATGAACAAACAATGGCGCGTTTCTTGAGTGGCCTCAACTATCCAATCAAGAAAATTGCGGACTTCCAACCGTACTCCAACCTCCTCGAGCTAGTACACCAAGCAACCAAAGCGGAGCGACAAGTACAAGAAGACTACAAGTACTCCAAGTTCTCTTCCAAGGCCTACGGTTCATATACTCAAGCGTCAACGACTTCCACAACTCCTTCCACGACTCGAGCTACACCAAGTACCGGAGACAAGTCAAGCTCCAAGCACCAAACGACATCTTCGAGTCATCTACCTCCTACTACAAGCAACTCCAAGCCAAGAGCTTCGTCATCAACAACTCCTTCGGATGCCACCGAGAAAACAAGTGACATCAAGTGCTTCACGTGCAAAGGACGAGGCCACAAGTCCTTCGAGTGTCCAACTCGACGCACAATGATCATGAACGACGACGGCACCTACGATTCTATGAGTGAAGATGAAATGGCAGCCATCGAGCAAGTGGCCATGCACCGCCAAGTGAATGAAGAAGAAGATGATCAAGTGTTTTGCGACAATAATTCGAGCCCCGCTCTTGTTGTCTCCAAGGTCTTGACACTTCAACAACATCAAGATGAAGACCAACGTTGCCACATCTTCCATACCAAGGCGAGTATTCAAGGACGTTCCGTCAAGGTCATCATCGACGGCGGAAGTTGCCACAACTTGGCAAGTGAAGAATTATGCTCCAAGCTACAATTGGTCAAGAAGAAGCACTCTCGCCCTTACAAGGTCCCGCTTAGCGACTCAGGAACACTTCAAGTGGAGCACACCGTTCAAGTGTCCTTCAAGATTGGCGCCTACGAAGACAACTTAGAGTTTGATGTGGTTCCTATGTCCGTGTGCCATCTCCTACTTAGCCGACCGTGGCAATTTGACCGAGGCGTCACCCACCATGGACGGACAAATCAATATAGTTTCAAGATGAAGGGCAAGGAGTTCATACTTCGACCAATGACACCAAGTCAAGTCATCGCGGACAAGCAAGCATCTACCCATCGTGGAGAGAAAAGTGAGCGAGTGAGCCACCAAAAAGAGAGTGAGAGCCACAAGCCAAACATGAGTGACTCCACGATGCGTGACAAGAGAGATCTAGTTCTTTTAGCCACCAAAAGAGACTTGAGGGATGTGAGTGAGAGCCCATCAAGTGTTCTTCACTTTGTACTTGTGTGCAAAGATGAAGTGGTGCGGACTAATACTTCACAACATCTTCCTTTGGTATTGTCTCATTTATTGCAGGAATTCGCAGACGTGTTTCCCGATGAGCTACCTCCCAGACTTCCTCCACTCCGCGGAATCGAACACCGCATCGACCTCATCCCCGGCGCACCACTACCGAACAAGGCACCATACCGCGTCAACCCCGAAGAAACCAAAGAGATCCAAAGGCAAGTGCAACATCTCATGGAGAATGGGTATGTACGCGAAAGCTTGAGCCCTTGTGCCGTTCCGGTCATTCTAGTGCCTAAGAAAGATGGTTCCTATCGCATGTGTTCTGATTGCCGTCCTATCAATGCTATCACCGTTAGGTATCGCCATCCCATTCCATGCCTAGATGACATGCTAGATGAACTTAGCGGAGCCACAATTTTCTCTAAAATTGACCTTAAAAGTGGCTATTATCAAATTCGCATGCAAGAAGGTGATGAATGGAAAACCGCTTTCAAAACTAAATTTGGTTTGTATGAATGGTTAGTCAAGCCTATGGGTTTATCTCAAGCTCCTAGCACTTTTATGCGTGTGATGCACTATGTTCTTCGCAGATTGATTGGCATTTGTGTTGTGGTTTACTTCGATGACATCCTTGTGTTTAGTGAAACTCTCGAAGATCATGTCAAACACCTTAGAGAAGTATTGCAAATTCTTCGAGACGAGCGACTTTATGCGAACATGAAAAAATGCACGTTTGGTGTTGATAAGCTTGTTTTCTTGGGTTTTGTTGTCTCATCTAAGGGTGTTCATGTTGATGAAACTAAAATTGATGCTATCAAGAATTGGCCACAACCAACTAATTTGTTTCAAGTGCGTAGTTTCCTTGGCCTAGTAGGATTTTATCGTCGCTTTGTGAAGGATTTTAGCACTATTGCATCACCATTGCACGCATTGAGTAAGAAGAATGCACCATTTGTTTGGGGTCCATCTCAAGATGCCGCATTTCATGAGCTTAAAAACTTGCTTACACATGCTCCATTGCTTGCATTACCCAGCTTTGATAAAACTTTTGAAGTGCATTGTGACGCTAGTGGTAATGGCATTGGTGGTGTGTTGATGCAAGAGAAGCGCCCTATTGCATATTTTAGTGAGAAGCTCTCCGGCGCGCAACTTAACTACCCCATCTATGACAAAGAGTTATATGCATTAGTGAGAGTCTTGCATGTGTGGGAACACTATCTCCGTCCACATGAATTTGTCATCCATACGGATCATGAAACGCTTAAGTACCTCAAGGGTCAAACTAAATTGAACAAGCGTCATGCTAAGTGGAGTGAGTTCATTGAGTCATTTCCTTATGTTATCAAGTATATCAAAGGTAAGGAAAATGTTGTGGCAGACGCTCTTTCCCGCAAGTGCATGTTGGTTACCAAACTTGAGTTGAATGTTATTGGCTTTGATCACATTAAAGACTTGTATGAGCATGATTCGTCATTTGCAACTCCTTATGCCAAATGTTTACCTCATAAAACTTGGGAGCAATATTACTTGAAAGATGGTTATCTTATGCGAGCTAACAAACTTTGTATTCCCGAGTCTTCTCTTCGTTTGCTACTTTTGCAAGAAGCTCATGGTGGAGGACTCATGGGACATTTTGGACGTGACAAGACCTTCGCTACGCTTTCCAAGAACTACTTTTGGCCAAAGATGTTTCGCGACGTCTCACGCTACACCAACCGGTGCTCTACATGCCGCAAAGCTAAGTCAAAAGCTCAATCTCATGGTTTATATATGCCACTTCCAATTCCATATCACCCATGGGAAGATATTAGTATGGACTTCGTGCTTGGTTTGCCTCGAACTCAACACGGCAAAGATTATGTATTTGTTGTTGTGGACCGTTTCTCTAAGATGGCACATTTCATTCCTTGCAACAAGATAGACGATGCTTCACATGTCGCAAATCTCTTTTGTAGGGACATCGTGAGATTGCATGGAGTGCCCAAGACGATTGTATCGGACCGCGACGTCAAGTTCCTAAGCTACTTTTGGAAGACCCTATGCGCCAAGCTAGAAATCAAGCTCCTCTTCTCTTCGGCATATCATCCACAAACCGACGGCCAAACGGAGGTCACGAACAGGACATTATCCACCCTCCTTCGCGTGTTGATCAAGAAGAACATACGGGAGTGGGAAGAATGCTTGCCCATCGCCGAGTTCGCCTACAACCGAGCAAGACACTCTACTACCGGCAAGTCCCCCTTCGAGGTCGTCTACGGCTTCAACCCTTTGTCACCGTTGGACATCCTACCGCTACCGCTACAAGAGCGAACCGACATGGACGCGAGCGCACGAGCAAGTTACCTCAAAAAGATGCATGAAGATACAAGGCACACGATCGAGCGCCAAGTACAACGGCTCGCGACCAAGGTCAACATCAACAAGCACCCCATGGTGTTCAAACCCGGAGATCTTGTATGGCTACACCTTCACAAAGACCGCTTCCCCAACGAGCGCAAGTCCAAACTTCTACCCCGCGCCGACGGACCCTTCAAGGTGCTAGCACGCTACAACAACAAAGCCTACAAGATCGACATCCCTCGCGACAAGTACAACGTGAGAGACACATTCAACGTCAAGGACCTATCTCCCTTCCATGGTGATGCGGATTCCGATCCGAGGACGGATCTTTCCCAAGGGGGGGAGATGATGCGGAGCATCCTACGGTCATCCCCATGTATCCACCTACGTCTCCCCAAGCACCAAGAGGACCAATGACTCGAGCACGTGTGAGGGCTCTCGAAAACGAGGTGACATCACTCCTTACAGAACTTCCATATGACGCGTGCGAGACATGGATGCTACCTCATTCTGAAATGCTATGTGTGCTTAGGTAACAAGAGGACCCCCTCGGAGAAGCCCGGACAAATGGACAAATCGGCAAGTTCATGGATGAAACGGACCAGCGAAGAAGGTTACCGGAGGTCTACAGGGCCCGGACATCCGGCCCCAAGCCCGGACATCCGGCCCCTGGGAGCAACAACAGCAACCAACGCCTCACAGCAAAAGAAGCTATAGGCGCCGGACATCCGGCCGGAGGCCCGGACATCCGGCCCGTGCAGCCCGGACATCCGGCGCCTGCCCGGAAATCCGACACTTCCCCAACAGAGAGCACCCGAAGTTTGGCCTGTTTCGGCCGGACATCCGGCCCCAGGCCTGGACATCCGGCACCCGGATGAACCGCCGGACATCCGGCCTGGAGCCCGGACATCCGGCCCGACAACGAATGTTTTGGCCCTCAGGCCCTGTATCCCCCTCCTTTTCGCCCTAAGTTGTACTAGCACTATATAAGGACCTCTCCCACCTCCCTCTAGGGTTAGCAAAGTAGATAGCTCTTTGAGATTAGAGCTTTGCTCATCCGTACCTCTCCCATGGAGATCAAGACCTCCATGAGACCCATGTGAGAAGATCCTCTACGGATTCAAGACCTCGACTCCTTCGCGGATCGGGACGAACTACCTACCGTGTATCCTCCTTTGTTGGATTTGGACCCTTGTATCCCTCTATGTGTATGTGGATCTAGTGCATGTGTGATTTGGATCTTGTTGATTTGAGTGTTCTTCCCGTGTTCTTCGTGGATTTCCTCCTTCTCCCCCTCTAAAGTGTGAAAAGATCGTCCTCTAGGGTTCCGCCCTACATCACCAGATATCCGGGGGGGCCCGGACATCCGGCCATGGAGTAAGGCCCGGACATCTGGCCTAGTGCCGGACATCCGGCGAGTGCGCGCCCACAAGCCATCCAGCTTCTGGACAGGAGGCTCGGATTTCCGGGGCAGCCCCAGACATCTGGGCAGTGGAGCCCGGACATCCGGCTGTGAGCCCGGACATCCGGCCAGCAGAGAGGCTAGGCAGAAATGGTGCAAGAAGAAATATGTGGAGAAGGAAAATGAAAATCTGTGTAGAGAGATGACATATGAAACCATAGTGATTTGAGCAAATCTTTAACTAACCCTATCGATCCCCTCTTAATAGTGCGGGATCCCTATACTCAAGAAAGCAAAATAAAACTCATCAACCTCTTGTTCCTTCTTCCCTGAGCCATATCCATTGCATATGTCCTTGATCCACGCACTTAGTCACACGGGGACTAATCACCTGAGATTTTCTTAACAAACATAATTAGTCCCCTACATGTACATTGTCATCAACATCAAAAATACGATGTAAGGGCATGATTGCTCTTTCAACAGCCCAGGTGGCTAGTCGGGTCGGCGTGCAGCACGATGCTGCCAAAGGCGAAAAGCTGGCCGGGGACGAAGATGTCGCCGCAGCCAATACTGTTGTCAATCTGCAAGTGAGCCATCAACCCAAGATGTCCACACAGCGAGCTCTCAATGAAAACACCAATGTCGGTGTCAAAACCGATAGATATTGGGTAGGGGGGCCCGAGCTGTGAGATCGGATCGATGGATAACAAGAGATGAGGGACATGATGTTTTATCCAGGTTCGGGCCCTCTTTGAGGAGGTAAAACCCTACGTCCTACTCTTGCTTATATGATGGGTGTATCAAGGTACAGAGTTGATCTACCTCGAGATCGTAAGTTGTGGACCTAACCCTAGGGGTAATGGTGATGATGATGAATGTGTCCCTACGGACTAAACCCTCTGGCATAGGCACCAGGGGTATATAGGGTTACACATGGTCGGTTGCCATCTAGGGGTTACATGCCGAATCTAATAGATATTCTTGGAGTACACGCCAAGTCCTCGGTGTGGCCCGATATGCTTGTGCTATAGGTTAGACGCTTCCAGAGTCCTTCCTCATCAACGGGCCGTCAGCCCGGCCCATAGACTAGACCGGCTAGGTCGGGACCCCCTAGTCCAGGACAGCGCCACGTAAGTCCGAAAATCTTGTTTTCTACTACGTTTCCCAACAGTGGCATCATGAGCAGTTATATGAGTAGGTGTAGGTTGCGATCTAGATCATATGTGGATGTGAGGGTTTGATGTTCTTGCTAATGCTTCCCTCGAGTGTTGCTTTGGTTCAATTCATTCCGCATGGTGAGGCTTTCTACAAAGTTCTAACAATCGCTCAGCTCTGGCTATCGACGATCTGCTAATAGTTCTTTGGGCCTCATCATAGTCAAGAATAGTGAACCGTCGCGTACACAAGAGGGTGCTGAAGATGGACGATCTTCTAGGGGGTCATGCATATTTGACGAAGTTTAGTGTGGGGCTAGAGATTTTTAATTAAGTCTCTTCCCTCACACACCCCGGAACTTAATCTAGCATCAAGAATTATCGCCTATGTTGTGGACGTAGGTAGCTAGTATTATTTGTTAAAACTGGTTAACCACGTAACTAAAATTTGCTAAAACCGATTAGAGGACGTCTAACTTGGTTTTGCAGAGTATGCATATGATGTGGTATAGCCTTCGTCATGATAATGAGTTTATGTATGAGATGGTTATATGTCGTAATGTTAAGTGGCCTGCGCGTCGCGGCATGATGGCTGGAGCCACGAGATTGCCATGTTAATGTAAATATCATAGAGATAGCCTACAGGTTACACGTGATGATGGCAAGCGTACACGGAGGACCCCGACGTGGAGAAGGTGTACTAGGCATGGGACGAGGAGCTATAATTTTGTGCCACCGCGGAATTTCTGAAATTGGTGCCACGGCAACGTTTTCTGAAATGGTCGCCACGACAACGTTTTCTGAAATTGCCACCACGGCAGCGTTTTTGAAACGGTTGCCACGACAATGAAATATTGGCCATCACGACGCTTCAACTGAAGATTGAAGATGGTCATGAAGGATTCCCGGTGCCCAGGGCTATACCATAGCATGCTTTTATGAATTGCCTGAGATGTTTATCCCTTTGTTGTTTGCACCCTTTGATTGCGCAGTAGTCAATTATTAGGCTGATCTCTCACAGTAAATATCAAGTTAAAAGGTGCTCTTCCTAGTGTTGCAATTGTCTATAACATGGGGCCTTTTGGAGTACTACATGCATGCTACCATGAGTACAAACGAGAAGTGAAGTGTAAGGCGGGTGAGGTAAGACCTCACAGCAGAAACACTCGATTGTCTTGAAGTCCTGGCAGAAAAGTTCTGAGTTTGGAGCGCAAAGCATCGAAAAATGAACAAGAGTCATATGGTGATATGATCGGCAAAAGATTGCCTACCGATTGAAATTTACATCATATGAGATGCTACCATCCATGGGTGTGAATGAGATCAGGATCTTGAATCACTCACTTTCAATTATGAGAGATATTGATTTTAGTGGGAGTGCACTTTATATTAAAATTTGTTTAAACACTAGTGCAACATTAATTATGAATAAATGTCTAAATGAATTTTGTGTCTATCGTTGTAGATCAATGGCTCACAATATGTTCAACTTAGCCCCTATGTTAGAGAAAGAAAAGTTGGCTGCTAATGGTGGAAACTATGCGGATTGGATCCAGAACCTGAGATTTATTCTCAGGAGTGCTAAGGAGTATGTGCTGGATCAGCCCCTGGGTGATGTTCCTCCAAAGGATGCACCACCGCAAGAAGTTGCTGCTTACGCTGCTCGTAGTGATGACTATGATTCAGTCCAGTGCCTCATGTTAACTTGCATGGATCCTGAACTACAGAAGCGTTATGAACGATCTACTACTCAATTTATAATTGGGTCACTGGAAGTTCTGTACAAGAAGCAGGCAAGGACCGAACGTTTTGAATTAACCAAGGCCTTGATTGAATGCAAGATGAAAGAGGGATCCTCAATGAGTGAGCATATAGTAAAGCTTGCTGGCTATGTTGAAAGATTGGCTTCTTTGGAATTTGGAATTCCTCCAACACTCGGTACAGATATTGTGCTTGCTTCACTCCCCCATCTTACGATGGCTTTATCATGAATTAAAACATGAATGGTGTCGTGGTTTTGTCACGACAGATGTCCTCGTGAAAGGACTTAGTGGTGAGGCCATCGCAACTATGTGGAAGCTTGAACGGGGTTGATCGGAAGCGAGAGACACGAGTTTACCCAGGTTCGGCCCCTCACGGTGGAGGTAAAAGCCTATTCCTGCTTGATTGATATTGCTGTGGATCTCGATTACAAGGGTGTGGATTCACTAACCTAGCTCTCGAGAGATTGCAACTTAGTCTTTTCGTCCTAGGAACTCCCCTTTATATAATAGGTTGAGTCCCTAGGTTTATAGGAGATTCCGGGTCGTTCTCGTGACCCGTATCCTATCCTAACTCTCATTAATCTTGCTCTCCAAGTTGGTAGATTCCTCTTGCTGGGCCTTCTTCCATGAGTCGGCCCACAAGGTCCATGAGAGCTGGCCTCCTGCTGGGTCTCACTTTGGGCTTCAGGCCCATCTTCGTTTGCCTTCAGGTTGGCCCGTCTGTGAGATGACTCACTATGCCGCAGGGCTCAGGGCTGGGTTACGCTCACGCCGGGTCTCAACCGAGGGGAACATCCCCAACATTAGCCCCCAGTTTAGCTTGGATTTATCCATGTTAAACTCCATCCTGAAAATAAGAACAAAGGAAACCATGAAAGGTTGTGCTCTGGTCCAGATCTTCCTTGAGCCGGCAATGGCTTCATCCTTCCTGTCCTTGTTACTATCTTTCTTGCAACTTCCTGGCCGGGTCAAAAATGTTTGCCGACTCTTCATGGTTCTTCCCATACTTGACCATTTTGCCTCTTCTTATCGTGACATCACTTTGTTTGCTCCGGTAAATGCGCATGACGTCACAACAGATCTTTGAGTGGATATGTCAAATCTTGTTAGCGTGAAAATCGAGGCGCCACTATAGCCAAAATTTACTGTGCCACCTAGGGTTTTACCCTGTCTCTTCGGGTTCCATCTCCTTATAAATAGACCGTAGGGTCCCCCAGATCCACTTTTACCTCTTCTGCCCCAAGTCC
This sequence comes from Elymus sibiricus, assembly GCA_039707655.1. Lineage (NCBI taxonomy): Eukaryota > Viridiplantae > Streptophyta > Magnoliopsida > Poales > Poaceae > Elymus > Elymus sibiricus. The sequence continues at coordinate 172,766,800 of CM077670.1, forward strand.
ATCTTCTTCCTCTCGCTTTCGACACCACTGCGCCACTTCGAGCTCGACGCCCTAGATGCCAGCAGCAACAGCGACCTCAATGTCGCCGCTGGAGCCCGTCGAGCACACCACGACCACACTTGCAAAGCTCGAAACCTTCAAAACCTCTTCTCGCAGATCTGTAAGTGGCCATTTCATCTCTGTAATCCTTTCTGTCATTGTTCTTCATGAGTTCTTCAAAGAATCGCGGCCGTAGATCTAGTTTGTCATAACCTTGCGTCCATAAGACGTGATATTACCTCCGCGTCATCTTAAATATAATCTTAGATCTCTCTGTAATTGAAATGGATCTCACTTGATAACATCTTCGCTAACACTGCCATAGTTAGGTCTTTTATTTTTCTTTTATAGCCATTTTTCAGATCTTAACTGTAACCAAATCTGAACACTAACTGTTTGTGACTGCCTCGACCCGGATTTTGTCTTCATTGCTTCTTGCCAAGTCTTAAATTACCTTCAGTATATTTGCCTGGTCACACTTATTCCAATGTACCAACTCCCGAGTCATGGTGATCCATAGTTGCTATAGACACTTAGTTATGATAATTTCTGAATAGCAATTTGTTTGTAGCTGTCATGACCCGGAATTTTTGCCTTGAAACCCCTGCCGGCTTATAACTATTTATTTGTCGGCTCTTGATTTCAAAACATCCATAAACCGGCTCATACTATTTTAGGCCGTTGATTCCCTTTGACTTACGTAATCCTTATACTTTCAACCCGGTTTGGATTGTCTTTCTTTTCGTTTTGGCAGTTGACCTTTTGCTACTAGGATCATGGCCCCAAAGGTGAGCAAAGCCTGCAACTGGGTCAAGTCATGCATGATCTAACTTATGCTCGAGGATTTGGTGAACACTGGGCTACTTCCAGCTAAATATCAAATCAAATGGCGAGCCGCCAACGAGGAGACCCGGCCAGCTCTAGGCCCCAATGAGATCGTCATCTTTGCAGATCATTTGGACAGAGGCTTCCGACCGCCGGGTTCCAAGTTCTTTTATGACATCCTTCATCACTTTGACATTAGGCCACAAGATCTCACCCCCAACTCGATCCACAATTTGAGCAATTTCCAAGTATTTTGCGAAGTATACCTTCAGATCGAGCCGCCTGTCAGCCTGTTTCAAGAATTCTTCTTCTGCAACCGTGAGACTGAATGCAAGAACATGCTGAGTCTGGAATGTGGAGGTGTCACGATTCAGCGAAGGAGGAACTCAACTTTCCCTAAAGTGGCACTGGCGAGTCACCCCTAGTCGTGGCACAAGACTTGGTTCTACTGCAAGGATACCTCTCCAGACCAGCAACATCGGTTGCCGGGTTACAGGCTAGACCGGCTTGAGGTTACAAAGCAGTTCGACGCTTAAGCCTCTGCTGAAGAGAGGGTGGCTCTAAAGCCCATTTATTCCAAGATAAATGCTTTGATAGCCCATGGCCTTACTGGGGTTGATTTAACCCGGTGCTGGATGAAATGGGGGATCCAGCCCCTCAGCTTGAGAACCCGACTCATGCATGAGTACACAGGCGAATTGGACGACGACTTGCGTTTCAGCAAGCAAAACTTGTCCTCCAGTGACTTCTTAAAGGCCACCAAGAAGATCCTCGGTGAGACCCGGGAAACAATTTTTATGGTGGGCCTTGCCCCTTTCTATACGGGTAACCCGGCACTTGATATAAGTCACCCGTTTTATTTCCATGACTATTTGTGCAATTTCGCTCTTTCTTTATCTGATATGCCGACTCATATTACCTTAGGTGAGCTCTGATTGGTGGAAAACAGAGCCGGAAACCCCCACTCCACCTAAGGACCGGAACCAGGAGGAAGTGGACGAAGAGGAAGATGATGAGGTAGAACTTGACTCCGTTGGCCATCTTTTTATTGAACTTGCTGACACCAACTCTTCTCAGGAACAAGTCAGGACTAGTAGAGCTGGCGGAGCTGAGGTAAACATGTCTTCCTTTGATTCGGAAACGCCTGGCCGTAGGAGAACCCGGCGAGCGATCCGTAAGGTACCCTTCTCGGATCCAGAGGCTCACTTAGACAAACACTTTTCTTTGAAGAAAACACAGCATGCTGAAGGCTTGAAGAGGAAGACCCAATCCACCTCCGGCGAGTTGTCAGATGGGTTATCATATGAAAGATCTTGATGAGGACATCTATACTATGACTCCATCTCTACCTCATGAACAACCTGTTGCTACAAAGAAGATGTCCAATGATGAAATCAGGATTGGACCCATTACAAGAGCTCGTGCTAAACTACTAGAACAATAGGTGGATTCTCTCTTAGTTGATAATGCTATTTATTTTAATGAGAGCTTTATACTGCCTAAATCCTTGTGTGTGTGTGTCATTAGGTACATTGGAGAGGAAGGCATAGCACAAGGGAGCAAGGAGGAGAGCAAGGAGGCAGTGCAGCTGGGCAGGGAGGAGGACCCTGCAGTTTCCAGGGCGGTAGTACCGCCCCACACCAGCGGTAGTACCGCCCCGTGCTACCGTACTCAGTACCGCTTAGCAAAATATTTCTGGCATCCAAGCGACCTAACCGGTACTAGAGCGGTACTTAAGTGGTAGTACCGCTTGGAGCGGTAGTACCACATGCTATAAGCGGTACTACCGTGCTGCCTGCGCGCAGGCTTTTTGGGCTGACGGGCCGTGTACCCCTTCCAACTATCTTAGGATATAAATACCCTTCCTTAGGGTTAGTTAGAGGCAGACCACGTTTTGATTAAACCTCTTTTCAGATTGAATTGCTTTAAGCATTCCTCTGTAATCAATATTTCTCTTTGATTCGATCAGGAGTATTCTACCTTCACCACTTTGTTGCGATCTGGTGTTTATCCTACTGCAAGATTCAAGTGTCTTCTGCTGTTCCATTGGGAATTGGTAGATTGCAAACCGCTTCGTGGTCGGCGGCTACGTGCGCAAGTGTGTGAAGTTGCGAATATCGAATAGGGTTGAGAACTGTTGCATTGGCAACGGGGGAACAGCCAGAGATTCGTCAGCGTCCCACAAGATATCATCCACCTACATCGAGCTCAACGAGAAGATCGGGACACCCCTTATCATCTTGGTATCAGATATCCAGTGTTTACTCGGTGAGCATCCATCAATCCCTTAGATTAGTGTTGTTTTCCTCCTATCCAGAAAAAGCCTCACAAAAATATTAGGGTTCTTCATAGTTTGCCATAGCCTAGATTGCATCGTAGATTGGTTTTAGTTGCTGGTCGTTGGGTTTATCCTTGTGATCCGATCTATTTCCATTGGAGTTTAGATTTCCAGATTTGTTTCCAAGTAGTTAAAAAAAATCCGCGTTACTGTTTACGGCACTGTTCACGTGACATTTGAAAAAAAAAAAGAAGAAGAAGAAAGAAAGAAAGAAAGAGAAGAATCGAGGGCAGTTCCTTGTTATTATCTTTCGCAGTTGTGGAGCTGCGTACCGTGCGAGAGTTGCTTTGCCAAGTTTCTCTCCACCGTTTGTGTTTCCTTGGGTGTGACTCACACGATCAGCACTAGGCTTTATCTTCGGTGTTGTTAGGTATCCCAACCAAGCTCCACTATATACCCTGGTTTGTCGTGTGATAGTTTTTCCCTCGGTATTCGCTTCCTCACATCCGTGCAAGTTCTGCCTATCCAAGTTGGTAAGCGATTCTAATTCACTTTGGAACGGTAAGATACCTTGTTTCTTTCAGTTTTGAGTGAGTTGAGAGTTTTCCACATACACCCACTATATTTTTCTTTCTGTGCGTACTAATTCCCAAATCATGTCCGAAGAGTCTTTTGATGTCCAGCAGCGAAAGGATCCTAAATCCGTGGTGTATTGGAATGAATATGCGGCACTTCGTGATCATTTGACGAACCAATTTAATTCTGCTTGTGATGGTATACAAGAGGATGTGCGTGCTATTGACTTCAAGCTTGCTGACACTCAAGATACCATGAATACAACTCGTGAAACTATGACTACACTTCAGCAGTCCGTTACGGATTTGACGCATGCCGTAGCTGCGTTGCAAGCTTCCGTGGGTCAACGGCGCATTCGGGAGCAAGATGATGATCTTGATGATGATGGTGAGGCAAGTGTTCATGGTGGTCATGTAGCTGACGCAGCTGCAAACGCTGCTCATGCTGCCAATATTATGGTTCATGGTGGCCGTGGTCATGGTGGCCGTGGTAATGGCGGCCGTGGGGGTGGCCGTGGGTTTGCTGTTTTGGGTGCACGCCGTGATACTGATATTCAGCAACCTCACCGTGATGAGGATGGGCTGGGTAAGCCGAAATTCTCTATTCCCACATTTGAGGGCTCTACTGATGTGGAAGAATATCTTAGTTGGGAGCTCAAGATAGAGAGATTGTGGCGTTTACATGAGTACACCGAGGACAGAAAAATCAAGTTGGCATCTTCTGAATTTGATGGTTATGCTTTGCGTTGGTGGGATCATCTTGTGCGTACAAGACGGGAGGATGGAGATCCTCCAATTCTTACATGGCGCAATATGAAGGAAGTGATGCGTGCCCGGTTTGTTCCACGCAACTATATTCGTTCTCTCTATGATAAGTTGCAGAATTTGCGGCAAGGTACAATGTCTGTGGATGATTATTTTCAGGAGATGGAGTTGATTATGCAGCGTGCCCGAGTCCGTGAACAGCCCGAACAGACCATGCAGCGATTTCTTTCTGGTTTGACATACAATATCAAGCGTATTGTTCGGCATCACCAATATCAAGACATGTCAGATTTGTTACATCAAGACCGTGAAGCAGAAATTCAGTTGGCCGAAGAAGCCAAGTTTACCTCTCGTTCTGCTTCTGCTCGTGGTCGTTTCACCCCACGACCTACTGGTGGGGCGCCCCCACAAAGTGATACTTCTGGTTTTCCTGTTCCTTCCAGTAACAAGTCAGATTCTGCTGTTTCTACTGCAAAGAAACCGGTGCACCCTGCTGCGAGTGCTACTGGTTCATCTCTGTCTACAGCAAGAAATAGGGATATGCATTGTCATACATGTGGAGGCAAAGGTCACTTCAAGAAGGATTGTCCCAATAAGAAGGTCATGTTGATTAATGAGGATTTAGAGTATGAGACCGGTGATGATGCTGATCCTACTTCTGAAGATTGGGAGAATGAGGATACCACTGATGGGGCTCTCGATGCTTATGCAACACACTTTCCTACTATCGTTTGCTCGGAACGAGTGTTAAGTGTTCAGCCTAGTGCTGATAATCAGCGGTGTAATTTGTTTCAAACAAAGGCTATTATTGGTCCTGGCAAGGCGTGCAACGTGATCATTGATGGTGGTAGTTGTCGCAATTTGGCTAGTAAAGAGCTCTGTGCCAAACTAAAGCTGAAATATTTACCACACCCACACCCTTATTATATTCAGTGGTTGAGCGATACTGGAGAGATGAAGGTCAGCCACATGGTGCGTGTGGACTTTCAGATTGGACCATATAAAGACTCCATTGAGTTTGATGTGGTTCCTATGACTGTTTGTCACTTGTTGTTGGGCCGCCCATGGCAATATGATAGAAACGTTCTTCACAATGGGAGAGCCAACACATACCAGTTGACTTGGCATGGCAAGGACATTATTTTGCGACCCATGACTCCGCAGCAAATTGTAACTGAATCTCGTCAAAAAATTGAAGTGAATCTTGAGAAAGAGAGCGAGAGATTAGATAGGCGAGAGACTACACTTCCGGTGAGTGAGAGCCACAAGCCAAATTTGAGCGGTAAAAGTAAATGTGAGGGAGTGAATTCCTTAGTCATGTTAGCCACCAAATCTGATTTGAGAGAGTTCCGTGAGGATCCCACTGCTGTTCCTCTTGTGCTTCTGTGCAGGGGTGAAATTTTGATTTCTAATGATATGACTCCTCTCTCTCTTGGTGTTTCTAATGTGTTACAGGAATTTGGTGACGTGTTTCCGGCGGAGGTCCCTGCTGGTTTGCCACCATTGCGGGGTATCGAGCATCAAATTGATTTGATACCAGGAGCGTCGCTGCCCAATCAGGCCCCATACCGCACCAACCCCGCGGAAACTAAGGAAATTCAGAAACAAGTACAAGAGCTTCTCGACAAAGGTTATATTCGCGTGAGCTTAAGTCCTTGTGCTGTTCCTGTGATTTTAGTTCCTAAGAAAGATGGTACATGGCGCATGTGCGTAGATTGTCGAGCTATAAATAACATCACTATTCGATATCGTCACCCTATTCCACGTTTGGAAGATATGCTAGATGAATTGAGTGGTGCTGTTATTTTCTCTAAAATTGACTTGCGTAGTGGTTATCATCAAATTAGGATGAAACAAGGGGATGAATGGAAGACAGCCTTTAAAACAAAGTTTGGTTTATATGAGTGGTTAGTCATGCCTTTTGGGTTAACTAATGCACCTAGTACTTTCATGAGATTAATGAACCATGTTTTGAGGCACTTTATTGGTAAATTTGTGGTTGTCTATTTTGATGATATACTTATTTACAGCCGCAATGCATCTGAACATTCTGATCATATTCGCCAAGTTTTGCAAGTGTTGCGTGATGCTAAGCTTTATGGTAATCTGGATAAATGCACATTTTGCAAAGATAAGGTCATATTTCTGGGTTATGTTGTTTCTGCTCATGGTGTTGAGGTCGATGAATCTAAAATTGAAGCTATTAAAAATTGGCCTACTCCTTTGAATGTTAGTCAAGTACGAAGCTTTCATGGTCTTGCTGGTTTTTATAGACGTTTTGTGAAAGATTTCAGTACTATTGCTGCACCTTTGAATGACCTTACCAAAAAAGGTGTTGAGTTTGTGTGGGGCACAACCCAAGATTCTGCATTTGATGAGCTGAAACGTCGTTTAATTACTGCACCGTTGCTTGTACTTCCTGATTTCCATAAGCAATTTGAGATCGAATGTGATGCTAGTGGCATTGGAATCGGAGGTGTGCTAATGCAAGAGGGTAAACCAATTGCATATTTTTCTGAGAAACTGAATGGTGCACAATTGAACTATCCTGTTTATGATAAAGAATTGTATGCTCTCGTTAGAGTTCTTGAGGTTTGGCAACATTATTTGTGGCCAAAAGAATTTATCATACATTCTGACCATGAGGCTTTGAAGTTTTTAAAAAGCCAGTCAAATCTGAATAAACGACATGCTAAATGGGTTGAGTTCATTGAATCCTTCCCATACATCATTAAGTATAAGAAAGGAAAAGACAATGTTGTTGCTGATGCACTCTCTCGGAAAAGCATGTTATTGACACGACTTGATGTTCAAGTTCCTGGTTTAGAGAGTTTGCGTGATTTATATGCTTTGGATACTGATTTTGCGACGCCATTTGCTCAATGTTCTGCTGTGAAAGCGTGGGAAAAATACCATATACATGATGGGTACTTGTTTCGCGCTAACAAACTGTGTGTGCCAGAATCGTCCGTGCGTTTGCTCTTGTTGCAGGAATCTCATGCTGGCGGTTTGATGGGCCACTTTGGACGTGAGAAGACGTTCCTTATGCTCGCAGATCATTTTTACTGGCCAAAGATGAGGCGTGATGTGGACAGGTATGTGAAGCGTTGCATCGCTTGCAATCAGGCAAAGTCCAAGCAGAAACCTCACGGTCTGTATACCCCTCTTCCTGCACCTAATTCTCCATGGGAAGATATCAGCATGGATTTTGTTTTAGGATTGCCTCGAACCCGGAGAGGACATGATTCTATTTCTGTGGTAGTAGACAGATTTTCAAAGATGTCACATTTTATTGCCTGCCACAAAAGCGACGATGCGTCGCATATTGCTAATCTGTTTTTCAGGGACATCGTGCGTTTACATGGCGTACCAAGGACGATTGTTTCTGACCGTGATGTGAAATTCATGAGTTACTTCTGGAAGACACTTTGGGGCAAGCTGGGAACGAAGCTACTGTTCAGTACTACTTGTCATCCCCAAACTGATGGTCAAACGGAGGTGGTGAATCGTACACTTTCCACATTGCTGAGAACCATGATCAAGAAGAATCTGCGTGAGTGGGAGGAATGCTTGCCGCATGTGGAGTTTGCTTACAACAGAGCGGTGCACTCTACCACGCAACTTTGTCCATTTGAGGTGGTCTATGGTTTCAAACCCATTGCACCATTTGACTTGCTGCCGCTGCCAACGCAAGAAAGGGTGAACATGGAGGCCTCGCAGCGTGCAGATTTTGTGAAAAAGATTCATGAGAAAACAAAGGCAGCCATTGAGAAGAAGGGCAAGCACACAGCTGCTCGTGTTAACAAGAAGCGCAAGGAGGTGTTGTTCCAGCCGGGTGACATGGTGTGGGTACACTTCCGCAAGGATAGGTTCCCTAATCTGCGCAAGTCCAAGTTGATGCCACGTGGTGCTGGTCCTTATAAAGTGCTTACAAAAATAAATGACAATGCATACACGATTGATCTTCCTGCCGAGGAGTTTGGTGTCAGTAATTCTTTTAATGTTGCAGATTTGACGCCCTATCTTGGAGATGACCTTGACGCGTCGAGGTCGACGCCTTTTCAAGGGGGGGAGGATGATGAGGACATCTATACTATGACTCCATCTCTACCTCATGAACAACCTGTTGCTACAAAGAAGATGTCCAATGATGAAATCAGGATTAGACCCATTACAAGAGCTCGTGCTAAACTACTAGAACAACAGGTGGATTCTCTCTTAGTTGATAATGCTATTTATTTTAATGAGAGCTTTATACTGCCTAAATCCTTGTGTGTGTGTGTGTCATTAGGTACATTGGAGAGGAAGGCATAGCACAAGGGAGCAAGGAGGAGAGCAAGGAGGCAGTGCAGCTGGGCAGGGAGGAGGACCCTGCAGTTTCCAGGGCGGTAGTACCGCCCCACACCAGCGGTAGTACCGCTTAAAGCGGTAGTACCGCCCCGTGCTACCGTACTCAGTACCGCTTAGCAAAATATTTCTGGCATCCAAGCGACCTAACCGGTACTAGAGCGGTACTTAAGCGGTAGTACCGCTTGGAGCGGTAGTACCGCATGCTATAAGCGGTACTACCGTGCTGCCTGCGCGCAAGCTTTTTGGGCTGACGGGCCGTGTACCCCTTCCAACTATCTTAGGATATAAATACCCTTCCTTAGGGTTAGTTAGAGGCAGACCACGTTTTGATTAAACCTCTTTTCAGATTGAATTGCTTTAAGCATTCCTCTGTAATCAATATTCCTCTTTGATTCGATCAGGAGTATTCTACCTTCACCACTTTGTTGCGATCTGGTGTTTATCCTACTGCAAGATTCAAGTGTCTTCTGCTGTTCCATTGGGAATTGGTAGATTGCAAACAGCTTCGTGGTCGGCGGCTACGTGCGCAAGTGTGTGAAGTTGCGAATATCGAATAGGGTTGAGAACTGTTGCATTGGCAACGGGGGAACAGCCAGAGATTCGTCAACGTCCCACAAGATATCATCCACCTACATCGAGCTCAACGAGAAGATCGGGACACCCCTTATCAGATCTCCTCGTCGGGCTTGTCTTCAGGTGCCTACTAGCCCTATGGCTAGTCATCCGCAAGCCAGCACTTTCAAACAGCCATTGGATCTTGATGACTCGGCGTACCAAACTTCGCCGTCATCTGATGAGTCCAGCGCCACCCAGGTGCCGGCTTTCAACACCAACCGGAGGTAAGATCGTGATGAGGACATCCCAGGTTCACCTCGTTTGTCATCCTCTCCTCATGATAAAACTCAGCTCTCAAATGAAGCTGCTACAAAGAAGACCTATTTGGGTCCCATGACAAGGAGACGTGCCAAACATATAGAACAAGAGGTGAACGCGCTCCTAGATGATCATACTTCAACTATCCATGAGAACTTTATACTGCCTAAATCATCTGTGCTGATTTTACTCAGGTACAATGTTGAGGACAACCAACAACTTTCAGCACATGAAGAAACAAATTCAGCTCATGAAGAAACAAGTTCTGAAGCCCATACAACAAGTTTGAAGAGAACAAGTTTCAACTCTGATGTAAACCATGTTTTGGTGACAAGGGCAACTAATTACACCTCAAGGAAGAATAGCAAGCCATCTCAACAATCTATTGTTGCATGCATAGTTCCAGAATTCGTCTCAGAACTTGCTGCATCATGCAACACAATGTATGAGGTTCCAGCACGTGTGAGAGTACAAATTGGACAGCATTTGAAGTCTACTTTCAGGAAAATCAAACGGTGCAACATTTGGAGTCCTGAGTCAAAGGATATGAGAGTTCCAATGCAAGCTGTCCAGAGCATTAATTGCTGCGCGAGGCTCCATGTGTTTGCTCCCTTGACCAGCTGGTTACCACGAATTTGAGCCTCTCTTTTGGACTGGTTTCACACCTAAGCTAGGAGGGCTGTTCCTAGTATAAATACCCCTTCCCTCACTTCAGCCACAACTCTTTGGCAATTGGATTTCAGCATAGGTTAGCTAAGTGCAACCAGAATCTTGTTTGAGAGTTCACTTCCTCCTTAGCTCTTGTAATCTTGCCTTGTGAGAGGGTAAACTCACTTTGTGATTTTACAACAGCAGCCGTTGAGGCGGCGACCAGTTCGTGCTTCCAACTTCGTGCGTGGTTGCGTGGATTGGAATCCTAAGAGTGTGGTTGGGCGAATACTTGTTGCTGGTTGTTGCATATGCAGTAGCTAGCTTCGGTCTCGTCAGGTTGCACTAGTTATCCTTTACCCGACAGCGTTGTTGGCTGGGATCGAGGGTTTCCTTCGTACCCTTCAGGTGGCGTTGATTCGTTCCTCAAGTAGATCCTCCGTGAAGATCGAACAACCCCGTATCATCTTGGTATCAGAGCTTCGGTTTACACGGTAGGATCTTGTATCCCTAGTTTAGTTCGTGTTCTTGTTCATCCTAAAGTCGAGAAAATAGCCCCACAAAAAAATATACCTTTACCAAGCCCTTTGCAGCCTTTAATCTGTCATTTGGTGAGTTTTATCAAGTTCTTGTCCACTAGATCTTTTGTTTTTAGTTGCTGAGTTTCCCCCATCCATTCTTGTGTGTTTGTGTTTGTTTTCGTCCACAGATTTCAGATCTGCATCCTCCACCAAATCTTGTGTATCTTTGTCATCCGGAGTCCGTTTTGGGTGTTTTTGTGCATTTTGGAAAGCCCACACCGTGTACTTTCCATCCATCCTTGTTAGATCTGATTCCCATCGTGTTTTCGACCCAGAAAAATCAGATCAGTTCGTGTGTGTTTTCTGCCAAAGTTTCAGCTGCATGTTCTTGTTGTTTGAGCTCATCCATTGTAATTTTCGTGGATCCCCCAAAGTGTGTGTTCAGATCCAAGTCCCTTGTTGAAGTTTGTCAAAAAAAAAAGCAAAAAAAAAGAGGCAAAAAAAAGAGATCTGCCCAAAGAAAAAAAGTGTGTGCAAGAAACAAAAGAGAGAAATTTGGGACTGTTCTTCACTTATATCTTGAGAAATCCATGTTTGTATTGTGAGCTGAAACTTGTCAAGTGTGCAACATCTTCAATCCTTGCTTTCTAGCAAATCTGATTCCTTGGTATGAGTTGCATGTACCTCACTTATATCTCATTCAGCAACGAAGGGCCTTAGAATCTTGTGTGGATGATTACTTGGTTCAACAATATCTAAATTACAGATTAGTCAATCTTTTGCTACATATATATCCCACCCAAGCCCCACCAAACAGCCCCGCATGTGCAACCCTAGACTTGTATTCGCTTGATTCATCACTCTTTGTATACCAACTACCGGCACCACGGTTGAGCACGATTCTGCCCTCACTTGGAAGTTACATGAGCTTCGGTTGGTAAGTGAGGTGAGCTTGAGTTATTACCCACATATATTCTTCTAGTACTATAGGGATTTTGGAAAACTAACCATGGCAGGTGATGAAGACGAATATGATGTTGAAGGGCATCTCAATCAGTCTGTCACACGGTTTCACTTCAATGCATTACGTGATCATCTACGCCAAGAATTCAGAAACAGCCTTGATCCAATTGAAGAGAAGCAAGAGAAGTTGTCAAGAGATTTGCAGCAACTTATGGGTAATGTTAATGAGCAGCTCACTCAAAACATGGCAGCCATGAGGGCTGATATTGTTGCTGATATTGTGCGAGAGCTTCGTCAAAACCGAGAAGAAGCAAGTGTCCATGGTGATGAACATAATGCAACTGATGGGGAAGGTGCTGCCTCCAATGCACAAGCTAGAAGAAACCGTGCTGCTGCTCCCCATGCCATGCGACCTCCCGGTCTCAGACGTGGAAATGCTCATGCTAATGGATGTGCTCATCATGAAGCTGCTACTGGTCGTGGTCTTAGAGGAGGCCACCGGAGAGCAAATCTGCACCATGAAGGTAGTGAAGATGAGTTTGACGAAGATGAAGATGGCATGCACCAGAATGTTAGATTTCATCGTCAAAGAAACAATGGTCGTGAACGAGAGGAAGAGCAGAGGTTTGGAAAGCTGAAATTTACCATGCCCAAGTTTGATGGTGGATCTGATCCAGAAATTTATCTCACATGGGAATTGATGGTTGACAAGATTTTCTGCATGCACAACTACTCTGAAGAGAAGAAGTTAGCAATGGCCTCACTTGAGTTTGAAGATTATGCTCTAATATGGTGGGAGCAAGTTCAGATTCAGCGAGAAGAAGAAGGAGAACCTGCTGTTGCTACATGGGCAGAAATGAAAAGATAGATGAGGGCAAGATTTGTCCCAAGGCATTATAGGCGTGATACCTTTGATAAGCTCCAGAATTTGAGGCAAGGAAAGTTATCTGTTGAGGAGTATCATAAGGAGATGGAGAAGGCAATGATAAGAGCCAACATACATGAAGATGAGGAGCAGTCCATGGCAAGGTTTCTCTATGGGCTGAATCCTAATGTCAAACGAGTGGTTGATCTGCAACCATATCGTAATGTGGTAGAACTTGTACATCTTGCTTCTAAGGCTGAACGTCAATTGCAAGAAGACTCCAGGCAAAACAGAACTACATCCTTCACAGCTAGAGCTACATCAAGTGGGAGTAAGTTTGTACCTCAATTCAATGTTGGTCGAGGCATCATGACTAGTTCTGGAGGTGGAAATCAGTCCCATGCACGTGCAGCCACGAGCAGGAATGAGGTATCAAATGCAAAAGAAAAGAGCAAATTTGCAGCCCCAAGTTCATCCTCCATTGGCTCCACTGGGAAAACTAGTGATATAGAGTGCTTTACATGTAAGGGACGTGGCCATATGAAGAAAGATTGTCCCAACAAGCGTACCATGCTGATCACAGAGAATGGAGAATATGAGTCTTGTAGCGAACCTGAGGATGAAATTGAAAATGGTGAAAATTCAGATGGTGATGAGCATACCTATTGTGATTATGAGCAAGGTGCTTCTCTTGTTGTCACTAAAGTTTTGAGTGTGCAGATCAAAGAAGCTGAGAATGGACAACGACATAATCTGTTTCAAACTAGAGCCAAAGTGCAAGACAAGGTATGCAAAGTAATTGTTGATGGTGGGAGTTGTCACAATCTTGCAAGTAAAGAAATGTGTGATAAGCTTGGGCTGAAGCTGCTGCAACACCCCCACCCATATCATATCCAATGGTTGAGTGAATGTGGAGAGATTAAGGTCACACACATGGTACAGGTGCAATTCAAGATTGGAGATTATAATGACACCGTTGAGTGTGATGTGGTGCCCATGAAGGTGTGTCACTTGCTGTTGGGCAGACCGTGGCAATATGATCTTTCAGCAAAACATTGTGGCAGAACCAATCAATACACCCTCAAGTGGAAAGGCAAAGACTTGGTGCTAAGGCCCATGACTCCCCAACAAATTATGGCTGAGCACATGCAAAAAGTTTCTGAAGTAAAAGTAGTGAGTAAGAAAGAGGGAGAGAAAAAGAGTGAGAGAGAGAGATCCACAAATCTGTGAGTGAGCGCCACAAGCCAAATTTGAGAGAGAAAAATAAAAGAGAGGGAGAGAACTTAGTAATGTTAGCCACCAAATCAGAATTGAGAGATGTGAGGCTCAACCCAAATCAAGTGGTCGTTGTACTTGTGTACAAAGACGTTTTGCTTTCAGCTAACGACCTAACTTGTCTCCCTAGTGCTATTTGTGATGTCTTGCAGGATTTCGAGGATGTTTTTCCGGAGGAAGTACCCACTGGTCTACCTCCCTTGCGCGGCATATAACATCAGATTGACCTCATTCCAGGAGCATCACTTCCAAATCGAGCTCCCTACCGCACCAATCCTGAAGAAACAAAGGAGATAGAAAGGCAGGTACAAGAACTTTTAAGGAAAGGTTATGTTCGTGAAAGTTTAAGTCCTTGTGTTGTACCTGTGATTTTGGTGCCTAAGAAAGATGCAACATGGCGAATGGTAATGGACTGTAGGCCCATCAATATTATAACCATTAGGTATCGTCATCCTATTCCTAGGTTAGATGATATGCTTGATGAATTGAGTGGCTCTACTGTTTTCTCTAAAATTGATTTGAGAAGTGGATACCATCAGATTAGGATGACAGAAGGAGATGAATGGAAAACTGCTTTCAAAACAAAATTTGGGTTGTATGAGTGGTTAGTCATGCCTTTTGGGTTAACTAATGCACCAAGTACTTTCATGAGATTGATGAACCATGTTTTGAGAGCTTACATTGGCAAATTTGTTGTTGTGTACTTTGATGACATTCTAATCTATAGCAGATCCATTGAGGAACATATTGAACATCTAAAACAAGTGCTGAATGTGCTAAGGACAGAAAAATTATATGCTAACGTTGAGAAGTGCTCCTTTTGCACAAACAAGGTTGTTTTTCTTGGCTATGTTGTTTCAGGACAGGGAATTGAAGTGGATGAATATAAGGTGGATGCAATCAAGAATTGGCCAACTCCAATGAATGTAAGCCAAGTGAGAAGTTTTCATGGCCTTGCTGGTTTCTACAGGAGGTTTGTTAAAGATTTTAGTACAATTGCTGCACCTTTGAATGAATTGACAAAGAAAGGTATTCCTTTCAAATGGGATGCACCACAAGAAGAAGCATTTCTTGAGCTTAAGAAACAATTAACTGAAGCACCTTTGCTGATTCTACCTGATTTCACTAAAACTTTTGAAATAGAATGTGATGCTAGTGGAATAGGTATTGGAGGTGTCTTAATGCAAGAAAGAAAACCAGTAGCATATTTTAGTGAGAAGCTGAGTGGTGCGCAACTGAATTATTCTGTTTATGATAAAGAGTTGTATGCTTTGGTTAGAGTGCTTGAAACTTGGCAACATTACTTATGGCCTAAGGAATTTATTGTACATTCTGATCATGAGGCTTTGAAACATTTGAAAGGCCAAGCTAAACTGAATCGTAGGCATGCTAAGTGGGTTGAATTCATTGAAACTTTCCCATATGTTGTGAAGTACAAGAAAGGAAAGGAAAACATGGTTGCTGATGCTTTGTCCCGTAGGCATGTTCTTTTGACACAATTAGAAGTGAAGGTACCGGGACTTGAGAGCCTAAAAGAACTGTATTGCACTGATCATATATTTTCAGAACCATATGCAAAATGTAAAGATGGCAAAGGTTGGGATAAATACCATGTGCATGATGGGTTCCTTTTTAGGGCTAACAAACTCTGTTAGGCCCTTGTTGTTGCAGGAATCACATGCAGGAGGATTAATGGGACACTTTGGTCGTGAGAAGACATATGAGCTGTTGGCTGATCATTTTTATTGGCCAAAGATGAGGAAGGACGTTGAGAGATTTGTTCAGCGATGCATCACATGCCACAAAGCTAAGTCTAAACTGAACCCCCATGGTTTATATACTCCCCTACCAGTTCCAAATGCTCCTTGGGAAGATATTAGCATGGATTTTGTTTTAGGACTACCTAGGACTAAGAGGGGGAGGGATTCAGTTTTTGTTGTAGTTGATAGGTTCTCAAAAATGGCACACTTCATTCCGTGCCACAAGAACGACGATGCTTCACATGTTGCTGATTTGTTTTTCAGGGAAGTTGTTCGCTTGCATGGAATGCCGAGGAGCATTGTTTCAGATCGTGATGTGAAGTTCATGAGCTATTTTTGGAAAACATTATGGGCAAAGTTGGGAACCAAGCTGCTGTTTTCAACGACATGTCACCCACAAACTGATGGGCAAACAGAGGTGGTGAACCGCACACTCTCAGCCTTGCTGCGTACAATGATCAAGAAGAATTTGAAGGAGTGGGAAGAGTGTTTGCCACACGTGGAGTTTGCTTACAATAGAGCAGTTCACTCTACCACAAGCATGTGCCCATTTGAGGTGGTATATGGATTCAAACCACTTGCACCAATTGACTTGTTGCCTCTTCCATTACAAGAGAGATGTAACATGGAGGCTTCAAAGTGTGCTGCATATGTGCAGAAGATTCATGAGAAGACCAGAGAAGAGATAGAAAGGAAATCCAAGTACTATGCAGCTAAGGCAAACAAAAACCGCAAGAGGGTGACTTTTGAGCCCGGAGATCTGGTTTGGATACATTTGCGCAAAGATCGTTTTCCTGAGAAGCGCAAATCCAAGCTAATGCCTCGTGGAGATGGACCATTCAAAGTCTTGGCAAAGATCAATGACAATGCTTACAAGATCGAGCTTCCTGGAGACTATGCTGTGAGTCCAACATTCAACGTTGCTGATTTGTCTCCATGCTTCGATCAAGACGGTCAAGAGTCGAGGACGACTCCTTTTGAAGAGGGGGAGGATGATGAGGACATCCCAGGTTCACCTCGTTTGTCATCCTCTCCTCATGATAAAACTCAGCTCTCAAATGAAGCTGCTACAAAGAAGACCTATTTGGGTCCCATGACAAGGAGCCGTGCCAAACATATAGAACAAGAGGTGAACGCGCTCCTAGCTGATCATACTTCAACTATCCATGAGAACTTTATACTGCCTAAATCATCTGTGCTGATTTTACTCAGGTACAATGTTGAGGACAACCAACAACTTTCAGCACATGAAGAAACAAATTCAGCTCATGAAGAAACAAGTTCTGAAGCCCATACAACAAGTTTGAAGAGAACAAGTTTCAACTCTGATGTAAACCATGTTTTGGTGACAAGGGCAACTAATTACACCTCAAGGAAGAATAGCAAGCCATCTCAACAATCTATTGTTGCATGCATAGTTCCAGAATTCGTCTCAGAACTTGCTGCATCATGCAACACAAATGTATGAGGTTCCAGCACGTATGAGAGTACAAATTGGACAGCATTTGAAGTCTACTTTCAGGAAAATCAAACGGTGCAACATTTGGAGTCCTGAGTCAAAGGATATGAGAGTTCCAATGCAAGCTGTCCAGAGCATTAATTGCTGCGCGAGGCTCCATGTGTTTGCTCCCTTGACCAGCTGGTTACCACGAATTTGAGCCTCTCTTTTGGACTGGTTTCACACCTAAGCTAGGAGGGCTGTTCCTAATATAAATACCCCTTCCCTCACTTCAGCCACAACTCTTTGGCAATTGGATTTCAGCATAGGTTAGCTAAGTGCAACCAGAATCTTGTTTGAGAGTTCACTTCCTCCTTAGCTCTTGTAATCTTGCCTTGTGAGAGGGTAAACTCACTTTGTGATTTTACAACAGCAGCAGCCGTTGAGGCGGCGACCAGTTCGTGCTTCCAACTTCGTGCGTGGTTGCGTGGATTGGAATCCTAAGAGTGTGGTTGGGCGAATACTTGTTGCTGGTTGTTGCATATGCAGTAGCTAGCTTCGGTCTCGTCAGGTTGCACTAGTTATCCTTTACCCGACAGCGTTGTTGGCTGGGATCGAGGGTTTCCTACGTACCCTTCAGGTGGCGTTGATTCGTTCCTCAAGTAGATCCTCCGTGAAGATCGGGCAACCCCGTATCAGATCGTGTGATAAAGAACTTTGTCAATTTTTTACGTATTCTATTTATTCTCTGATCATCATACCTTTGTTAATTTAGTGCTAAGGCCTTTATAAAGAAGAAGGGTGGCGAGTCTTCTGCCACCCCGACAGAGATTGAGGGGGGTCCTTCTGATGATGTAATAATGGACAACCCAGACGTCCATGACGACCCGGCTGGTGACAAAGAGCCACCTCTTCAAGAGAGAACAACAAGCCCTGTCCGTGTTCCCACTCCTCCCCCCGTTGAGGAGGGGGAGAAAAACAATCCAACACTAGAACAACCAACTGTAACGGCTCAGGACGATGTGGTCGTCACTGGTGAAGCCGATAGCACACCTCCAGAAACCTTGACTGCCTTAGCTAAGATCATAGCTAAAGGAGAGTCACCAAGCAAAGAAAAAGGGAAAACAAGTCTTCATTTTCAATCCTTTGAAGATCAAGATGTGGACTCTCCCTTCATCAAGGTTACTTGACCCGGCTGTCTGAGAGCCGGGATATGGAGGCTGCTATGGTAAATTGTTTGAAGAGAAAATATGAGGTATATCTTATTGATCCCTCATTTACTTATGTATATGTATCCTCCAAGTCTTTTGTGAAGGAACATAGTAATGCACTTGAGACTTGTTTGAAGTTGAATCTCTGAACAACACCGGGTTGATATTCATAACCTGCTTTGTAATGAATACTTAGCCATATTCAGTAGTAGCCCCCAAGCACTGGGTCACAACTTAATAGTGAGCTAGAGCTTGTGTAAATGTTGAACTTGGACTAGATCAAATGGTAGCCCCCAAGGGCCGGCTCATCAATTTGTGATGGGCTGGGTCTTCAAGAAATCTAGTGAAAATGCTAATGCATTAGCCCCTAAGTGTTGTGTTGCATGCTTGCAGCGACACGGGACTTCATACTTTTTGTAACTTGAATTTGCACAATGTAGCCCCCAAGTGCCGGGTCGTGCGCCTACGGCGACTCGGGTCTTTTAAACTGATTGATAGCTTGATAGATAGAGAAGCAAATATCCTGTAGCCCCCAAGTGCCGGGTCAGCCGCCTGCGGCGACTTGGGACTTCCAATAAAAAGATAATTTGTATGTACTTATGCAGGACATGCTGAAGCAAGCCGAGTCTCAAGTTGCCGGCTTGAAGGAAGAGGTAGCAGCCGAGAAGAAATTGTGCGAGTCAGCGGAAAAGTTATCTTCGGACTTTGAAGAATCACTTCTGAAGTGTACAGACACTTTGGAGAAATAAAAAAAAAGTTGTCCTAATAAAGTGCGTAGAGGAGGCCGAGGCAAAACTTGAGCCGGCTACTGAAGAGCTGCAGACGCTAAAGAACCACATAACGCAAACGTGCATAGCCATCTTTGGTAAGTAACATTCTTCCTTATGTCAACTCGGCAAAATAAATCTGGTTTACCAATATGGTTATTGTGCATTGATAGGCAGAAGAGGTCACAATGTGATGGGACTTCCACTTGTTAAGTTGAAAGCCGTCTATAAGCTCCTTGAGCAGCTATATGTAGGTTGTGCCAAGTGTATCATGGCGGTGAAGAATACCAAGGCTCCTCCTCACCATATTATGGACATGATCAAGGAGTTTTCTATAGTCCCAGAATGGATTGCCGAGTTGAAAAAGTCTGTTTGCAGGCAAGGAGCCATGAGTGCACTGATGCTGGCCAAGGCATATCATCCGGAGATGGAGCTGGCTCTTCTGGTGGATGGGTTCCCAGAACTCAAAGAGGATGACTCGGAATTTACTGAGTTGGACTATCATCGTTGAGTGCGAGCGATCCGGCCAGCGGCCACCAAAATTGCCGACGAGTTGGACTTCAACAAGTTCCAAGTTGGTTATTCTAAAGATGGTAAACACGGTAGCATACCAGAGCCACAACCTGCCACGTAAGCAAGATTTTACCTCAGATATCAACACTTCATATGTGCTTAATGAAGACATGGCGTTTGAGGCATTATCTTCAATCTAGTGATTGGTTGAAAGCCCCCAGACCAACGAGGCGAACGATGAGGCGGCTGCTGAAAACCCTGAGGAGTCGGCACACGTCAACCCGGCGGCTGGTGGAGCTGAAGGTGAACAAGGCAACGTCAACCCGGAAGATCCTTCGGCCGGGTCTCAGCCTTCAACCACGCCGCAAGTTTGAACTTCCTGTGATAAACTTTGATAGTGGAAATAGCCCTGGTGGGGCTTGTAATAATTTGTTGTCTAAACTTCTGTAGAACTGGGAGTGCCATCGAGCACTTGTAGTTTTGTGCTAAAAATGTGGTCATCGTTGAATGAATGTCTTTTCTTCTTTGGTTGTATATCAACTCAGTATTTGGTAGTAGTGCATATCCCAAGTGTTGATATTGCTTGAATATGATCCATGAGACCCGGTTGCAGTACAACCTGGTAATTGTAATGATTGTATGACTCCTCAAGTTGAGTATTTGCTTAGTAACAAACCAAATCTGTGGTTGTTGTGCAACCCGGCAATTCGTGTTGCCGTTGTATTCATATCATAAGTAATGAGACTTGGCCTTTCTAAAGATAAGACCGGCTTCTGCAAAAAAGATGTAATATGTATAAATAATTGTAATATGAATGCAAAGTGCTATATAACAGGAGAAATATAGTAATGCAAACTTGTAAAATAAAAAGGCGGCTTTCAAGGCACGACATAAAGACCAGCTTTCGAGGCTCGAGTCTGAATTTGCTTTCCAGTGGAAGCAGGCCTTGTAGGCTCTTTTGGTTTGTCCTAGCTCTCTAGAAGCCGGCTCTCACGTGACTTAAGCCGGTGTTTTAACTTTGATGAGTTCATAGTCATCAATGTGATTGACTCATCAAGCGTTCAACCGAGTCACCTTTTGTGAGTAGCATCAAGCTAACAGGCAGGTATAACCAAGTATTATAGTGGCATATGCCGGGTTAAGAGGGATGTTAATAGCTACACTCGATGAGTTGGAAGCCCCCAAGTAACCAATGATCAAAGAATAAAGACTCAACACACAGCTTTGGAGGCGAAACGACAAACTCTAGTATCCAGAGATGTCGGCTTTATTTCATTGATCATAATATATATATGCATGATAAAGGTATGTATAGAAGATACTGCCAAGTCTATGACTTAGGTATAATATGGCCGAAGATGTGCAATGTTCCAGGGTCGGCCGCCCTCCTCCTCAGAGGTACGTGACTTATTTGCTTCACGTATGTCAACAAGGTCATATGATCCGTTGTTGAGATTCTTGCTGATAACGAAGGGTCCTTCCCAGGGAGGCGAGAGCTTATGCATGCCTGTTTGGTCTTGTATCAGACGGAGCACCAAGTCGCCTTCGTGAAAGGTACGGCTTCGAACTCTACGGTTGTGATAGCGACGTAGGTTTTCTTGATACATCGCAGATCTGGATGCTACAAAATCGTGTTCTTCTTCCAGAGCATCAAGCGAGTCTTGGCGAGTTGTCTCATTGTCAGATTCAACATAAGATGTAACTCTAGGAGAGTCATGGCGGATATCGCTCGGCAGCACGGCTTCTACACCATAGACCAGGAAAAACGGCGTATAGCCTGTTGACCTGTTGGGAGTAGTCCGTATGCTCCAAAGCACTGCATGGAGCTCTTCTTCCCAGCATCCTGGGGTACGCTCAAGAGGTACCATGAGTCTTGGTTTAATCCCGCGTAACAACTCCTGATTAGCTCGCTACGCCTGTCCATTGGACTGAGGATGTGCAACTGATGCCAAGTCAAGCCGGATATGTTCCCGCTGACAAAACTGCTTCATGGCTCCCTTGGACAGATTAGTTCTGTTATCAGTAATGATGCTATGTGGATAGCCGTAGCGATAGATCAACTTTTTCAGGAACTTGACTGATGTGGCAGCATCACAATGACTGACTGGTTCTGCTTCAACCCACTTGGTAAACTTGTCAACTGCAACCAACAAGTGAGTATGTTTGTTCTTGGATCGTTTGAACGGTCCAACCATATCAAGCCCCCAGACAGCAAACAGCCGAGTGATTGGAATCATCAGAATTTCCTGAGCCGGCACATGAGCTTGACGTGCAAATTTTTGGCACCCATCACACTTGCGAACGATATCCTCTGCATCTGCATGAACTGTAAGCCAGTAAAAACCATGCCGAAAAGCCTTCGCGACCAAAGATCCTGAGCCGGCGTGATGTCCACAATCTTCAGAGTGGATTTCATTAAGTATTACACGGCCCTCTTCAGGAGAAACACAACGTTGAAAAATGCCTATAACACTCCGTCTGTGCAACTCGCCATTGACGATGGACATTGACTTGGACCTCGTGATAATCTGTCGGCCGATGATTTCCTCATCAAGGAGCTCGCCACGGGTAAGATACGCCAGATAAGGTACCATCCAATCCGGTGTAGCATGAACAACGGCCAGCAGAGTAGCTTCAGGGTCAGGAATAGCGATGTCTTCCTCCGTCGGTAATTTAAGTGACGGGTTGTGTAGAACATCCAAAAAAATGTTTGGTGGAACAGGCTTGCGCTGAGAATCCAGACGAGACAGTGCATCAGCTGCCTCATTAAGCCAGCGATCAATGTGATCAACCTGGTATCCTTTGAAGTGTCCAGCTATTACTGTGACAGCATGCCTGTAAGCCACCATAAGGGGGTCCTTGGAATCCCAAGTCCCAGAGACCTATTGAGCCACCAAGTCTGAGTCGCCCAGACACCTGACCCGGCTGAGATTCATCTCCTTAGCCATTTGAAGCCCATGAAGCAGAGCCTCATATTCAAATGCATTGTTAGTACAAGAAAACATGAGTCTCAAAACATAGCAAAATTTATCACCTTGCGGGGAAGTTATCACAACTCCAGCCCTCGAGCCTTCTGATTGCCTGGACCCATCAAAATGTAGTGTCCAGTATATTGTATCTAGCTTCTCCTTAGGAGGAGCTTGCAACTCAGTCCACTCATTGATGAAATCCACCAAAGCTTGAGATTTGATGGCGGTCCGTGGCACATACTTGAGATGATGTGGGCTAAGCTCGATGGCCCACTTTGCAACCCGGCTTGTCGCTTCCCTGTTCTGGATGATATCTCCAAGAGGTGCAGAACTGATGACAGTAATGGGGTGCTCCTAAAAATAGTGTTTCAACTTGCGACTCGCCATGAACACGCCATAGACCAGCTTCTGCCAATGCGAGTATCGCTGTTTGGACTCTGTTAAAACTTTGCTGACATAATACACTGGTCGCTGGACTGGATATTCTTTGCCTTCCTCCTTACGTTCCACAACAACTGCAACACTAACAGCTTTGTTATTAGTGGCGATGTATAATAACATCGGCTCCTTGTCCCGAGGGGCGGCAAGGATGGGTGGTTCAGATAACTGCTTTTTGAGGGACTTGAAAGCCTTATCTGCAGCATCATTCCAGACGAAATTATCTGTTTTCTTCAAGAGTTGATACAGAGGGATTGCCTTCTCGCCAAGCCGGCTGATGAACCGACTTAAAGCTGCAACACAACCTGTCAACTTTTGAATAGCATTGATGGTCGCCGGCTTCTTCAGAGTTGTGATAGCTTTGATTTTTTCTGGGTTAGCCTCAATGCCACGCTCGGAGACGAGAAAACCAAGCAACTTTCCAGCTGGAACACCGAACACACATTTGGCCGGGTTGAGCTTCATCTGGTAAACTCGTAAGTTTTCAAACGTCTCCTTCAAATCGTCAAGCAAGGTTTCTTTCTTCTGGGACTTCATCACGATGTCATCAACATAAGCGTGAACATTGCGTCCAATCTGCTTATGGAAACAGTTCTGGACACAACGCTGATAAGTTGCTCTAGCACTTTTCAGACCAAAGGGCATTGATGTGTAGCAGACAGCTCCAAAAGGCATGATGAAAGCCGTCTTCTCTTGGTCTTCTTGCTCATCTTGATCTGATGGTAACCAGAGTAGGCATCCAGAAAACACAGACACTCGCAACCAGCAGTGGAATCAATGATCTGGTCAATATGAGGCAGAGCAAAGGGATCTTTAGGACAAGCCCTGTTTAAGTCTGTGTAATCAATACACATCCACCATGTCCCGTTCTTCTTCAGAACAAGTACTGGATTAGCCAGCCACTCAGGGTGAAAAACTTCAACGATGAACCCGGCAGCTAGGAGCTGGGCCACCTCTTCTCCAATGGCCTTGTGTCTCTCCTCGTTGAAACGATGGAGGTATTGCCGTACAGGCTTCGTCTTAGGATCAACATTTAGGCAGTGCTCAGCTAGTTCTCTCAGTACGCCAGGCATGTCAGAAGGTTTCCATGCAAAAATGTCCCGATTCTCATGGAGGAACTCGATGAGCGCGCTTTCCTATTTGGGATCCATATTCGCCCCAATGGTGAACTGCTGAGAAGGATCACCAGGGGTAAAAGTCAACTCGCTTATTATCTCTGGCCGACTTGAACTTGAGTAGGGGATCAGACTCAGTAGTTGGCTTCTTCAAAGAGGTCATGTCGGCCGGGTCAACATTAGCCTGGTAGAATTTTAACTCCTCGGTTGCACAAGCTGTCTCAACGTAAGTTGCATCTCATTCCTCGCATTCGAGTGCAATTTTCCTATCACCATTGACTATGATAGTGCCATCTAGCCCAGGCATTTTCAGCTTCGGATAAACATAACATGGGCGTGCCATGAACCGTGCATAAGCCGGTCTGTCGAAAAGAGCATGATATGGGCTCTTGAGTTCTACAACCTAAACGTCAAAAACTCTGAGCGATAGTTTTTTCTGTGCCAAAAGCCACTTCCAGAGAAATCCTGCCAATAGGGTAAACCGACTTGCCACGAACAATACCATGAAAAACGGTAGATGATGGAGTCAATTGTTTCTCTGACAGGTTCATCCGCCTGAAGGTGTCATAATAGAGTATATTGATACTGCTTCCTCCATCCATGAGTACCTTGGTTAACTTGTAACCGCCGACTTGAGGAGCGACCACCAAAGCAAGACCCCCTGGGTTGTCAATCCGTGGCGGGTGATCCGCCCGACTCCATGTCACTGGCTGCTCTGATCAGTTTAAGTACTCAGGAACTGTCGGCTCAACCAGATTGACGGATCATCTCTGGAGCTTCCGGTCGCGTTTGCACGTGCTTGTAGTGAAAACATGATATTGGCCACTGTTTAACTGCTTAGGATTGCTCTGAAACCCGGACTGACCTCCCTAATTCTGATTTCCATGGTTGTTGCGCTGATTGTTGCCTTCGCCATTGCCAGGCCCCTGAAACCCGAAGCTTTGACCGGTGTTCCCCTGGAACCTGGCACCGGCATAAGGGCCTTGAGAGCCGGCTCCCTGGAAGCCGGCCCTGGAGCCGCCAGGTCCAGGATTGCCTGTATGTCCACCATTGCCACCACTGTTGTGATGATTCTGAAAAACTCGTTTTGTGTATTCTTGCAGGATGACGTAGTTTTCCCACGAGTGGTTGGCCGGCTTACCATCAAAACTGTATTTTGGACATGATCCTTTGAGAGCCTCCTCATAACTACGAGGGCGATTACTAGAGAAAGGCTTCCTGGAATTGTTGTTCTGACGCTGGTTCTTGCAACCAGTATTGGTATTGGCAACAAAATCAGAGTTTCCCTCAGGATTCTTGCGCTTGTGATTATTGTTGTTGTTTCCATTACCATTATTGATGCGGAGCATCCTACGGACATCACCATGTCAAGAGTCCGTTCGCCAAGTGACACGTGCGACATCCACTTCATCTATACAAAGGTGAATCATCTCCTTTACACGTGTCCACTTGTGCCCTTCGTGGATGGTATACTACTTGACCCTCTTTCATGTGCATACATAGGTGTGAGCAGAGCTACGCATTCATCGAGGAGTCCATGCTCGAGAGGGCATGTACACCATCATCGAGGAGAATGCAAGGAAGAAGGAGTCCAGCAGCTGGAAGAAGAGGCACGGATTAGAAGACCCCGTGCGCACGGCCCTCCCGGACCTCGTGCGCACGGCCTATCCAGAAACTTTCGAGGAACGAGGTGCCACATCACATGGGCCTCCTACAAGACGGCGACAAGACGGTCGAGCATGGGCCATCCCCTTCGACCACGGCGACGAGAACGAACCTCTTCGACGACATGAAGACGACGCCCACATGGGACTCCTACTCCGAGTCAAGCTACGAGACCGCAAATGAGACCCTCTCTTTGGTCTCGGAGGAGAGCGATGATTTGCCACATCCTATGGCATTCATCTTTGGAGGCGTTATGGATGAGGAGGTTGACCATGGGACTACTCCCACAACCGAGGCGGCGGAAGAAGCTGAGTATGGAGACGCTTTCACCTACATCTCTCCGACACCCACATATGACGAGATGACCCAATTGCCATGTGAGGAGAGCCACCACCACATGAGTGAGATGAGTGACTCCACCATATGTGACATTGAGTGTATTTCCTATGAGAGGATGAGTGTGACCACCACTAGCCCCACACATGAGTACATGCCACCCATCTTATGTGAGGTTGAGAGCCATCACCACCCTTTGAGTGATTCGACCAACCATACGAGTGAGCGCATCATAGCGGGAGTGAGTGAGCCACAACACTTAGTGAGTGAGGTAGTTGATAGGGCATGTGAGGCCACTATGATTTCTAACGACTTACCCTCTACTCCAACTGAGTTTTCTTTGGTGCTAGATCTCCTACAAGACGAAGTGCCAATCCTCGACGAGTACATACCTCCAATGGGCAATACGATGGCCATTGTGGACGATGATGCACCCCCCACATGGTTCCATCAAGACGACAATACTGATCATGCTTTGATTTTTGCCACCTCACCTACACCACATTAGTGGAGCTCCAAAGGTAACATAGGTGAAGGTGCTTCTCTTGTCCCACTAGTGGACTATCCTTACAATGATTGCTTCCATGATGTGTTGATCACCCTACGGATTCACCAAATGCTATGTCTTCTACATGCTTAGATGTGCCACCCATTTATGATGAATATGATGATGAGCATGTCGAAGTACCTAGTTGTGATGCTATGCTCCATAGGATATCTTGTGAAAATTCTATTGGTCACGTCATGTTTGACAATCCATTAAACTTGTCATATGCTATGAGTGAGATTTCTCATATTGCATCATTACAAACTCACCGTACTAACTATGCATATCCAATTAAAATCAATCCCATTTGCACTTATGGCATAGATGACAAGATCATGGTCATTGGAATTTGTTTCTCTTGCGATGATATTGCTATGCTTCCCTTGAGCAATTTTTGCAATTCATCTAATATGCCATGCCATGAAAATGATTGTAGATCGCATGATTACATCCATTGTGTGCACCATCCGCATATCATGAATAACAATGCTCTAGATGTTTCAAGTGATGCATTACACACTTTGAGTCTCCATTATGCTATACATCACAACAAACCAATCATGATGGATGACATGTTTCTATATCATGTATCTCATTTATTTGAGCATTGGATATTTTGTGCTAACCAACACATGCACGTGCGCATCATAATGGATGATGTGTACATATACCACGAACACACAATTTTCCCTTTGTCCTTGTTTTGTGTAGGTACTCACGAATACTTGCCAACTTCTCAATCCCATGAGTTGACAAAACGAGCTCTTGAGAGCGACGATGCTTTGGGATTCCTTGGAATACTTATCCGACCATTTCCCTCGTGCAAGGACTACGCACATTACTTTTACTTGGCTCTCACACAGCTATGGGCTATTTACCACTTGTCACCCTATGCTCATTTTACCGTGTTCACATTACATGTTATGCTTCATTATATGCCTTTGCCATGTACTTGTGATCCTTGCTTGCATTTACCCATGCTCCACCATTCTACTAGTTCTATGTGTACTTGCATGCTTGGTGGAGATCCTTGTTGCTATTGCCATGCTTACCATGTGCCCTATGCTATTATTGTTTATTGTGTTGGGAGAGTCATGTTCTTCAATTGCTATTTACATAGGACTTCTTGCCCATACAATGATGCTACTTTGCTCATATCTTGTTTTCATACTTGTGATATGTCATGTGCATTATGTATGCCCACTATTTGCACACATGACATGATTTCTATGATGACCTATAGTATGTTGCATCTTCGCACTACTAGCTTGCATGACTTGATTCATATGATCACTTGCTTTGTTGCATCACCCATGATTCATACTTGCTCGTTTCATTGGGTTGATGACTTGTATGTTCATGCCTACCACATGAATTTTCTCGATGATTGTTACTTGTCTCCATTAGTTGCCTCTCTCATATTCTCTTGTAGTGAGTGCAACAATGCTATGCCTATTGATTTTGAGATTGCTCTACCTTTCTCATCTTTGATTGGAGACTTGGACATCTTACTTATGATGCATGCTTGTTTGAATGAGCTTAATGTCTTTGGTTGTACTCGCATCATATGCTTCCATACCATGCCACATTATCTTGTTCCTTCTTATGATAAGAATGATGACGACACTTGTTGGGTATCTCACCACACGAATGATTGGTTTTGCATTCACGCTAACCTCATTTTTTTTCCGAGTGTTTGTCCTATTCTTTCGTTTTGAAGGATTCACAAGGCAGCGCCGTAATGAGACACATTGGTCATGAGAAGGCATACACGATGCACGACACCAACATTTTCGAGGAACTCATAAAGGTGAACTCCTTACCTTTGAGCCACCCTCACATACATATATCGAACGAGCCAAACTTTCATTCTTGCTTGCTACTTCTTGTCTACATGATACATCTATTGGATGGCGGACCTACATTGAAGATGGTCCTTCAAGTACCTCGACATCGACTACACGGCTACAGCTTCATCCACTACATAGGCATCTTCGCCTTCGGATGTACGGCATCTTCGCCTACTCCACGAGATCAAGTCCGCGACTTCAACAAGCTCCTACAACCTCGACACCGGACCATAGCTCATGACAACTTCGAGCTTCACGATGACAAATGCTTGGTGATCGTCCACCTTTCTACGGCGACATCATCTCTTTCCCATGGTGATTTGGATTTCGATCCGAGGTCGGATCTTTTCCAAGGGGGAGGGGATGATATGGAGCATCCTACGGACATCACCATGTCAAGAGTTCGTTCGCCAAGTGACACGTGCGACATCCACTTCATCTATACAAAGGTGAATCATCTCCTTTACACGTGTCCACTTGTGCCCTTCGTGGATGGTATACTACTTGACCCTCTTTCGTGTGCATACATAGGTGTGAGCGGAGCTACGCATTCATCGAGGAGGAGTCCAAGCTCAAGAGGGCATGTACACCATCATCGAGGAGAATGCAAGGAAGGAGTCCAGCAGCTGGAAGAAGAGGCACGGATCAGAAGACCCCGTGCGCACGGCCCTCTCGGACCCCGTGCGCACGGCCTATCCAGAAACTTTCTGGACACCCCGTGCGCACGGGCCTCCAGGACCCCGTGCACACGGGACCCCCGTGCACACGGGGCTAACTTAGCCCGTGCGCACGGGCCTGCCTGCGAGCTGGCCGTGGGTTGCCCCTTTTGCCCTCCACTCGTCCCCTACCTCCAGCTACCTATATATTTCGTACCTAGGTCATTTGTTAGGGTTAGCAAAGATGTATTAGAGATCTAGTAGAGCTTTGCTCCTATCTATCACCTCTCCCATGGAGATCAAGACCTCCATGTGAGAAGACCCCTTAGGGATTCAAGACCTCCCTTGTGGAGAAGATCCTCCTAGGATTCAAGACCTC
Source organism: Elymus sibiricus (assembly GCA_039707655.1). Taxonomy (NCBI): domain Eukaryota; kingdom Viridiplantae; phylum Streptophyta; class Magnoliopsida; order Poales; family Poaceae; genus Elymus; species Elymus sibiricus. The sequence goes on from CM077670.1 coordinate 172,796,421, forward strand.
AACTCCTTCAAGGATTGGGATGAACTAGCTACCTCTTTACCTTCTTGTGTTGGATTTGGACCTTTGTATACCTCTTTGTGTATGTGGATCTAGCACATGTGTGATTGGATCTTGTTGATTGAGTGTTTGTTCTTGTGTTCTTCTGTCAATTTGGCCTTTTCCCCCTCCAAGTGTGAAAAGATCTTCCCTTATGGTCTCCACCCTACAACATCTTGGTATCACGAGCCACGTTGATTCACACCTTGGAGTCCCTACCCCCCACTTTCTAGCCTCAATTTTGTTTGATTTTGCCCAATTTCGAAAATTCCCCCAAAAATAGCCATACCAATTTTTTTTGTGATTTGTTGGTTTGATGATGTTTTGTTGATTTTGATCCATGGATTCGAAGTGTTTCAAGTGGATCTAGCTTTCCCCCAACCTTCCACCCCATTCCCCACCACGAAATCCACCCAATTTTTCTTCAGATCTGAGATTGAAATCGCGAAATTTCCGCCACCCCCGTGCACAGGGGCCCCAGACCCCGTGCCCACGGTCCCCCGCAAAGTTTCGGGACACCCCATGCACACGGCCTTGTACCGTGCGCACGGGACCCCATGCACACGGGCTCCTAACCCCGTGCGCACGGCCCCCCAGTTCAGCCAGCATTCTTTCACCATTTCGGCCATAACTTCCGCAATACCACCACCGACTTCCGCAACATAACCCGTTTTGTTTCCCCCGTTGCATTTGAGGTTGTTTGAGTTGTGGGTTGTGTCTCCTAAGGTGTTTCAGCTACTTAGGGACGGTGACTTCAACTCAACTTCCGCATTGCCAACTTCCGAACCTCCACCGCATTCCGCTACCTCCATTTGACATTTTCCGTTTGGGATTTTGAGTTTGCGGTTTTTCCGTTTCCTAGGGTGTTTCGGCTAACTAGGAACAGTTCGACATCGACATCACCACCACTCAACTTCCCCACGGACGGTAACCTTGACGACATCTCTGTACATTCTCCTTGCCATTGCATTGTTAACCCCCGAGCCAATTTTGCGTCACTTGCCTACCGAGACTAGCCGTTGAGTATTGCCGGGCAACACTACTTGTGCACTTTAGTGATACACGTTCCGCATAGCTATCATTGCGTGCATATATCATCGTATCATCTCTTGTGTCATCAATTGTTCCCGCATATACAAAATTGCTATATTGGTTTGAGCATTTCGCATAGTGGCCATCGAGAAAAAAAAAGCTTTTAAGCACAGAGAAAAAGAAAGCAAAGAGCTTGTGAGCAATAGCCATAGCATCATAGCAATAGCATATCATATACCATCATTGATCATCTTGGATCATTGTGTGCGAGACACCGGGAACCATACATACATAGCATACTTGGGATAGAAGTCGACACGTTTTGTTTCTATAGGTTGTGCACAAGTTCGTATCACGCCCAATAGTGCAATCGTGCTAGCGTCTCTCTAGAGTTGTGCAACACGAGCATTTTCCATGGATATCACATTTTGAGCTCATTCCTTGGTTGCACAACCCCATCTATCTATCTATCCGTGTGTGTGTTTCCGTGTGCCATTCATTGCTATTGGTCTACTTGTTTTACTTGCGAATTGTGATTCTTTTTCAACATTATTGACTCTTTCTAACAATTGCATTAAATTTTGTGCCACTATCCTCACCAAGCTACTCCATAAGCTTTATTGTGTAGGTGTGAGAATTGACAAGATCCGGTACCAATTGTGCTATTTCCATAATACCATATTGGGTGATCATTGATCCATCTTCAACATTGGAAAGGTTCATTTGGTCTAGTTCTTCCCTTTCTTCCACTCACATTTGCTCGAGTCTTGTGAAGGATAGGCCAAGCACATCATCTCCGGTCTACAACCACGACGACGAGTTCGATGCCATGAAGAACTTCATCGACGCCAAGATGGACAAGTACATGGAGGAGCTCAAGGTCCTCATCAACACCAACAAGCGGTCTTCGTCATCTTCGAGACGACGCTCAAGTGCAAAGACTCCCAAGCTACCATCTTCGGCAAGGACACACCGGCATCGACACCGACAAGACCAGGACACTCAAGTTCATCAAGGGCGCACCTCAAGAACGGAAGATCAGCCTTCCGGGAGCATGTTGGCTTCTCTGCCAACCCCGTGCACACGGGCCAGCGACCCCCGTGCACACGGGACCCCGTGCACACGGCCTCCTACACCCCCATGCGCACGGGCCATACAGAACATCGACAGCGACCCCAAGACTGCGACTTCATCAGCTACATTGGCTTCTTCCCCTTCGTCATCTTCAAGGCGGCGGCGACCAAGTAGCACATCTTCGAAGCGCCCAACCGACGCACGCGCACTTCGACAGGTCCTCAACTTCAAGACATCGCACACCATCGACATCAAGGTCAAGCACGACAACATCACCATCAAGATGAAGATGCTCAAGAGGCGAACACCAACAAGTTCCAACAAGCTCTACATCAAGCTACGAGAAGACCGCGAGACGAGCGCCACCAAGAAGAAGCTTCGGCGCCAAGTCCAAGGCGACCAAGTACAAACGAGGGCGACCCTTCCATCTTTGGAAGCCCCTCAAGGAAGATGGCCGAGCACGGGAAATTCCCTTCGGTCATGGAGACGAGCAACGAGGTGCCACATCAATTGGGCCTCCTACAAGACGGCGACAAGACGGTCGAGCATGGGCCATCCCCTTCGACCACAGCGACAAGAACGAACCTCTTCGACGACATGAAGACGACGCCCACATGGAACTCCTACTCTGAGTCAAGCTACGAGACCGCACATGAGACCCTCTCTTTGGTCTCGGAGGAGAGCGGTGATTTGCCACATCCTATGGCATTCATCTTTGGAGGCGTTATGGATGAGGAGGTTGACCATGGGACTACCCCCACAACCGAGGCGACGAACGAAGTTGAGTATGGAGACGTTTGCACCTACATCTCTCCGACACCCACATATAACGAGATGACCCAATTGCCATGTGAGGAGAGCCACCACCACATGAGTGAGATGAGTCACTCCACCATATGTGACATTGAGTGTATTTCCTATGAGAGGATGAGTGTGACCACCACTAGCCCCACACATGAGTACATGCCACCCATCTTATGTGAGGTTGAGAGCCATCACCACCCTTTGAGTGATTCGACCAACCATACGAGTGAGCGCATCATAGCGGGAGTGAGTGAGCCACAACACTTAGTGAGTGAGGTAGTTGATAGGGCATGTGAGGCCACTATGATTTCTAACGACTTACCCTCTACTCCAACTGAGTTTTCTTTGGTGCTAGATCTCCTACAAGACGAAGTGCCAATCCTCGACGAGTACATACCTCCAATGGGCAATACGATGGCCATTGTGGACGATGATGCACCCCCCACATGGTTCCATCAAGACGACAATACTGATCATGCTTTGATTTTTGCCACCTCACCTACACCACATTAGTGGAGCTCCAAAGGTAACATAGGTGAAGGTGCTTCGCTTGTCCCACTAGTGGACTATCCTTACAATGATTGCTTCCATGATGTTGATCACCCTACGGATTCACCAAATGCTATGTCTTCTACATGCTTAGATGTGCCACCCATTTATGATGAATATGATGATGAGCATGTCGAAGTACCTAGTTGTGATGCTATGCTCCATAGGATATCTTGTGAAAATTCTATTGGTCACGTCATGTTTGACAATCCATTAAACTTGTCATATGCTATGAGTGAGATTTCTCATATTGCATCATTACAAACTCATCGTACTAACTATGCATATCCAATTAAAATCAATCCCATTTGCACTTATGGCATAGATGACAAGATCATGGTCATTGGAATTTGTTTCTCTTGCGATGATATTGCTATGCTTCCCTTGAGCAATTTTTGCAATTCATCTAATATGCCATGCCATGAAAATGATTGTAGATCGCATGATTACATCCATTGTGTGCACCATCCGCATATCATGAATAACAATGCTCTAGATGTTTCAAGTGATGCATTACACACTTTGAGTCTCCATTATGCTATACATCACAACAAACCAATCATGATGGATGACATGTTTCTATATCATGCATCCCATTTATTTGAGCATTGGATATTTTGTGCTAACCAACACATGCACGTGCGCATCATAATGGTTGATGTGTACATGTACCACGAACACACAATTTTCCCTTTGTCCTTGTTTTGTGTAGGTACTCACGAATACTTGTCAACTTCTCAATCCCATGAGTTGACAAAACGAGCTCTTGAGAGCGACGATGCTTTGGGATTCCTTGGAATACTTATCCGACCATTTCCCTCGTGCAAGGACTACGCACATTACTTTTACTTGGCTCTCACACGGCTATGGGCTATTTACCACTTGTCACCCTATGCTCATTTTACCGTGTTCACATTACATGTTATGCTTCATTATATGCCTTTGCCATGTACTTGTGATCCTTGCTTGCATTTACCCATGCTCCACCATTCTACTTGTTCTATGTGTACTTGCATGCTTGGTGGAGATCCTTGTTGCTATTGCCATGCTTACCATGTGCCCTATGCTATTATTGTTTATTGTGTTGGGAGAGTCATGTTCTTCAATTGCTATTTACATAGGACTTCTTGCCCATACAATGATGCTACTTTGCTCATATCTTGTTTTCATACTTGTGATATGTCATGTGCATTATGTATGCCCACTATTTGCACACATGCCATGATTTCTATGATGACCTATAGTATGTTGCATCTTCGCACTACTAGCTTGCATGACTTGATTCATATGATCACTTGCTTTGTTGCATCACCCATGATTCATACTTGCTCGTTTCATTGGGTTGATGACTTGTATGTTCATGCCTACCACATGAATTTTCTCGATGATTGTTACTTGTCTCCATTAGTTGCCTCTCTCATATTCTCTTGTAGTGAGTGCAACAATGCTATGCCTATTGATTTTGAGATTGCTCTACCTTTCTCATCTATGATTGGAGACTTGGACATCTTACTTATGATGCATGCTTGTTTGAATGAGCTTAATGTCTTTGGTTGTACTCGCATCATATGCTTCCATACCATGCCACATTATCTTGTTCCTTCTTATGATAAGAATGATGACGACACTTGTTGGGTATCTCACCACACGAATGATTGGTTTTGCATTCACGCTAACCTCATTTTTTTCCGAGTGTTTGTCCTATTCTTTCGTTTTGAAGGATTCACAAGGCAGCGCCGTAATGAGACACATTGGTCATGAGAAGGCATACACGATGCACGACACCAACATTTTCGAGGAGTTCATAAAGGTGAACTCCTTACCTTTGAGCCACCCTCACATACATATATCGAACGAGCCAAACTTTCATTCTTGCTTGCTACTTCTTGTCTACATGATACATCTATTGGATGGCGGACCGACATTGAAGATGGGCCTTCAAGTACCTCGACATCGACTACACGGCTACAGCTTCATCCACTACATAGGCATCTTCGCCTTCGGATGTACGGCATCTTCGCCTACTCCACGAGATCAAGTCCGCGACTTCAACAAGCTCCTACAACCTCGACACCGGACCATAGCTCATGACAATTTCGAGCTTCACGATGACAAATGCTTGGTGATCGTCCACCTTTCTACGGCGACATATCTCTTTCCCATGGTGATTTGGATTTCGATCCGAGGTCGGATCTTTTCCAAGGGGGAGGGGATGATATGGAGCATCCTACGGACATCACCATGTCAAGAGTTCGTTCGCCAAGTGACACGAGCGACATCCACTTCATCTATACAAAGGTGAATCATCTCCTTTACACGTGTCCACTTGTGCCCTTCGTGGATGGTATACTACTTGACCCTCTTTCGTGTGCATACATAGGTGTGAGCGGAGCTACGCATTCATCGAGGAGGAGTCCAAGCTCAAGAGGGCATGTACACCATCATCGAGGAGAATGCAAGGAAGGAGTCCAGCAGCTGGAAGAAGAGGCACGGATCAGAAGACCCCGTGCGCACGGCCCTCTCGGACCCCGTGCGCACGGGCCTCCAGGACCCCGTGCACACGGGACCCCCGTGCACACAGGACCCCCGTGCACACGGGGCTAACTTAGCCCGTGCGCACGGGCCTGCCAGCGAGCTGGCCGTGGGTTGCCCCTTTTGCCCTCCACTCGTCCCCTACCTCCAGCTACCTATATATTTCGTACCTAGGTCATTTGTTAGGGTTAGCAAAGATGTATTAGAGATCTAGTAGAGCTTTGCTCCTATCTATCACCTCTCCCTTGGAGATCAAGACCTCCATGTGAGAAGACCCCTTAGGGATTCAAGACCTCCCTTGTGGAGAAGATCCTCCTAGGATTCAAGACCTCAACTCCTTCAAGGATTGGGATGAACTAGCTACCTCTTTACCTTCTTGTGTTGGATTTGGACCTTTGTATACCTCTTTGTGTATGTGGATCTAGCACATGTGTGATTGGATCTTGTTGATTGAGTGTTTGTTCTTGTGTTCTTCTGTCAATTTGACCTTTTCCCCCTCCAAGTGTGAAAAGATCCTCCCTTATGGTCTCCACCCTACAACATCTTGGTATCATGAGCCATGTTGATTCACACCTTGGAGTCCCTACCCCCCACTTTCTAGCCTCAATTTTGTTTGATTTTGCCCAATTTCGAAAATTACCCCAAAAATAGCTATACCAATTTTTTTTGTGATTTGTTGGTTTGATGATGTTTTGTTGATTTTGATACATGGATTCGAAGTGTTTCAAGTGGATCTAGCTTTCCCCCAACCTTCCACCCCATTCCCCACCACGAAATCCACCCAATTTTTCTTCAGATCTGAGATTGAAATCACGAAATTTCCGCCACCCCCATGCACAGGGGCCCCAGACCCCGTGCCCACGGGCCCCCGCAAAGTCTCGGGACACCCCATGCACACGGCCTTGTACCGTGCGCACGGGACCCCGTGCACACGGGCTCCTAACCCCGTGCGCACGGCCCCCCAGTTCAGCCAGCATTCTTTCACCATTTCGGCCATAACTTCCGCAATACCACCACCGACTTCAGCAACATAACCCGTTTTGTTTCCCCCGTTGCATTTGAGGTTGTTTGAGTTGTGGGTTGTGTCTCCTAAGGTGTTTCGGCTACTTAGGGACGGTGACTTCAACTCAACTTCCGCATTGCCAACTTCCGAACCTCCACCGCATTCCGCTACCTCCATTTGACATTTTCCGTTTGGGATTTTGAGTTTGCGGTTTTTCCATTTCCTAGGGTGTTTCGGCTAACTAGGAACAGTTCGACATCGACATCACCGCCACTCAACTTCGCCACGGACGGTAACCTTGACGACATCTTTGTACATTCTCCTTGCCATTGCATTGTTAACCCCCAAGCCAATTTTGCGTCACTTGCCTACCGAGACTAGCCGTTGAGTATTGCCGGGCAACACTACTTGTGCACTTTAGTGATACACGTTCCGCATAGCTATCATTGCGTGCATATATTATCGTATCATCTCTTGTGTCATCAATTGTTCCCGCATATACAAAATTGCTATATTGGTTTGAGCATTTCGCATAGTGGCCATCGAGAAAAAAAAAGCTTTTAAGCACAGAGAAAAAGAAAGCAAAGAGCTTGTGAGCAATAGCCATAGCATCATAGCAATAGCATATCATATACCATCATTGATCATCTTGGATCATTGTGTGCGAGACACCGGGAACCATACATACATAGCATACTTGGGATAGAAGTCGACACGTTTTGTTTCTATAGGTTGTGCACAAGTTCGTATCATGCCCAATAGTGCAATCGTGCTAGCGTCTCTCTAGAGTTGTGCAACACGAGCATTTTCCATGGATATCACATTTTGAGCTCATTCCTTCGTTGCACAACCCCATCTATCTATATATCCGTGTGTGTGTTTCCGTGTGCCATTCATTGCTATTGGTCTACTTGTTTTACTTGCGAATTGTGAATCTTTTTCAACATTATTGACTCTTTCTAACAATTGCATTAAATTTTGTGCCACTATCCTCACCAAGCTACTCCATAAGCTTTATTGTGTAGGTGTGAGAATTGACAAGATCCGGTACCAATTGTGATATTTCCATAATACCATATTGGGTGATCATTGATCCATCTTCAACATTGGAAAGGTACATTTGGTCTAGTTCTTCCCTTTCTTCCACTCACATTTGCTCGAGTCTTGTGAAGGATAGGCCAAGCACATCATCTCCGGTCTACAACCACGACGACGAGTTCGATGCCATAAAGAACTTCATCGACGCCAAGATGGACAAGTACATGGAGGAGCTCAAGGTCCTCATCAACACCAACAAGCGGTCTTTGTCATCTTCGAGACGACGCTCAAGTGCAAAGACTCCCGAGCTACCATCTTCGGCAAGGACACACCGGCATCGACACCGACAAGACCAGGACACTCAAGTTCATCAAGGGCGCACCTCAAGAACGGAAGATCAGCCTTCCGGGAGCATGTTGGCTTCTCTGCCAACCCCGTGCACACGGGCCAGCGACCCCCGTGCACACGGGACCCCGTGCACACGGCCTCCTACACCCCCATGCGCACGGGCCATACAGAACATCGACAGTGACCCCAAGACTGCGACTTCATCAGTTACATTGGCTTCTTCCCCTTCGTCATCTTCAAGGCGGCGGCGACCAAGTAGCACATCTTCGAAGCGCCCAACCGACGCACGCGCACTTCGACCAGGTCCTCAACTTCAAGACATCGCACACCATCGACATCAAGGTCAAGCACGACAACATCACCATCAAGACGAAGATGCTCAAGAGGCGAACACCAACAAGTTCCAACAAGCTCTACATCAAGCTACGAGAAGACCGCGAGACGAGCGCCACCAAGAAGAAGCTTCGGCGCCAAGTCCAAGGCGACCAAGTACAAATGAGGGTGACCCTTTCATCTTCGGAAGCCCCTCAAGGAAGATGGCCGAGCACGGGAAATTCCCTTCGGTCATGGAGACGAGCAACGAGGTGCCACATCAATTGGGCCTCCTACAAGACGGCGACAAGACGGTCGAGCATGGGCCATCCCCTTCGACCACGGCGACAAGAACGAACCTCTTCGACGACATGAAGACGACGCCCACATGGAACTCCTACTCTGAGTCAAGCTACGAGACCGCACATGAGACCCTCTCTTTGGTCTCGGAGGAGAGCGGTGATTTGCCACATCCTATGGCATTCATCTTTGGAGGCGTTATGGATGAGGAGGTTGACCATGGGACTACCCCCACAACCGAGGCGACGAACGAAGTTGAGTATGGAGACGTTTGCACCTACATCTCTCCGACACCCACATATGACGAGATGACCCAATTGCCATGTGAGGAGAGCCACCACCACATGAGTGAGATGAGTGACTCCACCATATGTGACATTGAGTGTATTTCCTATGAGAGGATGAGTGTGACCACCACTAGCCCCACACATGAGTACATGCCACCCATCTTATGTGAGGTTGAGAGCCATCACCACCCTTTGAGTGATTCAACCAACCATACGAGTGAGCGCATCATAGCGGGAGTGAGTGAGCCACAACACTTAGTGAGTGAGGTAGTTGATAGGGCATGTGAGGCCACTATGATTTCTAACGACTTACCCTCTACTCCAAGTGAGTTTTCTTTGGTGCTAGATCTCCTACAAGACGATGTGCCAATCCTCGACGAGTACATACCTCCAATGGGCAATACGATGGCCATTGTGGACGATGATGCACCCCCCACATGGTTCCATCAAGACGACAATACTGATCATGCTTTGATTTTTGCCACCTCACCTACACCACATTAGTGGAGCTCCAAAGGTAACATAGGTGAAGGTGCTTCGCTTGTCCCACTAGTGGACTATCCTTACAATGATTGCTTCCATGATGTTGATCACCCTACGGATTCACCAAATGCTATGTCTTCTACATGCTTAGATGTGCCACCCATTTATGATGAATATGATGATGAGCATGTCGAAGTACCTAGTTGTGATGCTATGCTCCATAGGATATCTTGTGAAAATTCTATTGCTCACGTCATGTTTGACAATCCATTAAACTTGTCATATGCTATGAGTGAGATTTCTCATATTGCATCATTACAAACTCACCGTACTAACTATGCATATCCAATTAAAATCAATCCCATTTGCACTTATGGCATAGATGACAAGATCATGGTCATTGGAATTTGTTTCTCTTGCGATGATATTGCTATGCTTCCCTTGAGCAATTTTTGCAATTCATCTAATATGCCATGCCATGAAAATGATTGTAGATCGCATGATTACATCCATTGTGTGCACCATCCGCATATCATGAATAACAATGCTCTAGATGTTTCAAGTGATGCATTACACACTTTGAGTCTCCATTATGCTATACATCACAACAAACCAATCATGATGGATGACATGTTTCAATATCATGCATCTCATTTATTTGAGCATTGGATATTTTGTGCTAACCAACACATGCACGTGCGCATCATAATGGATGATGTGTACATGTACCACGAACACACAATTTTCCCTTTGTCCTTGTTTTGTGTAGGTACTCACGAATACTTGTCAACTTCTCAATCCCATGAGTTGACAAAACAAGCTCTTGAGAGCGACGATGCTTTGGGATTCCTTGGAATACTTATCCGACCATTTCCCTCGTGCAAGGACTACGCACATTACTTTTACTTGGCTCTCACACGGCTATGGGGTATTTACCACTTGTCACCCTATGCTCATTTTACCGTGTTCACATTACATGTTATGCTTCATTATATGCCTTTGCCATGTACTTGTGATCCTTGCTTGCATTTACCCATGCTCCACCATTCTACTAGTTCTATGTGTACTTGCATGCTTGGTGGAGATCCTTGTTGCTATTGCCATGCTTACCATGTACCCTATGCTATTATTGTTTATTGTGTTGGGAGAGTCATGTTCTTCAATTGCTATTTACATAGGACTTCTTGCCCATACAATGATGCTACTTTGCTCATATCTTGTTTTCATACTTGTGATATGTCATGTGCATTATGTATGCCCACTATTTGCACACATGACATGATTTCTATGATGACCTATAGTATGTTGCATCTTCGCACTACTAGCTTGCATGACTTGATTCATATGATCACTTGCTTTGTTGCATCACCCATGATTCATACTTGCTCGTTTCATTGGGTTGATGGCTTGTATGTTCATGCCTACCACATGAATTTTCTCGATGATTGTTACTTGTCTCCATTAGTTGCCTCTCTCATATTCTCTTGTAGTGAGTGCAACAATGCTATGCCTATTGATTTTGAGATTGCTCTACCTTTCTCATCTATGATTGGAGACTTGGACATCTTACTTATGATGCATGCTTGCTTGAATGAGCTTAATGTCTTTGGTTGTACTCGCATCATATGCTTCCATACCATGCCACATTATCTTGTTCCTTCTTATGATAAGAATGATGACGACACTTGTTGGGTATCTCACCACACGAATGATTGGTTTTGCATTCACGCTAACCTCATTTTTTTCCGAGTGTTTGTCCTATTCTTTCGTTTTGAAGGATTCACAAGGCAGCGCCGTAATGAGACACATTGGTCATGAGAAGGCATACACGATGCACGACACCAACATTTTCGAGGAACTCATAAAGGTGAACTCCTTACCTTTGAGCCACCCTCACATACATATATCGAACGAGCCAAACTTTCATTCTTGCTTGCTACTTCTTGTCTACATGATACATCTATTGGATGGCGGACCGACATTGAAGATGGGCCTTCAAGTACCTCGACATTGACTACACGGCTACAGCTTCATCCACTACATAGGCATCTTCGCCTTCGGATGTACGGCATCTTCGCCTACTCCACGAGATCAAGTCCGCGACTTCAACAAGCTCCTACAACCTCGACACCGGACCATAGCTCATGACAATTTCGAGCTTCACGATGACAAATGCTTGGTGATCGTCCACCTTTCTACGGCGACATCATATCTTTCCCATGGTGATATGGATTTCGATCCGAGGTCGGATCTTTTCCAAGGGGGAGGGGATGATATGGAGCATCCTACGGACATCACCATGTCAAGAGTTCGTTCGCCAAGTCACACGTGCGACATCCACTTCATCTATACAAAGGTGAACCATCTCCTTTACACGTGTCCACTTGTGCCCTTCGTGGATGGTATACTACTTGACCCTCTTTCGTGTGCATACATAGGTGTGAGCGGAGCTACGCATTCATCGAGGAGTCCAAGCTCAAGAGGGCATGTACACCATCATCGAGGAGAATGCAAGGAAGGAGTCCAGCAGCTGGAAGAAGAGGCACGGATCAGAAGACCCCGTGCGCACGGCCCTCTCGGACCCCGTGCGCACGGCCTATCCAGAAACTTTCTGGACACCCCGTGCGCACGGGCCTCCAGGACCCCGTGCACACGGGACCCCCGTGCACACAGGACCCCCGTGCACACGGGGCTAACTTAGCCCGTGCGCACGGGTCTGCCTGCGAGCTGGCCGTGGGTTGCCCCTTTTGCCCTCCACTCGTCCCCTACCTCCAGCTACCTATATATTTCGTACCTAGGTCATTTGTTAGGGTTAGCAAAGATGTATTAGAGATCTAGTAGAGCTTTGCTCCTATCTATCACCTCTCCCATGGACATCAAGACCTCCATGTGAGAAGACCCCTTAGGGATTCAAGACCTCCCTTGTGGAGAAGATCCTCCTAGGATTCAAGACCTCAACTCCTTCAAGGATTGGGATGAACTAGCTACCTCTTTACCTTCTTGTGTTGGATTTGGACCTTTGTATACCTCTTTGTGTATGTGGATCTAGCACATGTGTGATTGGATCTTGTTGATTGAGTGTTTGTTCTTGTGTTCTTCTGTCAATTTGACCTTTTCCCCCTCCAAGTGTGAAAAGATCTTCCCTTATGGTCTCCACCCTACAACATCTTGGTATCATGAGCCATGTTGATTCACACCTTGGAGTCCCTACCCCCCACTTTCTAGCCTCAATTTTGTTTGATTTTGCCCAATTTGGAAAATTACCCCAAAAATAGCTATACCAATTTTTTTTGTGATTTGTTGGTTTGATGATGTTTTGTTGATTTTGATACATGGATTCGAAGTGTTTCAAGTGGATCTAGCTTTCCCCCAACCTTCCACCCCATTCCCCACCACGAAATCCACCCAATTTTTCTTCAGATCTGAGATTGAAATCGCGAAATTTCCGCCACCCCCATGCACAGGGCCCCCAGACCCCGTGCCCACGGGCCCCCGCAAAGTCTCCGGACACCCCATGCACACGGCCTTGTACCGTGCGCACGGGACCCCGTGCACATGGGCTCCTAACCCCGTGCGCACGGCCCCCCAGTTCAGCCAGCATTCTTTCACCATTTCGGCCATAACTTCCGCAATACCACCACCGACTTCAGCAACATAACCCGTTTTGTTTCCCCCGTTGCATTTGAGGTTGTTTGAGTTGTGGGTTGTGTCTCCTAAGGTGTTTCGGCTACTTAGGGACGGTGACTTCAACTCAACTTCCGCATTGCCAACTTCCGAACCTCCACCGCATTCCGCTACCTCCATTTGACATTTTCCGTTTGGGATTTTGAGTTTGCGGTTTTTCCATTTCCTAGGGTGTTTCGGCTAACTAGGAACAGTTCGACATCTACATCACCGCCACTCAACTTCGCCACGGACGGTAACCTTGACGACATCTTTGTACATTCTCCTTGCCATTGCATTGTTAACCCCCAAGCCAATTTTGCGTCACTTGCCTACCGAGACTAGCCGTTGAGTATTGCCGGGCAACACTACTTGTGCACTTTAGTGATACACGTTCCGCATAGCTATCATTGTGTGCATATATTATCGTATCATCTCTTGTGTCATCAATTGTTCCCGCATATACAAAATTTCTATATTGGTTTGAGCATTTCGCATAGTGGCCATCGAGAAAAAAAAAGCTTTTAAGCACAGAGAAAAAGAAAACAAAGAGCTTGTGAGCAATAGCCATAGCATCATAGCAATAGCATATCATATACCATCATTGATCATCTTGGATCATTGTGTGCGAGACACCGGGAACCATACATACATAGCATACTTGGGATAGAAGTCGACACGTTTTGTTTCTATAGGTTGTGCACAAGTTCGTATCATGCCCAATAGTGCAATCGTGCTAGCGTCTCTCTAGAGTTGTGCAACACGAGCATTTTCCATGGATATCACATTTTGAGCTCATTCCTTGGTTGCACAACCCCATCTATCTATATATCCGTGTGTGTGTTTCCGTGTGCCATTCATTGCTATTGGTCTACTTGTTTTACTTGCGAATTGTGAATCTTTTTCAACATTATTGACTCTTTCTAACAATTGCATTAAATTTTGTGCCACTATCCTCACCAAGCTACTCCATAAGCTTTATTGTGTAGGTGTGAGAATTGACAAGATCCGGTACCAATTGTGCTATTTCCATAATACCATATTGGGTGATCATTGATCCATCTTCAACATTGGAAAGGTACATTTGGTCTAGTTCTTCCCTTTCTTCCACTCACATTTACTCGAGTCTTGTGAAGGATAGGCCAAGCACATCATCTCCGGTCTACAACCACGACGACGAGTTCGATGCCATGAAGAACTTCATCGACGCCAAGATGGACAAGTACATGGAGGAGCTCAAGGTCCTCATCAACACCAACAAGCGGTCTTCGTCATCTTCGAGACGACGCTCAAGTGCAAAGACTCCCGAGCTACCATCTTCGGCAAGGACACACCAGCATCGACACCGACAAGACCAGGACACTCACGTTCATCAAGGGCGCACCTCAAGAACGGAAGATCAGCCTTCCGGGAGCATGTTGGCTTCTCTGCCAACCCCGTGCACACGGGCCAGCGACCCCCGTGCACACGGGACCCCGTGCACACGGCCTCCTACACCCCCATGCGCACGGGCCATACAGAACATCGACAGCGACCCCAAGACTGCGACTTCATCAGCTACATTGGCTTCTTCCCCTTCGTCATCTTCAAGGCGGCGGCGACCAAGTAGCACATCTTCGAAGCGCCCAACCGACGCACGCGCACTTCGACAGGTCCTCAACTTCAAGACATCGCACACCATCGACATCAAGGTCAAGCACGACAACATCACCATCAAGACGAAGATGCTCAAGAGGCGAACACCAACAAGTTCCAACAAGCTCTACATCAAGCTACGAGAAGACCGCGAGACGAGCGCCACCAAGAAGAAGCTTCGGCGCCAAGTCCAAGGCGACCAAGTACAAACGAGGGCGACCCTTCCATCTTCGGAAGCCCCTCAAGGAAGATGGCCGAGCACGGGAAATTCCCTTCGGTCATGGAGACGAGCAACGAGGTGCCACATCAATTGGGCCTCCTACAAGACGGTGACAAGACGGTCGAGCATGGGCCATCCCCTTCGACCACGGCGACAAGAACGAACCTCTTCGACGACATGAAGACGACGCCCACATGGAACTCCTACTCTGAGTCAAGCTACGAGACCGCACATGAGACCCTCTCTTTGGTCTCGGAGGAGAGCGGTGATTTGCCACATCCTATGGCATTCATCTTTGGAGGCGTTATGGATGAGGAGGTTGACCATGGGACTACCCCCACAACCGAGGCGACGAACGAAGTTGAGTATGGAGACGTTTGCACCTACATCTCTCCGACACCCACATATGACGAGATGACCCAATTGCCATGTGAGGAGAGCCACCACCACATGAGTGAGATGAGTGACTCCACCATATGTGACATTGAGTGTATTTCCTATGAGAGGATGAGTGTGACCACCACTAGCCCCACACATGAGTACATGCCACCCATCTTATGTGAGGTTGAGAGCCATCACCACCCTTTGAGTGATTCGACCAACCATACGAGTGAGCGCATCATAGCGGGAGTGAGTGAGCCACAACACTTAGTGAGTGAGGTAGTTGATAGGGCATGTGAGGCCACTATGATTTCTAACGACTTACCCTCTACTCCAAGTGAGTTTTCTTTGGTGCTAGATCTCCTACAAGACGATGTGCCAATCCTCGACGAGTACATACCTCCAATGGGCAATACGATGGCCATTGTGGACGATGATGCACCCCCCACATGGTTCCATCAAGACGACAATACTGATCATGCTTTGATTTTTGCCACCTCACCTACACCACATTAGTGGAGCTCCAAAGGTAACATAGGTGAAGGTGCTTCGCTTGTCCCACTAGTGGACTATCCTTACAATGATTGCTTCCATGATGTTGATCACCCTACGGATTCACCAAATGCTATGTCTTCTACATGCTTAGATGTGCCACCCATTTATGATGAATATGATGATGAGCATGTCGAAGTACCTAGTTGTGATGCTATGCTCCATAGGATATCTTGTGAAAATTCTATTGGTCACGTCATGTTTGACAATCCATTAAACTTGTCATATGCTATGAGTGAGATTTCTCATATTGCATCATTACAAACTCACCGTACTAACTATGCATATCCAATTAAAATCAATCCCATTTGCACTTATGGCATAGATGACAAGATCATGGTCATTGGAATTTTTTTCTCTTGCGATGATATTGCTATGCTTCCCTTGAGCAATTTTTGCAATTCATCTAATATGCCATGCCATGAAAATGATTGTAGATCGCATGATTACATCCATTGTGTGCACCATCCGCATATCATGAATAACAATGCTCTAGATGTTTCAAGTGATGCATTACACACTTTGAGTCTCCATTATGCTATACATCACAACAAACCAATCATGATGGATGACATGTTTCTATATCATGCATCTCATTTATTTGAGCATTGGATATTTTGTGCTAACCAACACATGCACGTGCGCATCATAATGGATGATGTGTACATGTACCACGAACACACAATTTTCCCTTTGTCCTTGTTTTGTGTAGGTACTCACGAATACTTGTCAACTTCTCAATCCCATGAGTTGACAAAACGAGCTCTTGAGAGCGACGATGCTTTGGGATTCCTTGGAATACTTATCCGACCATTTCCCTCGTGCAAGGACTACGCACATTACTTTTACTTGGCTCTCACACGGCTATGGGCTATTTACCACTTGTCACCCTATGCTCATTTTACCGTGTTCACATTACATGTTATGCTTCATTATATGCCTTTGCCATGTACTTGTGATCCTTGCTTGCATTTACCCATGCTCCACCATTCTACTAGTTCTATGTGTACTTGCATGCTTGGTGGAGATCCTTGTTGCTATTGCCATGCTTACCATGTGCCCTATGCTATTATTGTTTATTGTGTTGGGAGAGTCATGTTCTTCAATTGCTATTTACATAGGACTTCTTGCCCATACAATGATGCTACTTTGCTCATATCTTGTTTTCATACTTGTGATATGTCATGTGCATTATGTATGCCCACTATTTGCACACATGACATGATTTCTATGATGACCTATAGTATGTTGCATCTTCGCACTACTAGCTTGCATGACTTGATTCATATGATCACTTGCTTTGTTGCATCACCCATGATTCATACTTGCTCGTTTCATTGGGTTGATGGCTTGTATGTTCATGCCTACCACATGAATTTTCTCGATGATTGTTACTTGTCTCCATTAGTTGCCTCTCTCATATTCTCTTGTAGTGAGTGCAACAATGCTATGCCTATTGATTTTGAGATTGCTCTACCTTTCTCATCTATGATTGGAGACTTGGACATCTTACTTATGATGCATGCTTGTTTGAATGAGCTTAATGTCTTTGGTTGTACTCGCATCATATGCTTCCATACCATGCCACATTATCTTGTTCCTTCTTATGATAAGAATGATGACGACACTTGTTGGGTATCTCACCACACGAATGATTGGTTTTGCATTCACGCTAACCTCATTTTTTTTCCGAGTGTTTGTCCTATTCTTTCGTTTTGAAGGATTCACAAGGCAGCGCCGTAATGAGACACATTGGTCATGAGAAGGCATACACGATGCACGACACCAACATTTTCGAGGAACTCATAAAGGTGAACTCCTTACCTTTGAGCCACCCTCACATACATATATCGAACGAGCCAAACTTTCATTCTTGCTTGCTACTTCTTGTCTACATGATACATCTATTGGATGGCGGACCGACATTGAAGATGGGCCTTCAAGTACCTCGACATCGACTACACGGCTACAGCTTCATCCACTACATAGGCATCTTCGCCTTCGGATGTACGGCATCTTCGCCTACTCCACGAGATCAAGTCCGCGACTTCAACAAGCTCCTACAACCTCGACACCGGACCATAGCTCATGACAATTTCGAGCTTCACGATGACAAATGCTTGGTGATCGTCCACCTTTCTACGGCGACATCATCTCTTTCCCATGGTGATTTGGATTTCGATCCGAGGTCGGATCTTTTCCAAGGGGGAGGGGATGATATGGAGCATCCTACGGACATCACCATGTCAAGAGTTCGTTCGCCAAGTGACACGTGCGACATCCACTTCATCTATACAAAGGTGAATCATCTCCTTTACACGTGTCCACTTGTGCCCTTCGTGGATGGTATACTACTTGACCCTCTTTCGTGTGCATACATAGGTGTGAGCGGAGCTACGCATTCATCGAGGAGGAGTCCAAGCTCAAGAGGGCATGTACACCATCATCGAGGAGAATGCAAGGAAGGAGTCCAGCAGCTGGAAGAAGAGGCACGGATCAGAAGACCCCGTGCGCACGGCCCTCTCGGACCCCGTGCGCACGGCCTATCCAGAAACTTTCTGGACACCCCGTGCGCACGGGCCTCCAGGACCCCGTGCACACGGGACCCCCGTGCACACGGGGCTAACTTAGCCCGTGCGCACGGGCCTGCCTGCGAGCTGGCCGTGGGTTGCCCCTTTTGCCCTCCACTCGTCCCCTACCTCCAGCTACCTATATATTTCGTACCTAGGTCATTTGTTAGGGTTAGCAAAGATGTATTAGAGATCTAGTAGAGCTTTGCTCCTATCTATCACCTCTCCCATGGAGATCAAGACCTCCATGTGAGAAGACCCCTTAGGGATTCAAGACCTCCCTTGTGGAGAAGATCCTCCTAGGATTCAAGACCTCAACTCCTTCAAGGATTGGGATGAACTAGCTACCTCTTTACCTTCTTGTGTTGGATTTGGACCTTTGTATACCTCTTTGTGTATGTGGATCTAGCACATGTGTGATTGGATCTTGTTGATTGAGTGTTTGTTCTTGTGTTCTTCTGTCAATTTGGCCTTTTCCCCCTCCAAGTGTGAAAAGATCTTCCCTTATGGTCTCCACCCTACAACATCTTGGTATCATGAGCCTTGTTGATTCACACCTTGGAGTCCCTACCCCCCACTTTCTAGCCTCAATTTTGTTTGATTTTGCCCAATTTCGAAAATTCCCCCAGAAATAGCCATACTAATTTTTTTGTGATTTGTTGGTTTGATGATGTTTTGTTGATTTTGATCCATGGATTCAAAGTGTTTCAAGTGGATCTAGCTTTCCCCCAACCTTCCACCCCATTCCCCACCACGAAATCCACCCAATTTTTCTTCAGATCTGAGATTGAAATCGCGAAATTTCCGCCACCCCCGTGCACAGGGGCCCCAGACCCCGTGCCCACGGGCCCCCGCAAAGTCTCGGGACACCCCATGCACACGGCCTTGTACCGTGCGCACGGGACCCCGTGCACATGGGCTCCTAACCCCGTGCGCACGGCCCCCCAGTTCAGCCAGCATTCTTTCACCATTTCGGCCATAACTTCCGCAATACCACCATCGACTTCCGCAACATAACCCGTTTTGTTTCCCCCGTTGCATTTGAGGTTGTTTGAGTTGTGGGTTGTGTCTCCTAAGGTGTTTCGGCTACTTAGGGACGGTGACTTCAACTCAACTTCCGCATTGCCAACTTCCGAACCTCCACCGCATTCCGCTACCTCCATTTGACATTTTCCGTTTGGGATTTTGAGTTTGCGGTTTTTCCGTTTCCTAGGGTGTTTCGGCTAACTAGGAACAGTTCGACATCGACATCACCGCCACTCAACTTCGCCACGGACGGTAACCTTGACGACATCTTTGTACATTCTCCTTGCCATTGCATTGTTAACCCCCGAGCCAATTTTGCGTCACTTGCCTACCGAGACTAGCCGTTGAGTATTGCCGGGCAACACTACTTGTGCACTTTAGTGATACACGTTCCGCATAGCTATCATTGCGTGCATATATCATCGTATCATCTCTTGTGTCATCAATTGTTCCCGCATATACAAAATTGCTATATTGGTTTGAGCATTTCGCATAGTGGCCATCGAGAAAAAAAAAGCTTTTAAGCACAGAGAAAAAGAAAGCAAAGAGCTTGTGAGCAATAGCCATAGCATCATAGCAATAGCATATCATATACCATCATTGATCATCTTGGATCATTGTGTGCGAGACACCGGGAACCATACATACATAGCATACTTGGGATAGAAGTCGACACGTTTTGTTTCTATAGGTTGTGCACAAGTTCGTATCACGCCCAATAGTGCAATCGTGCTAGCGTCTCTCTAGAGTTGTGCAACACGAGCATTTTCCATGGATATCACATTTGAGCTCATTCCCTGGTTGCACAACCCCATCTATCTATCTATCCGTGTGTGTGTTTCCGTGTGCCATTCATTGCTATTGGTCTACTTGTTTTACTTCGAATTGTGAATCTTTTTCAACATTATTTACTCTTTCTAACAATTGCATTAAATTTTGTGCCACTATCCTCACCAAGCTACTCCATAAGCTTTATTGTGTAGGTGTGAGAATTGACAAGATCCGGTACCAATTGTGCTATTTCCATAATACCATAAAGGGTGATCATTGATCCATCTTCAACATTGGAAAGGTACATTTGGTCTAGTTCTTCCCTTTCTTCCACTCACATTTGCTCGAGTCTTGTGAAGGATAGGCCAAGCACATCATCTCCGGTCTACAACCACGACGACGAGTTCGATGCCATGAAGAACTTCATCGACGCCAAGATGGACAAGTACATGGAGGAGCTCAAGGTCCTCATCAACACCAACAAGCGGTCTTCGTCATCTTCGAGACGACGCTCAAGTGCAAAGACTCCCGAGCTACCATCTTCGGCAAGGACACACCGGCATCGACACCGACAAGACCAGGACACTCAAGTTCATCAAGGGCGCACCTCAAGAACAGAAGATCAGCCTTCCGGGAGCATGTTGGCTTCTCTGCCAACCCCGTGCACACGGGCCAGCGACCCCCGTGCACACGGGACCCCGTGCACACGGCTTCCTACACCCCCATGCGCACGGGCCATAGAGAACATCGACAGCGACCCCAAGACTGCGACTTCATCAGCTACATTGGCTTCTTCCCCTTCGTCATCTTCAAGGCGGCGGCGACCAAGTAGCACATCTTCGAAGCGCCCAACCGACGCACGCGCACTTCGACGGGTCCTCAACTTCAAGACATCGCACACCATCGACATCAAGGTCAAGCACGACAACATCACCATCAAGACGAAGATGCTCAAGAGGCGAACACCAACAAGTTCCAACAAGCTCTACATCAAGCTACGAGAAGACCGCGAGACGAGCGCCACCAAGAAGAAGCTTCGGCGCCAAGTCCAAGGCGACCAAGTACAAACGAGGGCGACCCTTCCATCTTCGGAAGCCCCTCAAGGAAGATGGCCGAGCACGGGAAATTCCCTTCGGTCATGGAGACGAGCAACGAGGTGCCACATCAATTGGGCCTCCTACAAGACGGCGACAAGACGGTCGAGCATGGGCCATCCCCTTCGACCACGGCGACAAGAACGAACCTCTTCGACGACATGAAGACGACGCCCACATGGAACTCCTACTCTGAGTCAAGCTACGAGACCGCACATGAGAACCTCTCTTTGGTCTCGGAGGAGAGCGGTGATTTGCCACATCCTATGGCATTCATCTTTGGAGGCGTTATGGATGAGGAGGTTGACCATGGGACTACCCCCACAACCGAGGCGACGAACGTAGTTGAGTATGGAGATGTTTGCACCTACATCTCTCCGACACCCACATATGACGAGATGACCCAATTGCCATGTGAGGAGAGCCACCACCACATGAGTGAGATGAGTGACTCCACCATATGTGACATTGAGTGTATTTCCTATGAGAGGATGAGTGTGACCACCACTAGCCCCACACATGAGTACATGCCACCCATCTTATGTGAGGTTGAGAGCCATCACCACCCTTTGAGTGATTCGACCAACCATACGAGTGAGCGCATCATAGTGGGAGTGAGTGAGCCACAACACTTAGTGAGTGAGGTAGTTGATAGGGCATGTGAGGCCACTATGATTTCTAACGACTTACCCTCTACTCCAAGTGAGTTTTCTTTGGTGCTAGATCTCCTACAAGACGAAGTGCCAATCCTCGACGAGTACATACCTCCAATGGGCAATACGATGGCCATTGTGGACGATGATGCACCCCCCACATGGTTCCATCAAGACGACAATACTGATCATGCTTTGATTTTTGCCACCTCACCTACACCACATTAGTGGAGCTCCAAAGGTAACATAGGTGAAGGTGCTTCGCTTGTCCCACTAGTGGACTATCCTTACAATGATTGCTTCCATGATGTTGATCACCCTACGGATTCACCAAATGCTATGTCTTCTACATGCTTAGATGTGCCACCCATTTATGATGAATATGATGATGAGCATGTCAAAGTACCTAGTTGTGATGCTAGGCTCCATAGGATATCTTGTGAAAATTCTATTGGTCACGTCATGTTTGACAATCCATTAAACTTGTCATATGCTATGAGTGAGATTTCTCATATTGCATCATTACAAACTCACCGTACTAACTATGCATATCCAATTAAAATCAATCCCATTTGCACTTATGGCATAGATGACAAGATCATGGTCATTGGAATTTGTTTCTCTTGCGATGATATTGCTATGCTTCCCTTGAGCAATTTTTGCAATTCATCTAATATGCCATGCCATGAAAATGATTGTAGATCGCATGATTACATCCATTGTGTGCACCATCCGCATATCATGAATAACAATGCTCTAGATGTTTCAAGTGATGCATTACACACTTTGAGTCTCCATTATGCTATACATCACAACAAACCAATCATGATGGATGACATGTTTCTATATCATGCATCTCATTTATTTGAGCATTGGATATTTTGTGCTAACCAACACATGCACGTGCGCATCATAATGGATGATGTGTACATATACCACGAACACACAATTTTCCCTTTGTCCTTGTTTTGTGTAGGTACTCACGAATACTTGTCAACTTCTCAATCCCATGAGTTGACAAAACGAGCTCTTGAGAGCGACGATGCTTTGGGATTCCTTGGAATACTTATCCGACCATTTCCCTCGTGCAAGGACTACGCACATTACTTTTACTTGGCTCTCACACGGCTATGGGCTATTTACCACTTGTCACCCTATGCTCATTTTACCGTGTTCACATTACATGTTATGCTTCATTATATGCCTTTGCCATGTACTTGTGATCCTTGCTTGCATTTACCCATGCTCCACCATTCTACTAGTTCTATGTGTACTTGCATGCTTGGTGGAGATCCTTGTTGCTATTGCCATGCTTACCATGTGCCCTATGCTATTATTGTTTATTGTGTTGGGAGAGTCATGTTCTTCAATTGCTATTTACATAGGACTTCTTGCCCATACAATGATGCTACTTTGCTCATATCTTGTTTTCATACTTGTGATATGTCATGTGCATTATGTATGCCCACTATTTGCACACATGACATGATTTCTATGATGACCTATAGTATGTTGCATCTTCGCACTACTAGCTTGCATGACTTGATTCATATGATCACTTGCTTTGTTGCATCACCCATGATTCATACTTGCTCGTTTCATTGGGTTGATGACTTGTATGTTCATGCCTACCACATGAATTTTCTCGATGATTGTTACTTGTCTCCATTAGTTGCCTCTCTCATATTCTCTTGTAGTGAGTGCAACAATGCTATGCCTATTGATTTTGAGATTGCTCTACCTTTCTCATCTATGATTGGAGACTTGGACATCTTACTTATGATGCATGCTTGTTTGAATGAGCTTAATGTCTTTGGTTGTACTCGCATCATATGCTTCCATACCATGCCACATTATCTTGTTCCTTCTTATGATAAGAATGATGACGACACTTGTTGGGTATCTCACCACACGAATGATTGGTTTTACATTCACGCTAACCTCATTTTTTTCCGAGTGTTTGTCCTATTCTTTCGTTTTGAAGGATTCACAAGGCAGCGCCGTAATGAGACACATTGGTCATGAGAAGGCATACACGATGCACGACACCAACATTTTCGAGGAACTCATAAAGGTGAACTCCTTACCTTTGAGCCACCCTCACATACATATATCGAACGAGCCAAACTTTCATTCTTGCTTGCTACTTCTTGTCTACATGATACATCTATTGGATGGCGGACCGACATTGAAGATGGGCCTTCAAGTACGTCGACATCGACTACACGGCTACAGCTTCATCCACTACATAGGCATCTTCGCCTTCGGATGTACGGCATCTTCGCCTACTCCACGAGATCAAGTCCGCGATTTCAACAAGCTCCTACAACCTCGACACCGGACCATAGCTCATGACAATTTCGAGCTTCACGATAACAAATGCTTGGTGATCGTCCACCTTTCTACGGCGACATCATCTCTTTCCCATGGTGATTTGGATTTCGATCCGAGGTCGGATCTTTTCCAAGGGAGAGGGGATGATATGGAGCATCCTACGGACATCACCATGTCACGAGTTCGTTCGCCAAGTGACACGTGCGACATCCACTTCATCTATACAAAGGTGAATCATCTCCTTTACACGTGTCCACTTGTGCCCTTCGTGGATGGTATACTACTTGACCCTCTTTCGTGTGCATACATAGGTGTGAGCGGAGCTACGCATTCATCGAGGAGGAGTCCAAGCTCAAGAGGGCATGTACACCGTCATCGAGGAGAATGCAAGGAAGGAGTCCAGCAGCTGGAAGAAGAGGCACGGATCAGAAGACCCCGTGCGCACGGCCCTCTCGGACCCCGTGTGCACGGCCTATCCAGAAACTTTCTGGACACCCCGTGCGCACGGGCCTCCAGGACCCCGTGCACACGGGACCCCCGTGCACACGGGGCTAACTTAGCCCGTGCGCACGGGCCTGCCTGCGAGCTGGCCGTGGGTTGCCCCTTTTGCCCTCCACTCGTCCCCTACCTCCAGCTACCTATATATTTCGTGCCTAGGTCATTTGTTAGCGTTAGCAAAGATGTATTAGAGATCTAGTAGAGCTTTGCTCCTATCTATCACCTCTCCCATGGAGATCAAGACCTCCATGTGAGAAGACCCCTTAGGGATTCAAGACCTCCCTTGTGGAGAAGATCCTCCTAGGATTCAAGACCTCAACTCCTTCAAGGATTGGGATGAACTAGCTACCTCTTTACCTTCTTGTGTTGGATTTGGACCTTTCTATCCCTCTTTGTGTATGTGGATCTAGCACATGTGTGATTGGATCTTGTTGATTGAGTGTTTGTTCTTGTGTTCTTCTCTCAATTTGGCCTTTTCCCCCTCCAAGTGTGAAAAGATCTTCCCTTAGGGTCTCCATCCTACAACAATTATTCTACTGATGACCCTTGCCACTGTTTTTCTTGCCCTTGCCAGACTTCTCATCATCGGAAGTTGGATCCTTTGTGTTATCTGACTCGGCATATCGGGTTAAGACATTCATGAGATCTCCCATATTGATGTAGGGTGGAACCCTAACGGTGTCGATCTTTCACGATTGGAGCGGATCCCGCGAAGAACACGAAGAACACGAGAGGGAAACTCGAGAGAAAACACTCAAATCAACAAGATCCAATCACACATATGCTAGATCCACATACACATAACGAGGTACACGATCCAAAGTCAACACAAGAGGATACAAAGGGTAGTTCTTCCCAATCCGTGAGGAGTTGAGGTCTTGAATCCGAGAGGGATCTTCCCACGATGGGGGTCTTGAATCCACTTGGGGGATCTTCTCCGAGGAGGTCTTGGTCTCCAATGGAGTAGGGGTACAAGTGGATGAGCAAAGCTCTATCTCCAAAATGAGCTATCACAGTGCTAACCCTAAAACGTAGGTAGGCGAAGAGTATATATAGTCTAGGGAGGTAAAGGGGTACATGGGCTTCGGGCCTGAGAGGAGATGGACGACAGGCGTCGGACGTCCGGTACTTAACGGTCGTCTGGTGGCTCAAGAGAGTCCGGACGTCCGGTAGGCATCGGACTTCCGACGATTACGCTCTGTTGGCCGCTGTCGGATTTCCGGACGATGTCGGACGTCCGGTGCGTCGGTTGTCTGGTAGGCTCCGGACTTCCGACGTTTGCGCTCTGTTGGCCGATGTCGGATTTCCGGACGATGGCGGACGTCCGGTCGCTGGAGGGTGTCGGTCGTCGGCTGCGTCTTCTGAGTGGCTGATGCTCCAGGCGTCGGACGTCCGACAGGTGCCGGTCGTCCGGTGACTGTAGTTTCCAGCCAGCTCCCCTTCTTGTTTCCCACGCTTGGTGTCCTTGCCATCTTGTCCATTGTTCCGGGCTTCTCCGAGAGGGTCCTCTTGGTACCTAAGCACACATAGTGTTTCGGAATGAGGTAGCATCCATGTCTCGCACGCGTCATATGGAAGTTCTTTAAGGAGTGATGTCACCTCGCTTTCGAGAGCTCTTGCACGTGCTCGAGTCATTGGTCCTCTTGGTGCTTGGGGAGACGTAGGTGGGTCCATGGGGATGACCGTAGGATGCTCCGCATCACATATCCTTGACCTTCCTTTTGAGACGCCCAAGCTTCTAGACCAAAGGTTGGAATCGGCAATTTCTTTCCAGGACAAGGACGGCTTGCTAAGCTGTGATGTTATCCGAGGAGTGGATAATCTCTGCAACGCGACGTGACCAGTGATGTGCAGACTCATCATCACGTTGGTCATAATGCTCTAGATCGACAATTGTGGTTGGACGCTTGCAAGTTCCCTGGAAATTCTTGATGAAGCACTCCTTCAGCTCCTGCCAGGTGTTGATTGAATTTGCAGGTAGGTTTTTCAACCATGTACGTGCTGGCCCTTCCAACATCAAGGGCAAGTATCGAGCACATACAACATCACTAGCTTCCATGGCTAGCTCATAACTTTCAATCCACTCGGCCGGCTCCAAATTTGCTGTATAATTGGGCACTTTGTGAGGACCTTTGAAATCCGGAGGCATGCATGCATCCCGGAGAGTCAGAACTAAACATGGAGTTCTGATGGTTCATCCAGTTATCCCCATAGTACAGACTGCTGGCTGGGTTGAGGTAGGTGGGGGCTACACTATAGGTTGAGCATATGCAACTTCCTGTGTCTCCTGCCCCCGTCCCCCGTAGAGCACGAGCAGCGTCAACAATTGCCTGCGCGTTTGAGACCGTCGGCTGTGGTTGATCTAGAGGCAGCTGCTGCGCACTACTAGAGACTGCTGGTGACACGGCGTGCCGGCTTCTGCTATGACTCTGATGAGGAGTGGAATGAAGTCGGTGCTGACTATGAGGGTAATTTGCCTGTTGCGTGATTGCTGTTTTTAACATCGCAATGGTGTTCCTAGCCTCAACCTCCACTGGACTATTTGTGACGTCCCCGACTTAATCGTGCACTAATCATACACGCAAATGCACACGATCAAGCCTAAGGACTCACGGGAAGATATCACAACACAACTCTAAACACAAATAAAAGTCATACAAGCTTTATATTACAAGCCAGGGGCCTCGAGGGCTCGAATACATAAGCTCGCGTACAAGCGTTAGCGGAAGCAGCAATAATATCTGAGTGCAGACATAAAGGAAAAACAAGTCTGCCTTAAAAAGGCTGAGCAAAACAATGACACTGGATCGAAAAGACGCAGGCTTCCTGCCTAGGAGCCTCCGAATCTACTCCTGGTCGTCGGTCTCCACGTAGTAGTAGGCTCCACCGGTAGGGTAGTAGTAGTCGTCGACGGGGGCAGCTGGCTCCGGGGCTCCGTCATCTGGTCGCAGCAATCGGGTATAGGGGAAAGAGAGGAGCAAAGCAACCGTGAGTACTCATCCAAAGTACTCGCAAGACTTACATCAGATCTATTCTATGTATGCATCGGTGTCAAAAGAGGGGCTGCATCTGTGGACTAGACTGCAGAAATGCCAGAATAAGGGGAAAGCCTAGCCTATCGAAGACTAGCAACTTGCAGCATCTTGCAGCATTAGAAGAGTGTAGATTAGTACATAGCAAAGTAGTAAGCAAGTAGTAACAACGCCCAGAGATCCTTCCTCGACTGCCAGCGAGAAAGCGATCCCGGAGCTAACATATGATTAAACATCACAAGTATCCAGTTCTAGTTGTAGTAGATCGGGATACTTTCCGAGCGTCCTGTTACCGTGGACACGGCTATTCGAATAGATAACTTCCCTGCAGGGGTGCACCAACTTACCCAACACGCTCGATTAACTCAGGCCGGACACACTTTTATCGAGTCATGCCCGGCCTCGGCTGATCGACACACCGTAGTCCTACCTAGGCTCAACAGAGAGGCCAGCACGCCGGTCTAACTCCTAAATGCGAAGGGGTCATGGGCCAATCATCCTTTGCAATCCTGCGCGTTGTGAACGCGGCCGGGAGCAGACCTAGCCCCCTTAATACAAGCGCAGGCTTTCCCAGTCCAACCCGGCGCGCGCCACTCAATTGCTGACGTCTGAGAGTTTTCGGAAGAATCGTACGACGCCGAGTGCCCATACTTATTCCCGTGTGGTGGTTAGTGCGAAATGGCCAGAGGCCTACTCGGATCACATATCCTAACCCATTAGTGTGCTAGGAGCTCGCGGTGACAATTAGTGATCCACGATCTGTGGTCCTGTCGCCCCGTCTCGCGGACTTACGGCAAGGGCCAAGACTGCCCGGCCGTGCCGCGTAATTATCTCGCGGCTACCCTCACCGTCAACCCTACTTCACATTTCTCGCTGGTACCCCTCGGGGTCGACCCACCTCCATCAAGGGACTGAGGTAAAACAGGGTATCCGTGTGTTCATCACATCAAGGGGGAATCCGAGGAATCACCCTCGCTGGATTCCTACTTGATGTATCCGTCAAGGTGAACTCGGAGGAATCACCCTCGTTGGGTTCACACTTGAGGGGTTGCACGACAGAGTCATCATCGGAGGTGGTGAAAGAGAAATCACCCTCGGTAACCCACATCCGACTAGCTACACTACAGAGATGCCATCCGGAGTGAGGTAGGAGGTATAACCCTTGGCACTCGATTGTAGCTCTGCAGAGTCATGCAACTAAGGGGGTAGGTGCGGTGATGTGTTGGTCTCTGCACATAGATCACAATGATCGAGGCACTGGTAACAAAACAGGGCAATAGGGACAAAGGTGAGGGGCCACTGATGGATCACTAACCAACCTATACTAAGCATTTAGGATAGCAGATAAGGTATCAACAACATTTACAAAAACAGGCTATGCATTAGAATAGGAGCAATCAATTACGGTAGCAAATTCTAATGCAAGCATGGGAGAGAAAGAATAGGCGGTATTGGAATGATCAAGGAGGGCTTGCTTGCCTGGAAGCACTGCTGAAAAGGTCTGGTCATCAGGGGCGTAGTCGTACTCGGCAGCAGCGTCGGTCTCGGGGTCTACCGGAGAGAACAGGGGGAAGAAACAATAAATAAAAAGCAGACAAAAGCAACACATATGCATGGAATGGCAGTATGTTGTGCTAGGGGTGACCTAATGCACTACTACACATTTCCGACGGAGCGGGAAAATATCTGGGGATGTTTTCCCGGCTTTACACATCTGTCAGACAAATGAACCGGAGGGGAAGGTTCCATGTTTGCAGTGTTGTGGGCATGTGACAGCTGCATGGAGGGCATATTCGGATTCGTCTCGTTTTTCTGATCAACTTTCATGTAGAAAACTTTTTCATCCGAGCTACGGTTTATTTTCTATAATTTTTCAAAGTTTTAAACTATTTTCTGAAATTCCTGGAATTATTTTAATTAATTAAATCCGAATTATCCAGAACAGTAAATGCTTTATTGCGTCAGCAGCACGTCATGCTGATGTCAGCAGTCAACCCAGCCGGTCCAGGTCAAACCTGACCGCTGGGTCCCACATGTCAGAGACACAGTGGCTAAACAGAGATTAATTTTAACTAATTAGGTTAATTAGCTAGTGGGGCCTACTGTCAGTGTCAGATTAATTAGCCGATTAATTAAATTAACTAAAAACGGTAATTAGGCGATTGGGGCCCTCATGTCAGTGACTGGGCTGGCCCAGTCAGCACGTTGACTGGTCAACCCAGTCAACTGGGACCCCTGGGGCCCACTGGTCAGTGACCCAGGGTGGACCCCAGCCGTGCCACGTCGGCGGCCGGCACCGGAGTAACTCCGGCGAGCCTGAAACGCAGCGAGGCGTGCCGGCGAGCGTCGGGATTTTGTTTTAGGGGGCCAAATCGAGCGCCGCGACCTGCGTTCGAACGAGGAGAGCAGGCCGCGTCCTGCGGCGGTAGTCTCGTGACCCGGGACGGCCGGAGTCGACCGAGCATCAATGGTGGACGGCGGCGGCTACGGGTGCTCTGCGGGGACGGCTACACAGCGCGTTTGCGAGCGAAACAGGGGGCCAGGCCGCACCATTGGAGTGCCCCGAGCACGTGGACGTGCTCGGTTGGCCACAGGAGGGCTTGTAGCGACGGCGGGGACTAGCGCGGCGGCGGTGCTCTCGAGCATTCATGGCGGCAGCGGCAGCGGCCACCAAAACAAGCTAGGAGGAGGGGGGAGGACGAGCGGAGCTCACCGAGTGGGCGCACGGTTGTCCGGTGGCGGCTTAGTAGCAGTAGGGGAGGAGATCGACAGTGGCGAGGTTCTGCGATGCCGAGGAAAAAGAGGTCATAGGCGACGCCGTTGAAGCTCCCCTGCCTCGATCCGGTGGTGAGGAAGAAGGAAAGGTCGCCTGCGGAGCTCCTGGACACCGTGGTTCGTCAAGGGAGGTCGGTGGCCACGTGAATCATGGTGGAGCGGCCATGGAGGCACTCGGGTGAGGTGAGGAAGAAGGGGACGAGCGAGGGAGAGAGGAGGAAGTGGCCAGGGCCCGTCCAATGGGTCGCGGGCGAGGCCAAGTAGTCGCCCACGGCGACTGTAGCCGTGCGTTGTCGAGCAGGCAAGGGGGGCCGGGGCGCGCGCGCGTTCTGTGGTCGACAGCAGCGCGGGAGTGAGCAGGCGGAAGGAGACGAGCGGGGGAGTGGGCTGGGCCTCCCTGTAGCCCAATGGCTTAAGTGCACAGTGGTGTAGGCCCTTTTCTTATTTCCTTTTCTGCTTTTCCACTTAGCTACTGATTTGCATTTAAATGGAGCACCAAATGACTTTTGTAAAATGTGCAGTTGGGCTCAATAATTAGTGTGCAATATACCTCACTGCCACAAAAAGTTTGGGAGCAATATAATTTGATTAGGATTTTGTATTGCATTTGAAAGAATCAAAATGGTGCTCTTGGCCCTGTTTTCAAGATGTTAGAGTCATCTAGGGAATTTAGGTGATGTTGTTTTCCTGAACATAAATAGTTATGGAATATTTCCAAAATTATGAACTATTTAGATTCCAAATTTGAAAAACTTTTATTTTCACTTCATATTTGAATTTCAATTTGAGTTGGAATTTGAAATGAGATATGATTCCAATGTGATCAAGCACTGCAAATCAAGGTGACTTAGCATAATCATTAAGGATCACTGTAGCTCATTACATAGGGGTGTTACAATTCTCCTCCTCTAAAAGAAATTCTCGTCCCGAGTTCAGGAGGTAGAAGAAAGAAGATCGGGGTATTCTTCGCGAATACGATCTTCGCGTTCCCAAGTGGCTTCATCTTCAGAATGATTTGACCACTGTACTTTAAGGAACTTGGTTGTCTTCTGACGGGTTCGACGTTCAGCTTGATCCAAAATCCGGATCGAATGCTCCTTATAAGAGAGATCATCTTGCAATTCGAGCATCTCATGATCCATTGCACGGTGCGGATCCTTGAAGCAACTACGAAGTTGCGACACATGGAAGACATCGTGGAGGTGAGAGAACTGCGGGGGCAATTCCAATTTATATGCCACCTGTCCACGTCTGGCGAGAATGCGGAAAGGACCAATATAGCGAGGAGCTAACTTGCCCTTGATTCCGAAACGATGAGTGCCCTTCATAGGATTGACACGCAGATAGGCTTGCTCACCAGGTTGATAGATCGATCCCCAGTGTTTACGATCATAGTTGCTCTTCTAGCGAGACTGGGCCGCCTTGAGATTTTCCCGGACAATACGGACTTGCTCTTCAGCGTGTTGGATAATATCCGGACCAATGAGCGGCCGTTCCCCAGTTTCTGACCAATTCAGAGGGGTTCGACACTTACGTCCATAAAGTACCTCGAAGGGGGCCATCTTCAAGCTAGCTTGATAGCTGTTGTTGTACGAGAATTCAGCATACGGGAGAGATTCCTTCCACTTCTTGCCAAATGAAATGACACAAGCACGCAGCATATCCTCAAGCACTTGATTAACTCGTTCAACCTGGCCTTGGGACTGGGGGTGATAAGCTGAGCTCCAGGTTATATGAGTTCCCATAGTGATGTAGGGTGGAACACTAATGGTGTCGATCTTTCACGTTTGGAGGAGATCCCGCGAAGAACACGAGGAACACGAGAGGGAAACACGAGAGAAAAACACTCAAATCAACAAGATCCAATCACACATATGCTAGATCCACATACACATGACGAGGTACACGATCCAAAGTCAACACAAGAGGATACAAAGGGTAGTTCTTCCCAATCCGTGAGGAGTTGAGGTCTTGAATCCGAGATGGATCTTCCCACGATGGAGGTCTTGAATCCACTTGGGGGATCTTCTCCGAGGAGGCCTTGATCTCCAATGGAGTAGGGGTACAAGTGGATGAGCAAAGCTCTATCTCCAAAATGAGCTATCACAATGCTAACCCTAAAACGTTGGAAGAGAAGGAGTATATATAGTCTAGGGGGCGAAGGGGTACATGGGCCTTGGCCCAGTCACTGCGCGCAGGCAGTCCGGAAGTTCCGGGAAGTGCCAGAAGTTCCGGGAGACGGAAGTTCTGGGCTGGTTTCGGTGTAGGCCGAGAGTTGACATGGCGGGAGCTGGGCTGAAGTCCGGGGACCGGAAGGTCCGGGCGGGGGTCCGGGCTAGTTCCGGGCTGGACAGAAACCTTGCACGTCCGGGGGTCGTCTGGATCGCCAGGGGCCGGAAGTTCCGGGATGGCTGGAAGTTCCGGTGTCCGGAGGTTCCGGGCGGTGGCCGGAAGGTCCAGGCTAGACAGAGAGTTTGCACTCCTGTCCCTTTCTTCTCCTACAGCTCTCGGATCCTCGGGATGCTCGCTGTACCTGATCATACATAGTATCTCTGATTGAGGTAGCAACCATGTCTCATTCACGTGTAAGGGAAGCTCAAGTAGGAGAGATGTCACCTCAGATTGAATAGCACGTGCACGAGCTCTTGTCATGGGTCCACTTGGTGCTTGGGTAGTTGGTGTAGTGTCCATGGGGATGACCGTGGGATGCTCCGCATCATCCCCCCCTTGGGAAAGATCCGACCTCGGATCGAAAACCTCATCTGATCGTGGACGTTGAAGATGTCGCTGACGTTGTACTTCTCTCATGGTATGTCGATCTTGTATGCATTGTTGTTGTAGCGTGCAATCACCTTGAAGGGTCCGTCGGCTCGAGGGAGTAGCTTGGACTTGCGCTCGTTGGGGAATCGTTCCTTGCGAAGGTGTAGCCACACAAGATCTCCAATGTTGAATATCATGGGTTTCTTGGTGTTGTTGATCTTGGTCGCGAGTCGTTGTACTTGGCGCTCGATGGTGTGCCTTGTATCTTCATGCATCTTCTTGAGATAGCTCGCTCGGCCACTCGCGTCCATGTTGATGCGCTCTTGTAGAGGTAGCGGTAGAATGTCCAATGGGGATAGGGATAATGGATTGAATCCGTAGACGACCTCGAAGGGGGACTTGCCGGTAGTAGAGTGTTGTGCTCGATTGTAGGCGTACTCGGCGATGGGTAAGCATTCCTCCCACTCCTTGATGTTCTTCTTGATCAACACGCGGAGAAGAGTCGACGGCGTCCGGTTCGTGACCTCCGTTTGGCCGTCGGTTTGTGGATGGTATGCCTAAGAGAATAGGAGCTTGATTCCGAGCTTGGCGCATAGCGTCTTCCAAAAGTAGCTAAGGAACTTGACGTCGCGGTCCGACACAATAGTCTTGGGCACTCCATGCAGACGCAAGATTTCCCTACAAAAGAGATTTGCAACATGTAAAGCATCGTCTATCTTGTTACATGGAATAAAATGTGCCATTTTCGAGAATCGGTCCACAACAACAAATACCGAATCTTTTCCATTGCGGGTTCTTGGCAAA
Organism: Elymus sibiricus; assembly: GCA_039707655.1. NCBI lineage: Eukaryota > Viridiplantae > Streptophyta > Magnoliopsida > Poales > Poaceae > Elymus > Elymus sibiricus. The sequence goes on from CM077670.1 coordinate 172,830,987, forward strand.
CCAAGCACAAAGTCCATACTAATATCTTCCCATGGTTGATACGGAATAGGAAGAGGCATATAAAGGCCATGAGATTGAGCTTTAGACTTAGCTTTGCGGCATGTAGAGCACCGGTTGGTGTAGCGAGAAACGTCTCAAAACATCTTAGGCCAAAAGTAGTTCTTGGAGAGCGTAGCGAAGGTCTTGTCGCGTCCAAAATGTCCCATGAGTCCTCCGCCATGAGCTTCTTGCAAAAGTAACAAACGAAGAGAAGACTCGGGAATACAAAGTTTGTTAGCTTTCATAAGGTAACCATCCTTCAAGTAATATTGCTCCCAAGTTTTATGTGGTAAACATTTGGCATAAGGAATCGAAAATGATGCATCATGCGCATACAAGTCTTTAATGTGCTCAAATCCTATAACATTCAACTCAAGCTGGGTAACCAACATGCACTTGCGGGAAAGAGCGTCTGCCACAACATTTTCCTTACCTTTGATATACTTGATAACATAAGGAAATGACTCAATGAACTCACTCCATTTAGCATGACGCTTATTCAATTTGGTTTGTCCCTTAAGGTACTTAAGCGTTTCATGATCCGTATGGATGACAAACTCACGTGGACGGAGATAATGTTCCCACACATGCAAGACTCTCACTAAAGCATAGAGCTCCTTGTCATAAATGGGGTAGTTAAGTTGCGCTCCGGAAAGTTTTTCGCTAAAATAAGCAATTGGGCGCTTCTCTTGCATTAACACACCTCCTATGCCATTACCACTAGCGTCGCAATGTACTTCAAAAGTTTTGTCAAAATTGGGTAATGCAAGCAATGGAGCATGTGTAAGCAAATTCTTAAGCTCATGAAATGCGGTATCTTGGAATGGTCCCCAAATAAATGGTGCATTCTTCTTACTCAATGCGTGCAATGGTGATGCAATGGTGCTAAAGTCCTTGACGAATCGACGATAGAATCTGGCTAGGCCAAGGAAACTACGCACTTGTTGCAAGTTGGTTGGTTGTGGCCAAGTTTTAATAGCATCAATTTTAGCTTCATCTACATGAACACCCTTAGAAGACACAACAAAGCCCAAGAAAACAAGCTTATCAACACCAAAAGTGCATTTTCCATGTTAGCATAAAGTCGCTCGTCTCTAAGAACTTGCAATACGTCTCTAAGGTGTTTGACATGATCTTCAAGAGTTTCACTAAACACAAGAATGTCATCAAAATAGACCACAACACAAATGCCAATGTATTTGCGAAGGACATAATGCATCACACGCATGAAAGTGCCGGGTGCTTCGGATAAGCCCATAGGCATAACTAGCCATTCATATAAGCCAAATTTGGTTTTGAAAGCAGTTTTCCATTCATCACCTTCTTGGATGCGGATTTGGTAATAGCCACTTTTAAGATCATTTTTTGAGAAAATGGTGGCTCCACTTAATTCATCTAGCATATCATCAAGACGTGGAATGGGATGCCTATAGCGAACGGTGATAGCATTTATGGGATGGCAATCAGAACACATGCGAAAACTACCATCTTTCTTAGGCACAAGAATAACCGGAACGGCACAAGGACTTAAGCTTTCACGTACATGCCCATTGTCAATGAGGTGTTGTACTTGCCTTTGTATTTCCTTGGTCTCTTCGGGGTTGACGCGGTAGGGTGCCTTGTTCGGTAAAGGTGCGCCGGGGAGGAGGTCGATGCGGTGTTCAATGCCTCGTAGTGGGAGTAGACCCGGAGGTAGCTCATCGGGAAAAACGTCCTCATATTCCTGCAATAATTGAGACAACACTAAAGGTAGGTGGTGAGAAGTGTTAGTCCTTGCCGCTTCATCTTTGCACAATAGGACATAGTGTATGACACTAGATGGGTTCTCACACACTGCTCTCACGTCTCTTTTAGTAGCTAGAAGCACTAAGTTTTTCTTCTCTCTCATCGTGGAGGCATTCATTTTGGGCTTGTGGCTCTCACTTTCTTTTTGGTGGCTCACTCTCTCACTATTCTCTCCATGATGGGTGGTTGCTTGCTTGTCGGCAATCACTTGACTTGGCGACATGGGTCGTAGCACGTACTCATTCCCCTTCATCTTGAAACTATAGTGGTTAGTCTGCCCGTTGTGGATGACGCCGCAGTCGAATTGCCAAGGTCGTCCAAGTAGGAGGTGGCAAGCGGACATGGGAACCACATCACACTCCAAGGTGTCTTCATATGCGCCAATCTTGAAGGAGACTTGAACGGTGTGCTCCACTTGAATGGTGTCGGAGTCGCTAAGCCATTGGACCTTGTAGGGTCGAGGGTGCTTCCTCTTGACCAATTGTAGCTTGGAGCATAATTCTTCACTTGCCAAATTGTGGCAACTTCCGCCGTCGATGATGACCTTGATGGAACGTCCTTGGATACCCGCTTTGGTGTGGAAGATGTGGCAACGTTGGTCTTCGTCTAGATGTTGTTGAAGTGTCAAGACCTTGGAGACAACAAGAGCGGGGCTCGCATCGTTGTCGCAAAAGATTTGCGCATCTTCATCCTCATTCACTTGTCGGTGCATAGCCACATGCTCGAGGGCTTCCAATTCATCTTCGCTCATGGAGTTGTATGTGCCGTCGTCGTTGAGAATCATTGTTCGTCGAGTTGGGCACTCGAAAGATTTGTGGCCTCGGCCCTTGCACGTGAAGCACTTGATGTCACTTGTCTTGTTGGCATCCGTAGGAGGTGTCGATGCCGAAGGCTTTTGCTTGGAGTTGCTTGTAGGAGTAGGAAGACGACTCGAAGATGTCGAAGGTTGTTTGGAGCTTGACTTGTCGCCGGTACTTGGTGTAGCTCGAGTCGTGGAAGGAGGTGTCGAAGTTGTTGATGCTTGATTGTATGAACCGTAGGTCTTGGAAGAGTACTTGGAGTACTTGTAGTCCCCTTGCACTTGTCGCTCCGCCTTGGTCACTTGGTGCACGAGCTCGAAGAGGTTGGAGTACGGTTGGAAGTCCGCTATTTTCTTGATGGGATGGTTGAGGCCATTCAAGAAACGCGACATAGTTTGTTCATCATCTTCCTTGACATTGGCTCGTATCATGGAAACTTCCATTTCTTGATAGTATTCTTCAACCGTCTTGGTTCCTTGCTTGAGGAGTTGGAGTTTCTTCAAGCGGTCGCGGTTGTAATGTGTAGGCACAAAACGAGCTCTCATGACATCCTTCATTTGGTTCCATGTCACGATGGGTGGTTCACCCTTCTCTTGACGTCTTGCGATCACTTGCTCCCACCAAATGAGAACATAGTCTTGGAACTCTAGCGATGCCATGGTGATCTTCTTTTCTTCGTCGTAGTTCTGAAGGCGAAATATCTTGTCGACCTTTAATGCCCATGAGAGAAATTCTTCGGGATCGTTGCTGCCGTGGAACTTGGGCATGGTGAACTTGAGCTTGCCGAAACGTTATTCCTCATCATGTCGCGGTTGATGGTGATGACGCTCTTGCCGTGGTGGAGGATCTTGACCCGCTTGCTCCTCGTGCTCCGCTTGATTAACTTGGCGTTGAGGGCGTGGGATTCGTGCCCGGTTCCTCATCTCTTGGTGCTCCTCGCGGTGGGCGGCTTCGTCTTGTCGCTCTCGTCGGAGAGCCTCTTCTTGTTCGCGCACACGGCGGTTGCGTTCATTGACGGCTCGTGTGGCTTCTTGTAACGCACGTTGGGCTTCAAGGGCTTGTTCCTCATGGTGTTGTCGCTCTTGTTGAAGGGCGTCGCCATCGTGAATCTTGTGGTGATCTTGGCGTTGTGGAGCTTGCTCTTTGTCCATTTGATCCTTAGCTTGGCGACATAGTCGTTCACGTTCCCGGAGGCGGTCTTGTAAACCGTTGCCATGAAATGGGTTTTGTGGAGCTTGGTGAGCTTCATGGTCTTGGCGACGATGCGGACGAGCTCGTGGAGGACTTGCATTCGAAGATGTGTCGGAAGAGTATCGACTTGAATGGCACCGTCTTGATGATGACGACGTGGAAGAAGAGCGATTGGCCATCATGGTTCGTATGTCTTCCTTGAGAGATGCCATTGATGTGTCGAAGTAGTCTCTTGTACGTTGCTCGGATTGTCGCAAGTCGGTGGCGAGTTGGTCGATGCGATCGCCCAATGCTTCATTCTCTTGATGCAAAGCTCTTTGTGCGCCGAATAGGTGATTCCTCATGACGTAGTTGTTCGGTGCCTCTTCTTGCTCGATGAAGAGTGGATTGGAAGAAGTGGTTGGCCTATCCATCATTACAAGCAAATATATGAGTGGAAGAAAGGAAAGAACTAGACCAAATGTACCTTATCCGATGTTGAAGATGGATCAATGATCACTCGATATTGTATTGTGGAAATAGCACAATTGGTACCGGATCTTGTCAATGCTCACACCTACACAAGTAAAGCTTTTGGAGTAGCTTGGTGAGGATGGTGGCACAAAATTTATGCAATTGTTAGCAAGAGTCAATAATGTTGACAAAGATTCACAAGTTCGCAAGTGTAACAAGTAGACCAATAGCAATAAGTAGCACACGGAAACACACGCACGGATGGATAAATGAGGTCGTGCAACCAAGGAATGAGCTTAAAATGTGGAATCCACGGAAAATGCTCTTGTTGCACAACACTAGAGAGACACTAGCACGCTTGCGCAATAGGCGGATACGAACTTGTGCACAACCTATAAGAGACTAAACGTATGGCTTTCTATCTCACTTATGCGATGTATGTATGATTTCCGGTGAACTTGTCACAATGATCCAAGATGATCAAATATGCTGTGTAATGTGGCGATGCTATGGCTATTGTTTACAAGCTTGTAGTTTTTTTCTTTTGCTTAAAAGCTTTCTTTCTTGCTATTTTTCTTTGGCCACTTATGCGAACTGCTCTTACTAAGATAGCAATGATGTATATGCGGGAACAAAATTTTGGCACAAGAGATGATATGAGGATATATGCACGCTATGATAGCTATTCGGAAAGGTATCACTAAAGTGCACAAGTATCGTTGCCCGGCAATACTCAAATGGCTAGTCTCGTAGGAAAGCGATGCAAAAGATGGTCTCGGGGTTTCACAATGCAATGGCAAGGATATGAACAAATTGTCGTCGGAGTTACCGTCGGTGGGTTCTTGTTTTAAGTAAGGACGGATGATGATGAAGTGGACAATGTCGAGGTCGAGTCCGTAGACGAGTGACGTGATGTAATGGTCGAAGACGTGATGCACGGTCTCCAGTACGTTGTCAAAGATGCCGCTGCACCGTATTCTAGGATGACCAACTTGCGGAAGCGAAAAAGGCGGTGAACAAATTTCTGTCAAGGCCGAAAGTTCTGGGCGGAGGCCAGAAGTCCGGTGGCCGGAAGGTCCGAGCGGGGCCCGAAGTTCCGGGGGTCGGGATTTCTCCAAGACCAGAAAATTGCAGATCGGGAATTTGGGCGGAAAAACTTCAGGAAAAACCCAAATTGGAAGGGGGAAAAGAAAAAATTGGGTGTGAAGTGAAGGAGGGAAAGCTCGATCTACGTGCTACACACGAAATTCATGGATCAATTTCAACAAAACATCATCAAAACCAACAAATCACAAAAAATTCTGGGAGGGCTATTTTTGGTGGGGATTTTCGAATTAGGACCAAAAACAACAAAATCAAGCTAGAAAACGGTGGGGGAGACTCCAAAATCGCGATCAACCTGGCTCTTGATACCAAGATGATGTAGGGTGGAACCCTAATGGTGTCGATCTTTCACGTTTGGAGGAGATCCCGCGAAGAACACCAAGAACACGAGAGGGAAACACGAGAGAAAAACACTCAAATCAACAAGATCCAATCACACATATGCTAGATCCACATACACATGACGAGGTACACGATCCAAAGTCAACACAAGAGGATACAAAGGGTAGTTCTTCCCCATCCGTGAGGAGTTGAGGTCTTGAATCCGAGATGGATCTTCCCATGATGGGGGTCTTGAATCCACTTGGGGGATCTTCTCCGAGGAGGCCTTGATCTCCAACGGAGTAGGGGTACAAGTGGATGAGCAAAGCTCTATGTCCAAAATGAGCTATCACAATGTGTTGTAGGGTGGAGACCCTAAGGAAAGATCTTTTCACACTTGGAGGGGGAAAAGGGCAAATTGAGAGAAGAACACAAGAACAAACACTCAATCAACAAGATCCAATCACACATGTGCTAGATCCACATACACAAAGAGGGATACAAAGGTCCAAATCCAACACAAGAAGGTAAAGAGGTAGCTAGTTCATCCCAATCCTTGAAGGAATTGAGGTCTTGAATCCTAGGAGGGTCTTCTCCACAAGGGAGGTCCTGAATCCCTAAGGGATCTTCTCACATGGAGGCCTTGATCTCCATGGGAGAGGTTATAGATAGGAGCAAAGCTCTACTAGATCTCTAATACATCTTTGCTAACCCTAACAAATGACCTAGGTACGAAATATATAGGTAGCTGGAGGTAGGGGACGAGTGGAGGGCAAAAGGGGCAGTCCACGGCCAGCTCGCAGGCAGGCCCGTGCGCACGGGCTAAGTTAGCCCCGTGTGCACGGGGTCCTGGAGGCCCGTGCGCACGGGGTGTCCAGAAAGTTTCTGGATAGGCCGTGCGCACGGGGTCTTCTGATCCGTGCCTCTTCTTCCAGCTGCTGGACTCCTTCTTCCTTGCATTCTCCTCGATGATGGTGTACATGTCCTCTTGAGCTTGGACTCCTCCTCGATGAATGTGTAGATCTGCTCACACCTATGTATGCACACGAAAGAGGGTCAAGTAGTATACTATCCACGAAGGGCACAAGTGGACACGTGTAAAGGAGATGATTCACCTTTGTATAGATGAAGTGGGTGTCGCACGTGTCACTTGGCGAACGGACTCTTGACATGGTGATGTCCGTAGGATGCTCCGCATCATCCCCTCCCCCTTGGAAAAGATCCGACCTCGGATCGAAATCCAAATCACCATGGGAAAGAGATGACATCGCCGTAGAAAGGTGGACGATCGCCAAGCATTTGTCATCGGGAAGCTCAAAATTTGCATGAGTTGTGGTCCAGTGTCGAGGTTGTAGGAGCTTGTGGAAGTCGCGGACTTGATCTCGTGGAGTAGGCGAGGATGCCGTACATCCGAAGGCGAAGATGCCTATGTAGTGGATGAAGCCGTAGCCTTGGAGGCGATGTCGAGGTACTTGAAGGTCCATCTTCAATGTCGGTCCTCCATCCAATAGATGTATCATGTAGACAAGAAGTAGCAGACAAGAATAAAAGTTTGGCCCATTCGATATGCGTATGTGAGGGTGGCTCAAAGGGAAGGAGTTCACCTTTATGAGTTCCTCGAAGATGTTGGTGTCGTGCATCGTGTATGCCTTCTCATGATCAATATGTCTCATGACGGCGCCGCCTTGTGAATCCTTCAAAACGAAAGAATATGACAAACACTTGGAAAAACAAATGAGGTTAGCGTGAATGCAAAACCAATCATTCGTGTGGTGAGATACCCAACAAGTGTCGTCATCATTCTTATCATAAGAAGGAACAAGATAATGTGGCATGGTATGGAAGCATATGATGCGAGTACAACCAAAAACATTAAGCTCATTCAAACAAGCATGCATCACAAGTGAGATGTCCAAGTCTCCAAGATCAATAAGCATAGCATGGTTGCACTCACTACAAGTGGATATGAGAGATGCAACGAAAGGAGACAATGGACAATGATCATGATAAATCATGTCAGAGGCAAGAATATATATGCCATCAACCCAATGAAACGAGCAAGTATGAATCATGGGTGATGCAACAAAGCAGGCAATCATAGTGATCGAGTCATGCAAGCTAGTAGTGCGAAGATGCAACATACTAGAGGTCATCATAGAAATCATGTCATGTGTGTAAATAGTGGGCATAAATAATGCACATGACACATCACAAGCATGAAAACAAGATATGAGCAAAGTAGCATCATTGTATTGGCAAGAAGTCCTATGCAAATAGCAATTGAGCAACATGACTCTCCCAACACAATAAACAATAATAGCCTGGGCACATGGTAAGCATGGCAATAGCAACAAGGATCTTCACCAAGCATGCAAGTACACATAGAACTAGTAGAATGGTGGAGCATGGGTAAATGCAAGCAAGGATCACAATTACATGGCAAAGGCATATAATGAAGCATAACATGTAATGTGAACACGGTAAAATGGGCATAGAGTGAAAAGTGGTATATAGCCCATAGCTGTGTGAGAGCCAAGTAAAAGGAATGCGCGAAGTCCTTGCGCGAGGGGAACGTTGTGAAGGACAATCCCAAAGCATCGTTGCTCTCAAGAGCTCGTTTCGTCAACTCATGGGATTGTGAAGTTGACGAATATTCATGAGTACCTACACAAAACAAAGGCAAAGGGAAAATTGTGTGCGTGTGGTATATGTACACATCCTCCATTATGATGCGCACGTGCATGTGTTGGTTAGCACAAAATATCCAATGCTCAAATAAATGAGATGCATGATATAGAAACATGTCATCCATCATGATTGGTTTGTTGTTATGTATAGCATAATGGAGACTCAAAGTGTGTAATGCATCACTGGAAACATCTAGAGCATTGTCATGAATGGTATGTATATGGTGCACACAAAGGATGGAATCATGCGATCTACAGTTATTTTCATGGCATGGCATAGTAGATGAATTGCACAAATTGCTCAAGGGAAGCATAGCAATATCATCGCAAGAGAAGCAAATTCCAGTGACCATGATCTTGTCATCTATGCCATAAGTACAAATGGGATTGATTTTAATTGGATATGCATAGTTACTACGGTGAGTTTGCAATGATGCCATATGGGAAATCTCACTCATAGCATATGACAAGGTTAAAGGATTGTTAAACATGACGTGACCAATAGAATTTTCACATGATATCCTATGGAGCATAGCATCACAACTAGGTAATTCGACATGCTCATCATAATATTCATCATAAATGGGTGGCAGATCTAAGCATGTAGAAGACATAGTATGCGATGAATCCATAGGGTTATCAACATCATGCAAGCAATCATTGTCAAGATAGTCCACTAGTGGGACAAGCGAAGCACCATCACCTATGTTACCTTTGGAGCTCCACTCATGTGGTGTAGGTGAGGTGGCAAAAATTGACGCTTGGTCAATATGGTCATCTTGATGGAACCATGTGGGGGGTGCATCATCGTCCACCATGGCCATCGTATTGCCCATTGGAGGAATGGACTCGTCGAGGATTGGCACTTCGTGTTGTAGGAGATCTAGCACCAAACAAGAAAACACACTTGGAGTAGAGGGTAAGTCCTTATAAATCATAGTGGCCTCACATGCCCTATCAACTACCTCACTCACTAAGTGTTGCGGCTCACTCACACCCGCTATGATGCGCTCACTCATATGGTGATGAGGACATCCCTACTAGTGTTACACCCACATCCCCACCAGCTACACAGATTGGACCAATTACTAGAGCCCGCGCACGCCAACTAAATTATCAGGTACTTTCGTTTCTTGGAAATCCTTCTAATGTTCATGAACATATGATGCTGCCTAAATTAGATACTTTTGTTTTACTTATGAATGAAGGACCTAGCATGGACAAGAAGGATGGCCATTGGAGCGGGATTAAGCATGGGGGAGAAGGTGCGCGCACGGGAAGGAACAACGGAGTTTCCAGTGGTGATTTTCGCACTTTGAAGCCACCATAAGGAGTGCTTGGAGGCTTGGACGAAAAATATAGGTGCTGCGTCACCTTATTTTTGGGCCAGGCCCATGTAATTTCTTAATACCACTTATTAGGCTATTTTTAGAGTCCGTATGTGTGGGGAAACGGAGTTAGGGCTGGTTTCGGACCCCTCCTCCAAGGGGCCACGAAATCCCCTTCTATTCCCTCATATATACAGCCCTTAGGGCATCGTTTTAGATTTGGGTTTTGTTTAGATTACAAGTTCGCCATAGTTGCAACTTCGCGTCCTTCGTTTGTGTTCCACGACCAGACCAAGACGTCACAGAACCCCACTTCATCAATAAAGCTTTCCTCTTTTATACGCAATATCCAGATTGCAATCTTAGTTTCTTGCTTGTTCTTCGTTTGCGTGCAGGAAATAGACCTTCGGGGTCAAGTTGATCGTGCTCCGGCGTGGTCAATAACCTCTCGGAGTTGGTTTAGCGATTGCTAAGGCGCGACGTCTTCGCACGTTCGTAGTCGGATCGTGAAAGTCGACTTCCACCAAAACGATAGCCACCATCTCATCGAAAGACGGGACACCTTCGCCTCTATCAAGTGGTATCAGATTTCCAGGTTGCTCGGTGAGATTTACCGGTCTTTCGTAGTATAGATTGCATCTGTTCTTCATACCTACCGTCCACGAAAAAGCCACAAAAAACAAATTAGGGTTAGATCATCATATCTGAACCAATCTGAGCCTTTGCATAGTCTTTTCAGTGTTTTGCTTTGTTGAAATTGCGGGTGCATCGTCGTGTCGAGTTGCTGGTCTTAGCGTCTAGTCTTTTAGAGTTTCGAGTTCTAGTCACAGATTGTCACGCCGCCACCGCATCATCTTCATTGCTGCCATATACCTGCACCACAGATCCGCCACCAATCCGAGTCCATATACCACCACCACAGATCCGCCACACCAATCCGAGTCCTTATACATCATCATATATCCGCCTCTCATCCGAGTCCATATACACCATCATATATCCACTACCAATCCGACTCCATATATCACCACCCATATCCGCCTCTAATCCGAGTTCCTTAGGTATTCGGATTGATTTCGAGATCCCTTTGTTTTTATTTTCGAGTTTCCTTCTTGCCTGAGTAGGTGTCGAAAAAAATAAATTCAGAGCACTTTCTAGGCCAAAATTTCGGCGGGTGAAAATATTTTTCCCTATCATCATTTTAGGCCTTGCGGAGCGTTTTGAGACACATGCCATCATAGTGATTTTTTTCGCAATTTTTGGTCGTCGCAGCCCCGAATCGCTCCAGAAAAAAAAAATTACTCAATTTTTTTTCGTGCCTATCCTGTTTATACGTCTTGGGAAGAGTTTTGAGACACTCGCCATTATTGTGATTTTCTGAGCAAAAAAAAAAGAGCGCAAAAAAAAAAAGAGGCGCCAAAAAAAAAATTTAAAAAAAATTCAGAGTGTGCTCTTTCCTTGATTACGTGTAACGTCGTGATTTTGTTGGTGTTTTAGGCTCGCGTCTCTAGCACGGTCTAGCCTAGGACCAGCATCGTACCGTCATTGAGCGTTTTTTTTCAACTTTGCATCTCTGAACTGATTATTGCTGACCCCTTTTTGCTACCATAGTTTAAGCCTTCCCAGCTCCACATATATCTACGTCGTGTGTTTGACACCACCTGGCAATCGCTCTATCCAAGCTTTGAGAGTTTTTGACTACACCGGTTGCCAATCACCACCTGCTGCTGGGTAAGAACTGGTAAGAATTTGAGATTTGCTTGACGGATTTGTGACACACCACCACCACTTCCTAGTAGTCTGTAGGTTCATATTCTTGTGTGTTCCTATTACTACTAACCATGCCAGGATCACAAGCTGACGAGGTCGAATGGGAGGTTATGACCAACAAGGAGCTCCATGATAAATTCCAGCAAATGATGGCTGACCAGGTACAAGACTTCGTGACCAGCCTTGGAGAGGCCATGGAGAAGCTAGATGGATTGGAGAAGACGTTCGAGACGCAGTTGGACGCTAAGTTCAATGAGGTGCTTGCATGTCTACCACCAGCTGCACCGGTCATAACTCAGCAACAACAACAACGTCGGCCGAATTTTGTGGGGCGCGCACAACGTGTGCCCCTAGAGGAAGGCCAACATTCTGGTGCCGTTCCTACTGCTGTGGCTTCTGTGGCTGCTGCTGCTACTACTGTTGATCAGAACGCTGACTACGATGGTGATTACGACGATGAGGGAGAGGTTGCTCCAGCTCAGGCCCAAGGGCAACCACCACCACACGCACCAGGTCGTCCACGTGCCTACGATCGCAATGGTAGGGCTGCACCACCCCCTCAGGTACAAAATCATGACCATCTCCCTAAACTTAAATTGAATATTCCTACATTTGATGGTAGATATGTTCCGGATATATATCTTACTTGGGAGTTAGAAACAGAACAACGATTTACATGCTTACAATATCCTGAGGATAGACGTGTTACTGCTGCTGTTTGTTCGTTCACTAGTTTTGCTTGTGTTTGGTGGTCTGAACATTGTAGAATACATCACGCTAATATCCCAACTACTTGGGCTGCTTTGAAAACCGCTATGCGTAATCGTTGGGTTCCACCATATTATCAACGTGAATTGCTTCAAAATTTGCAGCGTTTAAGACAAGGAAAAAATTCTGTCGAGGAATATTATCAGGAGTTACAAACTGGCATGATTAGATATGGTATTGTTGAGGAGAATGAAGCTATGCTTGCACGTTTTATGGGTGGATTAAATAGAGAGATTCAGACTATTCTAGAGTATAAGGAGTATAACACTATCACTCGTTTATGTCATCTTGCTGTAAAAGCTGAACGTGAAGCGCAGGATCGACAGGCATTGGCACGAACTAATTTTTCTGCAGGTCGCACTTCAATATGGACTCCACGTACCTCCTCTACTTCCACACGTCCGGCTGCAGCACCGCCTACGTCAGCCTCCAACTCCAACCGAGATACCAGGAAACATGCCTCTGTTCCACCCTCCGCGAAGAGCACACCTTCCGGGCCAGCACAGAGCTCTTCTTCTTCCATTGCATCCACAGGGCAAACACATGAGGTTATATGTCGTCGTTGCAAGGGTGGAGGTCACTATGCGAGAGAATGTCCTTCCAAGCGTGTGATGATAGTTACTGAGGATGGTGGATATGACTCCGCTAGTGATTATGATGAGGAGACCCTGGCTCTTATTGCGAGTGAAGAACAAGGTGTAGAGGAGACTGAACAAGAGACACACTACATGGCTGCTGACTACGCTGACAGGTATGAAAGTTTAGTTGCTCAACGTGTTTTGAGTGTGCAGGTTACACAGGCTGAGCAAAATCAGAGGCACAACTTGTTCCATACAAAGGGAGTTGTGAAGGAGCGTTCTGTTCTCGTCATCATCGATGGAGGGAGTTGCAACAACTTGGCTAGCATGGAGATGGTGGAGAAGCTTTCTCTAACCACCAGACCACATCCTCATCCTTATTACATCCAATGGTTCAACAACAGTGGCAAGGTTAAGGTAACACGTACTGTTCGTGTGCACTTTAGCATTGCTACATATTCTGATTATGTTGATTGTGATGTGGTACCCATGCAAGCATGCTCCGTTTTACTTGGTAGACCATGGCAATTTGATAAAAATTCTATACACCATGGTAGGACAAATCAGTATACTCTTGTTCATAAGGATAAAAATATAACTTTGCTTCCTATGTCGCCCGAACATATTATGAAAGATGACATTGCTAGAGCTAGTAAAGCAAAACAGAAGCAAAGTGAGAGTGAAAATCAGATTGTGGCAAAGGAATTTGAGCAACATAATAAGCCTCATAAACAATCATCTAGTGTTATATCTGAAATAAAACTGAAGAGTGGTTGTTTACTTGCCACTAAATCCGATATTACTGATTTGGATGTCACTACATCTGTTTGCTATGCTTTTGTATGCAAAGATGTATTATTTTCATTCGAGGACATGCCTCCCTCTTTGCCTCCTGCTGTCACTAACATTTTGCAGGAGTTCGCTGACGTCTTTCCACAAGACGTGCCACCGGGATTACCACCTATTCGAGGGATTGAGCATCAGATTGACTTAATTCCCGGTGCATCGCTGCCCAACCGTGCGCCATACCGTACCAATCCAGAGGAGACGAAGGAGATTATGCGTCAAGTACAGGAGCTGCTCGACAAAGGTTATATACGTGAATCTCTTAGTCCTTGTGCTGTTCCTATTATTCTAGTGCCTAAAAAGGATGGTACATCGCGTATGTGTGTTGATTGTAGGGGCATTAATAATATTACTATTCGTTATCGCCATCCTATTCCTAGGCTAGATGATATGCTTGATGAATTAAGTGGCTCTACAATTTTCTCCAAAGTTGATTTGCGTAGTGGATACCATCAAATTCGTATGAAATTGGGAGATGAATGGAAAACAGCATTTAAAACTAAGTTTGGATTATATGAGTGGTTAGTCATGCCTTTTGGGTTAACTAATGCACCTAGCACTTTCATGAGATTAATGAACGAGGTTTTACGTGCTTTCATTGGACGATTTGTGGTAGTCTATTTTGATGATATACTGATTTATAGTAGATCTTTGGAGGAACATTTGGAACATTTACGTGCTGTTTTTCTCGCTCTACGTGATGCACGTTTGTTTGGTAACCTTGGGAAGTGCACCTTTTGCACCGACCGAGTTTCTTTTCTTGGCTATGTTGTTACTCCACAGGGAATTGAAGTTGATAAAGCCAAGATTGAAGCTATTGAGAGTTGGCCGCAGCCCAAAACAGTCACACAAGTGAGGAGTTTTCTTGGACTCGCTGGTTTCTATAGGCGTTTTGTGAGGGATTTCAGCACCATTGCTGCACCTCTAAATGAGCTTACAAAGAAGGATGTGCCTTTTATTTGGGGTACCGCACAGGAAGAAGCCTTCACGGTATTGAAAGATAAGTTAACACATGCTCCATTACTCCAACTTCCTGATTTTAATAAGACTTTTGAGCTTGAATGTGATGCTAGTGGAATTGGATTAGGAGGTGTGTTATTACAAGATGGTAAACCTGTTGCATACTTTTCTGAAAAATTGAGTGGGCCTAGTCTGAATTATTCTACTTATGATAAGGAATTATATGCTCTTGTTCGGACTTTGGAAACATGGCAACATTATTTATGGCCCAAAGAGTTTGTTATACATTCTGATCATGAATCGTTGAAACATATTAAAAGTCAAGCAAAACTGAACCGTAGGCATGCTAAATGGGTTGAATTCATTGAGACTTTCCCTTATGTCATTAAACACAAGAAGGGTAAAGAAAATGTTATTGCTGATGCATTGTCTCGTCGTTATACTATGCTTTCACAACTTGACTTTAAAATATTTGGTTTGGAGACCTTCAAAGATCAATATATCCATGATGCCGAATTTCAAGATGTGTTGCAGAATTGTAAAGAAGGGAGAACATGGAACAAGTTCATCATTAATGATGGATTTGTGTTTCGTGCTAACAAGCTATGCATTCCAGCTAGCTCTGTTCGTCTTTTGTTGTTACAGGAGGCACATGGAGGGGGCTTAATGGGACACTTTGGCGTGAAGAAGACGGAGGACGTACTTGCTACACATTTCTTTTGGCCAAAGATGAGACGGGATGTTGAGCGTTTTGTTGCTCGCTGCACTACATGTCAAAAAGCTAAGTCACGACTCAATCCTCATGGTTTATATATGCCTTTGCCTGTACCTAGTGTTCCTTGGGAGGATATATCTATGGACTTTGTTTTAGGTTTACCTCGAACAAAGAAGGGGAGGGATAGCATATTTGTTGTCGTGGATAGATTTTCGAAAATGGCACACTTTATACCCTGTCATAAAAGTGATGATGCTGCTAATGTTGCTGATTTGTTCTTTCGTGAAATTATTCGCTTGCATGGTGTGCCAAATACAATTGTTTCAGATCGTGATGTTAAATTTCTTAGCCACTTTTGAAGATGTTTATGGGCTAAATTGGGGACTAAACTGCTTTTTAGTACTACATGTCACCCCCAAACTGATGGACAAACTGAAGTAGTGAATAGATCACTGTCTACTATGCTTAGGGCTGTGTTGAAGAATAACCTGAAAATGTGGGAAGAATGCTTGCCTCATATTGAATTTGCTTATAATCGTTCACTGCATTCTACAACTAAGATGTGCCCTTTTGAAGTAGTGTATGGTTTCTTACCTCGTGCACCTATTGATTTGTTGCCTCTTCCATCTTCGGAGAAGGTCAATTTTGATGCTAAAGAACGTGCTGAATTGATATTAAAGATGCATGCATTAACTAAGGAGAACATTGAGCGTATGAATGCTAAATATAAACTTGCTGGAGATAAGGGTAGAAAACATGTTGTCTTTGCACCTGGAGATCTTGTTTGGTTACATTTGCGTAAGGATAGGTTTCCTGAATTGCGCAAGTCGAAGCTAATGCCACGTGCTGATGGTCCTTTCAAGGTGTTAGAGAAAATAAATGATAATGCATATAAACTTGAGCTGCCTACAGATTTTGGGGTTAGTCCCACTTTTAACATTGCAGATTTGAAGCCTTATGTGGGTGAGGATGATGAGCTTCCGTCGAGGACGACTTCAGTTCAAGAAGGGGAGGATGATGAGGACATCCCTACTAGTGTTACACCCACATCCCCACCAGCTACACAGATTGGACCAATTACTAGAGCCCGCGCACGCCAACTAAATTATCAGGTACTTTCGTTTCTTGGAAATCCTTCTAATGTTCATGAACATATGATGCTGCCTAAATTAGATACTTTTGTTTTACTTATGAATGAAGGACCTAGCATGGACAAGAAGGATGGCCATTGGAGCGGGATTAAGCATGGGGGAGAAGGTGCGCGCACGGGAAGGAACAACGGAGTTTCCAGTGGTGATTTTCGCACTTTGAAGCCACCATAAGGAGTGCTTGGAGGCTTGGACGAAATATACAAGAGGCCACTTCATAAATTCCGTCCATAGGCTAATATAGGTGCTGCGTCACCTTATTTTTGGGCCAGGCCCATGTAATTTCGAAATACCACTTATTAGTCTATTTGTAGAGTCCGTATGTGTGGGGAAACGGAGTTAGGGCTGGTTTTGGACCCCTCCTCCAAGGGGCCACGAAATCCCCTTCTATTCCTCATATATACAGCCCTTAGGGCATCGTTTTAGATTTGGGTTTTGTTTAGATTACAAGTTCGCCATAGCTGCAACTTCGCGTCCTTCGTTTGTGTTCCACGACCAGACCAAGACGTCACAGAACCCCACTTCATCAATAAAGCTTTCCTCTTTTATACGCAATATCCAGATTGCAATCTTAGTTTCTTGCTTGTTCTTCGTTTGCATGCAGGAAATAGACCTTCGGGGTCAGGTTGATCGTGCTCCGGCGTGGTCAATAACCTCTCGGAGTTGGTTTAGCGATTGCTAAGGCGCGACATCTTCGCACGTTCGTAGTCGGATCGTGAAAGTCGACTTCCACCAAAACGATAGCCACCATCTCATCGAAAGACGGGACTCCTTCGCCTCTATTATATGGTTTGTCGAATCACTCAAAGGGTGGTGATGGCTCTCAACCTCACATAGGATATGCGGCATGTACTCATGTGTGGGGCTAGTGGTGGTCACTCTCATCCTCTCATAGGAAATGCACTCAATGTCACATATGGTGGAGTCACTCATCTCACTCATGTGGTGGTGGCTCTCCTCACATGGGAATTGGGTCATCTCGTCATATGTGGGTGTCGGAGAGATGTAGGTGCAAGCGTCTCCATACTCAACTTCTTCCGCCGCCTCGGTTGTGGGAGTAGTCCCATGGTCAACCTCCTCATCCATAACGCCTCCAAAGATGAATGCCATAGGATGTGGCAAATCATCGCTCTCCTCCGAGACCAAAGAGAGGGTCTCATTTGCGGTCTCGTAGCTTGACTCGGAGTAGGAGTCCCATGTGGGCGTCGTCTTCATGTCGTCGAAGAGGTTCGTTCTCGTCGCCGTGGTCGAAGGGGATGGACCATGCTCGACCGTCTTGTCGCCGTCTTGTAGGAGGCCCATGTGATGTGGCACCTCGTTGCTCGTCTCCATGACCGAAGGGAATTTCCCGTGCTCAGCCATCTTCCTTGAGGGGCTTCCGAAGATGGAAGGGTTACCCTCGCATTGGACTTGGCGCCGAAGCTTCTTCTTGGTGGCGCTTGTCTCGCGGTCTTCTCGTAGCTTGATGTAGAGCTTGTTGGAACTTGCTGGTGTTCGCCTCTTGAGCATCTTCGTGTTGATGGTGACGTTGCCACTCTTGACCTTGATGTCGATGGTGTGCGAAGTCTTGAAGATGAGGACGTGGTCGAAGTGCGCTTTCGTCGGTTGGGCGCTTCGAAGATGTGCTACTTGGTCGCCGCCACCTTGAAGATGACGAAGGGGAAGAAGCCAATGTAGCTGATGAAGTCACAGTCTTGGGGTCGTTGTCGATGTTCTATATGGCCCATGCGCACGGGGGTGTAGGAGGCCGTGTGCACGGGATCCCGTGTGCACGGGGGTCGCTGGCCCGTGTGCACGGGGTTGGCAGAGAAGCCAACATGCTCCCGGAAGGCTGCTCTTCCGTTCTTGTGGTACGCCTTGATGAACTTGAGCGTTTTGGTCTTGTCGGTGTCGATGCCGGTGTGTCCTTGCCGAAGATGGTAGCTCGGGAGTCTTAGCACTTGAGCGTCTTCTCGAAGATGAGGAAGACCGCTTGCCGGTGTTGATGAGGACCTTGAGCTCCTCCATGTACTTGTCCATCTTGGCGTCGATGAAGTTCTTCATGGCATCGCACTCGTCGTCGTGGTTGTCGTCGAAGACCGGAGATGATGTGCTTGGCCTATCCATCACAAGACTCGAGCAAATGTGAGTGGAAGAAAGGCAAGAACTAGACCAAATGTACCTTTCCAATGTTGAAGATGGATCAATGATCACCCAATATGGTATTATGGAAATAGCACAATTGGTACCGGATCTTGTCAATTCTCACACCTACACAATAAAGCTTATGGAGTAGCTTGGTGAGGATAGTGGCACAAAATTTAATGCAATTGTTAGCAAGAGTCAATAATGTTGAAAAAGATTCACAAATTCGCAAGTAAAACAAGTAGACCAATAGCAATGAATGGCACACGGAAACACACACACGGATAGATAGATAGATGGGATTGTGCAACCAAGGAATGAGCTCAAAATGTGATATCCATGGAAAATGCCCGTGTTGCACAACTCTAGAGAGACGCTAGCACGATTGCACTATTGGGCGTGATACGAACTTGTGCACAACCTATAGAAACAAAACGTGTCGACTTCTATCCCAAGTATGCTATGTATGTATGATTCCCGGTGTGTCGCACACAATGATCCAAGATGATCAATGATGTTGCTATGCTATTCAATGTGGCGATGCTATGGCTATTGTTCACAAGCTCTTTGCCTTTTCTTTTTCTCTTTGCTTAAACTTTCTTTTTCTATGGCCACTATGCGAAATGCTCAAACCAATATAGCAATTTTGTATATGCGGGAACAATTGATGACACAAGAGTTGATACGATGATATATGCACGCAATGATAGCTATGCGGAACATGTATCACTAAAGTGCACAAGTAGCGTTGCCCGGCAATACTCAACGGCTAGTCTCGGTAGGCAAGTGACGCAAAATTGGCTCGGGGGTTAACAATGCAATGGCAAGGAGAAAGTACAAAGATGTCATCGAGGTTACCGTCCGTGTCGAAGTTGAGTGGCGGTGATGTCGATGTCGAACCGTTCCTAGTTAGCCGAAACACCCTAGGAAACGGAAAAACCGCGAACTCAAAATCTCAAACGGCAAATGTCAAATGGTGGTAGCGGAATGCGGTGGAGGTTCAGAAGGTGGCAATGCGGAAGTGGAGTTGAAGTCACCGTCCCTAAGTAGTCGAAACACCTTAGGAGACACAACCTACAACTCAAACAACCTCAAATGCAAAGGGGGGAATAAAATGGGTTATGTTGCGGAAGTCGGTGGTGGTATTGCGGAAGTTATGGTGGAAGGCCTAGGCAAAGATGCCAAAGTTCCAAAAAGTTGATGGAGTCAAATGGTGTTGGAACCTATCTAGATGGATGGTGGATGTCAATAGCTACTTAACGAGCTAAAGGACGCCGAAATCGTACTCCGGATGTGAAAGTTATGATCGAAATGGTGAAGGAGTGCTGGCTGGACTTGGGGGGCCGTGCGCACGAGGTTAGGAGCCCGTGTGCACGGGGTCCCGTGTGCACGGTACAAGGCCGTGTGCACGGGGTGTCCCGAGACTTTGCGGGGGCCCGTGGGCACGGGGTCTGGGGCCCGTGTGCATGGGGGTGGCGGAAATTTCGCGATTTCAAGCTCAGATCTGAAGAAAATTGGGTGGATTTCGTGGTGGGGAATGGGGTGGAAGGTTGGGGGAAACTAGATCCACTTGAAACACTTCGAATCCATGGATCAAAATCAACAAAACATCATCAAAACAACAAATCACAAAAAAATTGGTATGGCTATTTTTGGTGGGGATTTTCGAAATTGGGACAAAACAAAGCAAAATCAGGCTAGAAAGTGGGGGGTAGAGACTCCAAGGTGTGAATCAACGTGGCTCATGATACCAAGATGTTGTAGGGTGGAGACCCTAAGGGAAGATCTTTTCACACTTGGAGGGGGAAAAGGGCAAATTGAGAGAAGAACACAAGAACAAACACTCAATCAACAAGATCCAATCACACATGTGCTAGATCCACATACACAAAGAGGGATACAAAGGTCCAAATCCAACACAAGAAGGTAAAGAGGTAGCTAGTTCATCCCAATCCTTGAAGGAATTGAGGTCTTGAATCCTAGGAGGGTCTTCTCCACAAGGGAGGTCCTGAATCCCTAAGGGATCTTCTCACATGGAGGCCTTGATCTCCATGGGAGAGGTGATAGATAGGAGCAAAGCTCTACTAGATCTCTAATACATCTTTGCTAACCCTAACAAATGACCTAGGTACGAAATATATAGGTAGCTGGAGGTAGGGGACGAGTGGAGGGCAAAAGGGGCAGTCCACGGCCAGCTCGCAGGCAGGCCCGTGCGCACGGGCTAAGTTAGCCCCGTGTGCACGGGGTCCTGGAGGCCCGTGCGCACGGGGTGTCCAGAAAGTTTCTGGATAGGCCGTGCGCACGGGGTCCGGGAAGGCCGTGCGCACGGGGTCTTCTGATCCGTGCCTCTTCTTCCAGCTGCTGGACTCCTTCTTCCTTGCATTCTCCTCGATGATGGTGTACATGTCCTCTTGAGCTTGGACTCCTCCTCGATGAATGTGTAGCTCCGCTCACACCTATGTATGCACACGAAAGAGGGTCAAGTAGTATACCATCCACGAAGGGCACAAGTGGACACGTGTAAAGGAGATGATTCACCTTTGTATAGATGAAGTGGGTGTCGCACGTGTCACTTGGCGAACGGACTCTTGACATGGTGATGTCCGTAGGATGCTCCGCATCACAATGCTAACCCTAAAACGTTGGAAGAGAAGGAGTATATATAGTCTAGGGGGCGAAGGGGTACATGGGCCTTGGCCCAGTCACTGCGCGCAGGCAGGCCGGAAGTTCCGGGAGACGGAAGTTCCGGGCTGGTTCCGGTGTAGGCCGAGAGTTGACACGGCGGGAGCTTGGCTGAAGTCCGGGGACCGGAAGTTCCGGGACGGCCGGAGGTTCCAGGGGCCGGAAGGTCCGGGCGGGGGTCCGGGCTAGTTCCGGGCATGACAGAAACCTTGCACGTCCGGGGGTCATCTGGATCGCCAGGGGCCGGAAGTTCCGGGATGGCCGGAAGTTCTGGTGTCCGGAGGTTCCGGGTGGTGGCCAGAAGGTCCGGGCTGGACAAAGAGTTTGCACTCCTGTCCATTTCTTCTCCTACATCTCTCGGATCCTTGGGATGCTCGCTGTACCTGATCATACATAGTATCTCTGATTGAGGTAGCAACCATGTCTCGTTCACGTGTAAGGGAAGCTCAAGTAGGAGAGACGTCACCTCGGATTGAATAGCACGTGCACAAGCTCTTGTCATGGGTCCACTTGGTGCTTGGGTAGTTGGTGTAGTGTCCATGGGGATGACCGTGGGATGCTCCGCGTCACATAGCTTCTTGGAAACTTGCCCAGAACTTTGAGGTGAAAAGGCTGCCATGGTCTGAACTGATCTCCTTGGGAATACCGTGGAGTGATACAATTCTAGAGATATACAAATCTGCTAACTGACTAGCAGTGATCGTCTCCTTGACTAGCAGAAAGTGTGCAACTTTGGAGAGTTGATCGATGACGACAAGAATTGCATCGTGACCTTTCTGCGACTTGGGAAGGCCAGTAATGAGGTCCATTTGAACCTTATCCCATTTCCATTCAGGAATAGGGAGCGGTTGCAGAATTCCACAGCCTTCTGATGTTCTGCCTTGACGCGACGGCAAACGTCACATTCGGCAACATATCGAGTAATGTCTTGCTTCATTTTAGACCACCAGTACCTTTGACGGAGGTCGCGATACATCTTGGTACTACCCGAATGAATAGACAGTGGTGTATCATGTGCCTCCTTCATAACTTTGCCTGTCATAAGCTCGAACCGAGGTACTACAATGCGATCTCTGAAGTACAAGGTTCCGTCTTCAGCAAGCGAGAAATCTCTAGCCTTTTCAAGGACAAGATCCCTTTTCATCTGATCAACTTCAGCGTCTTTTGCTTGCACAGACTTAACAACTTTCTCAAGATTTGGTTGCAGAACCGGGTATTAAGAGAACCCTGAGGAACAATATGAAGGTTCAACTTGCGAAGTTCTTCATGAAGCCGGGGTTGAGCTCGCTGAACCATGAGATTGTTGCAATAAGACTTGTGACTCAAAGCATCGGCCATTACATTAGCCTTACCAGGGGTATATGAAATACCGCAGTCAAAGTCTGTGGCACCCCGGTTCAGAGCAACCGGTTTACCTTGCATTGCCAGCCCAGAGATCAAGTCTTCTGGCAATACACAACAACTTGGTACAGAAAACAACCGCTTTATTGATCTCTTAGCAGAAACATGGGTTTACATATTACATGATGAGCGAGGCCAAGCGGCACACACGGTGCGGCTGCACCTATGTACATTATTTAGTAGACATGGCAGGGGCCTCGATGATAAGGGAACTACTAAGCGGCAGCGGAACGACGGGGTAGCAGAACTCCATTCCACAGGGACACTGCTGGGACACGGCCTAGAGCGCGACATACTGCTCGACATCCACACCATGCACGGCTTCTCCTGCATCTGGCATGATAAGCCAGGTGAGTACTTTGAATGTACTCGCAAGCTCACGGCAAACAAAACAACTGCGACAAACAATAACAAGGCATTTAACAGGTTGAATACATGAGCATGATACAATCAACATGAAGTGTGCGTGAAACATTGCCATGGTCCCTGGGACCAACTTGCCATCTCGGGATTACCACGTAACCACCATTCATATCTCACCAACGTGATCCTCACTAGATCACATTCATACCTTTCACAGTGATCCTTACTCGATCACTATTTCTGCATGTGCCATCTTGTGAATCTTAGTGTGCAAGTTAATTATACCTGTTGACCCACGGTGTGACCTACTACGAACTGTGTCCATATCCGAGGACGCGGCTATCGATAGATTATACACTCTGCAGAGGTTAGTACATTGTACCCACACTACGGAACTCATGGCCTCGTGCTCCCATTCGGGTGGACCAACGACAATCCGACAAAACCAATCTATTGCATGACACTCTCCCGGCCACTCCGACAAACTCCCCTTTGGGCTATGTCCTGGGTGACCCTGATGTCAACATGTGACATCCGCCACCTCTGTGGCTGCCACCGTCGTGGCCAAACATCAACAATGTCCCAAACGGGGACCTTGGTACCATCAAAACTCGGGTCCTCAAGGTTGTGACTGCCTACCGGGCCAGGGTAGCGCCAGAGCACCACCTTCCCTCGTAGGAGGCACCGACGAGAGGCATGACAATAGACCGCATTAGGGCCTCCCCATCCAGGCAAGTGTGGTTGCACTGGTGAGCTCGATTCGGTGGCACCATGACTCGATCAACAGCATGTTCAAGTTGGATTATTATCAAGTTTAACTTGAAAAGAAAAATGATTCGAGCCATAGTGTATGAATGGATGCACGGGTCACGATGAATGCATCATACTACCATATGTGTATATGACATGATTTCTACTGTCAAGTAAGCATATACCCTACTGCATAATATCAAAATGACAGAACAAAGTCTATGCAATAAAAGTTATATAGCAAGTTATTTTAAATAGTGAATATACGATGAATTTAATTCAATTAAACCAACGTCATTACAATGCCATCCTTGCATATGAATGTTGTGGCTTGCCTTGGTTCAGCGGAGTGTCACAAAACTCCTGGCCTTCTTCAACACAACTAGGTTCCTCTGAAAATATTTTAAATGCAAAAAGAAAATGTCACATAACACTGTTTATTGCACCAGAAATTCTCAACAGCAAGAAAAATTCTGAAATTTGGCATACAGAAACTTTGGAAGTTTATAAACCAGTAGCAAAAAGAATCAATTCAATTGGACTTATAGATTAAAAGTTATAACTGCTCAAAGTTGGATAGAATCTGGTCAAAATTTCCATTTAAATGATTTAAACCGAAAATCCAGAAACAGCCACGTCGAAGGCGCATTCGGCGAATACGCCTCCACTCGTACCGCTTCGGGAGCGAGAGGGAGAGGCCGACAGGCGGGACCCGCTGTCAGGGTTAACTGGAGAGAGGGAGGGAACAAAGAGAGCGGCGCTCTCGCCGTCGATACTCTGGCGAGGAGTCCACGGCGGCTGCCGGAGTTGGTCGGGATGGATTCAGTGCGTTACGGCGAGCATGCACGTACCCGAAATGACGGCGGGGGTGGACGGACGGCGTCGGAATCTTCCTCTCCAGAGACGGCGGCGGCGGAGCTGATCGGACTCGGCGATTCCGGCGACAATCCGGCGAGCTCTTGGCACCGTCGTGTTCAGGAGGTTACTACGGTCTCTAGGGTGTCAGTGGTTGGAGCTGGGGTGGACTAGAATGAGTGCACGATGGAGGGGGATCCGCGGCTGTCTCCGGCGATCAACGGCGGCGAGAGGCCCTCCCGGCCTTGCCGCGCTCGAGGGGGAGTGTTCTGTGGCCAGGTGAGGTGGGATCGATGCTCAAAACGAGTCGGGGGAGCCTCTATTTATAGATGGAGCTCGCCCTTTCTCGGGTGCCCGCCGGAGTTGAGCTTCAGGGGAGGAGAGGGGAGGATAAGCACGGGCAGCAGCGCGGGGAGGAGCAGAGGAGCACAGGGCGACCCGGTGCATGCGTGCGGCCACAGTGGCGCGCACTACGCGCGGAATGCGGGCACACGGGCTCACTGTTCCGCCGCTTAGCTCTCGGCCTCTTCCGGCGAGCTGCTTGCCGGCGTCGGGGAGGAACAGGGAGAGCGTTGGGTGGCGCAGGGGAGTTGGCTGCGGCGCTGGGGCACGGAGAGGTGTCGCGGGGAGGAAGGATGGACGGCGGCCGATCGGACCCGACGGGCAGAGCACAGAGAGCGCGTGCATTGCACCATGCCCGCACGCGGTCACCGCGTGCACTGGCACGCGGGGTGCTTTCGGCGCTGCCAAACCGTGTCAAACGTGAAGTCCTCTCAATGCTTTGCCTAAAAATGTGCTTGGCTTGCCATCTGGCTCACTGGAAATGACTTGAGCCTGCTGCCAAGTTTCTGGACAGAAACTTGCTCCAAGAGCTGGGGACAAATGGCTAGGAATCTGAGGCTGAGATTTGGCGTTTAAGCATCACACAGAAGGGTAGTCAAGTGGTAAAAATTTCAGCTTAAAAGGATGAAGGAAAAATATACTTGCTTCACAAAGTGCTCTTTCTGACCAGAAGCAAAAACATTTTCCTTGGCTGAAATTTTCCAAATGACCAGGGGATATTTTTGCATAGGAAGTTGAGGCATGATCCAAAGAATATTTGGGAATTTTCTTGGAATTTTCTGAGCAATAAAAATAGGGGTTGCTTCATAGCTATATGAGCAAATGGGCATTTTCAGAGAGAAAAAGAGTATAATGCCATTAAATAAAAATAACCAATGGCATTATTTTGAGAGGGATGAGGTCTAGGGAGGGTTTATGGATGATAGAACCCACTTGGAAGAAAATCAAAAATAAATCCAAGTGGTAAGTCGAAAAGAAATGACTAGAAAACCCAAATGCAAATAAAATATTCAATAAATCCAAATAAAAGAAAAAGGCAAAATCCAGGGTGTTACAAACCTCCCCCCCTTAGGATGAATCTCGACCTCGAGATTCGGTTGCTCGGGAAACAATATGGGTATGCAGTCCTTAAGAAATCCGCTCTTTCCCAGGTGGCCTCGTCCTCAGTGTGGTGCTCCCATTGGACCTTGTAAAACTTTATAGTTTTGCCGCGGGTGACTCTGTCCATCTCTTCCAGAATTCTCAAGGGTTTCTCCTCGTAGGTTAAATCATTGGCAAGCTCTAGTTCTGCCATATCTGTCTGTTTTGCAGGTGGTGCGATGCCTTTTCGTAGCTGAGACACGTGGAACACATCATGCACCTCGGATAGCTCGGGAGGCAATTCTAACTGATAGGCCACTTTACCTACTCTGGTCATAACTGGAAACGGACCGATGTATCTTGGTGCAAGTTTTCCCCGAGTATGAAACCTTTTAACTCCTTTCATGGGGGTGACTCGGAGATATGCATATTCACCTGGTTCGAAACTGATCTGTCTGTGCTTTGAGTCATAGTAACTTTTTTGACGAGATTTTGCCACTTGCAGTCTGTCTCGGATTTCTTTGACTTGCTTTTCTGCTTCCATCATCAAATCTGTCCCGAAGATTCGGCTGTCTCCTGTCTGAGACCAGTTCAGCAGGGTATGACACTTACGTCAATATAGGGCCTCAAAAGGTGACATCTTGAGGCTAGTCTGATAGCCGTTGTTGTAAGAGAACTCAGTGTACGGCAGGCTGTCTTCCCATTTGGGTCCATGTGCAAGAGCGCACGCCCGAAGCATGTCTTCCAGGATTTGATTTACTCGTTCTGTCTGCCCATATGTCTGAGGGTGGTAAGCGGTGCTATGCTTCAAAGCGGTTCCCAGGCTTGGTGTAGACGTAGCCAGAATGCCGAGGTAAACAAAGATCCTCGGTCTGAAGTGATAGTCCTGGGTACCCCATGCAGACTGACAATCCTGGATACGTAGAGTTGAGCAAGTTGGCCTGCACGGTAGGTGGTCCTGATTGGAATAAAGTGGGCCACCTTGGTAAGCATGTCAACCACGACCCATATGGCGTTATTACCTCGTGGGGTTCTGGGTAATCCCACGATAAAGTCCATGCAGATATCGTCCCACTTCCATTGTGGAACGGGTAAGGGTTGAAGTAGACCAGCTGGTTTCTGGTGTTTAGCCTTCACCTTGTTGCATATATCACAACAGGCGATGTAATAGGCGATGTCTTTCTTCAGGCCTTCCCACGAGAATGTTTGCTTTAAGTCTTGATACATTTTAGTGCCTCCGGGATGGATAGAGTATGCGGACTCGTGGGCTTCCTTCAGAATTTGCTGCTTTAATTCCCTGAGGTCCGGTACACAGACTCGATCCCGAAATCGTAGTGTGCCTTTGTCGTCAATGTTGAAATCTGGCGCCTTTCCTTCTCGTACTTGAACCATTATCTTTAGTAACACAGGGTCACCAGGTTGAGCCTTTCGAATTTCGTCTTCCAGGGTAGGGGTTACCTCCAGGGTAACCGAGCAGATTGCATCACACAAGATCATATTGAGCTGAGCTATTTCTTCTTGAAGTGCTGGGTGCAGACGCTCGATTAATGAGTTTGCGGTAGCCGGTTTGCGACTGAGGGCATCGGTGACCACATTTGCTTTTCCTGGGTGGTAGTTGATACCCAAGTCATAGTCTTTGACCAACTCAAGCCATCTTCGCTGTCGGAGGTTCAAGTCCGGCTGAGTGAATATATATTTGAGACTCTTGTGGTCGGTGTAGATTTGGCATCGTTTTCCGATGATGTAATGCCTCCAAATCTTTAAGGCGTGAACCACAGCTGCCATTTCTAAGTCATGAGTAGGATAATTCTCCTCATGGGGTCGGAGCTGTCTTGATGCATAGGCCACGACCTTTCCATCTTGCATAAGTACACACCCAATGCCACGCCTGGATGCGTCGCAATAGATGTCGAAGCTCCGGTAGATATCTGGTAGAGTCAACACTGGAGCGGTGGTCAAACGGGTCTTCAACTCATTGAAACTGTCCTCACACGCTTCAGTCCATATAAACTTCTGATTTTTCTTGAGCAGTTTAGTCATTGGCTTGGCAATCTTTGAGAAGCCTTCAATGAAATGACGGTAATAACCTGCCAGACCCAAGAAACTCCTGATTTCTGTTACTGATACAGGTGTCTTCCACTTCAGGACTTCCATGACTTTGCTTTGATCCACTGCCACTCCTTGAGCGGAAAGAGTATGCCCAAGGAATCCCACTTCCTTAAGCCAAAATTCGCATTTGCTGAACTTGGCGTAGAGTTGATGAGCGCGTAATTGTTCCAACACTGCTCGGAGATGTTGCTTGTGCTCCTCTTTAATTTTGGAATATATGAGGATGCCATCAATGAACACCACTACAAACTTGTCCAAGAAGTCCATGCACACCTTGTTCATCATGTGCATGAAGAATGCAGGAGCGTTGGTCAGTCCAAATGACATGACCGTATACTCGTACAGCCCGTACCGTGTAGTGAATGCTGTCTTGGGAATATCTTTTTTTCTGATTTTCAGCTGGTGATACCCGGTGCGCAAGTCGATCTTGGAGACACTTGAGCTCCGTTGAGTTGATCGAACAAATCATCAATCCTGGGCAACGGGTATTTATTCTTGATTGTGACGTCATTGAGAGCACGGTAGTCAACACACATCCGGAGACTGCCATCTTTCTTGCCCACGAATATCGCAGGTGCACCCCAAGGAGATGAACTGGGGCGGATATATCCTTTTTGGAGCATCTCATCCAATTGCTTCTTCAACTCCACTAGTTCAGACGAAGGCATTCGATAATATTTCTTGTAAATTGGTGATGTTCCGGGCACAAGCTCTATGGAAAATTCGAGCTCCCGATCAGGTGGCATACCTGGTAATTCATCTGGAAACACATCTGGGAACTCACAGACCACTGGGACTAGATTCATTTCTGTTGCAATGGCAGCATAAACCATCCCTTTCTTTGGTATGGCTCGACCAGCATAGAATCGAGCAGCTGGCCCGAGGGATTTATTAGCGTGACTTCTCTTGTTGCGCAGTTGATGCAGACCTGATGTCTTGTCAGCCAATCCATCCCCAAAATAATATCCAAGGTGAGAGACTCAATGGATACCAGTGATGCGGGGAAGATGACTCCATTGATTGATATTTTCAATCCTCGGCATACAATATTTGTCTTGAGCCTAGATCCGGGGGATTGTACCACCATAGCTTTGTCCAAAAGAGTATAGGAAAGGCGATGTTGGGCAACAAAACTCCGCGAAATAAAAGAATGGGAAGCCCCGGAATCGAATAAAATTGTTGCAGGTATGTCATTAACAGGAAACATACCAATGACCACATCGGGAACTTCTAAGGCTTCTTCGGCGGAGATGTGATGGACTTGCCCTTGAATATACCTCCGTTTAGGGAATTGTCCCACATAGTTGACTTGGGGCTTCAGGTTGGCTGTTGCCTTGCCGTTCTTGGGACACTGCCTAGCGTAATGCCCAGTCTGTCCACATGTGTAACAGGCATTGTTACGCTGACAGTCTTCCTTGTTTGGCTTGGCGACCACAGTCTTGATCTGATTTTCATTCTTGATGTTCCCCTGCTGCCAGGTTGGCTTAAACTCGAACTGAGGTTGCTGCCAAGTACGAACCTTCTGAAAAACTTGCCCTTCCTTCTTGGGTTCAAACTTGCGTTTGCCGTCTTCATAGGCGGTCTTATGATCATTAACCAGTTTGTGTTCCCTTTCGGCAATGAGTGCCTTGTTTACCAAAGTTTGGAAGTCGGGGAAATCCAGCATGCTGAGTGCACATCGGAGGGTAAGGTTGAGTCCTCCGAGGAATCGATCTATTTTCCGTTCTTCGGTGGCCACATGATGTGTGGAGTAACGGGCCAAATGATTAAACTTGTTTAAATATTCACTTACAGTCGAGGTACCTTGTGTAAGAGTGAGAAATTCTCGCTGCTTGACCTTCATGATGCCAGCAGGAATATGGTACTTGCGGAATTTATCTTTGAATTTATCCCAAGTAATCTCGTCTTCAGCGGGCCACATCACTTTGGCATTGTCCCACCATATAGCAGCTAGTCCTTCTAGATAATGAGTGGCGAAGGGCACCTTGTCAGCATCTTCAGTGCGAGCAATTTCCAGCTTCTTCTCAATGGTCCTCAACCAATCATCGGCTTCCATTGGGTCCACTGCTTGACTGAAACTTGGCGGTTTGGTCCTCTGAAAGTCTGACAGCTTGGAGTGATTACCATTGTGATTATTCTGCCCAACCACAGTCTGCATGCTTCTCAGGAATTCCATCAGGTCTTGGTTTCTCATCTCCTCAAACATCCACATAATCTGCTCTGTCGTGGGTGCTTGAGGTGGAGGAGGTGGTGGCTGATATGGTTCCGGAGAATGTCCTGCTTGCCTGGCGGATCGACGAACTGGAGTATCGTCGCCACCATGACAGTTACTGCCACACCTTGTCATCCTATATATGTTTCCCAATACGAAGCATCGAGATGAGCAACATCCATTAGGGGAAAACAAGAAAAATAGGGAGGTGAAGCAACAAACCCGGAAAAGAAATCGAGAAAAGCCAAAGCGAATAACAGAAAGCGACATAATTATACAATACATCATCCAGCATACATAGCAGGGCAACAACATGGATAGTACTACTACATGCATACAACCAAACACCAAATCATCCTCGTCTACATGCGACGACAGGGATCGCACTGGCACACTGACGGTCCTGCTAGTGTCTCCTCGGTGTCAGACTCCGAATCAGAACTGATAACGGATATATCCGGAGCAAAGGAAACACGACGACGCTGACGGGAAGACTCTCCCTCAGGGTCTGGAGCAGGGTGACTCCGCAGCATCGGAGCGGCGGGAGTAGCGAGAAGCATAGCCCACTGGGCTGGTGACTCATGAGGAGTCACTACCGAAGTGCCTGAGTTACTCTGAGAAGGGGTGGGGGGCACTGGAGTGGGTGGAGGTAAGGTAACTCGAGGAATAAGTGATGTGTGGATAAACAGAGGTGGAGCGAAGGTAGATCGAGCGGCAGCTAGCTCGTTTCGAACGCGGTTTAGCTCCTGGGCTAGGCTGACGATCAGAAAGTATTCCGCCGTTATGTAGCGAGACAGGTGACTGGCTGACCGGTCACTCTCCGGATCAATGTAAGGGAAGCGGATATGTCCTGACTCATACAGGGACGGATAGAAGTAGAAACCTGGGTGAGTCTGCATCTGAATCTCGTTATAGCGCAAGTCAGTGAGAGCCTCGAATGCTGCAAACTGGACCGCCTGGTCTGGTGTAGAAGCAGTCCCGCCCTTGGTGGAGCGAGTGTAAGTGCCCACCACGGTACTGTTGTGCATGACGACCTCCGCGTGATACTCGTAAACACCATCAGCAAGCTGCTCTTGGTACACCTGATATATGGGTTCATCGCCATCAGGGTAGAGTCGGCGCCATACGTTGCTAAGCAGATGCGAAAAGGTGGAAGGTGCCGGCTCAGGCTGGTACGGATAAGGGACTGGTGCCATCTACACTCACAATATTAGCTGATCAGTATTAATAATAAGCTATATGCATGCAATGCAACACCCAAGTGCAGAGTCTAACCTCAAACCACTTCAAAGGCTAAAACTACCATTTTTCTAACGCGTCGGCTGTCTAGGGCGTCCTACAGTCAGCGCGGCTCTGATACCAAGCGTTGTGGCACCCTGGCTCGGAGCAACCGGTTTACCTTGCATTGCCAGCCCAGAGATCAAGTCTTCTGGCAATACACAACAACTTGGTACAGAAAACAACCGCTTTATTGATCTCTTAGCAGAAACATGGGTTTACATATTACATGATGAGCGAGGCCAAGCGGCACACACGGTGCGGCTGCACTTATGTACATTATTTAGTAGACATGGCAGGGGCCTCGATGATAAGGCAACTACTAAGCGGCAGCGGAACGACGGGGTAGCGGAACTCCATTCCACAGGGACACTGCTGGGACACGGCCTAGAGCGCGACATACTGCACGGCTTCTCCTGCATCTGGCATGATAAGCCAGGTGAGTACTTTGAATGTACTCGCAAGCTCACAGCAAACAAAACAAGTGCGACAAACAATAACAAGGCATTGAACAGGTTGAATACATGAGCATGTTACTATCAACATGAAGTGTGCGTGAAACAATGTCATGGTCCCTGGGACCAACTTACCATCTTGGGGTTACCACGTAACCACCGTTCATATCTCACCAACGTGATCCTCACTAGATCACATTCATACCTTTCACAGTGATCCTTACTCGATCACTATTTCTGCATGTGCTATCTTGTGAATCTTAGTGTGCAAGTTAATTATATATGTTGACCTACGGTGTGACCTACTACGAACTGTATCCATATCCGAGGACGCGGCTATCGATAGATTATACACTCTGCAGAGGTTAGTACACTGTACCCACACTACGGAAGTCATGGCCTTGTGCTCCCATTTGGGTGGACCAACGACATTCCGACAAAACCAATCTATTGCATGACACTCTCCCGGCCACTCCGACAAACTCCCCTTTGGGCTATGTCCTGGGTGACCCTGATGTCAACATGTGACATCCGCCACCTCTATGGCTGCCACCGTCCTGGCCAAACATCAACATTGTCCCAAACGGGGACCTTGGTACCATCAAAACTCGGGTCCTCAAGGTTGTGATTGCCTACCGGGCCAGGGTAGCGCCAGAGCACAACCTTCCCTCGTAGGATGCACCGGCGAGAGGCATGACAATAGACCGCATTAGGGCCTCCCCATCCAGGCAAGTGTGGTTGCACTGGTGAGCTCGATTCGGTGGCACCATGACTCGATCAACAACATGTTCAAGTTGGATTATTATCAAGTTTAACTTGAAAAGAAAAATGATTCGAGCCATAGTGTATGAATGGATGCACGGGTCACGATGAATGCATCATACTACCATATGTGTATATGACATGATTTCTACTGTCAAGTAAGCATATACCCTACTGCATAATATCAAAATGACAGAACAAAGTCTATGCAATAAAAGTTATATAGCAAGTTATTTTAAATAGTGAATATATGATGAATTTAATTCAATTAAACCAACGTCATTGCAATGCCATCCTTGCATATGAATGTTGTGGCTTGCCTTGGTTCAGCGGAGTGTCACAAAACTCCTGGCCTTCTTCAACACAACTAGGTTCCTCTAAAAATATTTTAAATGCAAAAAGAAAATATCACATAACACTGTTTATTGCACCAGAAATTCTCAACAGCAAGAAAAATTCTGAAATTTGGCACAAAAACTTTGGAAGTTTATAAACCAGTAGCAAAAAGAATCAATTCAATTGGACTTATAGATGAAAAGTTATAAATGGTCAAAGTTGGATAGAATCTGGTCAAAATTTCCATTTAAGTTATTTAAACCGAAAATCCAGAAACAGCCACGTCGAAGGCGCATTCGGCGAATACGCCTCCACTCGTACCGCTTCGGGAGCGAGAGGGAGAGACCGACAGGCAGGCCCCGCTGTCAGGGTTAACTGGAGAGAGGGAGGGAACAGAGAGAGCGGCGCTCTCGCCGTCGATACTCCGGCGAGGAGTCCACTGCGGCTGCCGGAGTTGGTCGGGATGGATTCAGTGCGTTACGGCGAGCACGCACTTACCCGAAATGACGGCGGGGGTGGACGGACGGCGTCGGAATCTTCCTCTCCAGAGACGGCGGCGGCGGAGCTGATCGGACTCGGCGATTCCGGCGACAATCCGGCGAGCTCTTGGCACCGTCGTGTTCAGGAGGTTACTACGGTCTCGAGGGTGTCAGTGGTTGGAGCTGGGGTGGACTAGAATGAGTGCACGATGGAGGGGGATCCGCGGCTATCTCCGGCGATCAACGGCGGCGAGAGGCCCTCCCGGCCTAGCCGCGCTCGAGGGGGAGTGTTCTATGGCCAGGTGAGGTGGGATCGATGCTCAAAACGAGTCGGGGGAGCCTCTATTTATAGATGGAGCTCGCCCTTTCTCGGGTGCCCGCCGGAGTTGAGCTTCACGGGAGGAGAGGGGAGGATAAGCACGGGCAGCGGCGCGGGGAGGAGCAGAGGAGCACAGGGCGACGCGGTGCACGCGTGCGGCCACAGTGGCGCGCACTACGCGCGGAATGCGTGCACGCGGGCTCACTGTTCCGCCGCTTAGCTCTCGGCCTCTTCCGGCGAGCTGCTTGCCGGCGTCGGGGAGGAACAGGGAGAGGGTTGGGTGGCGCAAGGGACTTGGCTGCGGCGCTGGGGCACGGAGAGGTCTCGCGGGGAGGGAGGATGGACGGCGGCCGATCGGACCCGACGGGCAAAGCACAGAGAGCGCGTGCATTGCACCATGCCCGCACGCGGTCACCGCGTGCACTGGCACGCGGGGTGCTTTCGGCGCTGGCAAACCGTGTCAAACGTGAAGTCCTCTCAATGCTTTGCCTAGAAATGTGCTTGGCTTGCCATCTGGCTCACTGGAAATGACTTGAGCCTGCTGCCAAGTTTCTGGACAGAAACTTGCTCCAAGAGCTGGGGACAAATGGCTAGGAATCTGAGGTTGAGATTTGGCGTTTAAGCATCACACAGAAGGGTAGTCAAGTGGTAAAAATTTCAGCTTAAAAGGATCAAGGAAAAATATACTTGCTTCACAAAGTGCTCTTTCTGACCAGAAGCAAAAACATTTTCCTTGGCTGAAATTTTCCAAATGACCAGGGGATATTTTTGCATAGGAAGGTGAGGCATGATCCAAAGAATATTTGGGAATTTTCTTGGAATTTTCTGAGCAATAAAAATAGGGGTTGCTTCATAGCTATATGAGCAAATGGGCATTTTCAGAGAGAAAAAGAGTATAATGCCATTAAATAAAAATATCCAATGGCATTATTTTGAGAGGGGTGAGGTCTAGGGAGGGTTTATGAATGATAGAACCCACTTGGAAGAAAATCAAAAATAAATCCAAGTGGTAAGTCCAAAAGAAATGACTAGAAAACCCAAATGCAAATAAAATATTCAATAAATCCAAATAAAAGAAAATGGCAAAATCCAGGGTGTTACATAGTCCGTGATTGCTTCAATCCATCTCTGTTGATGAAGATTCAGATCCGGCTGAGTGAACAGACACTTCAGACTTTGATGGTCAGTGTAGATTTCGCAACGATTACCGAGAAGGTAATGTCGCCACAACTTTAGTGCATAGATAACTGCAGCAAGTTCGAGATCATGCACTGGGTAGTTTTCTTCATGAGGACGCAGTTGTCGCGAGGCATAAGCAATCACCTTGCGCTCTTGCATTAGGACACAGCCTAATCCTTGATGAGAGGCGTCGCAATAAATGACGAATTCCTTGCGAGAATCCGGAGGAGCAAGCACTGGAGCAGAGGTCAGCTTGTCCTTGAGTGTGTGGAAACTTTCCTGACATTTGTCTGTCCACTCAAACTTAACGCCTTTGTGAAGCAAATTAGTCAGAGGCTTGGCAATCTTGGAAAAGTTCTCGACAAAACGGCGGCAATAGCTGGCGAGTCCGAGAAAACTTCTCACTTGCTTGACATTCTTCGGGGGAGTCCAGTCAAGAATAGCCTGAACTCGTTCTGGGCTGACAGCAATACCATCCTTGGAAATCACATGACCAAGGTAGGTCACTTCGGATAACTAGAATTCGCACTTGGAATATTTGGCATACAGCTGATGTTCTCGAAGCTTTTCCAGAACAAGACGAAGATGTTCAACATGTTCTTCCTTATTCTTGGAAAATACCAAGATATCATCCAGATAAACCATGACGAACTTGTCGAGGTAATCCATGAAGATATAATTCATCAATCGGGAGAACGTAGCTGGAGCATTAGTTAAGCCAAAGGACAAGACGGTGTACTCGTATGAACCATAGCGAGTAACGAAAGCGGTCTTCGAGATATCCTCTTCGCGGACTCGGATCTGATGATAATCCAACCTCAAGTCGAGTTTAGAGAATACTGAAGATCCAGCAAGTTGATCATACAGATCGTTGATCCGAGGAAGCGGATATTTATTCTGAATTGTATCCTGGTTAATGGGCCGGTAATCTTGGACCAACCGATTCGTACCATCTTTCTTCTTGACAAAGAGAGAAGGTGCTCCCCAAGTAGAGGAACATGGATGAATGAAACCCTTGCGAAGTGATTCATCGATTTCCTCCTTAAGCTCAAGGAGTTCATGCGGTGGCATCTTGTAGGGATGCTTCGCAATAGGAATGGTGCCTGGTTTCAAGTCGATAACAAACTCGACAGCTCTAATAGGGGGTACTCCTAGAAGTTCTTCTGGAAAGACATCTTGGAAGTCGCGAACGACTGGAACATTTTTGATTCCCTCAATAGGTGAAGCGTTCAACGCATTTAGGGAATAAATCTGGGCTTCGGCATTTTGCATGAAATGAGCATGGTAGTTTACTATCTCATTCGAGGGGTGCAGGAGTTGGACGACTTTAGTGGCACAATGGATAGAAGCAGTATGAGCTTTCAACCAATCCATTTCCAAAATCAGGTCAATGTTGGATGACTTCAAAAGAATGGGAGAGACATGGAATTCCAACCCTTCAATTTCAACGGTAACGTTGTGGCTAACTGATGTAGGGTGGAACCCTAACAGTGTCGATCTTTCACGATTGGAGGGGATCCCGCGAAGAACACGAGAGGGAAACACGAGAGAAAACACTCAAATTGACAAGGTCCAATCACACATATGCTAGATCCACATACACATAACGAGGTACACGATCCAAAGTCAACACAAGAGGATACAACGGGTAGTTCTTCCCAATTCGTGAGGAGTTGAGGTCTTGAATCCGAAATGGATCTTCCCACGATGGGCTCTTGAATCCACTTGGGGGATCTTCTCCGAGGAGGTCTTGGTCTCCAATGGAGTAGGGGTACAAGTGGATGAGCAAAGCTCTATCTCCAAAATGAGCTATCACAGTGCTAACCCTAAAACATAGGTAAGAGATGAGTATATATAGTCTTGGGGGGGGGGGGGTAAAGGGGTACATGGGCCTCGGGCCCGAGAGGTGATGGACGACAGGCGTCGGACGTCCGGTACTTACCGGTCGTCTGGTGGCTCATGAGAGTTCGGACGTCCGGTATGCATCGGACTTTCGACGTTTACGCTCTGTTGGCCGCTGTCGGGTTTCCGGACGATGCCGGACGTCCGGCGCGTCAGTTGTCCGGTAGGCTTCAGACTTCCGACGTTTACTCTCTGTTGATGCAGCTCCGGATTTCCGGACGATGTCGGACGTCCGGTTGCTGGAGGGTGTCGGTCGTCGGCTGAGTCTTCTGGGTGGCTGATGCTCCAGGCGTCGCACGTCCGACAGGTGCCGGTCGTCCGGTGACTGTAGTTTCCAGCCGGCTCCCCTCTTGTTTCCCATGCTTGGTGTCCTTGCCATCTTGTCCATTGTTCCGGGCTTCTCCGAGAGGGGCCTCTTGGTACCTAAGCACACATAGTGTTTCGGAATGAGGTAGCATCCATGTCTCGCACGCATCATATGGAAATTCAGTAAGGAGTGATGTCACCTCGTTTTCGAGAGCTCTCGCACGTGCTCGAGTCATTGGTCCTCTTGGTGCTTTGGGAGACATAGGTGGATCCATGGGGATGACCGTAGGATGCTCCGCATCATCTCCCCCCCCCTTGGAAAAGATCGGTCCTCGGATCGGAATCCGCATCACCATGGAAAGGGGATAAGTCCTTGACGTTGAAGATGTCGCTCATGTTGTACTTGTCACGAGGGATGTCGATCTTGTATGCATTGTCGTTGTAGCGTGCTAGCACCTTGAATGGTCCATCGGCTCGAGGAAGTAGTTTGGACTTGCGTTCATTGGGGAAGCGTTCCTTGCGAACGTGTAGCCACACGAGATCTCTGGGGTTGAACACCATGGGGTGCTTGTTGATGTTGACCTTGGTCGCGAGACGTTGTACTTGGCGTTTGATCGCATGCCTTGTATCTTCGTGCATCTTCTTGAGGTAGCGCGCTCGTGCACTCGCGTTCATGTCGGTGCGCTCTTGTAGCGCTAGCGGTAGGATGTCCAAAGGTGACAAAGGGTGGAAACCATAGACGACCTCGAAGGGGGACTTGACGGTAGTAGAGTGTCTTGCTCGGTTGTAGGCGAACTCGGCGATGGGCAAACATTCCTCCCACTCCCTTATGTTCTTCTTGATCAACACGCGAAGGAGTGTAGATAACGTCCGGTTCGTGACCTCCGTTTGGCCATCGGTTTGTGGGTGATATGCCAACGAGAAGAGGAGCTTGATTCCGAGCTTGGCGCATAGGGTCTTCCAAAAGTAGCTTAGGAACTTGACGTCGCGGTCCGATACAATCATCTTGGGCACTCCATGCAATCTCAAGATTTCCCTACAAAAGAGATTTGCAACATGTGAAGCATCGTCTATCTTGTTGCAAGGAATGAAATGTGCCATCTTAGAGAAACGGTCCACAACAACAAATACCGAATCTTTGCCGTTACGAGTCCTAGGCAAACCAAGCACAAAATCCATACTAATATCTTCCCATGGGTGATATGGAATAGGAAGTGGCATATATAAACCATGAGATTGAGCTTTTGACTTAGCTTTGCGGCATGTAGAGCACCGGTTGGTGTAGCGTGAGACGTCTCGAAACATCTTTGGCCAAAAGTAGTTCTTGGAGAGCGTAGCGAATGTCTTGTCATGTCCAAAATGTCCCATGAGTCCTCCACCATGAGCTTCTTGCAAAAGTAGCAAACGAAGAGAAGACTCGGGAATACAAAGTTTGTTAGCGTTCATGAGATAACCATCTTTCAAGTAATATTGTTCCCAAGTTTTATGAGGTAAACATTTGGCATAAGGAGTTGCAAATGACGAATCATGCTCATACAAGTCTTTAATGTGCTCAAATCCTATGACATTCAACTCAAGTTTAGTAACCAACATGCATTTGCGGGAAAGACCGTCCGCCACAACATTTTCCTTACCTTTGATATACTTGATAACATAAGGAAATGACTCAATGAACTCACTCCACTTAGCATGACGCTTATTCAATTTAGTTTGACCCTTAAGGTACTTAAGCGTTTCATGATCCGTATGGATGACAAATTCACGTGGACGGAGATAATGTTCCCACACATGCAAGACTCTCACCAAAGCATATAACTCTTTGTCATAGATAGGATAGTTAAGTTGCGCGCCGGAGAGTTTTTCACTAAAATATGCAATAGGTCGTTTCTCTTGCATTAACACACCACCAATACCATTACCACTAGCGTCACAATGCCCTTCAAAAGTTTTCTCAAAGTTGGGTAATGCAAGTAATGGAGCATGTGTAAGCAAATTCTTAAGCTCATGAAATGCGGCATCTTGAGATGGACCCCAAACAAATGGTGCATTCTTCTTACTCAATGCGTGCAATGGTGATGCAATGGTGCTAAAATCCTTCACAAAGCGACGGTACAAGCCGGCTAAGCCAAGGAAACTACGCACTTGAAGCAAATTGGTTGATTGTGGCCAATTCTTGATAGCATCAATTTTAGTTTCATCAACATCAAAAGTGCATTTTTCCATGTTAGCATAAAGTCGCTCGTCTCTAAGAATCTGCAATACTTCTCTAAGGTGTCTGACATGATCTTCGAGAGTTCCACTAAACACAAGGATGTCATCAAAGTAAACCACAACACAAATGCCAATTAATTTGCGAAGAACATAGTGCATCACACGCATAAAAGTGCTAGGAGCTTGTGATAAACCCATAGGCATGACTAACCATTCATACAAGCCAAATTTAGTTTTGAAAGCGGTTTTCCATTCATCACCTTCTTGCATGCGAATTTGATAATAGCCACTTTTAAGGTCAATTTTAGAGAAAATTGTGGCTCCACTAAGTTCATCTAGCATGTCATCTAGGCGTGGAATGGGATGGCGATATCTAACGGTGATAGCATTTATAGGACAGCAATCGGAACACAAGCGATACGTACCATCTTTCTTAGGCACGAGAATGACCGGAACGGCACAAGGACTCAAGCTTTCGCGTACATACCCATTCTCCATGAGATGTTGCACTTGCCTTTGTATCTCTTTGGTTTCTTCGGGGTTGACGCGGTACGGTGCCTTATTCGGTAGAGGTGCACCGGGAATGAGGTCGATGCGGTGTTTGATTCCGCGTAGAGGAGGAAGTCCGAGAGGTAGCTCATCGGGAAACACGTCCATGAATTCCTGCAATAAATGAGACAATACCAAAGGAAGATGTTGTGAAGTATTAGTCCGCACCACTTCATCTTTGCACACAAGCACAAAGTGAAGAACACTTGATGGGCTCTCACTCACATCCCTCAAATCTCTTTTGGTGGCTAGTAGAACTAAGTTTTTCTTGTCGCTCATCGTGGAGTCACTCAATTTTGGCTTGTGGCGCTCACTCTCTTTGTGGTGGTTCACTCTCTCACTAGTCTCTCCACGATGGCCTGATGCTTGATTGTCGGTGACGACTTGACTTGGAGACATTGGCCGAAGAACGAATTCCTTGCCCTTCATCTTGAAACTATAGTGGTTGGTCCGTCCGTTGTGGACTACGCCGCGATCGAATTGCCATGGTCGCCCAAGTAGGAGGTGGCATACGGACATAGGAACCACATCAAACTCCAAGATATCTTCGTAGGCGCCGATCTTGAAGGATACTTGGACGGTGTGCTCCACTTGGATTGTGCCGGAGTCGCTAAGCCATTGGACCTTGTAGGGGCGAGGGTGCTTCTTCTTGACCAATTGTAGCTTGGAGCATAATTCTTCACTTGCCAAATTGTGGCAACTTCCGCCGTCGATGATGACCTTGACAGAACGTCCTTGGATACCCGCCTTGGTATGGAAGATGTGGCAACATTGGTCTTCATCTTGATGTTGTTGAAGTGTCAAAACCTTGGAGACAACAAGAGCGGGGCTCGCATCATTGTCTCAATAAATTTGTGCATCTTCGTCTTCATTCACTTGTCGGTGCATAGCCACATGCTCGAGGGCTTCCATTTCATCTTTGCTCATGGAGTCGTAGGTGCCATCGTCGTTGAGGAACATTGTGCATCGGGTTGGACACTCGAAGGACTTGTGGCCTCGGCCCTTGCAAGTGAAGCACTGGATGTCACTTGTCTTGTTGGCATCCGTAGGAGGTGTCGAAGATGAAGGCTTTTGCTTGGAGCTGCTTGTGGTAGGAGGAAGACGACTCGAAGATGTCGAAGGTTGCTTGTAGCGTGACTTGTCGCCGGTACTTGGTGTAGCTCGAGTCGTGGAAGGAGTTGTCGTAGTCGTTGAAGCTTGAGTGTATGAACCGTAGGTCTTGGAAGAGAACTTGGAGTACTTGTAGTCCTCTTGCACTTGTCGCTTCGCCTTGGTTGCTTGGTGCACTAGCTCGAGGAGGTTTGAGTACGGTTGGAAATCCGCTATTTTCTTGATGGGATGGTTGAGGCCATTCAAAAAATGCGCCATAGTTTGTTCATCATCTTCCTTGACATTGGCTCGTATCATGGAAACTTCCATCTCTTGATAGTATTCTTCAACCGTCTTGGTTCCTTGCTTGAGGAGTTGGAGTTTCTTGAAGAGGTCGCGGTTGTAATGTGTAGGCACAAAACTAGCTCTCATGACATCCTTCATTTGGTTCCATGTCGCGATGGGTGGCTCGCCCTTCTCTTGACGTCTTGCGATCACTTGCTCCCACCAAATGAGAACATAGTCTTGGAACTCTAGAGATGCCATGGCGATCTTCTTTTCTTCGTCGTAGTTGTGAAGGCGAAAAATCTTGTCGACCTTCAATGCCCATGATAGATATTCTTCGGGATCGTTGCCGCCGTGGAACTTGGGCATGGTGAACTTGAGCTTGTCGAATCGTTGTTCCTCATCATGTCTTGGTCGATGGTGATGACGCTCGTGCCGTGGTGGAAGATCTTGATCCGCTTGCTCCTCTTGCTCCTCTTGATGAACTTGGTGTTGAGGGCGTGGGATTCGCGCACGGTTCCTCATCTCTTGGCGCTCCTCGCAGTGTGCGGCTTCGTCTTGTCGCACTCGTCGGAGGGCCTCTTCTTGTTCACGCACACGGCGGTTGCGTTCATTGATGGCTTTTGTGGCTTCTTGTAGCGCACGTTGGGCTTCCAGGGCTTGTTCCTCACGGTGTTGTCGCTCTTCTTGAAGGGCGTCGTCATCATGAATCTCGTGGTGATCTTGGCGTTGTGGAGCTTGCTCTTGGTCCAGTTGATCCTTAGCTTGGCGACATAGTCGTTCACGTTCCCGGAGGCAGTCTTGTAACCCGTTGCCATGAAATGGGTTGTGTGGAGCTTGGTGAGCTTCATGGTCTTGGCGACGAGGCGGACGAGCTCGTGGAGGACTTGCATTCGAAGACGTGTCGGAAGAGTATCGACTTGAATGGCGTCGTCTTGATGATGACGACGTGGATGAAGAGCGATTGGCCATCATGGTTCGTATGTCTTCCTTGAGAGATGCCATCGATGTGTCGAAGTAGTCTCTTGTACGTTTCTCGGATTGTCGCAAGTCGGTGGCGAGTTGGTCGATGCGGTCGCCCAATTGTTCATTCTCTTGATGCAAAGCTCTTTGTGCGCCGAAAAGGTGATTCCTTGTGACGTAGTTGTTCGGTTCCTCTTCTTGCTCTTTGAAGAGTGGATTGGAAGAAGTAGTTGGCCTATCCATCATTACAAGCAAATATGTGAGTGGAAGAAAGGAAAGAACTAGACCAAATGTACCTTATCCGTTGTTGAAGTTGGATCAATGATCACTTGATATTGTATTATGGAAATAGCACAATTGGTACCGGATCTTGTCAATTCTCACAACTACACAAGTAAAGCTTTTGGAGGAGTTTGGTTAGGATGGTGGCACAAAATTTTGCAATTTGCAAGTAAGATATCAATAATGTTGAAAAAAATTCACAAGTTCGCAAGTGTAACGAGTAGACCAATAGCAATACGTAGCACACGGAAACACACGCACGGATAGATAAATGAGGTTGTGCAACCAAGGAATGAGCGGAAAATGAGGAATCCACGGAAAATGCTCTTGTTGCACAACACTAGAGAGACGCTAGCACGCTTGCTCGATAGGCGGATACGAACTTGTGCACAACCTAAAAGAGACAAAACGTATGGCTGTCTATCTCACTTATGCTATGTATGTATGAGTCCCGGTGAACTTGTCACAATGATCTAAGATGATCAAATATGCTATGTCTATTGCTTACAAGCTTGTTGCTCTTTCTCTTTTGCTTAAAAGCTTTCTTTCTTTTGCTCTTTTCCTTTTTGACCACTTATGCGCAATGCTCTCACGATGGTAGCAATGATGTATATGCGGGAACCCAATTTGGCACAAGCGATGATATGTGGATGTATCTATGATAGCTATGCGGAACGGTATCACTAAAGTGCACAAGTAGCGTTGCCCGGCAATACTCAAATGGCTAGTCTCGTAGGAAAGCTACGCAAAAGATGGTCTCAGGGTTTCACAATGCAATGGCAAGGGTATGAACAAGTTGTCGTCGATGTTACCGTCCTTGCTTACGGTTAGGGTGTCACAAAGGTGGAATTGGTGTTGCCGATGACGAGTCCGTGGCGATGATGAGCGGCGGAGATGTCGATGTCGAACCGTTCCTAAGTAGCCGAAACACGTTAGGAAACGGAAGCAGCGACTCAAAATCTCAAATGGCAAACGGACAAAATGCATGGTGTTTGCGGAAGTCGGCGGTGGAGTCACACGATTATGCGTATTGCGGAACTGTGGTGGTAGAAATCGGAGGTGGTAATGTGGAAGTTGGAGATGGCTAAAATTTGCTGGCACAAAATTCAGTTGCGTCAGGCTTGGCCGGACGTCCAGTAATTGTCGGATGTCCGGTGTTTGTCAGACGTCCGGTAATTGTCGGATGGCCGGTAACTGGCGATTTTGGCTGCGGGACGAACTCGTTGATAAAGGTGGAGAAGAAAAAAAATTGGGGCAAAAATCGAGGAATTTCGTGGATGGAAATGGTAGAGAA
Organism: Elymus sibiricus; assembly: GCA_039707655.1. NCBI lineage: Eukaryota > Viridiplantae > Streptophyta > Magnoliopsida > Poales > Poaceae > Elymus > Elymus sibiricus. The sequence continues at coordinate 172,875,087 of CM077670.1, forward strand.
AGTGGGGAAAAGCTAGATCCACCCGAAACCAAGCAAATCCATGGATCAAAATCAACAAAACATCATCAAACCAACAAATCACAAAAATTTTGGTATGGCTATTTTTGTGGGGATTTTCAAAATTGGGACGAAATAGAGCAAAATTAGGCTAGAAAACGAAGAGGGAAACTCCAAAATCGTGATCAACGTGGCTCATGATACCAAGATGATGTAGGGTGGAACCCTAACGGTGTCGATCTTTCACGATTGGAGGGGATCCCGCGAAGAACACGAAGAACACGAGAGGGAAACACGAGAGAAAATACTCAAATCGACAAGGTCCAATCACACATATGCTAGATCCACATACACATAACGAGGTACACGATCCAAAGTCAACACAAGAGGATACAAAGGGTAGTTCTTCCCAATCCGTGAGGAGTTGAGGTCTTGAATCCGAAATGGATCTTCCCACGATGGGGTCTTGAATCCACTTCTTCGGTTTCGATGCAACAAAGAGCCTCCTCCTTCTGTCCAGACTGAACCTGTAGTCTTTCTGGTTCGTGAATGGAAGGATGGTGTATTGTTCCATACGTTATTGCCCATATATCTGTCCGGGGGTGAGCTCACGGAAGGGTGGTAGAGGGTGGCAGAGTACACGCCAAAGATAATATCATCCGAAACTCAGTTTTACAAGTCGGATCTGGCCTCCGAAATGTTGTCGAAGCGGACGAGTGGGATATGGACGCATACAACTTTTCCTTGTGATAGATTTGGCGGGTCATGGAGCTCCAACGGGAGTTTGTATCACCAAATTGTGGCCGTCTTATGGATACAACATCGGGGGACATACCATGAATACAACTTTCAGGGTATGTTGATCGCATCGACGAGCCATCTTGCACTACTCAGAAAGACCTATAATTTTTCGTGTGCTGAGGATGAGCTGTTATGTACTTTATCATCCAGGAATAATGCATCTGCTGGTGAAAAAGTGAGGGTGGTAGCGGGATGGGTGATAGAACATGTGAGGCATGAATTCTTCGGTTTCGATCCAACAAAGAGCCTCCTCCTTCTGTCCAGACTGAACCTGTAGTCTTTCTGGTTCGTGAATGGAAGGATGGTGTATTTTTCCATATGTTATTGCCCATATATCTATCCGTGGGTGAGCTCACGGAAGGGTGGTAGAGGGTGGCAGAGTACACGCCGTAGATAAAATCATCCGAAACTCAATTTTACAAGCCGGATCTGGCCTCCGAAATGTTGTCGAACGGACGAGTGGGATATGGACGCATACAACTTTTCGTTTTGATCTGTTTGGCGGGTCATGGAGCTCCAACGGAGTTTGTATGGCCAAATTGTGGCCATCTTATGGATACAACATCAGGGACAGACCGTGAATACAACTTTGAGGGTAAATTGATCGCATCGATGAGCCATCTTGCACCATTCAGAATGACCTATAATTTCTCGTGTACATAAACATAATGAGGATGGGCTGTTATGTACTTTATCATCCAGGAATAATGCATCTGCTGGTGAAGAAGTGAGGGTGGTAGCGGGATGGGTGATAGAACATGTGATGCATGAATTCTTCGGTTTCGATGCAACAAAGAGCCTCCTCCTTCTGTCCAGACTGAACCTGTAGTCTTTATGGTTTGTGAATGGCAGGATGGTGTATTGTTCCATACGTTATTGCCCATATATCTGTCCATGGGTGAGCTCACAGAAGGGTGGTAGAGGTGGCAGAGTATACGCCAAAGACAAAATCATCCGAAACTCAATTTTACAAGCCGGATCTGGCCTCCAAAATGTTGTCGAAGCGGACGAGGGGGATACGGACGCATACAACTTTTCGTTGTGATCGATTCGGGGGGTCATGGAGCTCCAACGGAGTTTGTATGGCCAAATTGTGGTCGTTTTAAGGATACAACATCGGGGGACATACCGTGAATACAACTTTCAGGGTAACTTGATCGCATCGACGAGCCGTCTTGCACCATTCAGAATGACCTATAATTTTTCGTGTGCATAAACATAATGAGGATGGGCTGTTACGTACTTTATCATCGAGGAATAATTCATCTGCTGGTGAAAAAGTGAGGGTGGTAGCGGGATGGGTGATAGAAGATGTGAAGCATGAATTCTTCGGTTTCGATGCAACAAAGAGCCTCCTCCTTCTGTCCAGACTGAACCTGTAGTCTTTCTGGTTCGTGAATGGAAGGATGGTGTATTGTTCCATACGTTATTGCCCATATATCTGTCCGTGGGTGAGCTCACGGAAGGGTGGTAGAGGGTGGCAGAGTACACGCCAAAGATAAAATCATCCGAAACTCAATTTTACAAGTCGGATCTGGCCTCCGAAATGTTGTCGAAGCGGACGAGTGGGATATGGACGCATACAACTTTTCCTTGTGATAGATTTGGCGGGTCATGGAGCTCCAACGGGACTTTGTATGACCAAATTGTGGCCGTCTTATGGATACAACATCGGGGGACATACCATGAATACAACTTTCAGGGTATCTTGATCGCATCGACGAGCCATCTTGCACTACTCAGAAAGACCTATAATTTTTCGTGTGCTGAGGATGAGCTGTTATGTACTTTATCATCCAGGAATAATGCATCTGCTGGTGAAAAAGTGAGGGTGGTAGCGGGATGGGTGATAGAACATGTGAAGCATGAATTCTTCGGTTTCGATCCAACAAAGAGCCTCCTCCTTCTGTCCAGACTGAACCTGTAGTCTTTCTGGTTCGTGAATGGAAGGATGGTGTATTTTTCCATATGTTATTGCCCATATATCTATCCGTGGGTGAGCTCACGGAAGGGTGGTAGAGGGTGGCAGAGTACACGCCGTAGATAAAATCATCCGAAACTCAATTTTACAAGCCGGATCTGGCCTCCGAAATGTTGTCGAACGGACGAGTGGGATATGGACGCATACAACTTTTCGTTTTGATCGATTTGGCGGGTCATGGAGCTCCAACGGAGTTTTATGGCCAAATTGTGGCCATCTTATGGATACAACATCAGGGACAGACCGTGAATACAACTTTGAGGGTAACTTGATCGCATCGATGAGCCATCTTGCACCATTCAGAATGACCTATAATTTCTCGTGTGCATAAACATAATGAGGATGGGCTGTTATGTACTTTATCATCCAGGAATAATGCATCTGCTGGTGAAGAAGTGAGGGTGGGAGCGGGATGGGTGATAGAACATGTGATGCATGAATTCTTCGGTTTCGATGCAACAAAGAGCCTCCTCCTTCTGTCCAGACTGAACCTGTAGTCTTTATGGTTCATGAATGGCAGGATGGTGTATTGTTCCATACGTTATTGCCCATATATCTGTCCGTCGGTGAGCTCACAGAAGGGTGGTAGAGGGTGGCAGAGTATACGCCAAAGATAAAATCATCCGAAACTCAATTTTACATGCCGGATCTGGCCTCCAAAATGTTGTCGAAGCGGACGAGAGGGATATGGACGCATACAACTTTTCGTTGTGATCGATTCGAGGGGTCATGGAGCTCCAACGGAGTTTGTATGGCCAAATGGTGGTCGTTTTATGGATACAACATCGGGGGACATACCGTGAATACAACTTTCAGGGTAACTTGATCGCATCGAGGAGCCGTCTTGCACCATTCAGAATGACCTATAATTTTTCGTGTGCATAAACATAATGAGGATGGGCTGTTACGTACTTTATCATCGAGGAATAATGCATCTGCTGGTGAAAAAGTGAGGGTGGTAGCGGGATGGGTGATAGAAGATGTGAAGCATGAATTCTTCGGTTTCGATGCAACAAAGAGCCTCCTCCTTCTGTCCAGACTGAACCTGTAGTCTTTCTGGTTCGTGAATGGAAGGATTGTGTATTGTTCCATACGTTATTGCCCATATATCTGTCCGGGGGTGAGCTCACGGAAGGGTGGTAGAGGGTGGCAGAGTATACGCCAAAGACAAAATCATCCGAAACTCAATTTTACAAGCCGGATCTGGCCTCCAAAATGTTGTCGAAGCGGACGAGGGGGATACGGACGCATACAACTTTTCGTTGTGATCGATTCGGGGGGTCATGGAGCTCCAACGGAGTTTGTATGGCCAAATTGTGGTCGTTTTAAGGATACAACATCGGGGGACATACCGTGAATACAACTTTCAGGGTAACTTGATCGCATCGACGAGCCGTCTTGCACCATTCAGAATGACCTATAATTTTTCGTGTGCATAAACATAATGAGGATGGGCTGTTACGTACTTTATCATCGAGGAATAATTCATCTGCTGGTGAAAAAGTGAGGGTGGTAGCGGGATGGGTGATAGAAGATGTGAAGCATGAATTCTTCGGTTTCGATGCAACAAAGAGCCTCCTCCTTCTGTCCAGACTGAACCTGTAGTCTTTCTGGTTCGTGAATGGAAGGATGGTGTATTGTTCCATACGTTATTGCCCATATATCTGTCCGTGGGTGAGCTCACGGAAGGGTGGTAGAGGGTGGCAGAGTACACGCCAAAGATAAAATCATCCGAAACTCAATTTTACAAGTCGGATCTGGCCTCCGAAATGTTGTCGAAGCGGACGAGTGGGATATGGACGCATACAACTTTTCCTTGTGATAGATTTGGCGGGTCATGGAGCTCCAACGGGACTTTGTATGACCAAATTGTGGCCGTCTTATGGATACAACATCGGGGGACATACCATGAATACAACTTTCAGGGTATCTTGATCGCATCGACGAGCCATCTTGCACTACTCAGAAAGACCTATAATTTTTCGTGTGCTGAGGATGAGCTGTTATGTACTTTATCATCCAGGAATAATGCATCTGCTGGTGAAAAAGTGAGGGTGGTAGCGGGATGGGTGATAGAACATGTGAAGCATGAATTCTTCGGTTTCGATCCAACAAAGAGCCTCCTCCTTCTGTCCAGACTGAACCTGTAGTCTTTCTGGTTCGTGAATGGAAGGATGGTGTATTTTTCCATATGTTATTGCCCATATATCTATCCGTGGGTGAGCTCACGGAAGGGTGGTAGAGGGTGGCAGAGTACACGCCGTAGATAAAATCATCCGAAACTCAATTTTACAAGCCGGATCTGGCCTCCGAAATGTTGTCGAACGGACGAGTGGGATATGGACGCATACAACTTTTCGTTTTGATCGATTTGGCGGGTCATGGAGCTCCAACGGAGTTTTATGGCCAAATTGTGGCCATCTTATGGATACAACATCAGGGACAGACCGTGAATACAACTTTGAGGGTAACTTGATCGCATCGATGAGCCATCTTGCACCATTCAGAATGACCTATAATTTCTCGTGTGCATAAACATAATGAGGATGGGCTGTTATGTACTTTATCATCCAGGAATAATGCATCTGCTGGTGAAGAAGTGAGGGTGGGAGCGGGATGGGTGATAGAACATGTGATGCATGAATTCTTCGGTTTCGATGCAACAAAGAGCCTCCTCCTTCTGTCCAGACTGAACCTGTAGTCTTTATGGTTCATGAATGGCAGGATGGTGTATTGTTCCATACGTTATTGCCCATATATCTGTCCGTCGGTGAGCTCACAGAAGGGTGGTAGAGGGTGGCAGAGTATACGCCAAAGATAAAATCATCCGAAACTCAATTTTACATGCCGGATCTGGCCTCCAAAATGTTGTCGAAGCGGACGAGAGGGATATGGACGCATACAACTTTCCGTTGTGATCGATTCGAGGGGTCATGGAGCTCCAACGGAGTTTGTATGGCCAAATGGTGGTCGTTTTATGGATACAACATCGGGGGACATACCGTGAATACAACTTTCAGGGTAACTTGATCGCATCGAGGAGCCGTCTTGCACCATTCAGAATGACCTATAATTTTTCGTGTGCATAAACATAATGAGGATGGGCTGTTACGTACTTTATCATCGAGGAATAATGCATCTGCTGGTGAAAAAGTGAGGGTGGTAGCGGGATGGGTGATAGAAGATGTGAAGCATGAATTCTTCGGTTTCGATGCAACAAAGAGCCTCCTCCTTCTGTCCAGACTGAACCTGTAGTCTTTCTGGTTCGTGAATGGAAGGATTGTGTATTGTTCCATACGTTATTGCCCATATATCTGTCCGGGGGTGAGCTCACGGAAGGGTGGTAGAGGGTGGCAGAGTACACGCCAAAGATAAAATCATCCGAAACTCAGTTTTACAAGTCGGATCTGGCCTCCGAAATGTTGTCGAAGCGGACGAGTGGGATATGGACGCATACAACTTTTCCTTGTGATAGATTTGGCGGGTCATGGAGCTCCAACGGGAGTTTGTATCACCAAATTGTGGCCGTCTTATGGATACAACATCGGGGGACATACCATGAATACAACTTTCAGGGTGTGTTGATCGAATCGACGAGCCATCTTGCACTACTCAGAAAGACCTATAATTTTTCGTGTGCTGAGGATGAGCTGTTATGTACTTTATCATCCAGGAATAATGCATCTGCTGGTGAAAAAGTGAGGGTGGTAGCGGGATGGGTGATAGAACATGTGAAGCATGAATTCTTCGGTTTCGATCCAACAAAGAGCCTCCTCCTTCTGTCCAGACTGAACCTGTAGTCTTTCTGGTTCGTGAATGGAAGGATGGTGTATTTTTCCATATGTTATTGCCCATATATCTATCCGTGGGTGAGCTCACGGAAGGGTGGTAGAGGGTGGCAGAGTACATGCCGCAGATAAAATCATCCGAAACTCAATTTTACAAGCCGGATCTGGCCTCCGAAATGTTGTCGAACGGACGAGTGGGATATGGACGCATACAACTTTTCGTTTTGATAGATTTGGCGGGTCATGGAGCTCCAACGGAGTTTGTATGGCCAAATTGTGGCCATCTTATGGATACAACATCAGGGACAGACCGTGAATACAACTTTGAGGGTAACTTGATCGCATCGATGAGCCATCTTGCACCATTCAGAATGACCTATAATTTCTCGTGTGCATAAACATAATGAGGATGGGCTGTTATGTACTTTATCATCCAGGAATAATGCATCTACTGGTGAAGAAGTGAGGGTGGTAGCGGGATGGGTGATAGAACATGTGATGCATGAATTCTTCGGTTTCGATGCAACAAAGAGCCTCCTCCTTCTGTCCAGACTGAACCTGTAGTCTTTATGGTTCGTGAATGGCAGGATGTTGTATTGTTCCATACGTTATTGCCCATATATCTGTCCGTGGGTGAGCTCACAGAAGGGTGGTAGAGGGTGGCAGAGTATACGCCAAAGATAAATTCATCCGGAACTCAATTTTACAAGCCGGATCCGGCCTCCAAAATGTTGTCGAAGCGGACGAGGGGGATACGGATGCATACAACTTTTCGGTTTGATCGATTCGGGGGGTCATGGAGCTCCAACGGAGTTTGTATGGCCAAATTGTGGTCGTTTTAAGGATACAACATCGGGGGACATACCGTGAATACAACTTTCAGGGTAACTTGATCTCATCGACGAGCCGTCTTGCACCATTCAGAATGACCTGTAATTTCTCGTGTGCATAAACATAATGAGGATGGGCTGTTACGTACTTTATCATCGAGGAATAATGCATCTGCTGGTGAAAAAGTGAGGGTGGTAGCGGGATGGGTGATAGAAGATGTGAAGCATGAATTCTTCGGTTTCGATGCAACAAAGAGCCTCCTCCTTCTGTCCCGACTGAACCTGTAGTCTTTCTGGTTCGTGAATGGAAGGATGGTGTATTGTTCCATACGTTATTGCCCATATATCTGTCCGGGGGTGAGCTCACGGAAGGGTGGTAGAGGGTGGCAGAGTACACGCCAAAGATAAAATCATCCGAAACTCAGTTTTACAAGTCGGATCTGGCCTCCGAAATGTTGTCGAAGCGGACGAGTGGGATATGGACGCATACAACTTTTCCTTGTGATAGATTTGGCGGGTCATGGAGCTCCAACGGGAGTTTGTATCACCAAATTGTGGCCGTCTTATGGATACAACATCGGGGGACATACCATGAATACAACTTTCAGGGTATGTTGATCGCATCGACGAGCCATCTTGCACTACTCAGAAAGACCTATAATTTTTCGTGTGCTGAGGATGAGCTGTTATGTACATTATCATCCAGGAATAATGCATCTGCTGGTGAAAATGTGAGGGTGGTAGCGGGATGGGTGATAGAACATGTCAAGCATGAATTCTTCGGTTTCGATCCAACAAAGAGCCTCCTCCTTCTGTCCAGACTGAACCTGTAGTCTTTCTGGTTCGTGAATGGAAGGATGGTGTATTTTTCCATATGTTATTGCCCATATATCTATCCGTGGGTGAGCTCACGGAAGGGTGGTAGAGGGTGGCAGAGTACACGCCGTAGATAAAATCATCCGAAACTCAATTTTACAAGCCGGATCTGGCCTCCGAAATGTTGTCGAACGGACGAGTGGGATATGGACGCATACAACTTTTCGTTTTGATCTGTTTGGCGGGTCATGGAGCTCCAACGGAGTTTGTATGGCCAAATTGTGGCCATCTTATGGATACAACATCAGGGACAGACCGTGAATACAACTTTGAGAGTAAATTGATCGCATCGATGAGCCATCTTGCACCATTCAGAATGACCTATAATTTCTCGTGTGCATAAACATAATGAGGATGGGCTGTTATGTACTTTATCATCCAGGAATAATGCATCTGCTGGTGAAGAAGTGAGGGTGGTAGCGGGATGGGTGATAGAACATGTGATGCATGAATTCTTCGGTTTCGATGCAACAAAGAGCCTCCTCCTTCTGTCCAGACTGAACCTGTAGTCTTTATGGTTCGTGAATGGCAGGATGGTGTATTGTTCCATACGTTATTGCCCATATATCTGTCCGTGGGTGAGCTCACAGCAGGGTGGTAGAGGGTGGCAGAGTATACGCCAAAGACAAAATCATCCGAAACTCAATTTTACAAGCCGGATCTGGCCTCCAAAATGTTGTCGAAGCGGACGAGGGGGATACGGACGCATACAACTTTTCGTTGTGATCGATTCGGGGGGTCATGGAGCTCCAACGGAGTTTGTATGGCCAAATTGTGGTCGTTTTAAGGATACAACATCGGGGGACATACCGTGAATACAACTTTCAGGGTAACTTGATCGCATCGACGAGCCGTCTTGCACCATTCAGAATGACCTATAATTTTTCGTGTGCATAAACATAATGAGGATGGGCTGTTACGTACTTTATCATCGAGGAATAATTCATCTGCTGGTGAAAAAGTGAGGGTGGTAGCGGGATGGGTGATAGAAGATGTGAAGCATGAATTCTTCGGTTTCGATGCAACAAAGAGCCTCCTCCTTCTGTCCAGACTGAACCTGTAATCTTTCTGGTTCGTGAATGGAAGGATGGTGTATTGTTCCATTCGTTATTGCCCATATATGTGTCCGTGGGTGAGCTCACGGAAGGGTGGTAGAGGGTGGCAGAGTACACGCCAAAGATAAAATCATCCGAAACTCAATTTTACAAGTTGGATCTGGCCTCCGAAATGTTGTCGAAGCGGACGAGTGGGATATGGACGCATACAACTTTTCCTTGTGATAGATTTGGCGGGTCATGGAGCTCCAACGGGAGTTTGTATGACCAAATTGTGGCCGTCTTATGGATACAACATCGGGGGACATACCATGAATACAACTTTCAGGGTGTGTTGATCGAATCGACGAGCCATCTTGCACTACTCAGAAAGACCTATAATTTTTCGTGTGCTGAGGATGAGCTGTTATGTACTTTATCATCCAGGAATAATGCATCTGCTGGTGAAAAAGTGAGGGTGGTAGCGGGATGGGTGATAGAACATGTGAAGCATGAATTCTTCGGTTTCGATCCAACAAAGAGCCTCCTCCTTCTGTCCAGACTGAACCTGTAGTCTTTCTGGTTCGTGAATGGAAGGATGGTGTATTTTTCCATATGTTATTGCCCATATATCTATCCGTGGGTGAGCTCACGGAAGGGTGGTAGAGGGTGGCAGAGTACATGCCGTAGATAAAATCATCCGAAACTCAATTTTACAAGCCGGATCTGGCCTCCGAAATGTTGTCGAACGGACGAGTGGGATATGGACGCATACAACTTTTCGTTTTGATAGATTTGGCGGGTCATGGAGCTCCAACGGAGTTTGTATGGCCAAATTGTGGCCATCTTATGGATACAACATCAGGGACAGACCGTGAATACAACTTTGAGGGTAACTTGATCGCATCAATGAGCCATCTTGCACCATTCAGAATGACCTATAATTTCTCGTGTGCATAAACATAATGAGGATGGGCTGTTATGTACTTTATCATCCAGGAATAATGCATCTGCTGGTGAAGAAGTGAGGGTGGTAGCGGGATGGGTGATAGAACATGTGATGCATGAATTCTTCGGTTTCGATGCAACAAAGAGCCTCCTCCTTCTGTCCAGACTGAACTTGTAGTCTTTATGGTTCGTGAATGGCAGGATGGTGTATTGTTCCATACGTTATTGCCCATATATCTATCCGTGGGTGAGCTCACAGAAGGGTGGTAGAGGGTGGCAGAGTATACGCCAAAGATAAAATCATCCGAAACTCAATTTTACAAGCCGGATCTGGCCTCCAAAATGTTGTCGAAGCGGACGAGGGGGATACGGACGCATACAACTTTTCGTTGTGATCGATTCGGGGGGTCATGGAGCTCCAACGGAGTTTGTATGGCTAAATTGTGGTCGTTTTAAGGATACAACATCGGGGGACATACCGTGAATACAACTTTCAGGGTAACTTGATCGCATCGAGGAGCCGTCTTGCACCATTCAGAATGACCTATAATCTTTCGTGTGCATAAACATAATGAGGATGGGCTGTTACGTACTTTATCATCGAGGAATAATGCATCTGCTGGTGAAAAAGTGAGGGTGGTAGCGGGATGGGTGATAGAAGATGTGAAGCATGAATTCTTCGGTTTCGATGCAACAAAGAGCCTCCTCCTTCTGTCCAGACTGAACCTGTAGTCTTTCTGGTTCGTGAATGGAAGGATGGTGTATTGTTCCATACGTTATTGCCCATATATCTGTCCGTGGGTGAGCTCACGGAAGGGTGGTAGAGGGTGGCAAAGTACACGCCAAAGATAAAATCATCCGAAACTCAATTTTACAAGTCGGATCTGGCCTCCGAAATGTTGTCGAAACGGACGAGTGGGATATGGGCGCATACAACTTTTCCTTGTGATAGATTTGGCGGGTCATGGAGCTCCAACGGGAGTTTGCATGACCAAATTGTGGCCGTCTTATGGATACAACATCGGGGGACATACGATGAATACAACTTTCAGGGTATGTTGATCGCATCGACGAGCCATCTTGCACTACTCATTAAGACCTATAATTTTTCGTGTGCTGAGGATGAGCTGTTATATACTTTATCATCCAGGAATAATGCATCTGCTGGTGAAAAATTGAGGGTGGTAGCGGGATGGGTGATAGAACATGTGAAGCATGAATTCTTCGGTTTCGATCCAACAAAGAGCCTCCTCCTTCTGTCCAGACTGAACCTGTAGTCTTTCTGGTTCGTGAATGGAAGGATGGTGTATTTTTCCATAAGTTATTGCCCATATATCTATCCGTGGGTGAGCTCACGGAAGGGTGGTAGAGGGTGGCAGAGTACACGCCGTAGATAAAATCATCCGAAACTCAATTTTACAAGCAGGATCTGGCCTCCGAAATGTTGTCGAACGGACAAGTGGGATATGGACGCATACAACTTTTCGTTTTGATCGATTTGGCGGGTCATGGAGCTCCAACGGAGTTTGTATGGCCAAATTGTGGCCATCTTATGGATACAACATCAGGGACAGACCGTGAATACAACTTTGAGGGTAACTTGATCGCATCGATGAGCCATCTTGCACCATTCAGAATGACCTATAATTTCCCGTGTGCATAAACATAATGAGGATGGGCTGTTATGTACTTTATCATCCAGGAATAATGCATCTGCTGGTGAAGAAGTGAGGGTGGTAGCGGGATGGGTGATATAACATGTGATGCATGAATTCTTCGGTTTCGATGCAACAAAGAGCCTCCTCCTTCTGTCCAGACTGAACCTGTAATCTTTATGGTTCGTGAATGGCAGGATGGTGTATTGTTCCATACGTTATTGCCCATATATCTGTCCGTGGGTGAGCTCACAGAAGGGTGGTAGAGGGTGGCAGAGTATACGCCAAAGATAAAATCATCCGAAACTCAATTTTACAAGCCGGATCTGGCCTCCAAAATGTTGTCGAAGCGGACGAGAGGGATATGGACGCATACAACTTTTCGTTGTGATCGATTCGGGGGGTCATGGAGCTCCAACTGAGTTTATATGGCCAAATTGTGGTCATTTTATGGATACAACATCGGGGGACATACCGTGAATACAACTTTCAGGGTAACTTGATCGCATCGACGAGCCGTCTTGCACCATTCAGAATGACCTATAATTTTTCGTGTGCATAAACATAATGAGGATGGGCTGTTACGTACTTTACAATCGAGGAATAATGCATCTGCTGGTGAAAAAGTGAGGGAGGTAGCGGGATCGGTGATAGAAGATGTGAAGCATGAATTCTTCGGTTTCGATGCAACAAAGAGCCTCCTCGTTTTGTCCAGACTGAACCTGTAGTCTTTCTGGTTCGTTAATGGAAGGATGGTGTATTGTTCCATACGTTATTGCCCATATATCTGTCCGTGGGTGAGCTCACGGAAGGGTGGTAGAGGGTGGCAGAGTACACGCCAAAGATAAAATCATCCGAAACTTAACTTTACAAGCCGGATCTGGCCTCCGAAATGTTGTCGAAGCGGACGAGTGGGATATGGACGCATACAACTTTTCCTTGTGATAGATTTGGCGGGCCATGAAGCTCCAACGGGAGTTTGTATGGCCAAATTGTGGCCGTCTTATGGATACAACATCGGGGGACATACCATGAATACAACTTTCAGGGTATGTTGATCGCATTGACGAGCCATCTTGCACCACTCAGAAAGACCTATAATTTTTCGTGTGCATAAACATAATGAGGATGAGCTGTTATGTACTTTATCATCCAGGAATAATGCATCTACTGGTGAAAAAGGGAGGGTGGTAGCGGGATGGGTGATAGAACATGTGAAGCATGAATTCTTCGGTTTCGATCCAACAAAGAGCCTCCTCCTTCTGTCCAGACTGAACCTGTAGTCTTTCTGGTTCGTGAATGGAAGGATGGTGTATTTTTCCATATATTATTGCCCATATATCTATCCGTGGGTGAGCTCACGGAATGGTGGTAGAGGGTGGCAGAGTACACGCCGTAGATAAAATCATCCGAAACTCAATTTTACAAGCCGGATCTGGCCTCCGAAATGTTGTCGAACGGACGAGTGGGATATGGACGCATACAACTTTTCGTTTTGATCGATTTGGCGGGTCATGGAGGTCCAACGGAGTTTGTATGGCCAAATTGTGGCCATCTTATGGATACAACATCAGGGACAGACCGTGAATACAACTTTGAGGGTAACTTGATCGCATCGATGAGCCATCTTGCACCATTCAGAATGACCTATAATTTCTCGTGTGCATAAACATAATGAGGATGGGCTGTTATGTACTTTATCATCCAGGAATAATGCATCTGCTGGTGAGCAAGTGAGGGTGGTAGCGGGATGGGTGATAGAACATGTGATGCATGAATTCTTCGGTTTCGATGCAACAAAGAGCCTCCTCCTTCTGTCCAGACTGAACCTGTAGTCTTTATGGTTCGTGAATGGCAGGATGGTGTATTGTTCCATACGTTATTGCCCATATATCTGTCCGTGGGTGAGCTCACAGAAGGGTGGTAGAGGGTGGCAGAGTATACGCCAAAGATAAAATCATCCAATACTCAATTTTACAAGCCGGATCAGGCCTCCAAAATGTTGTCGAAGCGGACGAGAGGGATAAGGACGCATACAACTTTTCGTTGTGATCGATTCGGGGGGTCATGGAGCTCCAACGGAGTTTATATGGCCAAATTGTGGTCGTTTTATGGATACAACATCGGGGGACATACCGTGAATATAACTTTCAGGGTAACTTGATCGCATCGACGAGCCGTCTTGCACCATTCAGAATGACCTATAATTTTTCGTGTGCATAAACATAATGAGGATGGGCTGTTACGTACTTTATCATCTAGGAATAATGCATCTGCTGGTGAAAAAGTGAGGGTGGTAGCGGGATGGGTGATAGAAGATGTGAAGCATGAATTCTTCGGTTTCGATGCAACAAAGAGCCTCCTCCTTCTGTCCACACTGAACCTGTAGTCTTTCTGGTTCGTGAATGGAAGGATGGTGTATTGTTCCATACGTTATTGCCCATATATCTGTCCATGGGTGAGCTCACGGAACGGTGGTAGTGGGTGGCAAAGTACACGCCAAAGATAAAATCATCCGAAACTCAATTTTACAAGTCGGATCTGGCCTCCGAAATGTTGTCGAAGCGGACGAGTGGGATATGGACGCATACAACTTTTCCTTGTGATAGATTTGGCGGGTCATGGAGCTCCAACGGGAGTTTGCAAGACCAAATTGTGGCCGTCTTATGGATACAACATCGGGGGACATACGATGAATACAACTTTCAGGGTATGTTGATCGCATCGACGAGCCATCTTGCACTACTCAGAAAGACCTATAATTTTTCGTGTGCTGAGGATGAGCTGTTATATACTTTATCATCCAGGAATAATGCATCTGCTGGTGAAAAATTGAGGGTGGTAGCGGGATGGGTGATAGAACATGTGAAGCATGAATTCTTCGGTTTCGATCCAACAAAGAGCCTCCTCCTTCTGTCCAGACTGAACCTGTAGTCTTTCTGGTTCGTGAATGGAAGGATGGTGTATTTTTCCATAAGTTATTGCCCATATATCTATCCGTGGGTGAGCTCACGGAAGGGTGGTAGAGGGTGGCAGAGTACACGCCGTAGATAAAATCATCCGAAACTCAATTTTACAAGCCGGATCTGGCCTCCGAAATGTTGTCGAACGGACAAGTGGGATATGGACGCATACAACTTTTCGTTTGGATCGATTTGGCGGGTCATGGAGCTCCAACGGAGTTTGTATGGCCAAATTGTGGCCATCTTATGGATACAACATCAGGGACAGACCGTGAATACAACTTTGAGGGTAACTTGATCGCATCGATGAGCCATCTTGCACCATTCAGAATGACCTATAATTTCTCGTGTGCATAAACATAATGAGGATGGGCTGTTATGTACTTTATCATCCAGGAATAATGCATCTGCTGGTGAAGAAGTGAGGGTGGTAGCGGGATGGGTGATAGAACATGTGATGCTTGAATTCTTCGGTTTCGATGCAACAAAGAGCCTCCTCCTTCTGTCCAGACTGAACCTGTAGTCTTTATGGTTCGTGAATGGCAGGATGGTGTATTGTTCCATACGTTATTGCCCATATATCTGTCCGTGGGTGAGCTCACAGAAGGGTGGTAGAGGGTGGCAGAGTATACGCCAAAGATAAAATCATCCGAAACTCAATTTTACAAGCCGGATCTGGCCTCCAAAATGTTGTCGAAGCGGACGAGAGGGATATGGACGCATACAACTTTTCGTTGTGATCGATTCGGGGGGTCATGGAGCTCCAACTGAGTTTATATGGCCAAATTGTTGTCATTTTATGGATACAACATCGGGGGACATACCGTGAATACAACTTTCAGGGTAACTTGATCGCATCGACGAGCCGTCTTGCACCATTCAGAATGACCTATAATTTTTCGTGTGCATAAACATAATGAGGATGGGCTGTTACGTACTTTACAATCGAGGAATAATGCATCTGCTGGTGAAAAAGTGAGGGAGGTAGCGGGATCGGTGATAGAAGATGTGAAGCATGAATTCTTCGGTTTCGATGCAACAAAGAGCCTCCTCGTTTTGTCCAGACTGAACCTGTAGTCTTTCTGGTTCGTTAATGGAAGGATGGTGTATTGTTCCATACGTTATTGCCCATATATCTGTCCGTGGGTGAGCTCACGGAAGGGTGGTAGAGGGTGGCAGAGTACACGCCAAAGATAAAATCATCCGAAACTCAACTTTACAAGCCGGATCTGGCCTCCGAAATGTTGTCGAAGCGGACGAGTGGGATATGGACGCATACAACTTTTCCTTGTGATAGATTTGGCGGGTCATGAAGCTCCAACGGGAGTTTGTATGGCCAAATTGTGGCCGTCTTATGGATACAACATCGGGGGACATACCATGAATACAACTTTCAGGGTATGTTGATCGCATTGACGAGCCATCTTGCACCACTCAGAAAGACCTATAATTTTTCGTGTGCATAAACATAATGAGGATGAGCTGTTATGTACTTTATCATCCAGGAATAATGCATCTACTGGTGAAAAAGGGAGGGTGGTAGCGGGATGGGTGATAGAACATGTGAAGCATGAATTCTTCGGTTTCGATCCAACAAAGAGCCTCCTCCTTCTGTCCAGACTGAACCTGTAGTCTTTCTGGTTCGTGAATGGAAGGATGGTGTATTTTTCCATATATTATTGCCCATATATCTATCCGTGGGTGAGCTCACGGAATGGTGGTAGAGGGTGGCAGAGTACACGCCGTAGATAAAATCATCCGAAACTCAATTTTACAAGCCGGATCTGGCCTCCGAAATGTTGTCGAACGGACGAGTGGGATATGGACGCATACAACTTTTCGTTTTGATCGATTTGGCGGGTCATGGAGGTCCAACGGAGTTTGTATGGCCAAATTGTGGCCATCTTATGGATACAACATCAGGGACAGACCGTGAATACAACTTTGAGGGTAACTTGATCGCATCGATGAGCCATCTTGCACCATTCAGAATGACCTATAATTTCTCGTGTGCATAAACATAATGAGGATGGGCTGTTATGTACTTTATCATCCAGGAATAATGCATCTGCTGGTGAGCAAGTGAGGGTGGTAGCGGGATGGGTGATAGAACATGTGATGCATGAATTCTTCGGTTTCGATGCAACAAAGAGCCTCCTCCTTCTGTCCAGACTGAACCTGTAGTCTTTATGGTTCGTGAATGGCAGGATGGTGTATTGTTCCATACGTTATTGCCCATATATCTGTCCGTGGGTGAGCTCACAGAAGGGTGGTAGAGGGTGGCAGAGTATACGCCAAAGATAAAATCATCCAATACTCAATTTTACAAGCCGGATCAGGCCTCCAAAATGTTGTCGAAGCGGACGAGAGGGATATGGACGCATACAACTTTTCGTTGTGATCGATTCGGGGGGTCATGGAGCTCCAACGGAGTTTATATGGCCAAATTGTGGTCGTTTTATGGATACAACATCGGGGGACATACCGTGAATATAACTTTCAGGGTAACTTGATCGCATCGACGAGCCGTCTTGCACCATTCAGAATGACCTATAATTTTTCGTGTGCATAAACATAATGAGGATGGGCTGTTACGTACTTTATCATCTAGGAATAATGCATCTGCTGGTGAAAAAGTGAGGGTGGTAGCGGGATGGGTGATAGAAGATGTGAAGCATGAATTCTTCGGTTTCGATGCAACAAAGAGCCTCCTCCTTCTGTCCAGACTGAACCTGTAGTCTTTCTGGTTCGTGAATGGAAGGATGGTGTATTGTTCCATACGTTATTGCCCATATATCTGTCCATGGGTGAGCTCACGGAAGGGTGGTAGAGGGTGGCAAAGTACACGCCAAAGATAAAATCATCCGAAACTCAATTTTACAAGTCGGATCTGGCCTCCGAAATGTTGTCGAAGCGGACGAGTGGGATATGGACGCATACAACTTTTCCTTGTGATAGATTTGGCGGGTCATGGAGCTCCAACGGGAGTTTGCAAGACCAAATTGTGGCCGTCTTATGGATACAACATCGGGGGACATACGATGAATACAACTTTCAGGGTATGTTGATCGCATCGACGAGCCATCTTGCACTACTCAGAAAGACCTATAATTTTTCGTGTGCTGAGGATGAGCTGTTATATACTTTATCATCCAGGAATAATGCATCTGCTGGTGAAAAATTGAGGGTGGTAGCGGGATGGGTGATAGAACATGTGAAGCATGAATTCTTCGGTTTCGATCCAACAAAGAGCCTCCTCCTTCTGTCCAGACTGAACCTGTAGTCTTTCTGGTTCGTGAATGGAAGGATGGTGTATTTTTCCCTATGTTATTGCCCATATATCTATCCGTGGGTGAGCTCACGGAAGGGTGGTAGAGGGTGGCAGAGTACACGCCGTAGATAAAATCATCCGAAACTCAATTTTACAAGCCGGATCTGGCCTCCGAAATGTTGTCGAACGGACGAGTGGGATATGGACGCATACAACTTTTCGTTTTGATCGATTTGGCGGGTCATGGAGCTCCAACGGAGTTTGTATGGCCAAATTGTGGCCATCTTATGGATACAACATCAGGGACAGACCGTGAATACAACTTTGAGGGTAACTTGATCGCATCGATGAGCCATCTTGCACCATTCAGAATGACCTATAATTTCTCGTGTGCATAAACATAATGAGGATGGGCTGTTATGTACTTTATCATCCAGGAATAATGCATCTGCTGGTGAAGAAGTGAGGGTGGTAGCGGGATGGGTGATAGAACATGTGATGCATGAATTCTTCGGTTTCGATGCAACAAAGAGCCTCCTCCTTCTGTCCAGACTGAACCTGTAGTCTTTATGGTTCGTGAATGGCAGGATGGTGTATTGTTCCATACGTTATTGCCCATATATTTGTCCGTGGGTGAGCTCACAGAAGGGTGGTAGAGGGTGGCAGAGTATACGCCAAAGATAAAATCATCCGAAACTCAATTTTACAAGCCGGATCTGGCCTCCAAAATGTTGTCGAAGCGGACGAGGGGGATACGGACGCATACAACTTTTCGTTGTGATCGATTCGGGGGGTCATGGAGCTCCAACGGAGTTTGTATGGCCAAGTTGTGGTCGTTTTAAGGATACAACATCGGGGGACATACCGTGAATACAACTTTCAGGGTAACTTGATCGCATCGACGAGCCGTCTTGCACCATTCAGAATGACCTATAATTTTTCGTGTGCATAAACATAATGAGGATGGGCTGTTACGTACTTTATCATCGAGGAATAATGCATCTCCTGGTGAAAAAGTGAGGGTGGTAGCGGGATGGGTGATAGAAGATGTGAAGCATGAATTCTTCGGTTTCGATGCAACAAAGAGCCTCCTCCTTCTGTCCAGACTGAACCTATCGTCTTTCTGGTTCGTGAATGGATGGATGGTGTATTGTTCCATACGTTATTGCCCATATATCTGTCCGTGGGTGAGCTCACGGAAGGGTGGTAGAGGGTGGCAGAGTACACGCCAAAGATAAAATCATCCGAAACTCAATTTTACAAGTCGGATCTCGCCTCCGAAATGTTGTCGAAGCGGACGAGTGGGATATGGACGCATACAACTTTTCCTTGTGATAGATTTGGCGGGTCAAGGAGCTCCAACGGGAGTTTGTATGGCCAAATTATGGCCGTCTTATGGATACAACATCGGGGGACATACCATGAATACAACTTTCAGGGTATGTTGATCGCATCGACGAGCCATCTTGCACCACTCAGAAAGACCTATAATTTTTCGTGTGCATAAACATAATGAGGATGAGCTGTTATGTACTTTATCATCCAGGAATAATGCATCTGCTGGTGAAAAAGTGAGGGTGGTAGCGGGATGGGTGATAGAACATGTGAAGCATGAATTCTTTGGTTTCGATCCAACAAAGAGCCTCCTCCTTCTGTCCAGACTGAACCTGTAGTCTTTCTGGTTCGTGAATGAAAGGATGGTGTATTTTTCCATATGGTATTGCCCATATATCTATCCGTGGGTGAGCTCACGAAAGGGTGGTAGAGGGTGGCAGAGTACATGCCGTAGATAAAATCATCCGAAACTCAATTTTACAAGCCGGATCTGGCCTCTCAAATGTTGTCGAACGGACGAGTGGGATATGGACGCATACACCTTTTCGTTTTGATAGATTTGTCGGGTCATGGAGCTCCAACGGAGTTTGTATGGCCAAATTGTGGACATCTTATGGATACAACATCAGGGACAGACCGTGAATACAACTTTGAGGGTATCTTGATCGCATCGATCAGCCATCTTGCACCATTCAGAATGACCTATAATTTCTCGTGTGCATAAACATAATGAGGATGGGCTGTTATGTACTTTATCATCCAGGAATAATGCATCTGCTGGTGAAGAAGTGAGGGTGTTAGCGGGATGGGTGATAGAACATGTGATGCATGAATTCTTCGGTTTCGATGCAACAAAGAGCCTCCTCCTTCTGTCCAGACTGAACCTGTAGTCTTTATGGTTCGTGAATGGCAGGATGGTGTATTGTTCCATACGTTATTGCCCATATATCTGTCCGTGGGTGAGCTCACAGAAGGGTGGTAGAGGGTGGCAGAGTATACGCCAAAGATAAAATCATCCGAAACTCAATTTTACAAGCCGGATCTGGCCTCCAAAATGTTGTCGAAGCGGACGAGGGGGATACGGACGCATACAACTTTTCGTTGTGATCGATTCGGGGGGTCATGGAGCTCCAACGGAGTTTGTATGGCCAAATTGTGGTCGTTTTAAGGATACAACATCGGGGGACATACCGTGAATACAACTTTCAGGGTAACTTGATCGCTTCGACGAGCCGTCTTGCACCATTCAGAATGACCTATAATCTTTCGTGTGCATAAACATAATGAGGATGGGCTGTTACGTACTTTATCATCGAGGAATAATGCATCTGCTGGTGAAAAAGTGAGGGTGGTAGCGGGATGGGTGATAGAAGATGTGAAGCATGAATTCTTCGGTTTCGATGCAACAAAGAGCCTCCTCCTTCTGTCCAGACTGAACCTGTAGTCTTTCTGGTTCGTGAATGGAAGGATGGTGTATTGTTCCATACGTTATTGCCCATATATCTGTCGGTGGGTGAGCTCACGGAAGGGTGGTAGAGGGTGGCAGAGTACACGCCAAAGATAAAATCATCCGAAACTCAATTTTACAAGTCGGATCTGGCCTCCGAAATGTTGTCGAAGCGGACGAGTGGGATATGGACGCATACAACTTTTCCTTGTGATAGATTTGGCGGGTCATGGAGCTCCAACGGGAGTTTGTATGACCAAATTGTGGCCGTCTTATGGATACAACATCGGGGGACATACCATGAATACAACTTTCAGGGTGTGTTGATCGAATCGACGAGCCATCTTGCACTACTCAGAAAGACCTATAATTTTTCGTGTGCTGAGGATGAGCTGTTATGTACTTTATCATCCAGGAATAATGCATCTGCTGGTGAAAAAGTGAGGGTGGTAGCGGGATGGGTGATAGAACATGTGAAGCATGAATTCTTCGGTTTCGATCCAACAAAGAGCCTCCTCCTTCTGTCCAGACTGAACCTGTAGTCTTTCTGGTTCGTGAATGGAAGGATGGTGTATTTTTCCATATGTTATTGCCCATATATCTATCCGTGGGTGAGCTCACGGAAGGGTGGTAGAGGGTGGCAGAGTACATGCCGTAGATAAAATCATCCGAAACTCAATTTTACAAGCCGGATCTGGCCTCCGAAATGTTGTCGAACGGACGAGTGGGATATGGACGCATACAACTTTTCGTTTTGATAGATTTGGCGGGTCATGGAGCTCCAACGGAGTTTGTATGGCCAAATTGTGGCCATCTTATGGATACAACATCAGGGACAGACCGTGAATACAACTTTGAGGCAAACTTGATCGCATCGATGAGCCATCTTGCACCATTCAGAATGACCTATAATTTCTCGTGTGCATAAACATAATGAGGATGGGCTGTTATGTACTTTATCATCCAGGAATAATGCATCTGCTGGTGAAGAAGTGAGGGTGGTAGCGGGATGGGTGATAGAACATGTGATGAATGAATTCTTCGGTTTCGATGCAACAAAGAGCCTCCTCCTTCTGTCCAGACTGAACCTGTAGTCTTTATGGTTCGTGAATGGCAGGATGGTGTATTGTTCCATACGTTATTGCCCATATATCTGTCCGTGGGTGAGCTCACAGAAGGGTGGTAGAGGGTGGCAGAGTATACGCCAAAGATAAAGTCATCCGAAACTCAATTTTACAAGCCGGATCTGGCCTCCAAAATGTTGTCGAAGCGGACGAGGGGGATACGGAAGCATACAACTTTTCGTTGTGATCGATTCGGGGGGTCATGGAGCTCCAACGGAGTTTGTATGGCCAAATTGTGGTCGTTTTAAGGATACAACATCGGGGGACATACCGTGAATACAACTTTCAGGGTACCTTGATCGCATCGACGAGCCGTCTTGCACCATTCAGAATGACCTATAATCTTTCGTGTGCGTAAACATAATGAGGATGGGCTGTTACGTACTTTATCATCGAGGAATAATGCATCTGCTGGTGAAAAAGTGAGGGTGGTAGCGGGATGGGTGATAGAAGATGTGAAGCATGAATTCTTCGGTTTCGATGCAACAAAGAGCCTCCTCCTTCTGTCCAGACTGAACCTGTAGTCTTTCTGGTTCGTGAATGGAAGGATGGTGTATTGTTCCATACGTTATTGCCCATATATCTGTCCGGGGGTGAGCTCACGGAAGGGTGGTAGAGGGTGGCAGAGTACACGCCAAAGATAAAATCATCCGAAACTCAGTTTTACAAGTCGGATCTGGCCTCCGAAATGTTGTCGAAGCGGACGAGTGGGATATGGACGCATACAACTTTTCCTTGTGATAGATTTGGCGGGTCATGGAGCTCCAACGGGAGTTTGTATCACCAAATTGTGGCCGTCTTATGGATACAACATCGGGGGACATACCATGAATACAACTTTCAGGGTATGTTGATCGCATCGACGAGCCATCTTGCACTACTCAGAAAGACCTATAATTTTTCGTGTGCTGAGGATGAGCTGTTATGTACTTTATCATCCAGGAATAATGCATCTGCTGGTGAAAAAGTGAGGGTGGTAGCGGGATGGGTGATAGAACATGTGAAGCATGAATTCTTCGGTTTCGATCCAACAAAGAGCCTCCTCCTTCTGTCCAGACTGAACCTGTAGTCTTTCTGGTTCGTGAATGGAAGGATGGTCTATTTTTCCATATGTTATTGCCCATATATCTATCCGTGGGTGAGCTCACGGAAGGGTGGTAGAGGGTGGCAGAGTACACGCCGTAGATAAAATCATCCGAAACTCAATTTTACAAGCCGGATCTGGCCTCCGAAATGTTGTCGAACGGACGAGTGGGATATGGACGCATACAACTTTTCGTTTTGATCTGTTTGGCGGGTCATGGAGCTCCAACGGAGTTTGTATGGCCAAATTGTGGCCATCTTATGGATACAACATCAGGGAGAGACCGTGAATACAACTTTGAGGGTAAATTGATCGCATCGATGAGCCATTTTGCACCATTCAGAATGACCTATAATTTCTCGTGTGTATAAACATAATGAGGATGGGCTGTTATGTACTTTATCATCCAGGAATAATGCATCTGCTGGTGAAGAAGTGAGGGTGGTAGCGGGATGGATGATAGAACATGTGATGCATGAATTCTTCGGTTTCGATGCAACAAAGAGCCTCCTCCTTCTGTCCAGACTGAACCTGTAGTCTTTATGGTTCGTGAATGGCAGGATGGTGTATTGTTCCATACGTTATTGCCCATATATCTGTCCGTGGGTGAGCTCACAGAAGGGTGGTAGAGGGTGGCAGAGTATACGCCAAAGACAAAATCATCCGAAACTCAATTTCACAAGCCGGATCTGGCCTCCAAAATGTTGTCGAAGCGGACGAGGGGGATACGGACGCATACAACTTTTCGTTGTGATCGATTCGGGGGGTCATGGAGCTCCAACGGAGTTTGTATGGCCAAATTGTGGTCGTTTTAAGGATACAACATCGGGGGACATACCGTGAATACAACTTTCAGGGTAACTTGATCGCATCGACGAGCCGTCTTGCACCATTCAGAATGACCTATAATTTTTCGTGTGCATAAACATAATGAGGATGGGCTGTTACGTACTTTATCATCGAGGAATAATTCATCTGCTGGTGAAAAAGTGAGGCTGGTAGCGGGATGGGTGATAGAAGATGTGAAGCATGAATTCTTCGGTTTCGATGCAACAAAGAGCCTCCTCCTTCTGTCCAGACTGAACCTGTAGTCTTTCTGGTTCGTGAATGGAAGGATGGTGTATTGTTCCATACGTTATTGCCCATATATCTGTCCGTGGGTGAGCTCACGGAAGGGTGGTAGAGGGTGGCAGAGTACACGCCAAAGATAAAATCATCCGAAACTCAATTTTACAAGTCGGATCTGGCCTCCGAAATGTTATCGAAGCGGACGAGTGGGATATGGACGCATACAACTTTTCCTTGTGATAGATTTGGCGGGTCATGGAGCTCCAACGGGAGTTTGTATGACCAAATTGTGGCCGTCTAATGGATACAACATCGGGGGACATACCATGAATACAACTTTCAGGGTGTGTTGATCGAATCGACGAGCCATCTTGCACTACTCAGAAAGACCTATAATTTTTCGTGTGCTGAGGATGAGCTGTTATGTACTTTATCATCCAGGAATAATGCATCTGCTGGTGAAAAAGTGAGGATGGTAGCGGGATGGGTGATAGAACATGTGAAGCATGAATTCTTCGGTTTCGATCCAACAAAGAGCCTACTCCTTCTGTCCAGACTGAACCTGTAGTCTTTCTGGTTCGTGAATGGAAGGATGGTGTATTTTTCCATATGTTATTGCCCATATATCTATCCGTGGGTGAGCTCACGGAAGGGTGGTAGAGGGTGGCAGAGTACATGCCGTAGATAAAATCATCCGAAACTCAATTTTACAAGCCGGATCTGGCCTCCGAAATGTTGTCGAACGGACGAGTGGGATATGGACGCATACAACTTTTCGTTTTGATAGATTTGGCGGGTCATGGAGCTCCAACGGAGTTTGTATGGCCAAATTGTGGCCATCTTATGGATACAACATCAGGGACAGACCGTGAATACAACTTTGAGGGTAAATTGATCGCATCGATGAGCCATCTTGCACCTTTCAGAATGACCTATAATTTCTCGTGTGCATAAACATAATAAGGATGGGCTGTTATGTACTTTATCATCCAGGAATAATGCATCTGCTGGTGAAGAAGTGAGGGTGGTAGCGGGATGGGTGATAGAACATGTGATGCATGAATTCTTCGGTTTCGATGCAACAAAGAGCCTCCTCCTTCTGTCCAGACTGAACCTGTAGTCTTTATGGTTCGTGAATGGCAGGATGGTGTATTGTTCCATACGTTATTGCCCATATATCTCTCCGTGGGTGAGCTCACAGAAGGGTGGTAGAGGGTGGCAGAGTATACGCCAAAGACAAAATCATCCGAAACTCAATTTTACAAGACGGATCTGGCCTCCAAAATGTTGTCGAAGCGGACGAGGGGGATACGGACGCATACAACTTTTCGTTGTGATCGATTCGGGGGGTCATGGAGCTCCAACGGAGTTTGTATGGCCAAATTGTGGTCGTTTTAAGGATACAACATCGGGGGACATACCATGAATACAACTTTCAGGGTAACTTGATCGCATCGACGAGCCGTCTTGCACCATTCAGATTGACCTATAATTTTTCGTGTGCATAAACATAATGAGGATGGGCTGTTACATACTTTATCATCGAGGAATAATTCATCTGCTGGTGAAAAAGTGAGGGTGGTAGCGGGATGGGTGATAGAAGATGTGAAGCATGAATTCTTCGGTTTCGATGCAACAAAGAGCCTCCTCTTTCTGTCCAGACTGAACCTGTAGTCTTTCTGGTTCGTGAATGGAAGGATGGTGTATTGTTCCATACGTTATTGCCCATATATCTGTCCGTGGGTGAGCTCACGGATGGGTGGTAGAGGGTGGCAGAGTACACGCCAAAGATAAAATCATCCGAAACTCAATTTTACAAGTCGGATCTGGCCTCCGAAATGTTGTCGAAGCGGACGAGTGGGATATGGACGCATCAACTTTTCCTTGTGATAGATTTGGCGGGTCATGGAGCTCCAACGGGAGTTTGTATGACCAAATTGTGGCCGTCTTATGGATACAACATCGGGGGACATACCATGAATACAACTTTCAGGGTGTGTTGATCGAATCGACGAGCCATCTTGCACTATTCAGAAAGACCTATAATTTTTCGTGTGCTGAGGATGAGCTGTTATGTACTTTATCATCCAGGAATAATGCATCTGCTGGTGAAAAAGTGAGGATGGTAGCGGGATGGGTGATAGAACATGTGAAGCATGAATTCTTCGGTTTCGATCCAACAAAGAGCCTCCTCCTTCTGTCCAGACTGAACCTGTAGTCTTTCTGGTTCGTGAATGGAAGGATGGTTTATTTTTCCATATGTTATTGCCCATATATCTATCCGTGGGTGAGCTCACGGAAGGGTGGTAGAGGGTGGCAGAGTACATGCCGTAGATAAAATCATCCGAAACTCAATTTTACAAGCCGGATCTGGCCTCCGAAATGTTGTCGAACGGACAAGTGGGATATGGACGCATACAACTTTTCGTTTTGATAGATTTGGCGGGTCATGGAGCTCCAACGGAGTTTGTATGGCCAAATTGTGGCCATCTTATGGATACAACATCAGGGACAGACCGTGAATACAACTTTGAGGGTAAATTGATCGCATCGATGAGCCATCTTGCACCATTCAGAATGACCTATAATTTCTCGTGTGCATAAACATAATGAGGATGGGCTGTTATGTACTTTATCATCCAGGAATAATGCATCTGCTGGTGAAGAAGTGAGGGTGGTAGCGGGATGGGTGATAGAACATGTGATGCATGAATTCTTCGGTTTCGATGCAACAAAGAGCCTCCTCCTTCTGTCCAGACTGAACCTGTAGTCTTTATGGTTCGTGAATGGCAGGATGGTGTATTGTTCCATACGTTATTGCCCATATATCTGTCCGTGGGTGAGCTCACAGAAGGGTGGTAGAGGGTGGCAGAGCATACGCCAAAGACAAAATCATCTGAAACTCAATTTCACAAGCCGGATCTGGCCTCCAAAATGTTGTCGAAGCGGACGAGGGGGATACGGACGCATACAACTTTTCGTTGTGATCGATTCGGGGGGTCATGGAGCTCCAACGGAGTTTGTATGGCCAAATTGTGGTCGTTTTAAGGATACAACATCGGGGGACATACCGTGAATACAACTTTCAGGGTAACTTGATCGTATCGACGAGCCGTCTTGCACCATTCAGAATGACCTATAATTTTTCGTGTGCATAAACATAATGAGGATGGGCTGTTACGTACTTTATCATCGAGGAATAATTCATCTGCTGGTGAAAAAGTGAGGGTGGTAGCGGGATGGGTGATAGAAGATGTGAAGCATGAATTCTTCGGTTTCGATGCAACAAAGAGCCTCCTACTTCTGTCCAGACTGAACCTGTAGTCTTTCTGGTTCGTGAATGGAAGGATGGTGTATTGTTCCATACGTTATTGCCCATATATCTGTTCGTGGGTGAGCTCACGGAAGGGTGGTAGATTGTGGCAGATTACACGCCAAAGATAAAATCATCCGAAACTCAATTTTACAAGTCGGATCTGGCCTCCGAAATGTTGTCGAACGGACGAGTGGGATATGGACGCATACAACTTTTCGTTTTGATAGATTTGGCGGGTCATGGAGCTCCAACGGAGTTTGTATGGCCAAATTGTGGCCATCTTATGGATACAACATCAGGGACAGACCGTGAATACAACTTTGAATGTAAATTGATCGCATCGATGAGCTATCTTGCACCATTCAGAATGACCTATAATTTCTCGTGTGCATAAACATAATGAGGATGGGCTGTTATGTACTTTATCATCCAGGAATAATGCATCTGCTGGTGAAGAAGTGAGGGTGGTAGCGGGATGGGTGATCGAACATGTGATGCAGGAATTCTTCGGTTTCGATGCAACAAAGAGCCTCCTCCTTCTGTCCAGACTGAACCTGTAGTCTTTATGGTTTGTGAATGGCAGGATGGTGTATTGTTCCATACGTTATTGCCCATATATCTCTCCGTGGGTGAGCTCACAGAAGGGTGGTAGAGGGTGGCAGAGTATACGCCAAAGATAAAATCATCCGAAACTCAATTTTACAAGACGGCTCTGGCCTCCAAACTGTTGTCGAAGCGGACGAGGGGGATACGGACGCATACAACTTTTCGTTGTGATCGATTCGGTGGGTCGTGGAGCTCCAACGGAGTTTGTATGGCCGAATTGTGGTCGTTTTAAGGATACAACATCGGGGGACATACCATGAATACAACTTTCAGGGTAACTTGATCGCATCGACGAGCCGTCTTGCACCATTCAGAATGACCTATAATTTTTCGTGTGCATAAACATAATGAGGATGGGCTGTTACGTACTTTATCATCGAGGAATAATTCATCTGCTGGTGAAAAAGTGAGGGTGGTAGCGGGATGGGTGATAGAAGATGTGAAGCATGAATTCTTCGGTTTCGATGCAACAAAGAGCCTCCTCCTTCTGTCCAGACTGAACCTGTAGTCTTTCTGGTTCGTGAATGGAAGGATGGTGTGTTGTTCCATACGTTATTGCCCATATATCTGTCCGTGGGAGAGCTCACAGAAGGGTGTTAGAGGGTGGCAGAGTACACGCCAAAGATATTATCATCCGAAACTCAATTTTACAAGTCGGATCTGGCCTCCGAAATGTTGTCGAAGCGGACGAGTGGGATATGGACGCATACAACTTTTCCTTGTGATAGATTTGGCGGGTCATGGAGCTCCAACGGAAGTTTGTATGACCAAATTGTGGCCGTCTTATGGATACAACATCGGGGGACATACCATGAATACAACTTTCAGGGTATGTTGATCGCATCGACGAGCCATCTTGCACTACTCAGAAAGACCTATAATTTTTCGTGTGCTGAGGATGAGCTGTTATGTACTTTATCATCCAGGAATAATGCATCTGCTGGTAAAAAAGTGAGGGTGGTAGCGGGATGGGTGATCGAACATGTGAAGCATGAATTCTTCGGTTTCGATCCAACAAAGAGCCTCCTCCTTCTGTCCAGACTGAACCTGTAGTCTTTCTGGTTCGTGAATGGAAGGATGGTGTATTTTTCCATATGTTATTGCCCATATATCTATCCGTGGGTGCGCTCACGGAAGGGTGGTAGAGGGTGGCAGAGTACACGCCGTAGATAAAATCATCCGAAACTCAATTTTACAAGCCAGATCTGGCCTCCGAAATGTTGTCGAACGGACGAGTGGGATATGGACGCATACAACTTTTCGTTTTGATCGATTTAGCGGGTCATGGAGCTCCAACGGAGTTTGTATGGCCAAATTGTGGCCATCTTATGGATACAACATCAGGGACAGACCGTGAATACAACTTTGAGGGTAACTTGATCGCATCGATGAGCCATCTTGCACCATTCAGAATGACCTATAATTTCTCGTGTGCATAAACATAATGAGGATGGGCTGTTATGTACTTTATCATCTAGGAATAATGCATCTGCTGGTGAAGAAGTGAGGGTGGTAGCGGGATGGGTGATAGAACATGTGATGCATGAATTCTTCGGTTTCGATGCAACAAAGAGCCTCCTCCTTCTGTCCAGACTGAACCTGTAGTCTTTATGGTTCGTGAATGGCAGGATGGTGTATTGTTCCATACGTTATTGCCCATATATCTGTCCATGGGTGAGATCACAGAAGGGTGGTAGAGGGTGGCAGAGTATACGCCAAAGATAAAATCATCCGAAACTCAATTTTACAAGCCGGATCTGGCCTCCAAAATGTTGTCGAAGCGGACGAGAGGGATATGGACGCATACAACTTTTCGTTGTGTTCGATTCGGGGGGTCATGGAGCTCCAACGGAGTTTGTATGGCCAAATTGTGGTCGTTTTATGGATACAACATCGGGGGACATACCGTGAATACAACTTTCAGGGTAACTTGATCGCATCGACGAGCCGTCTTGCACCATTCAGAATGACCTATAATTTTTCGTGTGCATAAACATAATGAGGATGGGCTGTTACGTACTTTATCATCGAGGAATAATGCATCTGCTGGTGAAAAAGTGAGGGTGGTAGCGGGATGGGTGATAGAAGATGTGAAGCATGAATTCTTCGGTTTCGATGCAACAAAGAGCCTGCTCCTTCTGTCCAGACTGTACCTGTAGTCTTTCTGGTTCGTGAATGGAAGGATGGAGTATTGTTCCATATGTTATTGCCCATTTATGTGTCCATGGGTGAGCTCACGGAAGGGTGGTAGAGGGTGGCAGAGTACACGCCAATGATAAAATCATCCGAAACTCAATTTTACAAGTCGGATCTGGCCTCCGAAATGTTGTCGAAGCGGACGAGTGGGATATGGACGCATACAACTTTTCCTTGTGATAGATTTGGCGGGTCATGGAGCTCCAACGGAAGTTTGTATGACCAAATTGTGGCCGTCTTATGGATACAACATCGGGGGACATACCATGAATACAACTTTCAGGGTATGTTGATCGCATCGACGAGCCATGTTGCACTACTCAGAAAGACCTATAATTTTTCGTGTGCTGAGGATGAGCTGTTATGTACTTTATCATCCAGGAATAATGCATCTGCTGGTGAAAAAGTGAGGGTGGTAGCGGGATGGGTGATAGAACATGTGAAGCATGAATTCTTCGGTTTCGATCCAACAAAGAGCCTCCTCCTTCTGTCCAGACTGAACCTGTAGTCTTTCTGGTTCGTGAATGGAAGGATGGTGTATTTTTTCATATGTTATTGCCCATATATCTATCCGTGGGTGAGCTCACGGAAGGGTGTTAGAGGGTGGCAGAGTACACGCCGTAGATAAAATCATCCGAAACTCAATTTTACAAGCCGGATCTGGCCTCCGAAATGTTGTCGAACGGACGAGTGGGATATGGACGCATACAACTTTTCGTTTTGATCTGTTTGGCGGGTCATGGAGCTCCAACGGAGTTTGTATGGCCAAATTGTGGCCATCTTATGGATACAACATCAGGGACAGACCGTGAATACAACTTTCAGGGTAACTTGATCGCATCGATGAGCCATCTTGCACCATTCAGAATGACCTATAATTTCTCGTGTGCATGAACATAATGAGGATGGGCTGTTATGTACTTTATCATCCAGGAATAATGCATCTGCTGGTGAAGAAGTGAGGGTGGTAGCGGGATGGGTGATAGAACATGTGATGCATGAATTCTTCGGTTTCGATGCAACAAAGAGCCTCCTCCTTCTGTCCAGACTGAACCTGTAGTCTTTATGGTTCGTGAATGGCAGGATGGTGTATTGTTCCATACGTTATTGCCCATATATCTGTCCGTGGGTGAGCTCACGGAAGGGTGGAAGAGGGTGGCAGAGTACACGCCAAAGATAAAATCATCCGAAACTCAATTTTACAAGTCGGATCTGGCCTCCGAAATGTTGTCGAAGCGGACGAGTGGGATATGGACGCATACAACTTTTCGTTTTGATCTGTTTGGCGGGTCATGGAGCTCCAACGGAGTTTGTATGGCCAAATTGTGGCCCTCTTATGGATACAACATCAGGGACAGACCGTGAATACAACTTTGAGGGTAACTTGATCGCATCGATGAGCCATCTTGCACCATTCAGAATGACCTATAATTTCTCGTGTGCATGAACATAATGAGGATGGGCTGTTATGTACTTTATCATCCAGGAATAATGCATCTGCTGGTGAAGAAGTGAGGGTGGTAGCGGGATGGGTGATAGAACATGTGATGCATGAATTCTTCGGTTTCGATGCAACAAAGAGCCTCCTCCTTCTGTCCAGACTGAACCTGTAGTCTTTATGGTTCGTGAATGGCAGGATGGTGTATTGTTCCATACGTTATTGCCCATATATCTGTCCATGGGTGAGCTCACAGAAGGGTGGTAGAGGGTGGCAGAGTATACGCCAAAGATAATATCATCCGAAACTCAATTTTACAAGCCGGACCTGGCCTCCAAAATGTTGTCGAAGCGGACGAGAGGGATATGGACGCATACAACTTTTCGTTGTGTTCGATTCGGGGGGTCATGGAGCTCCAACGGAGTTTGTATGGCCAAATTGTGGTCGTTTTATGGATACAACATCGGGGGACATACCGTGAATACAACTTTCAGGGTAACTTGATCGCATCGACGAGCCGTCTTGCACCATTCAGAATGACCTATAATTTTTCGTGTGCATAAACATAATGAGGATGGGCTGTTACGTACTTTATCATCGAGGAATAATGCATCTGCTGGTGAAAAAGTGAGGGTGGTAGCGGGATGGGTGATAGAAGATGTGAAGCATGAATTCTTCGGTTTCGATGCAACAAAGAGCCTCCTCCTTCTGTCCAGACTGTACCTGTAGTCTTTCTGGTTCGTGAATGGAAGGATGGTGTGTTGTTCCATATGTTATTGCCCATATATCTGTCCATGGGTGAGCTCACGGAAGGGTGGTAGAGGGTGGCAGAGTACACGCCAAAGATAAAATCATCCGAAACTCAATTTTACAAGTCGGATCTGGCCTCCGAAATGTTGTCGAAGCGGACGAGTGGGATATGGACGCATACAACTTTTCCTTGTGATAGATTTGGCGGGTCATGGAGCTCCAACGGAAGTTTGTATGACCAAATTGTGGCCGTCTTATGGATACAACATCGGGGGACATACCATGAATACAACTTTCAGGGTATGTTGATCGCATCGACGAGCCATCTTGCACTACTCAGAAAGACCTATAATTTTTCGTGTGCTGAGGATGAGCTGTTATGTACTTTATCATCCAGGAATAATGCATCTGCTGGTGAAAAAGTGAGGGTGGTAGCGGGATGGGTGATAGAACATGTGAAGCATGAATTCTTCGGTTTCGATCCAACAAAGAGCCTCCTCCTTCTGTCCAGACTGAACCTGTAGTCTTTCTGGTTCGTGAATGGAAGGATGGTGTATTTTTCCATATGTTATTGCCCATATATCTATCCGTGGGTGAGCTCACGGAAGGGTGGTAGAGGGTGGCAGAGTACACGCCGTAGATAAAATTATCCGAAACTCAATTTTACAAGCCGGATCTGGCCTCCGAAATGTTGTCGAACGGACGAGTGGGATATGGACGCATACAACTTTTCGTTTTGATCTGTTTGGCGGGTCATGGAGCTCCAACGGAGTTTGTATGGCCAAATTGTGGCCATCTTATGGATACAACATCAGGGACAGACCGTGAATACAACTTTGAGGGTAAATTGATCGCATCGATGAGCCATCTTGCACCATTCAGAATGACCTATAATTTCTCGTGTGCATAAACATAATGAGGATGGGCTGTTATGTACTTTATCATCCAGGAATAATGCATCTGCTGGTGAAGAAGTGAGGGTGGTAGCGGGATGGGTGATAGAACATGTGATGCATGAATTCTTCGGTTTCGATGCAACAAAGCGCCTCCTCCTTCTGTCCAGACTGAACCTGTAGTCTTTATGGTTCGTGAATGGCAGGATGGTGTATTGTTCCATACGTTATTGCCCATATATCTGTCCGTGGGTGAGCTCACAGAAGGGTGGTAGAGGGTGGCAGAGTATACGCCAAAGACAAAATCATCCGAAACTCAATTTTACAAGCCGGATCTGGCCTCCAAAATGTTGTCGAAGCGGACGAGGGGGATACGGACGCATACAACTTTCGTTGTGATCGATTCGGGGGGTCATGGAGCTCCAACGGAGTTTGTATGGCCAAATTGTGGTCGTTTTAAGGATACAACATCGGGGGACATACCGTGAATACAACTTTCAGGGTAACTTGATCGCATCGACGAGCCGTCTTGCACCATTCAGAATGACCTATAATTTTTCGTGTGCATAAACATAATGAGGATGGGCTGTTACGTACTTTATCATCGAGGAATAATTCATCTGCTGGTGAAAAAGTGAGGGTGGTAGCGGGATGGGTGATAGAAGATGTGAAGCATGAATTCTTCCGTTTCGATGCAACAAAGAGCCTCCTCCTTCTGTCCAGACTGAACCTGTAGTCTTTCTGGTTCGTGAATGGAAGGATGGTGTGTTGTTCCATACGTTATTGCCCATATATCTGTCCGTGGGTGAGCTCACGGAAGGGTGGTAGAGGGTGGCAGAGTACACGCCAAAGATAAAATCATCCGAAACTCAATTTTACAAGTCGGATCTGGCCTCCGAAATGTTGTCGAAGCGGACGAGTGGGATATGGACGCATACAACTTTTCCTTGTGATAGATTTGGCGGGTCATGGAGCTCCAATGGAAGTTTGTATGACCAAATTGTGGCCGTCTTATGGATACAACATCGGGGGACATACCATGAATACAACTTTCAGGGTATGTTGATCTCATCGACGAGCCATCTTGCACTACTCAGAAAGACCTATAATTTTTCGTGTGCTGAGGATGAGCTGTTATGTACTTTATCATCCAGGAATAATGCATCTGCTGGTGAAAAAGTGAGGGTGGTAGCGGGATGGGTGATAGAACATGTGAAGCATGAATTCTTCGGTTACGATCCAACAAAGAGCCTCCTCCTTCTGTCCAGACTGAACCTGTAGTCTTTCTGGTTCGTGAATGGAAGGATGGTGTATTTTTCCATATGTTATTGCCCATATATCTATCCGTGGGTGAGCTCACGGAAGGGTGGTAGAGGGTGGCAGAGTACACGCCGTAGATAAAATCATCCGAAACTCAATTTTACAAGCCGGATCTGGCCTCCGAAATGTTGTCGAACGGACGAGTGGGATATGGACGCATACAACTTTTCGTTTTGATCGATTTGGCGGGTCATGGAGCTCCAACGGAGTTTGTATGGCCAAATTGTGGCCATCTTATGGATACAACATCCGGGACAGACCGTGAATACAACTTTGAGGGTAACTTGATCGCATCGATGAGCCATCTTGCACCATTCAGAATGACCTATAATTTCTCGTGTGCATAAACATAATGAGAATGGGCTGTTATGTACTTTATCATCCAGGAATAATGCATCTGCTGGTGAAGAAGTGAGGGTGGTAGCGGTATGGGTGATAGAACATGTGATGCATGAATTCTTCGGTTTCGATGCAACAAAGAGCCTCCTCCTTCTGTCCAGACTGAACCTGTAGTCTTTATGGTTCGTGAATGGCAAGATGGTGTATTTATCCATACGTTATTGCCCATATATCTGTCCGTGGGTGAGCTCACAGAAGGGTGGTAGAGGGTGGCAGAGTATACGCCAAAGATAAAATCATCCGAAACTCAATTTTACAAGCCGGATCTGGCCTCCAAAATGTTGTCGAAGCGGACGAGGGGGATACGGACGCATACAACTTTTCGTTGTGATCGATTCGGGGGGTCATGGAGCTCCAACGGAGTTTGTATGGCCAAATTGTGGTCGTTTTAAGGATACAACATCGGGGGACATACCGTGAATACAACTTTCAGGGTAACTTGATCGCATCGACGAGCCGTCTTGCACCATTCAGAATGACCTATAATCTTTCGTGTGCATAAACATAATGATGATGGGCTCTTACGTACTTTATCATCGAGGAATAATGCATCTGCTGGTGAAAAAGTGAGGGTGGTAGCGGGATAGGTGATAGAAGATGTGAAGCATGAATTCTTCGGTTTCGATGCAACAAAGAGCCTCCTCCTTCTGTCCAGACTGAACCTGTAGTCTTTCTGGTTCGTGAATGGAAGGATGGTGTATTGTTCCATACGTTATTGGCCATATATCTGTCCGTGGGTGAGCTCACGGAAGGGTGGTAGAGGGTGGCAGAGTACACGCCAAAGATAAAATCATCCGAAACTCAATTTTACAAGTCGGATCTGGCCTCCGAAATGTTGTCGAAGCGGACGAGTGGGATATGGACGCATACAACTTTTCCTTGTGATAGATTTGGCGGGCCATGGAGCTCCAACGGGAGTTTGTATGACCAAATTGTGGCCGTCTTATGGATACAACATCGGGGGACATACCATGAATACAACTTTCAGGGTATATTGATGGCATCGACGAGCCATCTTGCACTACTCAGAAAGACCTATAATTTTTCGTGTGCTGAGGATGAGCTGTTATGTACTTTATCATCCAGGAATAATGCATCTGCTGGTGAAAAAGTGAGGGTGGTAGCGGGATGGGTGATAGAACATGTGAAGCATGAATTCTTCGGTTTCGATCCTACAAAGAGCCTCCTCGTTCTGTCCAGACTGAACCTGTAGTCTTTCTGGTTCGTGAATGGAAGGATGGTGTATTTTTCCATATGTTATTGCTCATATATCTGTCCGTGGGTGAGCTCACGGAAGGGTGGTAGAGGGTGGCAGAGTACACGCCGTAGATAAAATCATCCGAAACTCAATTTTACAAGCCGGATCTGGCCTCCGAAATGTTGTCGAACGGACGAGTGGGATATGGACGCATACAACTTTTCGTTTTGATCGATTTGGCGGGTCATGGAGCTCCAACGGAGTTTGTATGGCCAAATTGTGGCCATCTTATGGATACAACATCAGGGACAGACCGTGAATACAACTCTGAGGGTAACTTGATCGCATCGATGAGCCATCTTGCACCATTCAAAATGACCTATAATTTCTCGTGTGCGTAAACAAAATGAGGATGGGCTGTTATGTACTTTATCATCCAGGAATAATGCATCTGCTGGTGAAGAAGTGAGGGTGGTAGCGGGATGGGTGATAGAACATGTCATGCATGAATTCTTCGGTTTCGATGCAACAAAGAGTCTCCTCCTTCTGTCCAGACTGAACCTGTAGTCTTTATGGTTCGTGAA
Source organism: Elymus sibiricus (assembly GCA_039707655.1). Classification (NCBI taxonomy): domain Eukaryota; kingdom Viridiplantae; phylum Streptophyta; class Magnoliopsida; order Poales; family Poaceae; genus Elymus; species Elymus sibiricus. The sequence goes on from CM077670.1 coordinate 172,911,989, forward strand.
TGGCAGGATGGTGTATTGTTCCATACGTTATTGCCCATATATCTGTCCGTGGGTGAGCTCACAGAAGGGTGGTAGAGGGTGGCAGAGTATACGCCAAAGATAAAATCATCCGAAACTCAATTTTACAAGCCGGATCTGGCCTCCAAAATGTTGTCGAAGCGGACGAGGGGGATACAGACGCATACAACTTTTCGTTGTGATCGATTCGGGGGGTCATGGAGCTCCAACGGAGTTTGTATGGCCAAATTGTGGTCGTTTTAAGGATACAACATCGGGGGACATACCGTGAATACAACTTTCAGGGTAACTTGATCGCATCGACGAGCCGTCTTGCACCATTCAGAATGACCTATAATCTTTCGTGTGCATAAACATAATGAGGATGGGCTGTTACGTACTTTATCATCGAGGAATAATGCATCTGCTGGTGAAAAAGTGAGGGTGGTAGCGGGATGGGTGATAGAAGATGTGAAGCATGAATTCTTCGGTTTCGATGCAACAAAGAGCCTCCTCCTTCTGTCCAGACTGTACCTGTAGTCTTTCTGGTTCGTGAATGGAAGGATGGTGTGTTGTTCCATATGTTATTGCCCATATATCTGTCCATGGGTGAGCTCACGGAAGTGTGGTAGAGGGTGGCAGAGTACACGCCAAAGATAAAATCATCCGAAACTCAATTTTACAAGTCGGATCTGGCCTCCGAAATGTTGTCGAAGCGGACGAGTGGGATATGGACGCATACAACTTTTCCTTGTGATAGATTTGGCGGGTCATGGAGCTCCAACGGAAGTTTGTATGACCAAATTGTGGCCGTCTTATGGATACAACATCGGGGGACATACCATGAATACAACTTTCAGGGTATGTTGATCGCATCGACGAGCCGTCTTGCACCATTCAGAATGACCTATAATTTTTCGTGTGCATAAACATAATGAGGATGGGCTGTTACGTACTTTATCATCGAGGAATAATGCATCTGCTGGTGAAAAAGTGAGGGTGGTAGCGGGATGGGTGATAGAAGATGTGAAGCATGAATTCTTCGGTTTCGATGCAACAAAGAGCCTCCTCCTTCTGTCCAGACTGTACCTGTAGTCTTTCTGGTTCGTGAATGGAAGGATGGTGTGTTGTTCCATATGTTATTGCCCATATATCTGTCCATGGGTGAGCTCACGGAAGGGAGGTAGAGGGTGGCAGAGTACACGCCAAAGATAAAATCATCCGAAACTCAATTTTACAAGTCGGATCTGGCCTCCGAAATGTTGTCGAAGCGGACGAGTGGGATATGGACGCATACAACTTTTCCTTGTGATAGATTTGGCGGGTCATGGAGCTCCAACGGAAGTTTGTATGACCAAATTGTGGCCGTCTTATGGATACAACATCGGGGGACATACCATGAATACAACTTTCAGGGTATGTTGATCGCATCGACGAGCCATCTTGCACTACTCAGAAAGACCTATAATTTTTCGTGTGCTGAGGATGAGCTGTTATGTACTTTATCATCCAGGAATAATGCATCTGCTGGTGAAAAAGTGAGGGTGGTAGCGGGATGGGTGATAGAACATGTGAAGCATGAATTCTTCGGTTTCGATCCAACAAAGAGCCTCCTCCTTCTGTCCAGACTGAACCTGTAGTCTTTCTGGTTCGTGAATGGAAGGATGGTGTATTTTTCCATATGTTATTGCCCATATATCTATCCGTGGGTGAGCTCACGGAAGGGTGGTAGAGGGTGGCAGAGTACACGCCGTAGATAAAATTATCCGAAACTCAATTTTACAAGCCGGATCTGGCCTCCGAAATGTTGTCGAACGGACGAGTGGGATATGGACGCATACAACTTTTCGTTTTGATCTGTTTGGCGGGTCATGGAGCTCCAACGGAGTTTGTATGGCCAAATTGTGGCCATCTTATGGATACAACATCAGGGACAGACCGTGAATACAACTTTGAGGGTAAATTGATCGCATCGATGAGCCATCTTGCACCATTCAGAATGACCTATAATTTCTCGTGTGCATAAACATAATGAGGATGGGCTGTTATGTACTTTATCATCCAGGAATAATGCATCTGCTGGTGAAGAAGTGAGGGTGGTAGCGGGATGGGTGATAGAACATGTGATGCATGAATTCTTCGGTTTCGATGCAACAAAGAGCCTCCTCCTTCTGTCCAGACTGAACCTGTAGTCTTTATGGTTCGTGAATGGCAGGATGGTGTATTGTTCCATACGTTATTGCCCATATATCTGTCCGTGGGTGAGCTCACAGAAGGGTGGTAGAGGGTGGCAGAGTATACGCCAAAGACAAAATCATCCGAAACTCAATTTTACAAGCCGGATCTGGCCTCCAAAATGTTGTCGAAGCGGACGAGGGGGATACGGACGCATACAACTTTCGTTGTGATCGATTCGGGGGGTCATGGAGCTCCAACGGAGTTTGTATGGCCAAATTGTGGTCGTTTTAAGGATACAACATCGGGGGACATACCGTGAATACAACTTTCAGGGTAACTTGATCGCATCGACGAGCCGTCTTGCACCATTCAGAATGACCTATAATTTTTCGTGTGCATAAACATAATGAGGATGGGCTGTTACGTACTTTATCATCGAGGAATAATTCATCTGCTGGTGAAAAAGTGAGGGTGGTAGCGGGATGGGTGATAGAAGATGTGAAGCATGAATTCTTCCGTTTCGATGCAACAAAGAGCCTCCTCCTTCTGTCCAGACTGAACCTGTAGTCTTTCTGGTTCGTGAATGGAAGGATAGTGTGTTGTTCCATACGTTATTGCCCATATATCTGTCCGTGGGTGAGCTCACGGAAGGGTGGTAGAGGGTGGCAGAGTACACGCCAAAGATAAAATCATCCGAAACTCAATTTTACAAGTCGGATCTGGCCTCCGAAATGTTGTCGAAGCGGACGAGTGGGATATGGACGCATACAACTTTTCCTTGTGATAGATTTGGCGGGTCATGGAGCTCCAATGGAAGTTTGTATGACCAAATTGTGGCCGTCTTATGGATACAACATCGGGGGACATACCATGAATACAACTTTCAGGGTATGTTGATCTCATCGACGAGCCATCTTGCACTACTCAGAAAGACCTATAATTTTTCGTGTGCTGAGGATGAGCTGTTATGTACTTTATCATCCAGGAATAATGCATCTGCTGGTGAAAAAGTGAGGGTGGTAGCGGGATGGGTGATAGAACATGTGAAGCATGAATTCTTCGGTTTCGATCCAACAAAGAGCCTCCTCCTTCTGTCCAGACTGAACCTGTAGTCTTTCTGGTTCGTGAATGGAAGGATGGTGTATTTTTCCATATGTTATTGCCCATATATCTATCCATGGGTGAGCTCACGGAAGGGTGGTAGAGGGTGGCAGAGTACACGCCGTAGATAAAATCATCCGAAACTCAATTTTACAAGCCGGATCTGGCCTCCGAAATGTTGTCGAACGGACGAGTGGGATATGGACGCATACAACTTTTCGTTTTGATCTGTTTGGCGGGTCATGGAGCTCCAACGGAGTTTGTATGGCCAAATAGTGGCCATCTTATGGATACAACATCAGGGACAGACCGTGAATACAACTTTGAGGGTAAATTGATCGCATCGATGAGCCATCTTGCACCATTCAGAATGACCTATAATTTCTCGTGTCCATAAACATAATGAGGATGGGCTGTTATGTACTTTATCATCCAGGAATAATGCATCTGCTGGTGAAGAAGTGAGGGTGGTAGCGGGATGGGTGATAGAACATGTGATGCATGAATTCTTCGGTTTCGATGCAACAAAGAGCCTCCTCCTTCTGTCCAGACTGAACCTGTAGTCTTTATGGTTCGTGAATGGCAGGATGGTGTATTGTTCCATACGTTATTGCCCATATATCTGTCCGTGGGTGAGCTCACAGAAGGGTGGTAGAGGGTGGCAGAGTATACGCCAAAGACAAAATCATCCGAAACTCAATTTTACAAGCCGGATCTGGCCTCCAAAATGTTGTCGAAGCGGACGAGGGGGATACGGACGCATACAACTTTCGTTGTGATCGATTCGGGGGGTCATGGAGCTCCAACGGAGTTTGTATGGCCAAATTGTGGTCATTTTAAGGATACAACATCGGGGGACATACCGTGAATACAACTTTCAGGGTAACTTGATCGCATCGACGAGCCGTCTTGCACCATTCAGAATGACCTATAATTTTTCGTGTGCATAAACATAATGAGGATGGGCTGTTACGTACTTTATCATCGAGGAATAATTCATCTGCTGGTGAAAAAGTGAGGGTGGTAGCGGGATGGGTGATAGTAGATGTGAAGCATGAATTCTTCGGTTTCGATGCAACAAAGAGCCTCCTCCTTCTGTCCAGACTGAACCTGTAGTCTTTCTGGTTCGTGAATGGAAGGATGGTGTGTTGTTCCATACGTTATTGCCCATATATCTGTCCGTGGGTGAGCTCACGGAAGGGTGGAAGAGGGTGGCAGAGTACACGCCAAAGATAAAATCATCCGAAACTCAATTTTACAAGTCGGATCTGGCCTCCGAAATGTTGTCGAAGCGGACGAGTGGGATATGGACGCATACAACTTTTCCTTGTGATAGATTTGGCGGGTCATGGAGCTCCAACGGGAGTTTGTATGACCAAATTGTGGCCGTCTTATGGATACAACATCGGGGGACATACCATGAATACAACTTTCAGGGTATGTTGATGGCATCGACGAGCCATCTTGCACTACTCAGAAAGACCTATAATTTTTCGTGTGCTGAGGATGAGCTGTTATGTACTTTATCATCCAGGAATAATGCATCTGCTGGTGAAAAAGTGAGGGTGGTAGCGGGATGGGTGATAGAACATGTGAAGCATGAATTCTTCGGTTTCGATCCTACAAAGAGCCTCCTCGTTCTGTCCAGACTGAACCTGTAGTCTTTCTGGTTCGTGAATGGAAGGATGGTGTATTTTTCCATATGTTATTGCTCATATATCTATCCGTGGGTGAGCTCACGGAAGGGTGGTAGAGGGTGGCAGAGTACACGCCGTAGATAAAATCATCCGAAACTCAATTTTACAAGCCGGATCTGGCCTCCGAAATGTTGTCGAACGGACGAGTGGGATATGGACGCATACAACTTTTCGTTTTGATCGATTTGGCGGGTCATGGAGCTCCAACGGAGTTTGTATGGCCAAATTGTGGCCATCTTATGGATACAACATCAGGGACAGACCGTGAATACAACTCTGAGGGTAACTTGATCGCATCGATGAGCCATCTTGCACCATTCAAAATGACCTATAATTTCTCGTGTGCGTAAACATAATGAGGATGGGCTGTTATGTACTTTATCATCCAGGAATAATGCATCTGCTGGTGAAGAAGTGAGGGTGGTAGCGGGATGGGTGATAGAACATGTGATGCATGAATTCTTCGGTTTCGATGCAACAAAGAGTCTCCTCCTTCTGTCCAGACTGAACCTGTAGTCTTTATGGTTCGTGAATGGCAGGATGGTGTATTGTTGCATACGTTATTGCCCATATATCTGTCCGTGGGTGAGCTCACAGAAGGGTGGTAGAGGGTGGCAGAGTATACGCCAAAGATAAAATCATCCGAAACTCAATTTTACAAGCCGGATCTGGCCTCCAAAATGTTGTCGAAGCGGACGAGGGGGATACAGACGCATACAACTTTTCGTTGTGATCGATTCGGGGGGTCATGGAGCTCCAACGGAGTTTGTATGGCCAAATTGTGGTCGTTTTAAGGATACAACATCGGGGGACATACCGTGAATACAACTTTCAGGGTAACTTGATCGCATCGACGAGCCGTCTTGCACCATTCAGAATGACCTATAATCTTTCGTGTGCATAAACATAATGAGGATGGGCTGTTACGTACTTTATCATCGAGGAATAATGCATCTGCTGGTGAAAAAGTGAGGGTGGTAGCGGGATGGGTGATAGAAGATGTGAAGCATGAATTCTTCGGTTTCGATGCAACAAAGAGCCTCCTCCTTCTGTCCAGACTGAACCTGTAGTCTTTCTGGTTCGTGAATGGAAGGATGGTGTATTGTTCCATACGTTATTGCCCATATATCTGTCCGTGGGTGAGCTCACGGAAGGGTGGTAGAGGGTGGCAGAGTACACGCCAAAGATAAAATCATCCGAAACTCAATTTTACAAGTCGGATCTGGCCTCCGAAATGTTGTCGAAGCGGACGAGTGGGATATGGACGCATACAGCTTTTCCTTGTGATAGATTTGGCGGGTCATGGAGCTCCAACGGAAGTTTGTATGACCAAATTGTGGCCGTCTTATGGATACAACATCGGGGGACATACCATGAATACAACTTTCAGGGTATGTTGATCGCATCGACGAGCCATCTTGCACTACTCAGAAAGACCTATAATTTTTCGTGTGCTGAGGATGAGCTGTTATGTACTTTATCATCCAGGAATAATGCATCTGCTGGTGAAAAAGTGAGGGTGGTAGCGGGATGGGTGATAGAACATGTGATGCATGAATTCTTCGGTTTCGATCCAACAAAGAGCCTCCTCCTTCTGTCCAGACTGAACCTGTAGTCTTTCTGGTTCGTGAATGGAAGGATGGTGTATTTTTCCATATGTTATTGCCCATATATCTATCCGTGGGTGAGGTCACGGAAGGGTGGTAGAGGGTGGCAGAGTACACGCCGTAGATAAAATCATCCGAAACTCAATTTTACAAGCCGGATCTGGCCTCCGAAATGTTGTCGAACGGACCAGTGGGATATGGACGCATACAACTTTTCGTTTTGATCGATTTGGCGGGTCATGGAGCTCCAACGGAGTTTGTATGGCCAAATTGTGGCCATCTTATGGATACAACATCAGGGACAGACCGTGAATACAACTTTGAGGGTAACTTGATCGCATCGATGAGCCATCTTGCACCATTCAGAATGACCTATAATTTCTCGTGTGCATAAACATAATGAGGATGGGCTGTTATGTACTTTATCATCCAGGAATAATGCATCTGCTGGTGAAGAAGTGAGGGTGGTAGCGGGATGGGTGATAGAACATGTGAAGCATGAATTCTTCGGTTTCGATCCAACAAAGAGCCTCCTCCTTCTGTCCAGACTGAACCTGTAGTCTTTCTGGTTCGTGAATGGAAGGATGGTGTATTTTTCCATATGTTATTGCCCATATATCTATCCGTGGGTGAGCTCACGGAAGGGTGGTAGAGGGTGGCAGAGTACACGCCGTAGATAAAATCATCCGAAACTCAATTTTACAAGCCGGATCTGGCCTCCGAAATGTTGTCGAACGGACGAGTGGGATATGGACGCATACAACTTTTCGTTTTGATCGATTTGGCGGGTCATGGAGCTCCAACGGAGTTTGTATGGCCAAATTGTGGCCATCTTATGGATACAACATCAGGGACAGACCGTGAATACAACTCTGAGGGTAACTTGATCGCATCGATGAGCCATCTTGCACCATTCAAAATGACCTATAATTTCTCGTGTGCATAAACATAATGAGGATGGGCTGTTATGTACTTTATCATCCAGGAATAATGCATCTGCTGGTGAAGAAGTGAGGGTGGTAGCGGGATGGGTGATAGAACATGTGATGCATGAATTCTTCGGTTTCGATGCAACAAAGAGCCTCCTCCTTCTGTCCAGACTGAACCTGTAGTCTTTATGGTTCGTGAATGGCAGGATGGTGTATTGTTCCATACGTTATTGCCCATATATCTGTCCGTGGGTGAGCTCACAGAAGGGTGGTAGAGGGTGGCAGAGTATAAGATAAAATCATCCGAAACTCAATTTTACAAGCCGGATCTGGCCTCCAAAATGTTGTCGAAGCGGACGAGGGGGATACGGACGCATACAACTTTTCGTTGTGATCGATTCGGGGGGTCATGGAGCTCCAACGGAGTTTGTATGGCCAAATTGTGGTCGTTTTAAGGATACATCATCGGGGGACATACCGTGAATACAACTTTCAGGGTAACTTGATCGCATCGACGAGCCGTCTTGCACCATTCAGAATGACCTATAATCTTTCGTGTGCATAAACATAATGAGGATGGGCTGTTACATACTTTATCATCGAGGAATAATGCATCTGCTGGTGAAAAAGTGAGGGTGGTAGCGGGATGGGTGATAGAAGATGTGAAGCATGAATTCTTCGGTTTCGATGCAACAAAGAGCCTCCTCCTTCTGTCCAGACTGAACCTGTAGTCTTTCTGGTTCGTGAATGGAAGGATGGTGTATTGTTCCATACGTTATTGCCCATATATCTGTCCGTGGGTGAGCTCACGGAAGGGTGGTAGAGGGTGGCAGAGTACACGCCAAAGATAAAATCATCCGAAACTCAATTTTACAAGTCCGATCTGGCCTCCGAAATGTTGTCAAAGCGGACGAGTGGGATATGGACGCATACAACTTTTCCTTGTGATAGATTTGGCGGGTCATGGAGCTCCAACGGGAGTTTGTATGACCAAATTGTGGCCGTCTTATGGATACAACATCGAGGGACATACCATGAATACAACTTTCAGGGTATGTTGATCGCATCGACGAGCCATCTTGCACTACTCAGAAAGACCTATAATTTTTCGTGTGCTGAGGATGAGCTGTTATGTACTTTATCATCTAGGAAGAATGCATCTGCTGGTGAAAAAGTGAGGGTGGTAGCGGGATGGGTGATAGAACATGTGAAGCATGAATTCTTCGGTTCCGATCCTACAAAGAGCCTCCTCCTTCTGTCCAGACTGAACCTGTAGTCTTTCTGGTTCGTGAATGGAAGGATGGTGTATTTTTCCATATGTTATTGCCCATATATCTATCCGTGGGTGAGCTCACGGAAGGGTGGTAGAGGGTGGCAGAGTACACGCCGTAGATAAAATCATCCGAAACTCAATTTTACAAGCCGGTTCTGGCCTCCGAAATGTTGTCGAACGGACGAGTGGGATATGGACGCATACAACTTTTCGTTTTGATCGATTTGGCGGGTCATGGAGCTCCAACGGAGTTTGTATGGCCAAATTGTGGCCATCTTATGGATACAACATCAGGGACAGACCGTGAATACAACTTTGAGGGTAACTTGATCGCATCGATGAGCCATCTTGCACAATTCAGAATGACCTATAATTTCTCGTGTGCATAAACATAATGAGGATGGGCTGTTATGTACTTTATCATCCAGGAATAATGCATCTGCTGGTGAAGAAGTGAGGGTGGTAGCGGGATGGGTGATAGAACATGTGATGCATGAATTCTTCGGTTTCGATGCAACAAAGAGCCTCCTCCTTCTGTCCAGACTGAACCTGTAGTCTTTATGGTTCGTGAATGGCAGGATGGTGTATTGTTCCATACGTTATTGCCCATATATCTGTCCGTGGGTGAGCTCACAGAAGGGTGGTAGAGGGTGGCAGAGTATACGCCAAAGATAAAATCATCCGAAACTCAATTTTACAAGCCGGATCTGGCCTCCAAAATGTTGTCGAAGCGGACGAGAGGGATATGGACGCATACAACTTTTCGTTGTGTTCGATTCGGGGGGTCATGGAGCTCCAACGGAGTTTGTATGGCCAAATTGTGGTCGTTTTATAGATACAACATCGGGGGACATACCGTGAATACAACTTTCAGGGTAACTTGATCGCATCGACGAGCCGTCTTGCACCATTTAGAATGACCTATAATTTTTCGTGTGCATAAACATAATGAGGATGGGCTGTTACGTACTTTATCATCGAGGAATAATGCATCTTCTGGTGAAAAAGTGAGGGTGGTAGCGGGATGGGTGATAGAAGATGTGAAGCATGAATTCTTCGGTTTCGATGCAACAAAGAGCCTCCTCCTTCTGTCCAGACTGTACCTGTAGTCTTTCTGGTTCGTGAATGGAAGGATGGAGTATTGTTCCATATGTTATTGCCCATATATGTGTCCATGGGTGAGCTCACGGAAGGGTGGTAGAGGGTGGCAGAGTAAACGCCAAAGATAAAATCATCCGAAACTCAATTTTACAAGTCGGATCTGGCCTCCGAAATGTTGTCGAAGCGGACGAGTGGGATATGGACGCATACAACTTTTCCTTGTGATAGATTTGGCGGGTCATGGAGCTCCAACGGGAGTTTGTATGACCTAATTGTGGCCGTCTTATGGATACAACATCGGGGGACATACCATGAATACAACTTTCAGGGTATGTTGATCGCATCGACGAGCCATCTTGCATTACTCAGAAAGACCTATAATTTTTCGTGTGCTGAGGATGAGCTGTTATGTACTTTATCATCTAGGAATAATGCATCTGCTGGTGAAAAAGTGAGGGTGGTAGCGGGATGGGTGATAGAACGTGTGAAGCATGAATTCTTCGGTTTCGATCCAACAAAGAGCCTCCTCCTTCTGTCCAGACTGAACCTGTAGTCTTTCTGGTTCATGAATGGAAGGATGGTGTATTTTTCCATATGTTATTGCCCATATATCTATCCGTGGGTGAGCTCACGGAAGGGTGGTAGAGGGTGGCAGAGTACACGCCGTAGATAAAATCATCCGAAACTCAATTTTACAAGCCGGATCTGGCCTCCGAAATGTTGTCGAACGGACGAGTGGGATATGGACGCATACAACTTTTCGTTTTGATAGATTTGGCGGGTCATGGAGCTCCAACGGAGTTTGTATGGCCAAATTGTGGCCATCTTATGGATACAACATCAGGGACAGACCGTGAATACAACTCTGAGGGTAACTTGATCGCATCGATGAGCCATCTTGCACCATTCAGAATGACCTATAATTTCTCGTGTGCATAAACATAATGAGGATGAGCTGTTACGTACTTTATCATCCAGGAATAATGCATCTGCTGGTGAAAAAGTGAGGGTGGTAGCGGGATGGGTGATAGAAGATGTGAAGCATGAATTCTTCGGTTTCGATGCAACAAAGAGCCTCCTCCTTCTGTCCAGACTGAACCTGTAGTCTTTATAGTTCGTGAATGGCAGGATGGTGTATTGTTCCATACGTTATTGCCCATATATCTATCCGTGGGTGAGCTCACAGAAGGGTGGTAGAGGGTGGCAGAGTATACGCGAAAGATAAAATCATCCGAAACTCAATTTTACAAGCCGGATCTGGCCTCCAAAATGTTGTCGAAGCGGACGAGGGGGATACGGACGCATACAACTTTTCGTTGTGATCGATTCGGGGGGTCATGGAGCTCCAACGGAGTTTGTATGGCCAAATTGTGGTCGTTTTAAGGATACAACATCGGGGGACATACCGTGAATACAACTTTCAGGGTAACTTGATCGCATCGACGAGCCGTCTTGCACTATTCAGAATGACCTATAATTTTTCGTGTGCATAAACATAATGAGGATGGGCTGTTACGTACTTTATCATCCAGGAATAATGCATCTGCTGGTGAAAAAGTGAGGGTGGTAGCGGGATGGGTGATAGAAGATGTGAAGCATGAATTCTTCGGTTTCGATGCAACAACGAGCCTCCTCCTTCTGTCCAGACTGAACCTGTAGTCTTTCTGGTTCGTGAATGGAAGGATGGTGTATTGTTCCATACGTTACTGCCCATATATCTGTCCGTGGGTGAGCTCACGGAAGGGTGGTAGAGGGTGGCAAAGTACACGCCGAAGATAAAATCATCCGAAACTCAATTTTACAAGCCGGATCTGGCCTCCGAAATGTTGTCGAAGCGGACGAGTGGGATATGGACGCATACAACTTTTCCTTGTGATAGATTTGGCGGGTCATGGAGCTCCAACGGGAGTTTGTATGGCCAAATTGTGGCCGTCTTATGGATACAACATCGGGGGACATACCATGAATACAACTTTCAGGGTATGTTGATCGCATCGACGAGCCATCTTGCACTACTCAGAAAGACCTATAATTTTTTTTGTGCGGAGGATGAGCTGTTATGTACTTTATCATCCAGGAATAATGCATCTGCTGGTGAAAAAGTGAGGGTGGTAGCGGGATGGGTGATAGAACATGTGAAGCATGAATTCTTCGGTTTCGATCCAACAAAGAGCCTCCTCCTTCTGTCCAGACTGAACCTGTAGTCTTTCTGGTTCGTGAATGGAAGGATGGTGTATTTTTCCATATGTTATTGCCCATATATCTATCCGTGGGTGAGCTCACGGAAGGGTGGTAGAGGGTGGCAGAGTACACGCCGTAGATAAAATCATCCGAAACTCAATTTTACAAGCCGGATCTGGCCTCCGAAATGTTGTCGAACGGACCAGTGTGATATGGACGCATACAACTTTTCGTTTTGATCGATTTGGCGGGTCATGGAGCTCCAACGGAGTTTGTATGGCCAAATTGTGGCCATCTTATGGATACAACATCAGGGACAGACCGTGAATACAAATTTGAGGGTAACTTGATCGCATCGATGAGCCATCTTGCACCATTCAGAATGACCTATAATTTCTCGTGTGCATAAACATAATGAGGATGGGCTGTTATGTACTTTATCATCCAGGAATAATGCATCTGCTGGTGAAGAAGTGAGGGTGGTAGCGGGATGGGTGATAGAACATGTGATGCATGAATTCTTCGGTTTCGATGCAACAAAGAGCCTCCTCCTTCTGTCCAGACTGAACCTGTAGTCTTTATGGTTCGTGAATGGCAGGATGGTGTATTGTTCCATACGTTATTGCCCATATATCTGTCCGTGGGTGAGCTCACAAAAGGGTGGTAGAGGGTGGCAGAGTATACGCCAAAGATAAAATCATCCGAAACTCAATTTTACAAGCCGGATCTGGCCTCCGAAATGTTGTCGAACGGACGAGTAGGATATGGACGCATACAACTTTTCGTTTTGATCGATTTGGCGGGGTATGGAGCTCCAACGGAGTTTGTATGGCCAAATTGTGGCCATCTTATGGATACAACATCAGGGACAGACCGTGAATACAACTTTGAGGGTAACTTGATCGCATCGATGAGCCATCTTGCACCATTCAGAATGACCTATAATTTCTCGTGTGCATAAACATAATGAGGATGGGCTGTTATGTACTTTATCATCCAGGAATAATGCATCTGCTGGTCAAGAAGTGAGGGTGGTAGCGGGATGGGTGATAGAACATGTGATGCATGAATTCTTCGGTTTCGATGCAACAAAGAGCCTCCTCGTTCTGTCCATACTGAACCTGTAGTCTTATGGTTCGTGAATGGCAGGATGGTGTATTATTCCATACGTTATTGCCCATATATCTGTCCGTGGGTGAGCTCACAGAAGGGTGGTAGAGGGTGGCAGAGTATACGCCAAAGATAAAATCATCCGAAACTCAATTTTACAAGCCGGATCTGGCCTCCGAAATGTTGTCGAACGGACGAGTAGGATATGGACGCATACAACTTTTCGTTTTGATCGATTTGGCGGGTCATGGAGCTCCAACGGAGTTTGTATGGCCAAATTGTGGCCATCTTATGGATACAACATCAGGGACAGACCGTGAATACAACTTTGAGGGTAACTTGATCGCATCGATGAGCCATCTTGCACCATTCAGAATGACCTATAATTTCTCGTGTGCGTAAACATAATGAGGATGGGCTGTTATGTACTTTATCATCCAGGAATAATGCATCTGCTGGTGAAGAAGTGAGGGTGGTAGCGGGATGGGTGATAGAACATGTGATGCATGAATTCTTCGGTTTCGATGCAACAAAGAGCCTCCTCCTTCTGTCCAGACTGAACCTGTAGTCTTTATGGTTCGTGAATGGCAGGATGGTGTATTGTTCCATACGTTATTGCCCATATATCTATCCGTGGGTGAGCTAACAGAAGGGTGGTAGAGGGTGGCAGAGTATACGCCAAAGATAAAATCATCCGAAACTCAATTTTACAAGCCGGATCTGGCCTCCAAAATGTTGTCGAAGCGGACGAGGCGGATACGGACGCATACAACTTTTTGTTGTGATCGATTCGGGGGGTCATGGAGCTCCAACGGAGTTTGTATGGCCAAATTGTGGTCGTTTTAAGGATACAACATCGGGGGACATACCGTGAATACAACTTTCAGGGTAACTTGATCGCATCGACGAGGCGTCTTGCACCATTCAGAATGACCTATAATTTTTCGTGTGCATAAACATAATGAGGATGGGCTGTTACGTACTTTATCATCCAGGAATAATGCATCTGCTGGTGAAAAAGTGAGGGTGGTAGCGGGATGGGTGATAGAAGATGTGAAGCATGAATTCTTCGGTTTCGATGCAACAAAGAGCCTCCTCCTTCTGTCCAGACTGAACCTGTAGTCTTTATGGTTCGTGAATGGCAGGATGGTGTATTGTTCCATACGTTATTGCCCATATATCTGTCCGTGGGTGAGGTCACAGAAGGGTGGTAGAGGGTGGCAGAGTATACGCCAAAGATAAAATCATCCGAAACTCAATTTTACAAGCCGGATCTGGCCTCCGAAATGTTGTCGAACGGACGAGTAGGATATGGACGCATACAACTTTTCGTTTTGATCGATTTGGCGGGTCATGGAGCTCCAACGGAGTTTGTATGGCCAAATTGTGGCCATCTTATGGATACAACATCAGGGACAGACCGTGAATACAACTTTGAGGGTAACTTGATCGCATCGATGAGCCATCTTGCACCATTCAGAATGACCTATAATTTCTCGTGTGCATAAACATAATGAGGATGGGCTGTTATGTACTTTATCATCCAGGAATAATGCATCTGCTGGTCAAGAAGTGAGGGTGGTAGCGGGATGGGTGATAGAACATGTGATGCATGAATTCTTCGGTTTCGATGCAACAAAGAGCCTCCTCGTTCTGTCCATACTGAACCTGTAGTCTTTATGGTTCGTGAATGGCAGGATGGTGTATTGTTCCATACGTTATTGCCCATATATCTGTCCGTGGGTGAGCTCACAGAAGGGTGGTAGAGGGTGGCAGAGTATACGCCAAAGATAAAATCATCCGAAACTCAATTTTACAAGCCGGATCTGGCCTCCGAAATGTTGTCGAACGGACGAGTAGGATATGGACGCATACAACTTTTCGTTTTGATCGATTTGGCGGGTCATGGAGCTCCAACGGAGTTTGTATGGCCAAATTGTGGCCATCTTATGGATACAACATCAGGGACAGACCGTGAATACAACTTTGAGGGTAACTTGATCGCATCGATGAGCCATCTTGCACCATTCAGAATGACCTATAATTTCTGGTGTGCGTAAACATAATGAGGATGGGCTGTTATGTACTTTATCATCCAGGAATAATGCATCTGCTGGTGAAGAAGTGAGGGTGGTAGCGGGATGGGTGATAGAACATGTGATGCATGAATTCTTCGGTTTCGATGCAACAAAGAGTCTCCTCCTTCTGTCCAGACTGAACCTGTAGTCTTTATGGTTCGTGAATGGCAGGATGGTGTATTGTTCCATACGTTATTGTCCATATATCTATCCGTGGGTGAGTTAACAGAAGGGTGGTAGAGGGTGGCAGAGTATACGCCAAAGATAAAATCATCCGAAACTCAATTTTACAAGCCGGACCTGGCCTCCAAAATGTTGTCGAAGCGGACGAGGCGGATACGGACGCATACAACTTTTTGTTGTGATCGATTCGGGGGGTCATGGAGCTCCAACGGAGTTTGTATGGCCAAATTGTGGTCGTTTTAAGGATACAACATCGGGGGACATACCGTGAATACAACTTTCAGGGTAACTTGATCGCATCGACGAGGCGTCTTGCACCATTCAGAATGACCTATAATTTTTCGTGTGCATAAACATAATGAGGATGGGCTGTTACGTACTTTATCATCCAGGAATAATGCATCTGCTGGTGAAAAAGTGAGGGTGGTAGCGGGATGGGTGATAGAAGATGTGAAGCATGAATTCTTCGGTTTCGATGCAACAAAGAGCCTCCTCCTTCTGTCCAGACTGAACCTGTAGTCTTTATGGTTCGTGAATGGCAGGATGGTGTATTGTTCCATACGTTATTGCCCATATATCTGTCCGTGGGTGAGCTCACAGAAGGGTGGTAGAGGGTGGCAGAGTATACGCCAAAGATAAAATCATCCGAAACTCAATTTTACAAGCCGGATCTGGCCTCCGAAATGTTGTCGAACGGACGAGGCGGATACGGACGCATACAACTTTTTGTTGTGATCGATTCGGGGGGTCATGGAGCTCCAACGGAGTTTGTATGGCCAAATTGTGGTCGTTTTAAGGATACAACATCGGGGGACATACCGTGAATACAACTTTCAGGGTAACTTGATCGCATCGACGAGGCGTCTTGCACCATTCAGAATGACCTATAATTTTTCGTGTGCATAAACATAATGAGGATGGGCTGTTACGTACTTTATCATCCAGGAATAATGCATCTGCTGGTGAAAAAGTGAGGGTGGTAGCGGGATGGGTGATAGAAGATGTGAAGCATGAATTCTTCGGTTTCGATGCAACAAAGAGCCTCCTCCTTCTGTCCAGACTGAACCTGTAGTCTTTATGGTTCGTGAATGGCAGGATGGTGTATTGTTCCATACGTTATTGCCCATATATCTGTCCGTGGGTGAGCTCACAGAAGGGTGGTAGAGGGTGGCAGAGTATACGCCAAAGATAAAATCATCCGAAACTCAATTTTACAAGCCGGATCTGGCCTCCGAAATGTTGTCGAACGGACGAGTAGGATATGGACGCATACAACTTTTCGTTTTGATCGATTTGGCGGGTCATGGAGCTCCAACGGAGTTTGTATGGCCAAATTGTGGCCATCTTATGGATACAACATCAGGGACAGACCGTGAATACAACTTTGAGGGTAACTTGATCGCATCGATGAGCCATCTTGCACCATTCAGAATGACCTATAATTTCTCGTGTGCGTAAACATAATGAGGATGGGCTGTTAGGTACTTTATCATCCAGGAATAATGCATCTGCTGGTGAAGAAGTGAGGGTGGTAGCGGGATGGGTGATAGAACATGTGATGCATGAATTCTTCGGTTTCGATGCAACAAAGAGCCTCCTCCTTCTGTCCAGACTGAACCTGTAGTCTTTATGGTTCGTGAATGGCAGGATGGTGTATTGTTCCATACGTTATTGCCCATATATCTATCCGTGGGTGAGCTAACAGAAGGGTGGTAGAGGGTGGCAGAGTATACGCCAAAGATAAAATCATCCGAAACTCAATTTTACAAGCCGGACCTGGCCTCCAAAATGTTGTCGAAGCGGACGAGGCGGATACGGACGCATACAACTTTTTGTTGTGATCGATTCGGGGGGTCATGGAGCTCCAACGGAGTTTGTATGGCCAAATTGTGGTCGTTTTAAGGATACAACATCGGGGGACATACCGTGAATACAACTTTCAGGGTAACTTGATCGCATCGACGAGGCGTCTTGCACCATTCAGAATGACCTATAATTTTTCGTGTGCATAAACATAATGAGGATGGGCTGTTACGTACTTTATCATCCAGGAATAATGCATCTGCTGGTGAAAAAGTGAGGGTGGTAGCGGGATGGGTGATAGAAGATGTGAAGCATGAATTCTTCGGTTTCGATGCAACAAAGAGCCTCCTCCTTCTGTCCAGACTGAACCTGTAGTCTTTATGGTTCGTGAATGGCAGGATGGTGTATTGTTCCATACGTTATTGCCCATATATCTGTCCGTGGGTGAGCTCACAGAAGGGTGGTAGAGGGTGGCAGAGTATACGCCAAAGATAAAATCATCCGAAACTCAATTTTACAAGCCGGATCTGGCCTCCGAAATGTTGTCGAACGGACGAGTAGGATATGGACGCATACAACTTTTCGTTTTGATCGATTTGGCGGGTCATGGAGCTCCAACGGAGTTTGTATGGCCAAATTGTGGCCGTCTTATGGATACAACATCAGGGACAGACCGTGAATACAACTTTGAGGGTAACTTGATCGCATCGATGAGCCATCTTGCACCATTCAGAATGACCTATAATTTCTCGTGTGCATAAACATAATGAGGATGGGCTGTTATGTACTTTATCATCCAGGAATAATGCATCTGCTGGTCAAGAAGTGAGGGTGGTAGCGGGATGGGTGATAGAACATGTGATGCATGAATTCTTCGGTTTCGATGCAACAAAGAGCCTCCTCGTTCTGTCCATACTGAACCTGTAGTCTTTATGGTTCGTGAATGGCAGGATGGTGTATTGTTCCATACGTTATTGCCCATATATCTGTCCGTGGGTGAGCTCACAGAAGGGTGGTAGAGGGTGGCAGAGTATACGCCAAAGATAAAATCATCCGAAACTCAATTTTACAAGCCGGATCTGGCCTCCGAAATGTTGTCGAACGGACGAGTAGGATATGGACGCATACAACTTTTCGTTTTGATCGATTTGGCGGGTCATGGAGCTCCAACGGAGTTTGTATGGCCAAATTGTGGCCATCTTATGGATACAACATCAGGGACAGACCGTGAATACAACTTTGAGGGTAACTTGATCGCATCGATGAGCCATCTTGCACCATTCAGAATGACCTATAATTTCTCGTGTGCGTAAACATAATGAGGATGGGCTGTTATGTACTTTATCATCCAGGAATAATGCATCTGCTGGTGAAGAAGTGAGGGTGGTAGCGGGATGGGTGATAGAACATGTGATGCATGAATTCTTCGGTTTCGATGCAACAAAGAGCCTCCTCCTTCTGTCCAGACTGAACCTGTAGTCTTTATGGTTCGTGAATGGCAGGATGGTGTATTGTTCCATACGTTATTGCCCATATATCTATCCGTGGGTGAGCTAACAGAAGGGTGGTAGAGGGTGGCAGAGTATACGCCAAAGATAAAATCATCCGAAACTCAATTTTACAAGCCGGACCTGGCCTCCAAAATGTTGTCGAAGCGGACGAGGCGGATACGGACGCATACAACTTTTTGTTGTGATCGATTCGGGGGGTCATGGAGCTCCAACGGAGTTTGTATGGCCAAATTGTGGTCGTTTTAAGGATACAACATCGGGGGACATACCGTGAATACAACTTTCAGGGTAACTTGATCGCATCGACGAGGCGTCTTGCACCATTCAGAATGACCTATAATTTTTCGTGTGCATAAACATAATGAGGATGGGCTGTTACGTACTTTATCATCCAGGAATAATGCATCTGCTGGTGAAAAAGTGAGGGTGGTAGCGGGATGGGTGATAGAAGATGTAAAGCATGAATTCTTCGGTTTCGATGCAACAAAGAGCCTCCTCCTTCTGTCCAGACTGCACCTGTAGTCTTTATGGTTCGTGAATGGCAGGATGGTGTATTGTTCCATACGTTATTGCCCATATATCTGTCCGTGGGTGAGCTCACAGAAGGGTGGTAGAGGGTGGCAGAGTATACGCCAAAGATAAAATCATCCGAAACTCAATTTTACAAGCCGGATCTGGCCTCCGAAATGTTGTCGAACGGACGAGTAGGATATGGACGCATACAACTTTTCGTTTTGATCGATTTGGCGGGTCATGGAGCTCCAACGGAGTTTGTATGGCCAAATTGTGGCCGTCTTATGGATACAACATCAGGGACAGACCGTGAATACAACTTTGAGGGTAACTTGATCGCATCGATGAGCCATCTTGCACCATTCAGAATGACCTATAATTTCTCGTGTGCATAAACATAATGAGGATGGGCTGTTATGTACTTTATCATCCAGGAATAATGCATCTGCTGGTCAAGAAGTGAGGGTGGTAGCGGGATGGGTGATAGAACATGTGATGCATGAATTCTTCGGTTTCGATGCAACAAAGAGCCTCCTCGTTCTGTCCATACTGAACCTGTAGTCTTTATGGTTCGTGAATGGCAGGATGGTGTATTGTTCCATACGGTATTGCCCATATATCTGTCCGTGGGTGAGCTCACAGAAGGGTGGTAGAGGGTGGCAGAGTATACGCCAAAGATAAAATCATCCGAAACTCAATTTTACAAGCCGGATCTGGCCTCCGAAATGTTGTCGAACGGACGAGTAGGATATGGACGCATACAACTTTTCGTTTTGATCGATTTGGCGGGTCATGGAGCTCCAACGGAGTTTGTATGGCCAAATTGTGGCCATCTTATGGATACAACATCAGGGACAGACCGTGAATACAACTTTGAGGGTAACTTGATCGCATCGATGAGCCATCTTGCACCATTCAGAATGACCTATAATTTCTGGTGTGCGTAAACATAATGAGGATGGGCTGTTATGTACTTTATCATCCAGGAATAATGCATCTGCTGGTGAAGAAGTGAGGGTGGTAGCGGGATGGGTGATAGAACATGTGATGCATGAATTCTTCGGTTTCGATGCAACAAAGAGTCTCCTCCTTCTGTCCAGACTGAACCTGTAGTCTTTATGGTTCGTGAATGGCAGGATGGTGTATTGTTCCATACGTTATTGTCCATATATCTATCCGTGGGTGAGTTAACAGAAGGGTGGTAGAGGGTGGCAGAGTATACGCCAAAGATAAAATCATCCGAAACTCAATTTTACAAGCCGGACCTGGCCTCCAAAATGTTGTCGAAGCGGACGAGGCGGATACGGACGCATACAACTTTTTGTTGTGATCGATTCGGGGGGTCATGGAGCTCCAACGGAGTTTGTATGGCCAAATTGTGGTCGTTTTAAGGATACAACATCGGGGGACATACCGTGAATACAACTTTCAGGGTAACTTGATCGCATCGACGAGGCGTCTTGCACCATTCAGAATGACCTATAATTTTTCGTGTGCATAAACATAATGAGGATGGGCTGTTACGTACTTTATCATCCAGGAATAATGCATCTGCTGGTGAAAAAGTGAGGGTGGTAGCGGGATGGGTGATAGAAGATGTGAAGCATGAATTCTTCGGTTTCGATGCAACAAAGAGCCTCCTCCTTCTGTCCAGACTGAACCTGTAGTCTTTATGGTTCGTGAATGGCAGGATGGTGTATTGTTCCATACGTTATTGCCCATATATCTGTCCGTGGGTGAGCTCACAGAAGGGTGGTAGAGGGTGGCAGAGTATACGCCAAAGATAAAATCATCCGAAACTCAATTTTACAAGCCGGATCTGGCCTCCGAAATGTTGTCGAACGGACGAGGCGGATACGGACGCATACAACTTTTTGTTGTGATCGATTCGGGGGGTCATGGAGCTCCAACGGAGTTTGTATGGCCAAATTGTGGTCGTTTTAAGGATACAACATCGGGGGACATACCGTGAATACAACTTTCAGGGTAACTTGATCGCATCGACGAGGCGTCTTGCACCATTCAGAATGACCTATAATTTTTCGTGTGCATAAACATAATGAGGATGGGCTGTTACGTACTTTATCATCCAGGAATAATGCATCTGCTGGTGAAAAAGTGAGGGTGGTAGCGGGATGGGTGATAGAAGATGTGAAGCATGAATTCTTCGGTTTCGATGCAACAAAGAGCCTCCTCCTTCTGTCCAGACTGAACCTGTAGTCTTTATGGTTCGTGAATGGCAGGATGGTGTATTGTTCCATACGTTATTGCCCATATATCTGTCCGTGGGTGAGCTCACAGAAGGGTGGTAGAGGGTGGCAGAGTATACGCCAAAGATAAAATCATCCGAAACTCAATTTTACAAGCCGGATCTGGCCTCCGAAATGTTGTCGAACGGACGAGTAGGATATGGACGCATACAACTTTTCGTTTTGATCGATTTGGCGGGTCATGGAGCTCCAACGGAGTTTGTATGGCCAAATTGTGGCCATCTTATGGATACAACATCAGGGACAGACCGTGAATACAACTTTGAGGGTAACTTGATCGCATCGATGAGCCATCTTGCACCATTCAGAATGACCTATAATTTCTCGTGTGCGTAAACATAATGAGGATGGGCTGTTAGGTACTTTATCATCCAGGAATAATGCATCTGCTGGTGAAGAAGTGAGGGTGGTAGCGGGATGGGTGATAGAACATGTGATGCATGAATTCTTCGGTTTCGATGCAACAAAGAGCCTCCTCCTTCTGTCCAGACTGAACCTGTAGTCTTTATGGTTCGTGAATGGCAGGATGGTGTATTGTTCCATACGTTATTGCCCATATATCTATCCGTGGGTGAGCTAACAGAAGGGTGGTAGAGGGTGGCAGAGTATACGCCAAAGATAAAATCATCCGAAACTCAATTTTACAAGCCGGACCTGGCCTCCAAAATGTTGTCGAAGCGGACGAGGCGGATACGGACGCATACAACTTTTTGTTGTGATCGATTCGGGGGGTCATGGAGCTCCAACGGAGTTTGTATGGCCAAATTGTGGTCGTTTTAAGGATACAACATCGGGGGACATACCGTGAATACAACTTTCAGGGTAACTTGATCGCATCGACGAGGCGTCTTGCACCATTCAGAATGACCTATAATTTTTCGTGTGCATAAACATAATGAGGATGGGCTGTTACGTACTTTATCATCCAGGAATAATGCATCTGCTGGTGAAAAAGTGAGGGTGGTAGCGGGATGGGTGATAGAAGATGTGAAGCATGAATTCTTCGGTTTCGATGCAACAAAGAGCCTCCTCCTTCTGTCCAGACTGAACCTGTAGTCTTTATGGTTCGTGAATGGCAGGATGGTGTATTGTTCCATACGTTATTGCCCATATATCTGTCCGTGGGTGAGCTCACAGAAGGGTGGTAGAGGGTGGCAGAGTATACGCCAAAGATAAAATCATCCGAAACTCAATTTTACAAGCCGGATCTGGCCTCCGAAATGTTGTCGAACGGACGAGTAGGATATGGACGCATACAACTTTTCGTTTTGATCGATTTGGCGGGTCATGGAGCTCCAACGGAGTTTGTATGGCCAAATTGTGGCCGTCTTATGGATACAACATCAGGGACAGACCGTGAATACAACTTTGAGGGTAACTTGATCGCATCGATGAGCCATCTTGCACCATTCAGAATGACCTATAATTTCTCGTGTGCATAAACATAATGAGGATGGGCTGTTATGTACTTTATCATCCAGGAATAATGCATCTGCTGGTCAAGAAGTGAGGGTGGTAGCGGGATGGGTGATAGAACATGTGATGCATGAATTCTTCGGTTTCGATGCAACAAAGAGCCTCCTCGTTCTGTCCATACTGAACCTGTAGTCTTTATGGTTCGTGAATGGCAGGATGGTGTATTGTTCCATACGTTATTGCCCATATATCTGTCCGTGGGTGAGCTCACAGAAGGGTGGTAGAGGGTGGCAGAGTATACGCCAAAGATAAAATCATCCGAAACTCAATTTTACAAGCCGGATCTGGCCTCCGAAATGTTGTCGAACGGACGAGTAGGATATGGACGCATACAACTTTTCGTTTTGATCGATTTGGCGGGTCATGGAGCTCCAACGGAGTTTGTATGGCCAAATTGTGGCCATCTTATGGATACAACATCAGGGACAGACCGTGAATACAACTTTGAGGGTAACTTGATCGCATCGATGAGCCATCTTGCACCATTCAGAATGACCTATAATTTCTCGTGTGCGTAAACATAATGAGGATGGGCTGTTATGTACTTTATCATCCAGGAATAATGCATCTGCTGGTGAAGAAGTGAGGGTGGTAGCGGGATGGGTGATAGAACATGTGATGCATGAATTCTTCGGTTTCGATGCAACAAAGAGCCTCCTCCTTCTGTCCAGACTGAACCTGTAGTCTTTATGGTTCGTGAATGGCAGGATGGTGTATTGTTCCATACGTTATTGCCCATATATCTATCCGTGGGTGAGCTAACAGAAGGGTGGTAGAGGGTGGCAGAGTATACGCCAAAGATAAAATCATCCGAAACTCAATTTTACAAGCCGGACCTGGCCTCCAAAATGTTGTCGAAGCGGACGAGGCGGATACGGACGCATACAACTTTTTGTTGTGATCGATTCGGGGGGTCATGGAGCTCCAACGGAGTTTGTATGGCCAAATTGTGGTCGTTTTAAGGATACAACATCGGGGGACATACCGTGAATACAACTTTCAGGGTAACTTGATCGCATCGACGAGGCGTCTTGCACCATTCAGAATGACCTATAATTTTTCGTGTGCATAAACATAATGAGGATGGGCTGTTACGTACTTTATCATCCAGGAATAATGCATCTGCTGGTGAAAAAGTGAGGGTGGTAGCGGGATGGGTGATAGAAGATGTAAAGCATGAATTCTTCGGTTTCGATGCAACAAAGAGCCTCCTCCTTCTGTCCAGACTGCACCTGTAGTCTTTATGGTTCGTGAATGGCAGGATGGTGTATTGTTCCATACGTTATTGCCCATATATCTGTCCGTGGGTGAGCTCACAGAAGGGTGGTAGAGGGTGGCAGAGTATACGCCAAAGATAAAATCATCCGAAACTCAATTTTACAAGCCGGATCTGGCCTCCGAAATGTTGTCGAACGGACGAGTAGGATATGGACGCATACAACTTTTCGTTTTGATCGATTTGGCGGGTCATGGAGCTCCAACGGAGTTTGTATGGCCAAATTGTGGCCGTCTTATGGATACAACATCAGGGACAGACCGTGAATACAACTTTGAGGGTAACTTGATCGCATCGATGAGCCATCTTGCACCATTCAGAATGACCTATAATTTCTCGTGTGCATAAACATAATGAGGATGGGCTGTTATGTACTTTATCATCCAGGAATAATGCATCTGCTGGTCAAGAAGTGAGGGTGGTAGCGGGATGGGTGATAGAACATGTGATGCATGAATTCTTCGGTTTCGATGCAACAAAGAGCCTCCTCGTTCTGTCCATACTGAACCTGTAGTCTTTATGGTTCGTGAATGGCAGGATGGTGTATTGTTCCATACGTTATTGCCCATATATCTGTCCGTGGGTGAGCTCACAGAAGGGTGGTAGAGGGTGGCAGAGTATACGCCAAAGATAAAATCATCCGAAACTCAATTTTACAAGCCGGATCTGGCCTCCGAAATGTTGTCGAACGGACGAGTAGGATATGGACGCATACAACTTTTTGTTTTGATCGATTTGGCGGGTCATGGAGCTCCAACGGAGTTTGTATGGCCAAATTGTGGCCATCTTATGGATACAACATCAGGGACAGACCGTGAATACAACTTTGAGGGTAACTTGATCGCATCGATGAGCCATCTTGCACCATTCAGAATGACCTATAATTTCTCGTGTGCGTAAACATAATGAGGATGGGCTGTTATGTACGTTATCATCCAGGAATAATGCATCTGCTGGTGAAGAAGTGAGGGTGGTAGCGGGATGGGTGATAGAACATGTGATGCATGAATTCTTCGGTTTCGATGCAACAAAGAGCCTCCTCCTTCTGTCCAGACTGAACCTGTAGTCTTTATGGTTCGTGAATGGCAGGATGGTGTATTGTTCCATACGTTATTGCCCATATATCTATCCGTGGGTGAGCTAACAGAAGGGTGGTAGAGGGTGGCAGAGTATACGCCAAAGATAAAATCATCCGAAACTCAATTTTACAAGCCGGATCTGGCCTCCAAAATGTTGTCGAAGCGGACGAGGCGGATACGGACGCATACAACTTTTTGTTGTGATCGATTCGGGGGGTCATGAAGCTCCAACGGAGTTTGTATGGCCAAATTGTGGTCGTTTTAAGGATACAACATCGGGGGACATACCGTGAATACAACTTTCAGGGTAACTTGATCGCATCGACGAGGCGTCTTGCACCATTCAGAATGACCTATAATTTTTCGTGTGCATAAACATAATGAGGATGGGCTGTTACGTACTTTATCATCCAGGAATAATGCATCTGCTGGTGAAAAAGTGAGGGTGGTAGCGGGATGGGTGATAGAAGATGTGAAGCATGAATTCTTCGGTTTCGATGCAACAAACAGCCTCCTCCTTCTGTCCAGACTGAACCTGTAGTCTTTCTGGTTCGTGAATGGAAGGATGGTGTATTGTTCCATACGTTATTGCCGATATATCTGTCCGTGGGTGAGCTCAAGGAAGGGTGGTAGAGGGTGGCAGAGTACACGCCAAAGATAAAATCATCCGAAACTGAATTTTACAAGCCGGATCTGGCCTCCGAAATGTTGTCGAAGCGGACGAGTGGGATATGGACGCATACAACTTTTCCTTGTGATAGATTTGGCGGGTCATGGATCTCCAACGGGAGTTTGTATGGCCAAATTGTGGCCGTCTTATGGATACAACATCGGGGGACATACCATGAATACAACTTTCAGGGTATGTTGATCGCATCGACGAGCCATCTTGCACTACTCAGAAAATCCTATAATTTTTCGTGTGCTGAGGATGAGCTGTTATGTACTTTACCATCCAGGAATAAAGCATCTGCTGGTGAAAAAGTGAGGGTGGTAGCGGGATGGGTGATAGAACATGTGAAGCATGAATTCTTCGGTTTCGATCCAACAAAGAGCCTCCTCCTTCTGTCCAGACTGAACCTGTAGTCTTTCTGGTTCGTGAATGGAAGGATGGTGTATTTTTCCATACGTTATTGCCCATATATCTGTCCGTGGGTGAGCTCACAGAAGGGTGGTAGAGGGTGGCAGAGTATACGCCAAAGATAAAATCATCCGAAACTCAATTTTACAAGCCGGATCTGGCCTCCGAAATGTTGTCGAACGGACGAGTAGGATATGGACGCATACAACTTTTCGTTTTGATCGATTTGGCGGGTCATGGAGCTCCAACGGAGTTTGTATGGCCAAATTGTGGCCATCTTATGGATACAACATCAGGGACAGACCGTGAATACAACTTTGAGGGTAACTTGATCGCATCGATGAGCCATATTGCTCCATTCAGAATGACCTATAATTTCTCGTGTGCATAAACATAATGAGGATGGGCTATTATGTACTTTATCATCCAGGAATAATGCATCTGCTGGTGAAGAAGTGAGGGTGGTAGCGGGATGGGTGATAGAACATGTGGTGCCTGAATTCTTCGGTTTCGATGCAACAAAGAGCCTCCTCCTTCTGTACAGACTGAACCTGTAGTCTTTCTGGTTCGTGAATGGAAGGATGGTGTATTGTTCCATACGTTATTGCCCATATATCTGTCCGTGGGTGAGCTCACAGAAGGGTGGCAGAGGGTGGCAGAGTATACGCCAAAGATAAAATCATCCGAAACTCAATTTTACAAGCCGGATCTGGCCTCCAAAATGTTGTCGAAGCGGACGAGGGGGATATGGACGCATACAACTTTTCGTTGTGATCGATTCGGGGGGTCATGGAGCTCCAACGGAGTTTGTATGGCCAAATTGTGGTCGTTTTAAGGAAACAACATCGGGGGACATACAGTGAATACAACTTTCAGGGTAACTTGATCGCATCGACGAGCCGTCTTGCACCATTCAGAATGACCTATAAACTTTCGTGTGCATAAACATAATGAGGATGGGCTGTTACGTACTTTATCATCGAGGAATAATGCATCTGCTAGTGAAAAAGTGAGGGTGGTAGCGGGATGGGTGATAGAAGATGTGAAGCATGAATTCTTCGGTTTCGATGCAACAAAGAGCCTCCTCCTTCTGTCCAGACTGAACCTGTAGTCTTTCTGGTTCGTGAATGGAAGGATGGTGTATTGTTCCATATGTTATTGCCCATATATCTGTCCGTGGGTGAGCTCACGGAAGGGTGGTAGAGGGTGGCAGAGTACACGCCAAAGATAAAATCATCCGAAACTCAATTTTACAAGTCCGATCTGGCCTCCGAAATGTTGTCGAAGCGGACGAGTGGGATATGGACGCATACAACTTTTCCTTGTGATAGATTTGGTGGGTCATGGAGCTCCAACGGGAGTTTGTATGACCAAATTGTGGCCGTCTTATGGATACAACATCGGGGGACATACCATGAATACAACTTTCAGGGTATGTTGATCGCATCGACGAGCCATCTTGCACTACTCAGAAAGACCTATAATTTTTCGTGTGCTGAGGATGAGCTGTTATGTACTTTATCATCCAGGAATAATGCATCTGCTGGTGAAAAAGTGAGGGTGGTAGCGGGATGGGTGATAGAACATGTGAAGCATGAATTCTTCGGTTTCGATCCTACAAAGAGCCTCCTCCTTCTGTCCAGACTGAACCTGTAGTCTTTCTGGTTCGTGAATGGAAGGATGGTGTATTTTTCCATATGTTATTGCCCATATATCTATCCGTGGGTGAGCTCACGGAAGGGTGGTAGAGGGTGGCAGAGTACACGCCGTAGATAAAATCATCCGAAACTCAATTTTACAAGCCGGATCTGGCCTCCGAAATGTTGTCGAACGGACGAGTGGGATATGGACGCATACAACTTTTCGTTTTGATCGATTTGGCGGGTCATGGAGCTCCAACGGAGTTTGTATGGCCAAATTGTGGCCATCTTATGGATACAACATCAGGGACAGACCGTGAATACAACTTTGAGGGTAACTTGATCACATCGATGAGCCATCTTGCACCATTCAGAATGACCTATAATTTCTCGTGTGCATAAACATAATGAGGATGGGCTGTTATGTACTTTATCATCCAGGAATAATGCATCTGCTGGTGAAGAAGTGAGGGAGGTAGCGGGATGGGTGATAGAACATGTGATGCATGAATTCTTCGGTTTCGATGCAACAAATAGCCTCCTCCTTCTGTCCAGACTGAACCTGTAGTCTTTATCGTTCGTGAATGGCAGGATGGTGTATTGTTCCATACGTTATTGCCCATATATCTGTCCGTGGGTGAGCTCACAGAAGGGTGGTAGAGGGTGGCAGAGTATACGCCAAAGATAAAATCATCCGAAACTCAATTTTACAAGCCGGATCTGGCCTCCAAAATGTTGTCGAAGCGGACGAGAGGGATATGGACGCATACAACTTTTCGTTGTGTTCGATTCGGGGGGTCATGGAGCTCCAACGGAGTTTGTATGGCCAAATTGTGGTCGTTTTATGGATACAACATCGGGGGACATACCGTGAATACAACTTTCAGGGTAACTTGATCGCATCGACGAGCCGTCTTGCACCATTCAGAATGACCTATAATTTTTCGTGTGCATAAACATAATGAGGATGGGCTGTTACGTACTTTATCATCGAGGAATAATGCATCTTCTGGTGAAAAAGTGAGGGTGGTAGCGGGATGGGTGATAGAAGATGTGAAGCATGAATTCTTCGGTTTCGATGCAACAAAGAGCCTCCTCCTTCTGTCCAGACTGTACCTGTAGTCTTTCTGGTTCGTGAATGGAAGGATGGAGTATTGTTCCATATTTTATTGCCCATATATGTGTCCATGGGTGAGCTCACGGAAGGGTGGTAGAGGCTGGCAGAGTAAACGCCAAAGATAAAATCATCCGAAACTCAATTTTACAAGTCGGATCTGGCCTCCGAAATGTTGTCGAAGCGGACGAGTGGGATATGGACGCATACAACTTTTCCTTGTGATAGATTTGGCGGGTCATGGAGCTCCAACGGGAGTTTGTATGACCAAATTGTGGCCGTCTTATGGATACAACATCGGGGGACATACCATGAATACAACTTTCAGGGTATGTTGATCGCATCGACGAGCCATCTTGCATTACTCAGAAAGACCTATAATTTTTCGTGTGCTGAGGATGAGCTGTTATGTACTTTATCATCTAGGAATAATGCATCTGCTGGTGAAAAAGTGAGGGTGGTAGCGGGATGGGTGATAGAACGTGTGAAGCATGAATTCTTCGGTTTCGATCCAACAAAGAGCCTCCTCCTTCTGTCCAGACTGAACCTGTAGTCTTTCTGGTTCATGAATGGAAGGATGGTGTATTTTTCCATATGTTATTGCCCATATATCTATCCGTGGGTGAGCTCACGGAAGGGTGGTAGAGGGTGGCAGAGTACACGCCGTAGATAAAATCATCCGAAACTCAATTTTACAAGCCGGATCTGGCCTCCGAAATGTTGTCGAACGGACGAGTGGGATATGGACGCATACAACTTTTCATTTTGATCGATTTGGCGGGTCATGGAGCTCCAACGGAGTTTGTATGGCCAAATTGTGGCCATCTTATGGATACAACATCAGGGACAGACCGTGAATACAACTCTGAGGGTAACTTGATCGCATCGATGAGCCATCTTGCACCATTCAATATGACCTATAATTTCTCGTGTGCATAAACATAATGAGGATGAGCTGTTACATACTTGATCATCCAGGAATAATGCATCTGCTGGTGAAAAAGTGAGGGTGGTAGCGGGATGGGTGATAGAAGATGTGTTTCGATGCAACAAAGAGCCTCCTCCTTCTGTCCAGACTGAACCTGTAGTCTTTATAGTTCGTGAATGGCAGGATGGTGTATTGTTCCATACGTTATTGCCCATATATCTATCCGTGGGTGAGCTCACAGAAGGGTGGTAGAGGGTGGCAGAGTATACGCCAAAGATAAAATCATCCGAAACTCAATTTTACAAGCCGGATCTGGCCTCCAAAATGTTGTCGAAGCGGACGAGGGGGATACGGACGCATACAACTTTTCGTTGTGATCGATTCGGGGGGTCATGGAGCTCCAACGGAGTTTGTATGGCTAAATTGTGGTCGTTTTAAGGATACAACATCGGGGGACATACCGTGAATACAACTTTCAGGGTAACTTGATCGCATCGACGAGCCGTCTTGCACCATTCAGAATGACCTATAATTTTTCGTGTGCATAAACATAATGAGGATGGGCTGTTACGTACTTTATCATCCAGGAATAATGCATCTGCTGGTGAAAAAGTGAGGGTGGTAGCGGGATGGGTGATAGAAGATGTGAAGCATGAATTCTTCGGTTTCGATGCAACAAAGAGCCTCCTCCTTCTGTCCAGACTGAACCTGTAGTCTTTCTGGTTCGTGAATGGAAGGATGGTGTATTGTTCCATACGTTATTGCCCATATATCTGTCCGTGGGTGAGCTCACGGAAGGGTGGTAGAGGGTGGCAAAGTACACGCCAAAGATAAAATCATCCGAAACTCAATTTTACAAGCCGGATCTGGCCTCCGAAATGTTGTCGAAGCGGACGAGTGGGATATGGACGCATACAACTTTTCCTTGTGATAGATTTGGCGGGTCATGGAGCTCCAACGGGAGTTTGTATGGCCAAATTGTGGCCGTCTTATGGATACAACATCGGGGGACATACCATGAATACAACTTTCAGGGTATGTCGATCGCATCGACGAGCCATCTTGCACTACTCAGAAAGACCTATAATTTTTCGTGTGCGGAGGATGAGCTGTTATGTACTTTATCATCCAGGAATAATGCATCTGCTGGTGAAAAAGTGAGGGTGGTAGCGGGATGGGTGATAGAACATGTGAAGCATGAATTCTTCTGTTTCGATCCAACAAAGAGCCTCCTCCTTCTGTCCAGACTGAACCTGTAGTCTTTCTGGTTCGTGAATGGAAGGATGGTGTATTTTTCCATATGTTATTGCCCATATATCTATCCGTGCGTGAGCTCACGGAAGGGTGGTAGAGGGTGGCAGAGTACACGCCGTAGATAAAATCATCCGAAACTCAATTTTACAAGCCGGATCTGGCCTCCGAAATGTTGTCGAACGGACCAGTGGGATATGGACGCATACAACTTTTCGTTTTGATCGATTTGGCGGGTCATGGAGCTCCAACGGAGTTTGTATGGCCAAATTGTGGCCATCTTATGGATACAACATCAGGGACAGACCGTGAATACAACTTTGAGGGTAACTTGATCGCATCGATGAGCCATCTTGCACCATTCAGAATGACCTATAATTTCTCGTGTGCATAAACATAATGAGGATGGGCTGTTATGTACTTTATCATCCAGGAATAATGCATCTGCTGGTGAAGAAGTGAGGGTGGTAGCGGGATGGGTGATAGAACATGTGATGCATGAATTCTTCATTTTCGATGCAACAAAGAGCCTCCTCCTTCTGTCCAGACCGAACCTGTAGTCTTTATGGTTCGTGAATGGCAGGATGGTGTATTGTTCCATACGTTATTGCCCATATATCTGTCCGTGGGTGAGCTCACAGAAGGGTGGTAGAGGGTGGCAGAGTATACGCCAAAGATAAAATCATCTTAAACTCAATTTTACAAGCCGGATCTGGCCTCCGAAATGTTGTCGAACGGACGAGTAGGATATGGACGCATACAACTTTTCGTTTTGATCGATTTGACGGGTCATGGAGCTCCAACGGAGTTTGTATGGCCAAATTGTGGCCATCTTATGGATACAACATCAGGGACAGACCGTGAATACAACTTTGAGGGTAACTTGATCGCATCGATGAGCCATCTTGCACCATTCAGAATGACCTATAATTTCTCGTGTGCATAAACATAATGAGGATGGGCTGTTATGTACTTTATCATCCAGGAATAATGCATCTGCTGGTCAAGAAGTGAGGGTGGTAGCGGGATGGGTGATAGAACATGTGATGCATGAATTCTTCGGTTTCGATGCAACAAAGAGCCTCCTCGTTCTGTCCATACTAAACCTGTAGTCTTTATGGTTCGTGAATGGCAGGATGGTGTATTGTTCCATACGTTATTGCCCATATATCTGTCCGTGGGTGAGCTCACAGAAGGGTGGTAGAGGGTGGCAGAGTATACGCCAAACATAAAATCATCCGAAACTCAATTTTACAAGCCGGATCTGGCCTCCGAAATGTTGTCGAACGGACAAGTAGGATATGGACGCATACAACTTTTCGTTTTGATCGATTTGGCGGGTCATGGAGCTCCAACGGAGTTTGTATGGCCAAATTGTGGCCATCTTATGGATACAACATCAGGGACAGACCGTGAATACAACTTTGAGGGTAACTTGATCGCATCGATGAGCCATATTGCTCCATTCAGAATGACCTATAATTTCTCGTGTGCATAAATATAATGAGGATGGGCTGTTATGTACTTTATCATCCAGGAATAATGCATCTGCTGGTGAAGAAGTGAGGATGGTAGCGGCATGGGTGATAGAACATGTGGTGCCTGAATTCTTCGGTTTCGATGCAACAAAGAGCCTCCTCCTTCTGTACACACTGAACCTGTAGTCTTTCTGGTTCGTGAATGGAAGGATGGTGTATTGTTCCATACGTTATTGCCCATATATCTGTCCGTGGGTGAGCTCACAAAAGGGTGGTAGAGGGTGGCAGAGTATACGCCAAAGATAAAATCATCCGAAACTCAATTTTACAAGCCGGATCTGGCCTCCAAAATGTTGTCGAAGCGGACGAGGGGGATACGGACGCATACAACTTTTCGTTGTGATCGATTCGGGGGGTCATGGAGCTGCAACGGAGTTTGTATGGCCAAATTGTGGTCGTTTTAAGGATACAACATCGGGGGACATACCGTGAATACAACTTTCAGGGTAACTTGATCGCATCGACGAGCCGTCTTGCACCATTCAGAATGACCTATAATCTTTCGTGTGCATAAACATAATGAGGATGGGCTGTTACGTACTTTATCATCGAGGAATAATGCATCTGCTGGTGAAAAAGTGAGGGTGGTAGCGGGATGGGTGATAGAAGATGTGAAGCATGAATTCTTCGGTTTCGATGCAACAAAGAGCCTCCTCCTTCTGTCCAGACTGAACCTGTAGTCTTTCTGGTTCGTGAATGGAAGGATGGTGTATTGTTCCATACGTTATTGGCCATATATCTGTCCGTGGGTGAGCTCACGGAAGGGTGGTAGAGGGTGGCAGAGTACACGCCAAAGATAAAATCATCCGAAACTCAATTTTACAAGTCGGATCTGGCCTCAGAAATGTTGTCGAAGCGGACGAGTGGGATATGGACGCATACAACTTTTCCTTGTGATAGATTTGGCGGGTCATCGAGCTCCAACGGGAGTTTGTATGACCAAATTGTGGCCGTCTTATGGATACAACATCGGGGGACATACCATGAATACAACTTTCAGGGTATGTTCATCGCATCGACGAGCCATCTTGCACTACTCAGAAAGACCTATAATTTTTCGTGTGCTGAGGATGAGCTGTTATGTACTTTATCATCTAGGAATAATGCATCTGCTGGTGAAAAAGTGAGGGTGGTAGCGGGATGGGTGATAGAACATGTGAAGCATGAATTCTTCGGTTTCGATCCTACAAAGAGCCTCCTCGTTCTGTCCAGACTGAACCTGTAGTCTTTCTGGTTCGTGAATGGAAGGATGGGGTATTTTTCCATATGTTATTGCCCATATATCTATCCGTGGGTGAGCTCACGGAAGGGTGGTAGAGGGTGGCAGAGTACACGCCGTAGATAAAATCATCCGAAACTCAGTTTTACAAGCCGGATCTGGCCTCCGAAATGTTGTCGAACGGACGAGTGGGATATGGACGCATACAACTTTTCGTTTTGATCGATTTGGAGGGTCATGGAGCTCCAACGGAGTTTGTATGGCCAAATTGTGGCCATCTTATGGATACAACATCAGGGACAGACCGTGAATACAACTCTGAGGGTAACTTGATCGCATCGATGAGCCATCTTGCACCATTCAAAATGACCTATAATTTCTCGTGTGCATAAACATAATGAGGATGGGCTGTTATGTACTTTATCATCCAGGAATAATGCATCTGCTGGTGAAGAAGTGAGGGTGGTAGCGGGATGGGTGATAGAACATGTGATGCATGAATTCTTCGGTTTCGATGCAACAAAGAGCCTCCTCCTTCTGTCCAGACTGAACCTGTAGTCTTTATGGTTCGTGAATGGCAGGATGGTGTATTGTTCCATATGTTATTGCCCATATATCTGTCCGTGGGTGAGCTCACAGAAGGGTGGTAGAGGGTGGCAGAGTATACGCCAAAGATAAAATCATCCGAAACTCAATTTTACAAGCCGGATCTGGCCTCCAAAATGTTGTCGAAGCGGACGAGGGGGATACGGACGCATACAACTTTTCGTTGTGATCGATTCGGGGGGTCATGGAGCTCCAACGGAGTTTGTATGGCCAAATTGTGGTCGTTTTAAGGATACAACATCGGGGGACATACCGTGAATACAACTTTCAGGGTAACTTGATCGCATCGACGAGCCGTCTTGCACCATTCAGAATGACCTATAATCTTTCGTGTGCATAAACATAATGAGGATGGGCTGTTACGTACTTTATCATCGAGGAATAATGCATCTGCTGGTGAAAAAGTGAGGGTGGTAGCGGGATGGGTGATAGAAGATGTGAAGCATGAATTCTTCGGTTTCGATGCAACAAAGAGCCTCCTCCTTCTGTCCAGACTGAACCTGTAGTCTTTCTGGTTCGTGAATGGAAGGATGGTGTATTGTTCCATACGTTATTGCCCATATATCTGTCCGTGGGTGAGCTCACGGAAGGGTGGTAGAGGGTGGCAGAGTACACACCAAAGATAAAATCATCCGAAACTCAATTTTACAAGTCGGATCTGGCCTCCGAAATGTTGTCGAAGCGGACGAGTGGGATATGGACGCATACAACTTTTCCTTGTGATAGATTTGGCGGGTCATGGAGCTCCAACGGAAGTTTGTATGACCAAATTGTGGCCGTCTTATGGATACAACATCGGGGGACATACCATGAATACAACTTTCAGGGTATGTTGATCGCATCGACGAGCCATCTTGCACTACTCAGAAAGACCTATAATTTTTCGTGTGCTGAGGATGAGCTGTTATGTACTTTATCATCCAGGAATAATGCATCTGCTGGTGAAAAAGTGAGGGTGGTAGCGGGATGGGTGATAGAACATGTGAAGCATGAATTCTTCGGTTTCGATCCAACAAAGAGCCTCCTCCTTCTGTCCAGACTGAACCTGTAGTCTTTCTGGTTCGTGAATGGAAGGATGGTGTATTTTTCCATATGTTATTGCCCATATATCTATCCGTGGGTGAGCTCACGGAAGGGTGGTAGAGGGTGGCAGAGTACACGCCGTAGATAAAATCATCCGAAACTCAATTTTACAAGCCGGATCTGGCCTCCGAAATGTTGTCGAACGGACGAGTGGGATATGGACGCATACAACATTTCGTTTTATCGATTTGGCGGGTCATGGAGCTCCAACGGAGTTTGTATGGCCAAATTGTGGCCATCTTATGGATACAACATCAGGGACAGACCGTGAATACAACTTTGAGGGTAACTTGATCGCATCGATGAGCCATCTTGCACCATTCAGAATGACCTATAATTTCTCGTGTGCATAAACATAATGAGGATGGGCTGTTATGTACTTTATCATCCAGGAATAATGCATCTGCTGGTGAAGAAGTGAGGGTGGTAGCGGGATGGGTGATAGAACATGTGAAGCATGAATTCTTCGGTTTCGATCCAACAAAGAGCCTCCTCCTTCTTTCCAGACTGAACCTGTAGTCTTTCTGGTTCGTGAATGGAAGGATGGTGTATTTTTCCATATGTTATTGCCCATATATCTATCCGTGGGTGAGCTCACGGAAGGGTGGTAGAGGGTGGCAGAGTACACGCCGTAGATAAAATCATCCGAAACTCAATTTTACAAGCCGGATCTGGCCTCCGAAATGTTGTCGAACGGACGAGTGGGATATGGACGCATACAACTTTTCGTTTTGATCGATTTGGCGGGTCATGGAGCTCCAACGGAGTTTGTATGGCCAAATTGTGGCCATCTTATGGATACAACATCAGGGACCGACCGTGAATACAACTCTGAGGGTAACTTGATCGCATCGATGAGCCATCTTGCACCATTCAAAATGACCTATAATTTCTCGTGTGCATAAACATAATGAGGATGGGCTGTTATGTACTTTATCATCCAGGAATAATGCATCTGCTGGTGAAGAAGTGAGGGTGGTAGCGGGATGGGTGATAGAACATGTGATGCATGAATTCTTCGGTTTCGATGCAACAAAGAGCCTCCTCCTTCTGTCCAGACTGAACCTGTAGTCTTTATGGTTCGTGAATGGCAGGATGGTGTATTGTTCCATATGTTATTGCGCATATATCTGTCCGTGGGTGAGCTCACAGAAGGGTGGTAGAGGGTGGCAGAGTATACGCCAAAGATAAAATCATCCGAAACTCAATTTTACAAGCCGGATCTGGCCTCCAAAATGTTGTCGAAGCGGACGAGGGGGATACGGACGCATACAACTTTTCGTTGTGATCGATTCGGGGGGTCATGGAGCTCCAACGGAGTTTGTATGGCCAAATTGTGGTCGTTTTAAGGATACAACATCGGGGGACATACCGTGAATACAACTTTCAGGGTAACTTGATCGCATCGACGAGCCGTCTTGCACCATTCAGAATGACCTATAATCTTTCGTGTGCATAAACATAATGAGGATGGGCTGTTACGTACTTTATCATCGAGGAATAATGCATCTGCTGGTGAAAAAGTGAGGGTGGTAGCGGGATGGGTGATAGAAGATGTGAAGCATGAATTCTTCGGTTTCGATGCAACAAAGAGCCTCCTCCTTCTGTCCAGACTGAACCTGTAGTCTTTCTGGTTCGTGAATGGAAGGATGGTGTATTGTTCCATACGTTATTGCCCATATATCTGTCCGTGGGTGAGCTCACGGAAGGGTGGTAGAGGGTGGCAGAGTACACGCCAAAGATAAAATCATCCGAAACTCTATTTTACAAGTCCGATCTGGCCTCCGAAATGTTGTCGAAGCGGACGAGTGGGATATGGACGCATACAACTTTTCCTTGTGATAGATTTGGCGGGTCATGGAGCTCCAACGGGAGTTTGTATGACCAAATTGTGGCCGTCTTATGGATACAACATCGGGGGACATACCATGAATACAACTTTCAGGGTATGTTGATCGCATCGACGAGCCATCTTGCACTACTCAGAAAGACCTATAATTTTTCGTGTGCTGAGGATGAGCTGTTATGTACTTTATCATCTAGGAATAATGCATCTGCTGGTGAAAAAGTGAGGGTGGTAGCGGGATGGGTGATAGAACGTGTGAAGCATGAATTCTTCGGTTTCGATCCAACAAAGAGCCTCCTCCTTCTGTCCAGACTGAACCTGTAGTCTTTCTGGTTCATGAATGGAAGGATGGTGTATTTTTCCATATGTTATTGCCCATATATCTATCCGTGGGTGAGCTCACGGAAGGGTGGTAGAGGGTGGCAGAGTACACGCCGTAGATAAAATCATCCGAAACTCAATTTTACAAGCCGGATCTGGCCTCCGAAATGTTGTCGAACGGACGAGTGGGATATGGACGCATACAACTTTTCGTTTTGATCGATTTGGCGGGTCATGGAGCTCCAACGGAGTTTGTATGGCCAAATTGTGGCCATCTTATGGATACAACATCAGGGACAGACCGTGAATACAACTCTGAGGGTAACTTGATCGCATCGATGAGCCATCTTGCACCATTCAAAATGACCTATAATTTCTCGTGTGTATAAACATAATGAGGATGGGCTGTTATGTACTTTATCATCCAGGAATAATGCATCTGCTGGTGAAGAAGTGAGGGTGGTAGCGGGATGGGTGATAGAACATGTGATGCATGAATTCCTCGGTTTCGATGCAACAAAGAGCCTCCTCCTTCTGTCCAGACTGAACCTGTAGTCTTTATGGTTCGTGAATGGCAGGATGGTGTATTGTTCCATACGTTATTGCCCATATATCTGTCCGTGGGTGAGCTCACAGAAGGGTGGTAGAGGGTGGCAGAGTATAAGATAAAATCATCCGAAACTCAATTTTACAAGCCGGATCTGGCCTCCAAAATGTTGTCGAAGCGGACGAGGGGGATACGGACGCATACAACTTTTCGTTGTGATCGATTCGGGGGGTCATGGAGCTCCAACGGAGTTTGTATGGCCAAATTGTGGTCGTTTTAAGGATACAACATCGGGGGACATACCGTGAATACAACTTTCAGGGTAACTTGATCGCATCGACGAGCCGTCTTGCACCATTCAGAATGACCTATAATCTTTCATGTGCATAAACATAATGAGGATGGGCTGTTACGTACTTTATCATCGAGGAATAATGCATCTGCTGGTGAAAAAGTGAGGGTGGTAGCGGGATGGGTGATAGAAGATGTGAAGCATGAATTCTTCGGTTTCGATGCAACAAAGAGCCTCCTCCTTCTATCCAGACTGAACCTGTAGTCTTTCTGGTTCGTGAATGGAAGGATGGTGTATTGTTCCATACGTTATTGCCCATATATCTGTCCGTGGGTGAGCTCACGGATGGGTGGTAGAGGGTGGCAGAGTACACGCCAAAGATAAAATCATCCGAAACTCAATTTTACAAGTCCGATCTGGCCTCCGAAATGTTGTCGAAGCGGACGAGTGGGATATGGACGCATACAACTTTTCCTTGTGATAGATTTGGCGGGTCATGGAGCTCCAACGGGAGTTTGTATGACCAAATTGTGGCCGTCTTATGGATACAACATCGGGGGACATACCATGAATACAACTTTCAGGGTATGTTGATCGCATCGACGAGCCATCTTGCACTACTCAGAAAGACCTATAATTTTTCGTGTGCTGAGGATGAGCTGTTATGTACTTTATCATCTAGGAATAATGCATCTGCTGGTGAAAAAGTGAGGGTGGTAGCGGGATGGGTGATAGAACGTGTGAAGCATGAATTCTTCGGTTTCGATCCAACAAAGAGCCTCCTCCTTCTGTCCAGACTGAACCTGTAGTCTTTCTGGTTCATGAATGGAAGGATGGTGTATTTTTCCATATGTTATTGCCCATATATCTATCCGTGGGTGAGCTCCCGGAAGGGTGGTAGAGGGTGGCAGAGTACACGCCGTAGATAAAATCATCCGAAACTCAATTTTACAAGCCGGATCTGGCCTCCGAAATGTTGTCGAACGAACGAGTGGGATATGGACGCATACAACTTTTCGTTTTGATCGATTTGGCGGGTCATGGAGCTCCAACGGAGTTTGTATGGCCAAATTGTGGCCATCTTATGGATACAACATCAGGGACAGACCGTGAATACAACTCTGAGGGTAACTTGATCGCATCGATGAGCCATCTTGCACCATTCAGAATGACCTATAATTTCTCGTGTGCATAAACATAATGAGGATGGGCTGTTATGTACTTTATCATCCAGGAATAATGCATCTGCTGGTGAAGAAGTGAGGGTGGTAGCGGGATGGGTGATAGAACATGTGATGCATGAATTCTTCGGTTTCGATGCAACAAATAGCCTCCTCCTTCTGTCCAGACTGAACCTGTAGTCTTTATCATTCGTGAATGGCAGGATGGTGTATTGTTCCATACGTTATTGCCCATATATCTGTCCGTGGGTGAGCTCACGGAAGGGTGGTAGAGGGTGGCAGAGTAAACGCCAAAGATAAAATCATCCGAAACTCAATTTTACAAGTCGGATCTGGCCTCCGAAATGTTGTCGAAGCGGACGAGTGGGATATGGACGCATACAACTTTTCCTTGTGATAGATTTGGCGGGTCATGGAGCTCCAACGGGAGTTT
Source organism: Elymus sibiricus (assembly GCA_039707655.1). Lineage (NCBI taxonomy): Eukaryota > Viridiplantae > Streptophyta > Magnoliopsida > Poales > Poaceae > Elymus > Elymus sibiricus. The sequence continues at coordinate 172,952,432 of CM077670.1, forward strand.
GTATGACCAAATTGTGGCCGTCTTATGGATACAACATCGGGGGACATACCATGAATACAACTTTCAGGGTATGTTGATCGCATCGACGAGCCATCTTGCATTACTCAGAAATACCTATAATTTTTCGTGTGCTGAGGATGATCTGTTATGTACTTTATCATCTAGGAATAATGCATCTACTGGTGAAAAAGTGAGGGTGGAAGCGGGATGGGTGATAGAACGTGTGAAGCATGAATTCTTCGGTTTCGATCCAACAAAGAGCCTCCTCCTTCTGTCCAGACTGAACCTGTAGTCTTTCTGGTTCATGAATGGAAGGATGGTGTATTTTTCCATATGTTATTGCCCATATATCTATCCGTGGGTGAGCTCACGGAAGGGTGGTAGACGGTGGCAGAGTACACGCCGTAGATAAAATCATCCGAAACTCAATTTTACAAGCCGGATCTGGCCTCCGAAATGTTGTCGAACGGACGAGTGGGATATGGACGCATACAACTTTTCCTTGTGATAGATTTGGCGGGTCATGGAGCTCCAACGGAGTTTGTATGGCCAAATTGTGGCCATCTTATGGATACAACATCAGGGACAGACCGCGAATACAACTCTGAGGGTAACTTGATCGCATCGATGAGCCATCTTGCACCATTCAGAATGACCTATAATTTCTCGTGTGCATCAACATAATGAGGATGAGCTGTTACGTACTTTATCATCCAGGAATAATGCATCTGCTGGTGAAAAAGTGAGGGTGGTAGCGGGATGGGTGATAGAAGATGTGAAGCATGAATTCTTCGGTTTCGATGCAACAAAGAGCCTCCTCCTTCTGTCCAGACTGAACCTTTAGTCTTTATAGTTCCTGAATGGCAGGATGGTGTATTGTTCCATACGTTATTGCCCATATATCTATCCGTGGGTGAGCTCACAGAAGGGTGGTAGAGGGTGGCAGAGTATACGCCAAAGATAAAATCATCCGAAACTCAATTTTACAAGCCGGATCTGGCCTCCAAAATGTTGTCGAAGCGGACGAGGGGGATACGGACGCATACAACTTTTCGTTGTGATCGATTCGGGGGGTCATGGAGCTCCAACGGAGTTTGTATGGCCAAATTGTGGTCGTTTTAAGGATACAACATCGGGGGACATACCGTGAATACAACTTTCAGGGTAACTTGATCGCATCGACGAGCCGTCTTGCACCATTCAGAATGACCTATAATTTTTCGTGTGCATAAACATAATGAGGATGGGCTGTTACTTACTTTATCATCCAGGAATAATGCATCTGCTGGTGAAAAAGTGAGGGTGGTAGCGGGATGGGTGATAGAAGATGTGAAGCACGAATTCTTCGGTTTCGATGCAACAAAGAGCCTCCTCCTTCTGTCCAGACTGAACCTGTAGTCTTTATGGTTCGTGAATGGCAGGATGGTGTATTGTTCCATACGTTATTGCCCATATATCTGTCCGTGGGTGAGCTCACAGAAGGGTGGTAGAGGGTGGCAGAGTATACGCCAAAGATAAAATCATCCGAAACTCAATTTTACAAGCCGGATCTGGCCTCCAAAATGTTGTCGAACGGACGAGTAGGATATGGACGCATACAACTTTTCGTTTTGATCGATTTGGCGGGTCATGGAGCTCCAACGGAGTTTGTATGGCCAAATTGTGGCCATCTTATGGATACAACATCAGGGACAGACCGTGAATACAACTTTGAGGGTAACTTGATCGCATCGATGAGCCATCTTGCACCATTCAGAATGACCTATAATTTCTCGTGTGCATAAACATAATGAGGATGGGCTGTTATGTACTTTATCATCCAGGAATAATGCATCTGCTGGTCAAGAAGTGAGGGTGGTAGCGGGTTGGGTGATAGAACATGTGCTGCATGAATTCTTCGGTTTCGATGCAACAAAGAGCCTCCTCGTTCTGTCCATACTGAACCTGTAGTCTTTATGGTTCGTGAATGGCAGGATGGTGTATTGTTCCATACGTTATTGCCCATATATCTGTCCGTGGGTGAGCTCACAGAAGGGTGGTAGAGGGTGGCAGAGTATACGCCAAAGATAAAATCATCCGAAACTCAATTTTACAAGCCGGATCTGGCCTCCGAAATGTTGTCGAACGGACGAGTAGGATATGGACGCATACAACTTTTCATTTTGATCGATTTGGCGGGTCATGGAGCTCCAACGGAGTTTGTATGGCCAAATTGTGGCCATCTTATGGATACAACATCAGGGACAGACCGTGAATACAACTTTGAGGGTAACTTGATCGCATCGATGAGCCATCTTGCACCATTCAGAATGACCTATAATTTCTCGTGTGCGTAAACATAATGAGGATGGGCTGTTATGTACTTTATCATCCAGGAATAATGCATCTGCTGGTGAAGAAGTGAGGGTGGTAGCGGGATGGGTGATAGAACATGTGATGCATGAATTCTTCGGTTTCGATGCAACAAAGAGCCTCCTCCTTCTGTCCAGACCGAACCTGTAGTCTTTATGGTTCGTGAATGGCAGGATGGTGTATTGTTCCATACGTTATTGCCCATATATCTATCCGTGGGTGAGCTAACAGAAGGGTGGTAGAGGGTGGCAGAGTATACGCCAAAGATAAAATCATCCGAAACTCAATTTTACAAGCCGGATCTGGCCTCCAAAATGTTGTCGAAGCGGACGAGGCGGATACGGACGCATACAACTTTTTGTTGTGATCGATTCGGGGGGTCATGGAGCTCCAACGGAGTTTGTATGGCCAAATTGTGGTCGTTTTAAGGATACAACATTGGGGGACATACCGTGAATACAACTTTCAGGGTAACTTGATCGCATCGACGAGGCGTCTTGCACCATTCAGAATGACCTATAATTTTTCGTGTGCATAAACATAATGAGGATGGGCTGTTACGTACTTTATCATCCAGGAATAATGCATCTGCTGGTGAAAAAGTGAGGGTGGTAGCGGGATGGGTGATAGAAGATGTGAAGCATGAATTCTTCGGTTTCGAGGCAACAAAGAGCCTCCTCCTTCTGTCCAGACTGAACCTGTAGTCTTTCTGGTTCGTGAATGGAAGGATGGTGTATTGTTCCATACGTTATTGCCGATATATCTGTCCGTGGGTGAGCTCAAGGAAGGGTGGTAGAGGGTGGCAGAGTACACGCCAAAGATAAAATCATCCGAAACTCAATTTTACAAGCCGGATCTGGCCTCCGAAATGTAATCGAAGCGGACGAGTGGGATATGGACGCATACAACTTTTCCTTGTGATAGATTTGGCGGGTCATGGAGCTCCAACGGGAGTTTGTATGACCAAATTGTGGCCGTCTTATGGATACAACATCGGGGGACATACCATGAATACAACTTTCAGGGTATGTTGATCGCATCGACGAGCCATCTTGCACTACTCAGAAAGACCTATAATTTTTCGTGTGCTGAGGATGAGCTGTTATGTACTTTATCATCCAGGAATAATGCATCTGCTGGTGAAAAAGTGAGGGTGGTAGCGGGATGGGTGATAGAACATGTGAAGCATGAATTCTTCGGTTTCGATCCTACAAAGAGCCTCCTCCTTCTGTCCTGACTGAACCTGTAGTCTTTCTGGTTCGTGAATGGAAGGATGGTGTATTTTTCCATATGTTATTGCCCATATATCTATCCGTGGGTGAGCTCACGGAAGGGTGGTAGAGGGTGGCAGAGTACACGCCGTAGATAAAATCATCCGAAACTCAATTTTACAAGCCGGATCTGGCCTCCGAAATGTTGTCGAACGGACGAGTGGGATATGGACGCATACAACTTTTCGTTTTGATCGATTTGGCGGGTCATGGAGCTTCAACGGAGTTTGTATGGCCAAATTGTGGCCATCTTATGGATACAACATCAGGGACAGACCGTGAATACAACTTTGAGGGTAACTTGATCACATCGATGAGCCATCTTGCACCATTCAGAATGACCTATAATTTCTCGTGTGCATAAACATAATGAGGATGGGCTGTTATGTACTTTATCATCCAGGAATAATGCATCTGCTGGTGAAGAAGTGAGGGTGGTAGCGGGATGGGTGATAGAACATGTGATGCATGAATTCTTCGGTTTCGATGCAACAAATAGCCTCCTCCTTCTGTCCAGACTGAACCTGTAGTCTTTATCGTTCGTGAATGGCAGGATGGTGTATTGTTCCATACGTTATTGCCCATATATCTGTCCGTGGGTGAGCTCACAGAAGGGTGGTAAGGGTGGCAGAGTATACGCCAAAGATAAAATCATCCGAAACTCAATTTTACAAGCCGGATCTGGCCTCCAAAATGTTGTCGAAGCGGACGAGAGGGATATGGACGCATACAACTTTTCGTTGTGTTCGATTCGGGGGGTCATGGAGCTCCAACGGAGTTTGTATGGCCAAATTGTGGTCGTTTTATGGATACAACATCGGGGGACATACCGTGAATACAACTTTCAGGGTAACTTGATCGCATCGACGAGCCGTCTTGCACCATTCAGAATGACCTATAATTTTTCGTGTGCATAAACATAATGAGGATGTGCTGTTACGTACTTTATCATCGAGGAATAATGCATCTTCTGGTGAAAAAGTGAGGGTGGTAGCGGGATGGGTGATAGAAGATGTGAAGCATGAATTCTTCGGTTTCGATGCAACAAAGAGCCTCCTCCTTCTGTCCAGACTGTACCTGTAGTCTTTCTGGTTCGTGAATGGAAGGATGGAGTATTGTTCCATATGTTATTGCCCATATATGTGTCCATGGGTGAGCTCACGGAAGGGTGGTAGAGGGTGGCAGAGTAAACGCCAAAGATAAAATCATCCGAAACTCAATTTTACAAGTCGGATCTGGCCTCCGAAATGTTGTCGAAGCGGACGAGTGGGATATGGACGCATACAACTTTTCCTTGTGATAGATTTGGCGGGTCATGGAGCTCCAACAGGAGTTTGTATGACCAAATTGTGGCCGTCTTATGGATACAACATCGGGGGACATACCATGAATACAACTTTCAGGGTATGTTGATCGCATCGACGAGCCATCTTGTATTACTCAGAAAGACCTATAATTTTTCGTGTGCTGAGGATGAGCTGTTATGTACTTTATCATCTAGGAATAATGCATCTGCTGGTGAAAAAGTGAGGGTGGTAGCGGGATGGGTGATACAACGTGTGAAGCATGAATTCTTCGGTTTCGATCCAACAAAGAGCCTCCTCCTTCTGTCCAGACTGAACCTGTAGTCTTTCTGGTTCATGAATGGAAGGATGGTGTATTTTTCCATATGTTATTGCCCATATATCTATCCGTGGGTGAGCTCACGGAAGGGTGGTAGAGGGTGGCAGAGTACACGCCGTAGATAAAATCATCCGAAACTCAATTTTACAAGCCGGATCTGGCCTCCGAAATGTTGTCGAACGGACGAGTGGGATATGGACGCATACAACTTTTCGTTTTGATCGATTTGGCGGGTCATGGAGCTCCAACGGAGTTTGTATGGCCAAATTGTGGCCATCTTATGGATACAACATCAGGGACAGACCGTGAATACAACTCTGAGGGTAACTTGATCGCATCGATGAGCCATCTTGCACCATTCAGAATGACCTATAATTTCTCGTGTGCATAAACATAATGAGAATGAGCTGTTACGTACTTTATCATCCAGGAATAATGCATCTGCTGGTGAAAAAGTGAGGGTGGTAGCGGGATGGGTGATAGAAGATGTGAAGCATGAATTCTTCGGTTTCGATGCAACAAAGAGCCTCCTCCTTCTGTCCAGACTGAACCTGTAGTCTTTATAGTTCGTGAATGGCAGGATGGTGTATTGTTCCATACGTTATTGCCCATATATCTATCCGTGGGTGAGCTCACAGAAGGGTGGTAGAGGGTGGCAGAGTATACGCCAAAGATAAAATCATCCGAAACTCAATTTTACAAGCCGGATCTGGCCTCCAAAATGTTGTCGAAGCGGACGAGGGGGATACGGACGCATACAACTTTTCGTTGTGATCGATTCGGGGGGTCATGGAGCTCCAACGGAGTTTGTATGGCCAAATTGTGGTCGTTTTATGGATACAACATCGGGGGACATACCGTGAATACAACTTTCAGGGTAACTTGATCGCATAGACGAGCCGTCTTGCACCATTCAGAATGACCTATAATTTTTCGTGTGCATAAACATAATGAGGATGGGCTATTACGTACTTTATCATCCAGGAATAATGCATCTGCTGGTGAAAAAGTGAGGGTGGTAGCGGGATGGGTGATAGAAGATGTGAAGCATGAATTCTTCGGTTTCGATGCAACAAAGAGCCTCCTCCTTCTGTCCAGACTGAACCTGTAGTCTTTCTGGTTCGTGAATGGAAGGATGGTGTATTGTTCTATACGTTATTGCCCATATATCTGTCCGTGGGTGAGCTCACGGAAGGGTGGTAGAGGGTGGCAAAGTACACGCCAAAGATAAAATCATCCGAAACTCAATTTTACAAGCCGGATCTGGCCTCCGAAATGTTGTCGAAGCGGACGAGTGGGATATGGACGCATACAACTTTTCCTTGTGATAGATTTGGCGGGTCATGGAGCTCCAACGGGAGTTTGTATGGCCAAATTGTGGCCGTCTTATGGATACAACATCGGGGGACATACCATGAATACAACTTTCAGGGTATGTTGATGGCATCGACGAGCCATCTTGCACTACTCAGAAAGACCTATAATTTTTCGTGTGCGGAGGATGAGCTGTTATGTACTTTATCATCCAGGAATAATGCATCTGCTGGTGAAAAAGTGAGGGTGGTAGCGGGATGGGTGATAGAACATGTGAAGCATGAATTCTTCGGTTTCGATCCAACAAAGAGCCTCCTCCTTCTGTCCGGACTGAACCTGTAGTCTTTCTGGTTCGTGAATGGAAGGATGGTGTATTTTTCCATATGTTATTGCCCATATATCTATCCGTGGGTGAGCTCACGGAAGGATGGTAGAGGGTGGCTGAGTACACGCCGTAGATAAAATCATCCGAAACTCAATTTTACAAGCCGGATCTGGCCTCCGAAATGTTGTCGAACGGACCAGTGGGATATGGACGCATACAACTTTTCATTTTGATCGATTTGGCGGGTCATGGAGCTCCAACGGAGTTTGTATGGCCAAATTGTGGCCATCTTATGGATACAACATCAGGGACAGACCGTGAATACAACTTTGAGGGTAACTTGATCGCATCGATGAGCTATCTTGAACCATTCAGAATGACCTATAATTTCTCGTGTGCATAAACATAATGAGGATGGGCTGTTATGTACTTTATCATCCAGGAATAATGCATCTGCTGGTGAAGAAGTGAGGGTGGTAGCGGGATGGGTGATAGAACATGTGATGCATGAATTCTTCGGTTTCGATGCAACAAAGAGCCTCCTCCTTCTGTCCAGACTGAACCTGTAGTCTTTATGGTTCATGAATGGCAGGATGGTGTATTGTTCCATACGTTATTGCCCATATATCTGTCCGTGGGTGAGCTCACAGAAGGGTGGTAGAGTGATGAGGACATCCCAGGTTCACCTCGTTTGTCATCCTCTCCTCATGATAAAACTCAGCTCTCAAATGAAGCTGCTACAAAGAAGACCTATTTGGGTCCCATGACAAGGAGCCGTGCCAAACATATAGAACAAGAGGTGAACGCGCTCCTAGCTGATCATACTTCAACTATCCATGAGAACTTTATACTGCCTAAATCATCTGTGCTGATTTTACTCGGGTACAATGTTGAGGACAACCAACAACTTTCAGCACATGAAGAAACAAATTCAGCTCATGAAGAAACAAGTTCTGAAGCCCATACAACAAGTTTGAAGAGAACAAGTTTCAACTCTGATGTAAACCATGTTTTGGTGACAAAGGCAACTAATTACACCTCAAGGAACAATAGCAAGCCATCTCAACAATCTATTGTTGCATGCATAGTTCCAGAATTCGTCTCAGAACTTGCTGCATCATGCAACACAAATATATGAGGTTCCAGCACGTGTGAGAGTACAAATTGGACAGCATTTGAAGTCTACTTTCAGGAAAATCAAACGGTGCAACCTTTGGAGTCCTGAGTCAAAGGATATGAGAGTTCCAATGCAAGCTGTCCAGAGCATTAATTGCTGCGCGAGGCTCCATGTGTTTGCTCCCTTGACCAGCTGGTTACCACGAATTTGAGCCTCTCTTTTGGACTGGTTTCACACCTAAGCTAGGAGGGCTGTTCCTAGTATAAATACCCCTTCCCTCACTTCAGCCACAACTCTTTGGCAATTTGATTTCAGCATAGGTTAGCTAAGTGCAACCAGAATCTTGTTTGAGAGTTCACTTCCTCCTTAGCTCTTGTAATCTTGCCTTGTGAGAGGGTAAACTCACTTTGTGATTTTACAACAGTAGCCGTTGAGGCGGCGACCAGTTCGTGCTTCCAACTTCGTGCGTGGTTGCGTGGATTGGAATCCTAAGAGTGTGGTTGGGCGAATACTTGTTGCTGGTTGTTGCATATGCAGTAGCTAGCTTCGGTCTCGTCAGGTTGCACTAGTTATCCTTTACCCGACAGCGTTGTTGGCTGGGATCGAGGGTTTCCTTCGTACCCTTCAGGTGGCGTTGATTCGTTCCTCAAGCAGATCCTCCGTGAAGATCGGGCAACCCCGTATCATCTTGGCATCAGAGCTTCGGTTGACACGGTAGGATCTTGTATCCCTAGTTCAGTTCGTGTTCTTGTTCATCCTAAAGTCCAGAAAATAGCCCCACAAAAAAAATACCTTTACCTAGCCCGTTGCAGCCCTTAATCTGTTATTTGGTGAGTTTTATCAAGTTCTTGTCCACTAGATCTTTGTTTTTAGTTGCTGAGTTTCCCCCCCCCCCATCCATTCTTGTGTGTTTGTGTTCATTTTCGTGCACAGATTTCAGATCTGCATCCTCCACCAAATCTTGTGTATCTTTGTCATCCGGAGTCCGTTTTGGGTGTTTTTGTGCATTTTGGAAAGCCCACACCGTGTACTTTCCATCCATCCTTGTTAGATCTGATTCCCATCGTGTTTTCCATCCAGAAAAATCAGATCAGTTCGTGTGTGTTTTCTGCCAAAGTTTCAGTTGCATGTTCTTGTTGTTTGAGCTCATCCATTGTAATTTTCGTGGATCCCCCAAAGTGTGTGTTCAGATCCAAGTCCCTTGTTGAAGTTTGTCAAAAAAAAAAGCAAAAAAAAAAAGAGGCAACAAAAAAAAGAGATCTGCCCAAAGAAAGAAAGTGTGTGCAAGATACAAAAGAGAGAAATTTGGGACTGTTCTTCACTTATATCTTGAGAAATCCCAGTTTGTATTGTGAGCTGAAACTTGTCAAGTGTGCAACATCTTCAATCCTTGCTTTCTAGCAAATCTGATTCCTTGGTATGAGTTGCATGTACCTCACTTATATCTCATTCAGCAACGAAGGGCATTAGAATCTTGTGTGGATGATTACTTGGTTCAACAATATCTAGATTACAGATTAGTCAATCTTTTGCTACATATATATCCCACCCAAGCCCCACCAAACAGCCCCGCATGTGCAACCCTAGACTTGTATTCGCTTGATTCATCACTCTTTGTATACCAACTACCGGCACCACGGTTGAGCACGATTCTGCCCTCACTTGGAAGTTACATGAGCTTCGGTTGGTAAGTGAGGTGAGCTTGAGTTGTTACCCACATATATGCTTCTAGTACTATAGGGATTTTGGAAAACTAACCATGGCAGGTGATGAAGACGAATATGATGTTGAAGGACATGGGCATCTCAATCAGCCTGTCACACGGTTTCACTTCAATGCATTACGTGATCATCTACGCCGAGAATTCAGAAACAGCCTTGATCCAATTGAAGAGAAGCAAGAGAAGTTGTCAAGAGATTTGCAGCAACTTATGGGTAATGTTAATGAGCAGCTCACTCAAAACATGGCAGCCATGAGGGCTGATATTGTTGCTGATATTGTGCGAGAGCTTCGTCAAAACCGAGAAGAAGCAAGTGTCCATGGTGATGAACATAATGCAACTGATGGGGAAGGTGCTGCCTCCAATGCACAAGCTAGAAGAAACCGTGCTGCTGCTCCCCATGCCATGCGATCTCCCGGTCCCGGACGTGGAAATGCTCATGCTAATGGACGTGCTCATCATGAAGCTGCTACTGGTCGTGGTCTTAGAGGAGGCCACCGGAGAGCAAAACTGCACCATGAAGGTAGTGAAGATGAGTTTGACGAAGATGAAGATGGCATGCACCAGAATGTTAGATTTCATCGTCGAAGAAACAATGGTCGTGAACGAGAGGAAGAGGAGAGGTTTGGAAAGCTGAAATTTACCATGCCCAAGTTTGATGGTGGATCTGATCCAGAAATTTATCTCACATGGGAATTGAAGGTTGACAAGATTTTCCGCATGCACAACTACTCTGAAGAGAAGAAGTTAGCAATGGCCTCACTTGAGTTTGAAGATTATGCTCTAATATGGTGGGAGCAAGTTCAGATTCAGCGAGAAGAAGAAGGAGAACCTGTTGTTGCTACATGGGCAGAAATGAAAAGAGAGATGAGGGCAAGATTTGTCCCAAGGCATTATAGGCGTGATACCTTTGATAAGCTCCAGAATTTGAGGCAAGGAAAGTTATCTGTTGAGGAGTATCATAAGGAGATGGAGAAGGCAATGATAAGAGCCAACATACATGAAGATGAGGAGCAGTCCATGGCAAGGTTTCTCTATGGGCTGAATCCTAATGTCAAACGAGTGGTTGATCTGCAGCCATATCGTAATGTGGTAGAACTTGTACATCTTGCTTCTAAGGCTGAACGTCAATTGCAAGAAGACTCCAGGCAAAACAGAACTACATCCTTCATAGCTAGAGCTACATCAAGTGGGAGTAAGTTTGTACCTCAATTCAATGTTGGTCGAGGCATCATGACTAGTTTTGGAGGTGGAAATCAGTCCCATGCACGTGCAGCCACGAGCAGGAATGAGGTATCAAATGCAAAAGAAAAGAGCAAATTTGCAGCCCCAAGTTCATCGTCCATTGGCTCCACTGGGAAAACTAGTGATATAGAGTGCTTTACATGTAAGGGACGTGGCCATATGAAGAAAGATTGTCCCAACAAGCGTACCATGCTGATCACAGAGAATGGAGAATATGAGTCTTGTAGCGAACCTGAGGAAGAAATTGAAAATGGTGAAAATTCAGATGGTGATGAGCATACCTATTGTGATTATGAGCAAGGTGCTTCTCTTGTTGTCACTAAAGTTTTGAGTGTGCAGATCAAAGAAGCTGAGAATGGACAACGACATAATCTGTTTCAAACTAGAGCCAAAGTGCAAGACAAGGTATGCAAAGTAATTGTTGATGGTGGGAGTTGTCACAATCTTGCAAGTAAAGAAATGTGTGATAAGCTTGGGCTGAAGCTGCTGCAACACCCCCACCCATATCATATCCAATGGTTGAGTGAATGTGGAGAGATTAAGGTCACACACATGGTACAGGTGCAATTCAAGATTGGAGATTATAATGACACCGTTGAGTGTGATGTGGTGCCCATGAAGGTGTGTCACTTGCTGTTAGGCAGACCGTGGCAATATGATCTTTCAGCAAAACATTGTGGCAGAACCAATCAATACACCCTCAAGTGGAAGGGCAAAGACTTGGTGCTAAGGCCCATGACTCCCCAACAAATTATGGCTGAGCACATGCAAAAAGTTTCTGAAGTAAAAGTAGTGAGTAAGAAAGAGGGAGAGAAAAAGAGTGAGAGAGAGATCCACAAATCTGTGAGTGAGCGCCACAAGCCAAATTTGAGAGAGAAAAATAAAAGAGAGGGAGAGAACTTAGTAATGTTAGCCACCAAATCAGAATTGAGAGATGTGAGGCTCAACCCAAATCAAATGGTCGTTGTACTTGTGTACAAAGACGTTTTGCTTTCAGCTAACGACCTAACTTGTCTCCCTAGTGCTGTTTGTGATGTCTTGCAGGATTTCGAGGATGTTTTTCCGGAGGAAGTACCCGCTGGTCTACCTCCCTTGCGCGGCATAGAACATCAGATTGACCTCATTCCAGGAGCATCACTTCCAAATCGAGCTCCCTACCGCACCAATCCTGAAGAAACAAAGGAGATAGAAAGGCAGGTACAAGAATTTTTAAGGAAAGGTTATGTTCGTGAAAGTTTAAGTCCTTGTGCTGTACCTGTGATTTTGGTGCCTAAGAAAGATGCAACATGGCGAATGGTAATGGACTGTAGGCCCATCAATATTATAACCATTAGGTATCGTCATCCTATTCCTAGGTTAGATGATATGCTTGATGAATTGAGTGGCTCTACTGTTTTCTCTAAAATTGATTTGAGAAGTGGATACCATCAGATTAGGATGAAAGAAGGAGATGAATGGAAAACTGCTTTCAAAACAAAATTTGGGTTGTATGAGTGGTTAGTCATGCCTTTTGGGTTAACTAATGCACCAAGTACTTTCATGAGATTGATGAACCATGTTTTGAGAGCTTACATTGGCAAATTTGTTGTTGTGTACTTTGATGACATTCTAATCTATAGCAGATCCATTGAGGAACATATTGAACATCTAAAACAAGTGCTGAATGTGCTAAGGACAGAAAAATTATATGCTAACGTTGAGAAGTGCTCCTTTTGCACAAACAAGGTTGTTTTTCTTGGCTATGTTGTTTCAGGACAGGAATTGAAGTGGATGAATCTAAGGTGGATGCAATCAAGAATTGGCCAACTCCAGTGAATGTAAGCCAAGTGAGAAGTTTTCATGGCCTTGCTGGTTTCTACAGGAGGTTTGTTAAAGATTTTAGTACAATTGCTGCACCTTTGAATGAATTGACAAAGAAAGGTATTCCTTTCAAATGGGGTGCACCACAAGAAGAAGCATTTCTTGAGCTTAAGAAACAATTAACTGAAGCACCTTTGCTGATTCTACCTGATTTCACTAAAACTTTTGAAATAGAATGTGATGCTAGTGGAATAGGTATTGGAGGTGTCTTAATGCAAGAAAGAAAACCAGTAGCATATTTTAGTGAGAAGCTGAGTGGTGCGCAACTGAATTATTCTGTTTATGATAAAGAGTTGTATGCTTTGGTTAGAGTGCTTGAAACTTGGCAACATTACTTATGGCCTAAGGAATTTATTGTACATTCTGATCATGAGGCTTTGAAACATTTGAAAGGCCAAGCTAAACTGAATCGTAGGCATGCTAAGTGGGTTGAATTCATTGAAACTTTCCCATATGTTGTGAAGTACAAGAAAGGAAAGGAAAACATGGTTGCTGATGCTTTGTCCCGTAGGCATGTTCTTTTGACACAATTAGAAGTGAAGGTACCGGGACTTGAGAGCCTAAAAGAACTGTATTGCACTGATCATATATTTTCAGAACCATATGCAAAATGTAAAGATGGCAAAGGTTGGGATAAATACCATGTGCATGATGGGTTCCTTTTTAGGGCTAACAAACTGTGTGTTCCAGATTCCTCTGTTAGGCCCTTGTTGTTGCAGGAATCACATGCAGGAGGATTAATGGGACACTTTGGTCGTGAGAAGACATATGAGCTGTTGGCTGATCATTTTTATTGGCCAAAGATGAGGAAGGACGTTGAGAGATTTGTTCAGCGATGCATCACATGCCACAAAGCTAAGTCTAAACTGAACCCCCATGGTTTATATACTCCCCTACCAGTTCCAAATGCTCCTTGGGAAGATATTAGCATGGATTTTGTTTTAGGACTACCTAGGACTAAGAGGGGGAGGGATTTAGTTTTTGTTGTAGTTGATAGGTTCTCAAAAATGGCACACTTCATTCCGTGCCACAAGAACGACGATGCTTCACATGTTGCTGATTTGTTTTTCAGGGAAGTTGTTCGCTTGCATGGAATGCCGAGGAGCATTGTTTCAGATCGTGATGTGAAGTTCATGAGCTATTTTTGGAAAACATTATGGGCAAAGTTGGGAACCAAGCTGCTGTTTTCAACGACATGTCACCCACAAACTGATGGGCAAACAGAGGTGGTGAACCGCACACTCTCAGCCTTGCTGCGTACAATGATCAAGAAGAATTTGAAGGAGTGGGAAGAGTGTTTGCCACACGTGGAGTTTGCTTACAACAGAGCAGTTCACTCTACCACGAGCATGTGCCCATTTGAGGTGGTATATGGATTCAAACCACTTGCACCAATTGACTTGTTGCCTCTTCCATTACAAGAGAGATGTAACATGGAGGCTTCAAAGCGTGCTGCATATGTGAAGAAGATTCATGAGAAGACCAGAGAAGAGATAGAAAGGAAATCCAAGTACTATGCAGCTAAGGCAAACAAAAACCGCAAGAGGGTGACTTTTGAGCCCGGATATCTGGTTTGGATACATTTGCGCAAAGATCGTTTTCCTGAGAAGCGCAAATCCAAGCTAATGCCTCGTGGAGACGGACCATTCAAAGTCTTGGCAAAGATCAATGACAATGCTTACAAGATCGAGCTTCCTGGAGACTATGCTGTGAGTCCAACATTCAACGTTGCTGATTTGTCTCCATGCTTCGATCAAGAGGGTCAAGAGTCGAGGACGACTCCTTTTGAAGAGGGGGAGGATGATGAGGACATCCCAGGTTCACCTCGTTTGTCATCCTCTCCTCATGATAAAACTCAGCTCTCAAATGAAGCTGCTACAAAGAAGACCTATTTGGGTCCCATGACAAGGAGCCGTGCCAAACATATAGAACAAGAGGTGAACGCGCTCCTAGCTGATCATACTTCAACTATCCATGAGAACTTTATACTGCCTAAATCATCTGTGCTGATTTTACTCGGGTACAATGTTGAGGACAACCAACAACTTTCAGCACATGAAGAAACAAATTCAGCTCATGAAGAAACAAGTTCTGAAGCCCATACAACAAGTTTGAAGAGAACAAGTTTCAACTCTGATGTAAACCATGTTTTGGTGACAAAGGCAACTAATTACACCTCAAGGAACAATAGCAAGCCATCTCAACAATCTATTGTTGCATGCATAGTTCCAGAATTCGTCTCAGAACTTGCTGCATCATGCAACACAAATATATGAGGTTCCAGCACGTGTGAGAGTACAAATTAGACAGCATTTGAAGTCTACTTTCAGGAAAATCAAACGGTGCAACCTTTGGAGTCCTGAGTCAAAGGATATGAGAGTTCCAATGCAAGCTGTCCAGAGCATTAATTGCTGCGCGAGGCTCCATGTGTTTGCTCCCTTGACCAGCTGGTTACCACGAATTTGAGCCTCTCTTTTGGACTGGTTTCACACCTAAGCTAGGAGGGCTGTTCCTAGTATAAATACCCCTTCCCTCACTTCAGCCACAACTCTTTGGCAATTTGATTTCAGCATAGGTTAGCTAAGTGCAACCAGAATCTTGTTTGAGAGTTCACTTCCTCCTTAGCTCTTGTAATCTTGCCTTGTGAGAGGGTAAACTCACTTTGTGATTTTACAACAGTAGCCGTTGAGGCGGCGACCAGTTCGTGCTTCCAACTTCGTGCGTGGTTGCGTGGATTGGAATCCTAAGAGTGTGGTTGGGCGAATACTTGTTGCTGGTTGTTGCATATGCAGTAGCTAGCTTCGGTCTCGTCAGGTTGCACTAGTTATCCTTTACCCGACAGCGTTGTTGGCTGGGATCGAGGGTTTCCTTCGTACCCTTCAGGTGGCGTTGATTCGTTCCTCAAGCAGATCCTCCGTGAAGATCGGGCAACCCCGTATCATAGAGGGTGGCAGAGTATACGCCAAAGATAAAATCATCCGAAACTCAATTTTACAAGCCGGATCTGGCCTCCGAAATGTTGTCGAACGGACGAGTAGGATATGGACGCATACAACTTTTCGTTTTGATCGATTTGGCGGGTCATGGAGCTCCAACGGAGTTTGTATGGCCAAATTGTGGCCATCTTATGGATACAACATCAGGGACAGACCGTGAATACAACTTTGAGGGTAACTTGATCGCATCGATGAGCCATCTTGCACCATTCAGAATGACCTATAATTTCTCGTGTGCATAAACATAATGAGGATGGGTTGTTATGTACTTTATCATCCAGGAATAATGCATCTGCTGGTCAAGAAGTGAGGGTGGTAGCGGGATGGGTGATAGAACATGTGATGCATGAATTCTTCGGTTTCGATGCAACAAAGAGCCTCCTCGTTCTGTCTATACTGAACCCGTAGTCTTTATGGTTCGTGAATGGCAGGATGGTGTATTGTTCCATACGTTATTGCCCATATATCTGTCCGTGGGTGAGCTCACAGAAGGGTGGTAGAGGGTGGCAGAGTATACGCCAAACATAAAATCATCCGAAACTCAATTTTACAAGTCGGATCTGGCCTCCGAAATGTTGTCGAACGGACGAGTAGGATATGGACGCATACAACTTTTCGTTTTGATCGATTTGGCGGGTCATGGAGCTCCAACGGAGTTTGTATGGCCAAATTGTGGCCATCTTATGGATACAACATCAGGGACAGACCGTGAATACAACTTTGAGGGTAACTTGATCGCATCGATGAGCCATCTTGCACCATTCAGAATGACCTATAATTTCTCGTGTGCGTAAACATAATGAGGATGGGCTGTTATGTACTTTATCATCCAGGAATAATGCATCTGCTGGTGAAGAAGTGAGGGTGGTAGCGGGATGGGTGATAGAACATGTGATGCATGAATTCTTCGGTTTCGATGCAACAAAGAGCCTCCTCCTTCTGTCCAGACTGAACCTGTAGTCTTTATGGTTCGTGAATGGAAGGATGGTGTATTGTTCCATACGTTATTGCCCATATATCTATCCGTGGGTGAGCTAACAGAAGGGTGGTAGAGGGTGGCAGAGTATACGCCAAAGATAAAATCATCCGAAACTCAATTTTACAAGCCGGATCTGGCCTCCAAAATGTTGTCGAAGCGGACGAGGCGGATACGGACGCATACAACTTTTTGTTGTGATCGATTCGGGGTGTCATGGAGCTCCAACGGAGTTTGTATGGCCAAATTGTGGTCGTTTTAAGGATACAACATCGGGGGACATACAGTGAATACAACTTTCAGGGTAACTTGATCGCATCGACGAGGCGTCTTGCACCATTCAGAATGACCTATAATTTTTCGTGTGCATAAACATAATGAGGATGGGCTGTTACGTACTTTATCATCCAGGAATAATGCATCTGCTGGTGAAAAAGTGAGGGTGGTAGCGGGATGGGTGATAGAAGATGTGAAGCATGAATTCTTCGGTTTCGATGCAACAAAGAGCCTCCTCCTTCTGTCCAGACTGAACCTGTAGTCTTTCTGGTTCGTGAATGGAAGGATGGTGTATTGTTCCATACGTTATTGCCGATATATCTGTCCGTGGGTGAGCTCAAGGAAGGGTGGTAGAGGGTGGCAGAGTACACGCCAAAGATAAAATCATCCGAAACTCAATTTTACAAGCCGGATCTGGCCTCCGAAATGTTGTCGAAGCGGACGAGTGGGATATGGACGCATACAACTTTTCCTTGTGATAGATTTGGCGGGTCATGGAGCTCCAACGGGAGTTTGTATGGCCAAATTGTGGCCATCTTTCAGGGTATGTTGATCGCATCGACGAGCCATCTTGCACTACTCAGAAAGACCTATAATTTTTCGTGTGCTGAGGATGAGCTGTTATGTACTTTACCATCCAGGAATAATGCATCTGCTGGTGAAAAAGTGAGGGTGGTAGCGGGATGGGTGATAGAACATGTGAAGCATGAATTCTTCGGTTTCGATCCAACAAAGAGCCTCCTCCTTCTGTCCAGACTGAACCTGTAGTCTTTCTGGTTCGTGAATGGAAGGATGGTGTATTTTTCCATATGTTATTGCCCATATATCTATCCGTGGGTGAGCTCACGGAAGGGTGGTAGAGGGTGGCAGAGTACACGCCGTAGATAAAATCATCCGAAACTCTATTTTACAAGCCGGATCTGGCCTCCGAAATGTTGTCGAACGGACCAGTGGGATATGGACGCATACAACTTTTCGTTTTGATCGATTTGGCGGGTCATGGAGCTCCAACGGAGTTTGTATGGCCAAATTGTGGCCATCTTATGGATACAACATCAGGGACAGACCGTGAATACAACTTTGAGGGTAACTTGATCGCATCGATGAGCCATCTTGCACCATTCAGAATGACCTATAATTTCTCGTGTGCATAAACATAATGAGGATGGGCTGTTATGTACTTTATCATCCAGGAATAATGCATCTGCTGGTGAAGAAGTGAGGGTGGTAGCGGGATGGGTGATAGAACATGTGATGCATGAATTCTTCGGTTTCGATGCAACAAAGAGCCTCCTCCTTCTGTCCAGACTGAACCTGTAGTCTTTATGGTTCGTGAATGGCAGGATGGTGTATTGTTCCATACGTTATTGCCCATATATCTGTCCGTGGGTGAGCTCACAGAAGGGTGGTAAAGGGTGGCAGAGTATACGCCAAAGATAAAATCATCCGAAACTCAATTTTACAAGCCGGATCTGGCCTCCGAAATGTTGTCGAACGGACGAGTAGGATATGGACGCATACAACTTTTCGTTTTGATCGATTTGGCGGGTCATGGAGCTCCAACGGAGTTTGTATGGCCAAATTGTGGCCATCTTATGGATACAACATCAGGGACAGACCGTGAATACAACTTTGAGGGTAACTTGATCGCATCGATGAGCCATCTTGCACCATTCAGAATGACCTATAATTTCTCGTGTGCATAAACATAATGAGGATGGGCTGTTATGTACTTTATCATCCAAGAATAATGCATCTGCTGGTCAAGAAGTGAGGGTGGTAGCGGGATGGGTGATAGAACATGTGATGCATGAATTCTTCGGTTTCGATGCAACAAAGAGCCTCCTCGTTCTGTCCATACTGAACCTGTAGTCTTTATGGTTCGTGAATGGCAGGATGGTGTATTGTTCCATACGTTATTGCCCATATATCTGTCCGTGGGTGAGCTCACAGAAGGGTGGTAGAGGGTGGCAGAGTATACGCCAAACATAAAATCATCCGAAACTCAATTTTACAAGCCGGATCTGGCCTCCGAAATGTTGTCGAACGGACGAGTAGGATATGGACGCATACAACTTTTCGTTTTGATCGATTTGGCGGGTCATGGAGCTCCAACGGAGTTTGTATGGCCAAATTGTGGCCATCTTATGGATACAACATCAGGGACAGACCGTGAATACAACTTTGAGAGTAACTTGATCGCATCGATGAGCCATCTTGCACCATTCAGAATGACCTATAATTTCTCGTGTGCGTAAACATAATGAGGATGGGCTGTTATGTACTTTATCATCCAGGAATAATGCATCTGCTGGTGAAGAAGTGAGGGTGGTAGCGGGATGGGTGATAGAACATGTGATGCATGAATTCTTCGGTTTCGATGCAACAAAGAGCCTCCTCCTTCTGTCCAGACTGAACCTGTAGTCTTTATGGTTCGTGAATGGCAGGATGGTGTATTGTTCCATACGTTATTGCACATATATCTATCCGTGGGTTTGCTAACAGAAGGGTGGTAGAGGGTGGCAGAGTATACGCCAAAGATAAAATCATCTGAAACTCAATTTTACAAGCCGGATCTGGCCTCCAAAATGTTGTCGAAACGGACGAGGCGGATACGGACGCATACAACTTTTTGTTGTGATCGATTCGGGGGGTCATGGAGCTCCAACGGAGTTTGTATGGCCAAATTGTGGTCGTTTTAAGGATACAACATCGGGGGACATACCGTGAATACAACTTTCAGGGTAACTTGATCGCATCGACGAGGCGTCTTGCACCATTCAGAATGACCTATAATTTTTCGTGTGCATAAACATAATGAGGATGGGCTGTTACGTACTTTATCATCCAGGAATAATGCATCTGCTGGTGAAAAAGTGAGGGTGGTAGCGGGATGGGTGATGGAAGATGTGAAGCATGAATTCTTCGGTTTCGATGCAACAAAGAGCCTCCTCCTTCTGTCCAGACTGAACCTGTAGTCTTTCTGGTTCGTGAATGGAAGGATGGTGTATTGTTCCATACGTTATTGCCGATATATCTGTCCGTGGGTGAGCTCAAGGAAGGGTGGTAGAGGGTGGCAGAGTACACGCCAAAGATAAAATCATCCGAAACTCAATTTTACAAGCCGGATCTGGCCTCCGAAATGTTGTCGAAGCGGACGAGTGGGATATGGACGCATACAACTTTTCCTTGTGATAGATTTGGCGGGTCATGGAGCTCCAACGGGAGTTTGTATGGCCAAATTGTGGCCGTCTTATGGATACAACATCGGGGGACATACCATGAATACAACTTTCAGGGTATGTTGATCGCATCGACGAGCCATCTTGCACTACTCAGAAAGACCTATAATTTTTCGTGTGCTGAGGATGAGCTGTTATGTACTTTACCATCCAGGAATAATGCATCTGCTGGTGAAAAAGTGAGGGTGGTAGCGGGATGGGTGATAGAACATGTGAAGCATGAATTCTTCGGTTTCGATCCAACAAAGAGCCTCCTCCTTCTGTCCAGACTGAACCTGTAGTCTTTCTGGTTCGTGAATGGAAGGATGGTGTATTTTTCCATATGTTATTGCCCATATATCTATCCGTGGGTGAGCTCACGGAAGGGTGGTAGAGGGTGGCAGAGTACACGCCGTAGATAAAATCATCCGAAACTCTATTTTACAAGCCGGATCTGGCCTCCGAAATGTTGTCGAACGGACCAGTGGGATATGGACGCATACAACTTTTCGTTTTGATCGATTTGGCGGGTCATGGAGCTCCAACGGAGTTTGTATGGCCAAATTGTGGCCATCTTATGGATACAACATCAGGGACAGACCGTGAATACAACTTTGAGGGTAACTTGATCGCATCGATGAGCCATCTTGCACCATTCAGAATGACCTATAATTTCTCGTGTGCATAAACATAATGAGGATGGGCTGTTATGTACTTTATCATCCAAGAATAATGCATCTGCTGGTCAAGAAGTGAGGGTGGTAGCGGGATGGGTGATAGAACATGTGATGCATGAATTCTTCGGTTTCGATGCAACAAAGAGCCTCCTCCTTCTGTCCAGACTGAACCTGTAGTCTTTATGGATCGTGAATGGCAGGATGGTGTATTGTTCCATACGTTATTGCCCATATATCTGTCCGTGGGTGAGCTCACAGAAGGGTGGTAGAGGGTGGCAGAGTATACGCCAAAGATAAAATCATCCGAAACTCAATTTTACAAGCCGGATCTGGCCTCCGAAATGTTGTCGAACGGACGAGTAGGATATGGACGCATACAACTTTTCGTTTTGATCGATTTGGCGGGTCATGGAGCTCCAACGGAGTTTGTATGGCCAAATTGTGGCCATCTTATGGATACAACATCAGGGACAGACCGTGAATACAACTTTGAGGGTAACTTGCTCGCATCGATGAGCCATCTTGCACCATTCAGAATGACCTATAATTTCTCGTGTGCATAAACATAATGAGGATGGGCTGTTATGTACTTTATCATCCAGGAATAATGCATCTGCTGGTCAAGAAGTGAGGGTGGTAGCGGGATGGGTGATAGAACATGTGATGCATGAATTCTTCGGTTTCAATGCAACAAAGAGCCTCCTCGTTCTGTCCATACTGAACCTGTAGTCTTTATGGTTCGTGAATGGCAGGATGGTGTATTGTTCCATACGTTATTGCCCATATATCTGTCCGTGGGTGAGCTCACAGAAGGGTGGTAGAGGGTGGCAGAGTATACGCCAAACATAAAATCATCCGAAACTCAATTTTACAAGCCGGATCTGGCCTCCGAAATGTTGTCGAACGGACGAGTAGGATATGGACGCATACAACTTTTCGTTTTGATCGATTTGGCGGGTCATGGAGCTCCAACGGAGTTTGTATGGCCAAATTGTGGCCATCTTATGGATACAACATCAGGGACAGACCGTGAATACAACTTTGAGGGTAACTTGATCGCATCGATGAGCCATCTTGCACCATTCAGAATGACCTATAATTTCTCGTGTGCGTAAACATAATGAGGATGGGCTGTTATGTACTTTATCATCCAGGAATAATGCATCTGCTGGTGAAGAAGTGAGGGTGGTAGCGGGATGGGTGATAGAACATGTGATGCATGAATTCTTCGGTTTCGATGCAACAAAGAGCCTCCTCCTTCTGTCCAGACTGAACCTGTAGTCTTTATGGTTCGTGAATGGCAGGATGGTGTATTGTTCCATACGTTATTGCACATATATCTATCCGTGGGTTTGCTAACAGAAGGGTGGTAGAGGGTGGCAGAGTATACGCCAAAGATAAAATCATCCGAAACTCAATTTTACAAGCCGGATCTGGCCTCCAAAATGTTGTCGAAGCGGACGAGGCGGATACGGACGCATACAACTTTTTGTTGTGATCGATTCGGGGGGTCATGGAGCTCCAACGGAGTTTGTATGGCCAAATTGTGGTCGTTTTAAGGATACAACATCGGGGGACATACCGTGAATACAACTTTCAGGGTAACTTGATCGCATCGACGAGGCGTCTTGCACCATTCAGAATGACCTATAATTTTTCGTGTGCATAAACATAATGAGGATGGGCTGTTACGTACTTTATCATCCAGGAATAATGCATCTGCTGGTGAAAAAGTGAGGGTGGTAGCGGGATGGGTGATAGAAGATGTGAAGCATGAATTCTTCGGTTTCGATGCAACAAAGAGCCTCCTCCTTCTGTCCAGACTGAACCTGTAGTCTTTCTGGTTCGTGAATGGAAGGATGGTGTATTGTTCCATACGTTATTGCCGATATATCTGTCCGTGGGTGAGCTCAAGGAAGGGTGGTAGAGGGTGGCAGAGTACACGCCAAAGATAAAATCATCCGAAACTCAATTTTACAAGCCGGATCTGGCCTCCGAAATGTTGTCGAAGCGGACGAGTGGGATATGGACGCATACAACTTTTCCTTGTGATAGATTTGGCGGGTCATGGAGCTCCAACGGGAGTTTGTATGGCCAAATTGTGGCCGTCTTATGGATACAACATCAGGGGACATACCATGAATACAACTTTCAGGGTATGTTGATCGCATCGACGAGCCATCTTGCACTACTCAGAAAGACCTATAATTTTTCGTGTGCTGAGGATGAGCTGTTATGTACTTTACCATCCAGGAATAATGCATCTGCTGGTGAAAAAGTGAGGGTGGTAGCGGGATGGGTGATAGAACATGTGAAGCATGAATTCTTCGGTTTCGATCCAACAAAGAGCCTCCTCCTTCTGTCCAGACTGAACCTGTAGTCTTTCTGGTTCGTGAATGGAAGGATGGTGTATTTTTCCATATGTTATTGCCCATATATCTATCCGTGGGTGAGCTCACGGAAGGGTGGTAGAGGGTGGCAGAGTACACGCCGTAGATAAAATCATCCGAAACTCTATTTTACAAGCCGGATCTGGCCTCCGAAATGTTGTCGAACGGACCAGTGGGATATGGACGCATACAACTTTTCGTTTTGATCGATTTGGCGGGTCATGGAGCTCCAACGGAGTTTGTATGGACAAATTGTGGCCATCTTATGGATACAACATCAGGGACAGACCGTGAATACAACTTTGAGGGTAACTTGATCACATCGATGAGCCATCTTGCACCATTCAGAATGACCTATAATTTCTCGTGTGCATAAACATAATGAGGATGGGCTGTTATGTACTTTATCATCCAGGAATAATGCATCTGCTGGTGAAGAAGTGAGGGTGGTAGCGGGATGGGTGATAGAACATGTGATGCATGAATTCTTCGGTTTCGATGCAACAAAGAGCCTCCTCCTTCTGTCCAGACTGAATCTGTAGTCTTTATCGTTCGTGAATGGCAGGATGGTGTATTGTTCCATACGTTATTGCCCATATATCTGTCCGTGGGTGAGCTCACGGAAGGGTGGTAGAGGGTGGCAGAGTACACGCCGTAGATAAAATCATCCGAAACTCTATTTTACAAGCCGGATCTGGCCTCCGAAATGTTGTCGAACGGACCAGTGGGATATGGACGCATACAACTTTTCGTTTTGATCGATTTGGCGGGTCATGGAGCTCCAACGGAGTTTGTATGGACAAATTGTGGCCATCTTATGGATACAACATCAGGGACAGACCGTGAATACAACTTTGAGGGTAACTTGATCGCATCGATGAGCCATCTTGCACCATTCAGAATGACCTATAATTTCTCGTGTGCATAAACATAATGAGGATGGGCTGTTATATACTTTATCATCCAGGAATAATGCATCTGCTGGTGAAGAAGTGAGGGTGGTAGCGGGATGGGTGATAGAACATGTGATGCATGAATTCTTCGGTTTCGATGCAACAAAGAGCCTCCTCGTTCTGTCCATACTGAACCTGTAGTCTTTATGGTTCGTGAATGGCAGGATGGTGTATTGTTCCATACGTTATTGCCCATATATCTGTCCGTGGGTGAGCTCACAGAAGGGTGGTAGAGGGTGGCAGAGTATACGCCAAAGATAAAATCATCCGAAACTCAATTTTACAAGCCGGATCTGGCCTCCGAAATGTTGTCGAACGGACGAGTAGGATATGGACGCATACAACTTTTCGTTTTGATCGATTTGGCGGGTCATGGAGCTCCAACGGAGTTTGTATGGCCAAATTGTGGCCATCTTATGGATACAACATCAGGGACAGACCGTGAATACAACTTTGAGGGTAACTTGATCGCATCGATGAGCCATATTGCTCCATTCAGAATGACCTATAATTTCTCGTGTGCATAAACATAATGAGGATGGGCTGTTATGTACTTTATCATCCAGGAATAATGCATCTGCTGGTGAAGAAGTGAGGGTGGTAGCGGGATGGGTGATAGAACATGTGGTGCCTGAATTCTTCGGTTTCGATGCAACAAAGAGCCTCCTCCTTCTGTACACACTGAACCTGTAGTCTTTCTGGTTCATGAATGGAAGGATGGTGTATTGTTCCATACGTTATTGCCCATATATCTGTCCGTGGGTGAGCTCACAGAAGGGTGGTAGAGGGTGGCAGAGTATACGCCAAAGATAAAATCATCCGAAACTCAATTTTACAAGCCGGATCTGGCCTCCAAAATGTTGTCGAAGCGGACGAGGGGGATATGGACGCATACAACTTTTCGTTGTGATCGATTCGGGGGGTTATGGAGCTCCAACGGAGTTTGGATGGCCAAATTGTGGTCGTTTTAAGGATACAACATCGGGGGACATACCGTGAATACAACTTTCAGGGTAACTTGATCGCATCGACGAGCCGTCTTGCACCATTCAGAATGACCTATAATCTTTCGTGTGCATAAACATAATGAGGATGGGCTGTTACGTACTTTATCATCGAGGAATAATGCATCTGCTGGTGAAAAAGTGAGGGTGGTAGCGGGATGGGTGATAGAAGACGTGAAGCATGAATTCTTCGGTTTCGATGCAACAAAGAGCCTCCTCCTTCTGTCCAGACTGAACCTGTAGTCTTTCTGGTTCGTGAATGGAAGGATGGTGTATTGTTCCATACGTTATTGCCCATATATCTGTCCGTGGGTGAGCTCACGGAAGGGTGGTAGAGGGTGGCAGAGTACACGCCAAAGATAAAATCATCCGAAACTCAATTTTACAAGTCCGATCTGGCCTCCGAAATGTTGTCGAAGCGGACGAGTGGGATATGGACGCATACAACTTTTCCTTGTGATAGATTTGGCGGGTCATGGAGCTCCAACGGGAGTTTGTATGACCAAATTGTGGCCGTCTTATGGATACAACATCGGGGGACATACCATGAATACAACTTTCAGGGTATGTTGATCGCATCGACGAGCCATCTTGCACTACTCAGAAAGACCTATAATTTTTCGTGTGCTGAGGATGAGCTGTTATGTACTTTATCATCCAGGAATAATGCATCTGCTGGTGAAAAAGTGAGGGTGTTAGCGGGATGGGTGATAGAACATGTGAAGCATGAATTCTTCGGTTTCGATCCTACAAAGAGCCTCCTCCTTCTGTCCAGACTGAACCTGTAGTCTTTCTGGTTCGTGAATGGAAGGATGGTGTATTTTTCCATATGTTATTGCCCATATATCTATCCGTGGGTGAGCTCACGGAAGGGTGGTAGAGGGTGGCAGAGTACACGCCGTAGATAAAATCATCCGAAACTCAATTTTACAAACCGGATCTGGCCTCCGAAATGTTGTCGAACGGACGAGTGGGATATGGACGCATACAACTTTTCGTTTTGATCGATTTGGCGGGTCATGGAGCTCCAACGGAGTTTGTATGGCCAAATTGTGGCCATCTTATGGATACAACATCAGGGACAGACCGTGAATACAACTTTGAGGGTAACTTGATCACATCGATGAGCCATCTTGCACCATTCAGAATGACCTATAATTTCTCGTGTGCATAAACATAATGAGGATGGGCTGTTATGTACTTTATCATCCAGGAATAATGCATCTGCTGGTGAAGAAGTGAGGGTGGTAGCGGGATGGGTGATAGAACATGTGATGCATGAATTCTTCGGTTTCGATGCAACAAAGAGCCTCCTCCTTCTGTCCAGACTGAATCTGTAGTCTTTATCGTTCGTGAATGGCAGGATGGTGTATTGTTCCATACGTTATTGCCCATATATCTGTCCGTGGGTGAGCTCACGGAAGGGTGGTAGAGGGTGGCAGAGTACACGCCGTAGATAAAATCATCCGAAACTCTATTTTACAAGCCGGATCTGGCCTCCGAAATGTTGTCGAACGGACCAGTGGGATATGGACGCATACAACTTTTCGTTTTGATCGATTTGGCGGGTCATGGAGCTCCAACGGAGTTTGTATGGACAAATTGTGGCCATCTTATGGATACAACATCAGGGACAGACCGTGAATACAACTTTGAGGGTAACTTGATCGCATCGATGAGCCATCTTGCACCATTCAGAATGACCTATAATTTCTCGTGTGCATAAACATAATGAGGATGGGCTGTTATATACTTTATCATCCAGGAATAATGCATCTGCTGGTGAAGAAGTGAGGGTGGTAGCGGGATGGGTGATAGAACATGTGATGCATGAATTCTTCGGTTTCGATGCAACAAAGAGCCTCCTCGTTCTGTCCATACTGAACCTGTAGTCTTTATGGTTCGTGAATGGCAGGATGGTGTATTGTTCCATACGTTATTGCCCATATATCTGTCCGTGGGTGAGCTCACAGAAGGGTGGTAGAGGGTGGCAGAGTATACGCCAAAGATAAAATCATCCGAAACTCAATTTTACAAGCCGGATCTGGCCTCCGAAATGTTGTCGAACGGACGAGTAGGATATGGACGCATACAACTTTTCGTTTTGATCGATTTGGCGGGTCATGGAGCTCCAACGGAGTTTGTATGGCCAAATTGTGGCCATCTTATGGATACAACATCAGGGACAGACCGTGAATACAACTTTGAGGGTAACTTGATCGCATCGATGAGCCATATTGCTCCATTCAGAATGACCTATAATTTCTCGTGTGCATAAACATAATGAGGATGGGCTGTTATGTACTTTATCATCCAGGAATAATGCATCTGCTGGTGAAGAAGTGAGGGTGGTAGCGGGATGGGTGATAGAACATGTGGTGCCTGAATTCTTCGGTTTCGATGCAACAAAGAGCCTCCTCCTTCTGTACACACTGAACCTGTAGTCTTTCTGGTTCATGAATGGAAGGATGGTGTATTGTTCCATACGTTATTGCCCATATATCTGTCCGTGGGTGAGCTCACAGAAGGGTGGTAGAGGGTGGCAGAGTATACGCCAAAGATAAAATCATCCGAAACTCAATTTTACAAGCCGGATCTGGCCTCCAAAATGTTGTCGAAGCGGACGAGGGGGATATGGACGCATACAACTTTTCGTTGTGATCGATTCGGGGGGTTATGGAGCTCCAACGGAGTTTGGATGGCCAAATTGTGGTCGTTTTAAGGATACAACATCGGGGGACATACCGTGAATACAACTTTCAGGGTAACTTGATCGCATCGACGAGCCGTCTTGCACCATTCAGAATGACCTATAATCTTTCGTGTGCATAAACATAATGAGGATGGGCTGTTACGTACTTTATCATCGAGGAATAATGCATCTGCTGGTGAAAAAGTGAGGGTGGTAGCGGGATGGGTGATAGAAGATGTGAAGCATGAATTCTTCGGTTTCGATGCAACAAAGAGCCTCCTCCTTCTGTCCAGACTGAACCTGTAGTCTTTCTGGTTCGTGAATGGAAGGATGGTGTATTGTTCCATACGTTATTGCCCATATATCTGTCCGTGGGTGAGCTCACGGAAGGGTGGTAGAGGGTGGCAGAGTACACGCCAAAGATAAAATCATCCGAAACTCAATTTTACAAGTCCGATCTGGCCTCCGAAATGTTGTCGAAGCGGACGAGTGGGATATGGACGCATACAACTTTTCCTTGTGATAGATTTGGCGGGTCATGGAGCTCCAACGGGAGTTTGTATGACCAAATTGTGGCCGTCTTATGGATACAACATCGGGGGACATACCATGAATACAACTTTCAGGGTATGTTGATCGCATCGACGAGCCATCTTGCACTACTCAGAAAGACCTATAATTTTTCGTGTGCTGAGGATGAGCTGTTATGTACTTTATCATCCAGGAATAATGCATCTGCTGGTGAAAAAGTGAGGGTGTTAGCGGGATGGGTGATAGAACATGTGAAGCATGAATTCTTCGGTTTCGATCCTACAAAGAGCCTCCTCCTTCTGTCCAGACTGAACCTGTAGTCTTTCTGGTTCGTGAATGGAAGGATGGTGTATTTTTCCATATGTTATTGCCCATATATCTATCCGTGGGTGAGCTCACGGAAGGGTGGTAGAGGGTGGCAGAGTACACGCCGTAGATAAAATCATCCGAAACTCAATTTTACAAACCGGATCTGGCCTCCGAAATGTTGTCGAACGGACGAGTGGGATATGGACGCATACAACTTTTCGTTTTGATCGATTTGGCGGGTCATGGAGCTCCAACGGAGTTTGTATGGCCAAATTGTGGCCATCTTATGGATACAACATCAGGGACAGACCGTGAATACAACTTTGAGGGTAACTTGATCACATCGATGAGCCAACTTGCACCATTCAGAATGACCTATAATTTCTCGTGTGCATAAACATAATGAGGATGGGCTGTTATGTACTTTATCATCCAGGAATAATGCATCTGCTGGTGAAGAAGTGAGGGTGGTAGCGGGATGGGTGATAGAACATGTGATGCATGAATTCTTCGGTTTCGATGCAACAAAGAGCCTCCTCCTTCTGTCCAGACTGAATCTGTAGTCTTTATCGTTCGTGAATGGCAGGATGGTGTATTGTTCCATACGTTATTGCCCATATATCTGTCCGTGGGTGAGCTCACGGAAGGGTGGTAGAGGGTGGCAGAGTACACGCCGTAGATAAAATCATCCGAAACTCTATTTTACAAGCCGGATCTGGCCTCCGAAATGTTGTCGAACGGACCAGTGGGATATGGACGCATACAACTTTTCGTTTTGATCGATTTGGCGGGTCATGGAGCTCCAACGGAGTTTGTATGGACAAATTGTGGCCATCTTATGGATACAACATCAGGGACAGACCGTGAATACAACTTTGAGGGTAACTTGATCGCATCGATGAGCCATCTTGCACCATTCAGAATGACCTATAATTTCTCGTGTGCATAAACATAATGAGGATGGGCTGTTATATACTTTATCATCCAGGAATAATGCATCTGCTGGTGAAGAAGTGAGGGTGGTAGCGGGATGGGTGATAGAACATGTGATGCATGAATTCTTCGGTTTCGATGCAACAAAGAGCCTCCTCGTTCTGTCCATACTGAACCTGTAGTCTTTATGGTTCGTGAATGGCAGGATGGTGTATTGTTCCATACGTTATTGCCCATATATCTGTCCGTGGGTGAGCTCACAGAAGGGTGGTAGAGGGTGGCAGAGTATACGCCAAAGATAAAATCATCCGAAACTCAATTTTACAAGCCGGATCTGGCCTCCGAAATGTTGTCGAACGGACGAGTAGGATATGGACGCATACAACTTTTCGTTTTGATCGATTTGGCGGGTCATGGAGCTCCAACGGAGTTTGTATGGCCAAATTGTGGCCATCTTATGGATACAACATCAGGGACAGACCGTGAATACAACTTTGAGGGTAACTTGATCGCATCGATGAGCCATATTGCTCCATTCAGAATGACCTATAATTTCTCGTGTGCATAAACATAATGAGGATGGGCTGTTATGTACTTTATCATCCAGGAATAATGCATCTGCTGGTGAAGAAGTGAGGGTGGTAGCGGGATGGGTGATAGAACATGTGGTGCCTGAATTCTTCGGTTTCGATGCAACAAAGAGCCTCCTCCTTCTGTACACACTGAACCTGTAGTCTTTCTGGTTCATGAATGGAAGGATGGTGTATTGTTCCATACGTTATTGCCCATATATCTGTCCGTGGGTGAGCTCACAGAAGGGTGGTAGAGGGTGGCAGAGTATACGCCAAAGATAAAATCATCCGAAACTCAATTTTACAAGCCGGATCTGGCCTCCAAAATGTTGTCGAAGCGGACAAGGGGGATATGGACGCATACAACTTTTCGTTGTGATCGATTCGGGGGGTTATGGAGCTCCAACGGAGTTTGTATGGCCAAATTGTGGTCGTTTTAAGGATACAACATCGGGGGACATACCGTGAATACAACTTTCAGGATAACTTGATCGCATCGACGAGCCGTCTTGCACCATTCAGAATGACCTATAATCTTTCGTGTGCATAAACATAATGAGGATGGGCTGTTACGTACTTTATCATCGAGGAATAATGCATCTGCTGGTGAAAAAGTGAGGGTGGTAGCGGGATGGGTGATAGAAGATGTGAAGCATGAATTCTTCGGTTTCGATGCAACAAAGAGCCTCCTCCTTCTGTCCAGACTGAACCTGTAGTCTTTCTGGTTCGTGAATGGAAGGATGGTGTATTGTTCCATACGTTATTGCCCATATATCTGTCCGTGGGTGAGCTCACGGAAGGGTGGTAGAGGGTGGCAGAGTACACGCCAAAGATAAAATCATCCGAAACTCAATTTTACAAGTCCGATCTGGCCTCCGAAATGTTGTCGAAGCGGACGAGTGGGATATGGACGCATACAACTTTTCCTTGTGATAGATTTGGCGGGTCATGGAGCTCCAACGGGAGTTTGTATGACCAAATTGTGGCCGTCTTATGGATACAACATCGGGGGACATACCATGAATACAACTTTCAGGGTATGTTGATCGCATCGACGAGCCATCTTGCACTACTCAGAAAGACCTATAATTTTTCGTGTGCTGAGGATGAGCTGTTATGTACTTTATCATCCAGGAATAATGCATCTGCTGGTGAAAAAGTGAGGGTGTTAGCGGGATGGGTGATAGAACATGTGAAGCATGAATTCTTCGGTTTCGATCCTACAAAGAGCCTCCTCCTTCTGTCCAGACTGAACCTGTAGTCTTTCTGGTTCGTGAATGGAAGGATGGTGTATTTTTCCATATGTTATTGCCCATATATCTATCCGTGGGTGAGCTCACGGAAGGGTGGTAGAGGGTGGCAGAGTACACGCCGTAGATAAAATCATCCGAAACTCAATTTTACAAACCGGATCTGGCCTCCGAAATGTTGTCGAACGGACGAGTGGGATATGGACGCATACAACTTTTCGTTTTGATCGATTTGGCGGGTCATGGAGCTCCAACGGAGTTTGTATGGCCAAATTGTGGCCATCTTATGGATACAACATCAGGGACAGACCGTGAATACAACTTTGAGGGTAACTTGATCACATCGATGAGCCATCTTGCACCATTCAGAATGACCTATAATTTCTCGTGTGCATAAACATAATGAGGATGGGCTGTTATGTACTTTATCATCCAGGAATAATGCATCTGCTGGTGAAGAAGTGAGGGTGGTAGCGGGATGGGTGATAGAACATGTGATGCATGAATTCTTCGGTTTCGATGCAACAAAGAGCCTCCTCCTTCTGTCCAGACTGAATCTGTAGTCTTTATCGTTCGTGAATGGCAGGATGGTGTATTGTTCCATACGTTATTGCCCATATATCTGTCCGTGGGTGAGCTCACGGAAGGGTGGTAGAGGGTGGCAGAGTACACGCCAAAGATGAAATCATCCGAAACTCAATTTTACAAGTCCGATCTGGCCTCCGAAATGTTGTCGAAGCGGACGAGTGGGATATGGACGCATACAACTTTTCCTTGTGATAGATTTGGCGGGTCATGGAGCTCCAACGGGAGTTTGTATGACCAAATTGTGGCCGTCTTATGGATACAACATCGGGGGACATACCATGAATACAACTTTCAGGGTATGTTGATCGCATCGACGAGCCATCTTGCACTACTCAGAAAGACCTATAATTTTTCGTGTGCTGAGGATGAGCTGTTATGTACTTTATCATCCAGGAATAATGCATCTGCTGGTGAAGAAGTGAGGGTGGTAGCGGGATGGGTGATAGAACATGTGATGCATGAATTCTTCGGTTTCGATGCAACAAAGAGCCTCCTCCTTCTGTCCAGACTGAACCTGTAGTCTTTATCGTTCGTGAATGGCAGGATGGTGTATTGTTCCATACGTTATTGCCCATATATCTGTCCGTGGGTGAGCTCACAGAAGGGTGGTAGAGGGTGGCAGAGTATACGCCAAAGATAAAATCATCCGAAACTCAATTTTACAAGCCGGGTCTGGCCTCCAAAATGTTGTCGAAGCGGACGAGAGGGATATGGACGCATACAACTTTTCGTTGTGTTCGATTCGGGGGGTCATGGAGCTCCAACGGAGTTTGTATGGCCAAATTGTGGTCGTTTTATGGATACAACATCGGGGGACATACCGTGAATACAACTTTCAGGGTAACTTGATCGCATCGACGAGCCGTCTTGCACCATTCAGAATGACCTATAATTTTTCGTGTGCATAAACATAGTGAGGATGGGCTGTTACGTACTTTATCATCGAGGAATAATGCATCTTCTGGTGAAAAAGTGAGGGTGGTAGCGGGATGGGTGATAGAAGATGTGAAGCGTGAATTCTTCGGTTTCGATGCAACAAAGAGCCTCCTCCTTCTGTCCAGACTGTACCTGTAGTCTTTCTGGTTCGTGAATGGAAGGATGGAGTATTGTTCCATATGTTATTGCCCATATATGTGTCCATGGGTGAGCTCATGGAAGGGTGGTAGAGGGTGGCAGAGTAAACGCCAAAGATAAAATCATCCGAAACTCAATTTTACAAGTCGGATCTGGCCTCCGAAATGTTGTCGAAGCGGACGAGTGGGATATGGACGCATACAACTTTTCCTTGTGATAGATTTGGCGGGTCATGGAGCTCCAACGGGAGTTTGTATGACCAAATTGTGGCCGTCTTATGGATACAACATCGGGGGACATACCATGAATACAACTTTCAGGGTATGTTGATCGCATCGACGAGCCATCTTGCACTACTCAGAAAGACCTATAATTTTTCGTGTGCTGAGGATGAGCTGTTATGTACTTTATCATCTAGGAATAATGCATCTGCTGGTGAAAAAGTGAGAGTGGTAGCGGGATGGGTGATAGAACATGTGAAGCATGAATTCTTCGGTTTCGATCCAACAAAGAGCCTCCTCCTTCTATCCAGACTGAACCTGTAGTCTTTCTGGTTCGTGAATGGAAGGACGGTGTATTTTTCCATATGTTATTGCCCATATATCTATCCGTGGGTGAGCTCACGGAAGGGTGGTAGAGGGTGGCAGAGTAGACGCCGTAGATAAAATCATCCGAAACTCAATTTTACAAGCCGGATCTGGCCTCCGAAATGTTGTCGAACGGACGAGTGGGATATGGACGCATACAACTTTTCGTTTTGATCGATTTGGCGGGTCATGGAGCTCCAACGGAGTTTGTATGGCCAATTTGTGGCCATCTTATGGATACAACATCAGGGACAGACCGTGAATACAACTCTGAGGGTAACTTGATCGCATCGATGAGCCATCTTGCACCATTCAGAATGACCTATAATTTCTCGTGTGCATAAACATAATGAGGATGAGCTATTACGTACTTTATCATCCAGGAATAATGCATCTGCTGGTGAAAAAGTGAGGGTGGTAGCGGGATGGGTGATAGAAGATGTGAAGCATGAATTCTTCGGTTTTGATGCAACAAAGAGCCTCCTCCTTCTGTCCAGACTGAACCTGTAGTATTTATGGTTCGTGAATGGCAGGATGGTGTATTGTTCCATACGTTACTGCCCATATATCTATCCGTGGGTGAGCTCACAGAAGGGTGGTAGAGGGTGGCAGAGTATACGCCAAAGATAAAATCATCTGAAACTCAATTTTACAAGCCGGATCTGGCCTCCAAAATGTTGTCGAAGCGGACGAGGGGGATACGGACGCATACAACTTTTCGTTGTGATCGATTCGGGGGGTCATGGAGCTCCAACGGAGTTTGTATGGCCAAATTGTGGTCGTTTTAAGGATACAACATCGAGGGACATACCGTGAATACAACTTTGAGGGTAACTTGATCGCATCGACGAGCCGTCTTGCACCATTCAGAATGACCTATAATTTTTCGTGTGCATAAACATAATGAGGATGGGCTGTTACGTACTTTATCATCCAGGAATAATGCATCTGCTGGTGAAAAAGTGAGGGTGGTAGCGGGATGGGTGATAGAAGATGTGAAGCATGAATTCTTCGGTTTCGATGCAACAAAGAGCCTCCTCCTTCTGTCTAGACTGAACCTGTAGTCTTTCTGGTTCGTGAATGGAAGGATGGTGTATTGTTCCATACGTTATTGCCCATATATCTGTCCGTGGGTGAGCTCACGGAAGGGTGGTAGAGGGTGGCAAAGTACACGCCAAAGATAAAATCATCCGAAACTCAATTTTACAAGCCGGATCTGGCCTCCGAAATGTTGTCGAAGCGGACGAGTATGATATGGACGCATACAACTTTTCCTTGTGATAGATTTGGCGGGTCATGGAGCTCCAACGGGAGTTTGTATGGCCAAATTGTGGTCGTCTTATGGATACAACATCGGGGGACATACCATGAATACAACTTTCAGGGTATGTTGATCGCATCGACGAGCCATCTTGCACTACTCAGAAAGACCTATAATTTTTCGTGTGCTGAGGATGAGCTGTTATGTACTTTATCATCTAGGAATAATGCATCTGCTGGTGAAAAAGTGAGAGTGGTAGCGGGATGGGTGATAGAACATGTGAAGCATGAATTCTTCGGTTTCGATCCAACAAAGAGCCTCCTCCTTCTATCCAGACTGAACCTGTAGTCTTTCTGCTTCGTGAATGGAAGGACGGTGTATTTTTCCATATGTTATTGCCCATATATCTATCCGTGGGTGAGCTCACGGAAGGGTGGTAGAGGGTGGCAGAGTAGACGCCGTAGATAAAATCATCCGAAACTCAATTTTACAAGCCGGATCTGGCCTCCGAAATGTTGTCGAACGGACGAGTGGGATATGGACGCATACAACTTTTCGTTTTGATCGATTTGGCGGGTCATGGAGCTCCAACGGAGTTTGTATGGCCAAATTGTGGCCATCTTATGGATACAACATCAGGGACAGACCGTGAATACAACTCTGAGGGTAACTTGATCGCATCGATGAGCCATCTTGCACCATTCAGAATGACCTATAATTTCTCGTGTGCATAAACATAATGAGGATGAGCTATTACGTACTTTATCATCCAGGAATAATGCATCTGCTGGTGAAAAAGTGAGGGTGGTAGCGGGACGGGTGATAGAAGATGTGAAGCATGAATTCTTCGGTTTTGATGCAACAAAGAGCCTCCTCCTTCTGTCCAGACTGAACCTGTAGTATTTATGGTTCGTGAATGGCAGGATGGTGTATTGTTCCATACGTTACTGCCCATATATCTATCCGTGGGTGAGCTCACAGAAGGGTGGTAGAGGGTGGCAGAGTATACGCCAAAGATAAAATCATCTGAAACTCAATTTTACAAGCCGGATCTGGCCTCCAAAATGTTGTCGAAGCGGACGAGGGGGATACGGACGCATACAACTTTTCGTTGTGATCGATTCGGGGGGTCATGGAGCTCCAACGGAGTTTGTATGGCCAAATTGTGGTCGGTTTAAGGATACAACATCGAGGGACATACCGTGAATACAACTTTGAGGGTAACTTGATCGCATCGACGAGCCGTCTTGCACCATTCAGAATGACCTATAATTTTTCGTGTGCATAAACATAATGAGGATGGGCTGTTACGTACTTTATCATCCAGGAATAATGCATCTGCTGGTGAAAAAGTGAGGGTGGTAGCGGGATGGGTGATAGAAGATGTGAAGCATGAATTCTTCGGTTTCGATGCAACAAAGAGCCTCCTCCTTCTGTCCAGACTGAACCTGTAGTCTTTCTGGTTCGTGAATGGAAGGATGGTGTATTGTTCCATACGTTATTGCCCATATATCTGTCCGTGGGTGAGCTCACGGAAGGGTGGTAGAGGGTGGCAAAGTACACGCCAAAGATAAAATCATCCGAAACTCAATTTTACAAGCCGGATCTGGCCTCCGAAATGTTGTCGAAGCGGACGAGTATGATATGGACGCATACAACTTTTCCTTGTGATAGATTTGGCGGGTCATGGAGCTCCAACGGGAGTTTGTATGGCCAAATTGTGGTCGTCTTATGGATACAACATCGGGGGACATACCATGAATACAACTTTCAGGGTATGTTGATCGCATCGACGAGCCATCTTGCACTACTCAGAAAGACCTATAATTTTTCGTGTGCGGAGGATGAGCTGTTATGTACTTTATCATCCAGGAATAATGCATCTGCTGGTGAAAAAGTGAGGGTGGTAGCGGGATGGGTGATAGAAGATGTGAAGCATGAATTCTTCGGTTTCGATGCAACAAAGAGCCTCCTCCTTCTGTCCAGACTGAACCTGTAGTCTTTATGGTTCGTGAATGGCAGGATGGTGTATTGTTCCATACGTTATTGCCCATATATCTGTCCGTGGGTGAGCTCACAGAAGGGTGGTAGAGGGTGGCAGAGTATACGCCAAAGATAAAATCATCCGAAACTCAATTTTACAAGCCGGATCTGGCCTCCGAAATGTTGTCGAACGGACGAGTAGGATATGGACGCATACAACTTTTCGTTTTGATCGATTTGGCGGGTCATGGAGCTCCAACGGAGTTTGTATGGCCAAATTGTGGCCATCTTATGGATACAACATCAGGGACAGACCGTGAATACAACTTTGAGGGTAACTTGCTCGCATCGATGAGCCATCTTGCACCATTCAGAATGACCTATAATTTCTCGTGTGCATAAACATAATGAGGATGGGCTGTTATGTACTTTATCATCCAGGAATAATGCATCTGCTGGTCAAGAAGTGAGGGTGGTAGCGGGATGGGTGATAGAACATGTGATGCATGAATTCTTCGGTTTCGATGCAACAAAGAGCCTCCTCGTTCTGTCCATACTGAACCTGTAGTCTTTATGGTTCGTGAATGGCAGGATGGTGTATTGTTCCATACGTTATTGCCCATATATCTGTCCGTGGGTGAGCTCACAGAAGGGTGGTAGAGGGTGGCAGAGTATACGCCAAACATAAAATCATCCGAAACTCAATTTTACAAGCCGGATCTGGCCTCCGAAATGTTGTCGAACGGACGAGTAGGATATGGACGCATACAACTTTTCGTTTTGATCGATTTGGCGGGTCATGGAGCTCCAACGGAGTTTGTATGGCCAAATTGTGGCCATCTTATGGATACAACATCAGGGACAGACCGTGAATACAACTTTGAGGGTAACTTGATCGCATCGATGAGCCATCTTGCACCATTCAGAATGACCTATAATTTCTCGTGTGCGTAAACATAATGAGGATGGGCTGTTATGTACTTTATCATCCAGGAATAATGCATCTGCTGGTGAAGAAGTGAGGGTGGTAGCGGGATGGGTGATAGAACATGTGATGCATGAATTCTTCGGTTTCGATGCAACAAAGAGCCTCCTCCTTCTGTCCAGACTGAACCTGTAGTCTTTATGGTTCGTGAATGGCAGGATGGTGTATTGTTCCATACGTTATTGCACATATATCTATCCGTGGGTTTGCTAACAGAAGGGTGGTAGAGGGTGGCAGAGTATACGCCAAAGATAAAATCATCCGAAACTCAATTTTACAAGCCGGATCTGGCCTCCAAAATGTTGTTGAAGCGGACGAGGCGGATACGGACGCATACAACTTTTTGTTGTGATCGATTCGGGGGGTCATGGAGCTCCAACGGAGTTTGTATGGCCAAATTGTGGTCGTTTTAAGGATACAACATCGGGGGACATACCGTGAATACAACTTTCAGGGTAACTTGATCGCATCGACGAGGCGTCTTGCACCATTCAGAATGACCTATAATTTTTCGTGTGCATAAACATAATGAGGATGGGCTGTTACGTACTTTATCATCCAGGAATAATGCATCTGCTGGTGAAAAAGTGAGGGTGGTAGCGGGATGGGTGATAGAAGATGTGAAGCATGAATTCTTCGGTTTCGATGCAACAAAGAGCCTCCTCCTTCTCTCCAGACTGAACCTGTAGTCTTTCTGGTTCGTGAATGGAAGGATGGTGTATTGTTCCATACGTTATTGCCGATATATCTGTCCGTGGGTGAGCTCAAGGAAGGGTGGTAGAGGGTGGCAGAGTACACGCCAAAGATAAAATCATCCGAAACTCAATTTTACAAGCCGGATCTGGCCTCCGAAATGTTGTCGAAGCGGACGAGTGGGATATGGACGCATACAACTTTTCCTTGTGATAGATTTGGCGGGTCATGGAGCTCCAACGGGAGTTTGTATGGCCAAATTGTGGCCGTCTTATGGATACAACATCGGGGGACATACCATGAATACAACTTTCAGGGTATGTTGATCGCATCGACGAGCCATCTTGCACTACTCAGAAAGACCTATAATTTTTCGTGTGCTGAGGATGAGCTGTTATGTACTTTACCATCCAGGAATAATGCATCTGCTGGTGAAAAAGTGAGGGTGGTAGCGGGATGGGTGATAGAACATGTGAAGCATGAATTCTTCGGTTTCGATCCAACAAAGAGCCTCCTCCTTCTGTCCAGACTGAACCTGTAGTCTTTCTGGTTCGTGAATGGAAGGATGGTGTATTTTTCCATATGTTATTGCCCATATATCTATCCGTGGGTGAGCTCACGGAAGGGTGGTAGAGGGTGGCAGAGTACACGCCGTAGATAAAATCATCCGTAACTCTATTTTACAAGCCGGATCTGGCCTCCGAAATGTTGTCGAACGGACCAGTGGGATATGGACGCATACAACTTTTCGTTTTGATCGATTTGGCGGGTCATGGAGCTCCAACGGAGTTTGTATGGCCAAATTGTGGCCATCTTATGGATACAACATCAGGGACAGACCGTGAATACAACTTTGAGGGTAACTTGATCGCATCGATGAGCCATCTTGCACCATTCAGAATGACCTATAATTTCTCGTGTGCATAAACATAATGAGGATGGGCTGTTATATACTTTATCATCCAGGAATAATGCATCTGCTGGTGAAGAAGTGAGGGTGGTAGCGGGATGGGTGATAGAACATGTGATGCATGAATTCTTCGGTTTCGATGCAACAAAGAGCCTCCTCGTTCTGTCCATACTGAACCTGTAGTCTTTATGGTTCGTGAATGGCAGGATGGTGTATTGTTCCATACGTTATTGCCCATATATCTGTCCGTGGGTGAGCTCACAGAAGGGTGGTAGAGGGTGGCAGAGTATACGCCAAAGATAAAATCATCCGAAACTCAATTTTACAAGCCGGATCTGGCCTCCGAAATGTTGTCGAACGGACGAGTAGGATATGGACGCATACAACTTTTCGTTTTGATCGATTTGGCGGGTCATGGAGCTCCAACGGAGTTTGTATGGCCAAATTGTGGCCATCTTATGGATACAACATCAGGGACAGACCGTGAATACAACTTTGAGGGTAACTTGATCGCATCGATGAGCCATATTGCTCCATTCAGAATGACCTATAATTTCTCGTGTGCATAAACATAATGAGGATGGGCTGTTATGTACTTTATCATCCAGGAATAATGCATCTGCTGGTGAAGAAGTGAGGGTGGTAGCGGGATGGGTGATAGAACATGTGGTGCCTGAATTCTTTGGTTTCGATGCAACAAAGAGCCTCCTCCTTCTGTACACACTGAACCTGTAGTCTTTCTGGTTCATGAATGGAAGGATGGTGTATTGTTCCATACGTTATTGCCCATATATCTGTCCGTGGGTGAGCTCACAGAAGGGTGGTAGAGGGTGGCAGAGTATACGCCAAAGATAAAATCATCCGAAACTCAATTTTACAAGCCGGATTTGGCCTCCAAAATGTTGTCGAAGCGGACGAGGGGGATATGGACTAATACAACTTTTCGTTGTGATCGATTCGGGGGGTCATGGAGCTCCAACGGAGTTTGTATGGCCAAATTGTGGTCGTTTTAAGGATACAACATCGGGGGACATACCGTGAATACAACTTTCAGGGTAACTTGATCGCATCGACGAGCCGTCTTGCACCATTCAGAATGACCTATAATCTTTCGTGTGCATAAACATAATGAGGATGGGCTGTTACGTACTTTATCATCGAGGAATAATGCATCTGCTGGTGAAAAAGTGAGGGTGGTAGCGGGATGGGTGATAGAAGATGTGAAGCATGAATTCTTCGGTTTCGATGCAACAAAGAGCCTCCTCCTTCTGTCCAGACTGAACCTGTAGTCTTTCTGGTTCGTGAATGGAAGGATGGTGTATTGTTCCATACGTTATTGCCCATATATCTGTCCGTGGGTGAGCTCACGGAAGGGTGGTAGAGGGTGGCAGAGTACACGCCAAAGATAAAATCATCCGAAACTCAATTTTACAAGTCCGATCTGGCCTCCGAAATGTTGTCGAAGCGGACGAGTGGGATATGGACGCATACAACTTTTCCTTGTGATAGATTTGGCAGGTCATGGAGCTCCAACGGGAGTTTGTATGACCAAATTGTGGCCGTCTTATGGATACAACATCGGGGGACATACCATGAATACAACTTTCAGGGTATGTTGATCGCATCGACGAGCCATCTTGCACTACTCAGAAAGACCTATAATTTTTCGTGTGCTGAGGATGAGCTGTTATGTACTTTATCATCCAGGAATAATGCATCTGCTAGTGAAAAAGTGAGGGTGTTAGCGGGATGGGTGATAGAACATGTGAAGCATGAATTCTTCGGTTTCGATCCTACAAAGAGCCTCCTCCTTCTGTCCAGACTGAACCTGTAGTCTTTCTGGTTCGTGAATGGAAGGATGGTGTATTTTTCCATATGTTATTGCCCATATATCTATCCGTGGGTGAGCTCACGGAAGGGTGGTAGAGGGTGGCAGAGTACACGCCGTAGATAAAATCATCCGAAACTCAATTTTACAAGCCGGATCTGGCCTCCGAAATGTTGTCGAACGGACGAGTGGGATATGGACGCATACAACTTTTCGTTTTGATCGATTTGGCGGGTCATGGAGCTCCAATGGAGTTTGTATGGCCAAATTGTGGCCATCTTATGGATACAACATCAGGGACAGACCGTGAATACAACTTTGAGGGTAACTTGATCACATCGATGAGCCATCTTGCACCATTCAGAATGACCTATAATTTCTCGTGTGCATAAACATAATGAGGATGGGCTGTTATGTACTTTATCATCCAGGAATAATGCATCTGCTGGTGAAGAAGTGAGGGTGGTAGCGGGATGGGTGATAGAACATGTGATGCATGAATTCTTCGGTTTCGATGCAACAAAGAGCCTCCTCCTTCTGTCCAGACTGAATCTGTAGTCTTTATCGTTCGTGAATGGAAGGATGGTGTATTGTTCCATACGTTATTGCCCATATATCTGTCCGTGGGTGAGCTCACGGAAGGGTGGTAGAGGGTGGCAGAGTACACGCCAAAGATGAAATCATCCGAAACTCAATTTTACAAGTCCGATCTGGCCTCCGAAATGTTGTCGAAGCGGACGAGTGGGATATGGACGCATACAACTTTTCCTTGTGATAGATTTGGCGGGTCATGGAGCTCCAACGGGAGTTTGTATGACCAAATTGTGGCCGTCTTATGGATACAACATCGGGGGACATACCATGAATACAACTTTCAGGGTATGTTGATCGCATCGACGAGCCATCTTGCACTACTCAGAAAGACCTATAATTTTTCGTGTGCTGAGGATGAGCTGTTATGTACTTTAT
The DNA here is from genome assembly GCA_039707655.1 of Elymus sibiricus. Lineage (NCBI taxonomy): Eukaryota > Viridiplantae > Streptophyta > Magnoliopsida > Poales > Poaceae > Elymus > Elymus sibiricus. The sequence continues at coordinate 172,994,917 of CM077670.1, forward strand.
CATCCAGGAATAATGCATCTGCTGGTGAAGAAGTGAGGGTGGTAGCGGGATGGGTGATAGAACATGTGATGCATGAATTCTTCGGTTTCGATGCAACAAAGAGCCTCCTCCTTCTGTCCAGACTGAACCTGTAGTCTTTATCGTTCGTGAATGGCAGGATGGTGTATTGTTCCATACGTTATTGCCCATATATCTGTCCGTGGGTGACCTCACAGAAGGGTGGTAGAGGGTGGCAGAGTATACGCCAAAGATAAAATCATCCGAAACTCAATTTTACAAGCCGGATCTGGCCTCCAAAATGTTGTCGAAGCGGACGAGAGGGATATGGACGCATACAACTTTTCGTTGTGTTCGATTCGGGGGGTCATGGAGCTCCAACGGAGTTTGTATGGCCAAATTGTGGTCGTTTTACGGATACAACATCGGGGGACATACCGTGAATACAACTTTCAGGGTAACTTGATCGCATCGACGAGCCGTCTTGCACCATTCAGAATGACCTATAATTTTTCGTGTGCATAAACATAATGAGGATGGGCTGTTACGTACTTTATCATCCAGGAATAATGCATCTGCTGGTGAAAAAGTGAGGGTGGTAGCGGGATGGGTGATAGAAGATGTGAAGCATGAATTCTTCGGTTTCGATGCAACAAAGAGCCTCCTCCTTCTGTCCAGACTGAACCTGTAGTCTTTCTGGTTCGTGAATGGAAGGATGGTGTATTGTTCCATACGTTATTGCCCATATATCTGTCCGTGGGTGAGCTCACGGAAGGGTGGTAGAGGGTGGCAAAGTACACGCCAAAGATAAAATCATCCGAAACTCAATTTTACAAGCCGGATCTGGCCTCCGAAATGTTGTCGAAGCGGACGAGTATGATATGGACGCATACAACTTTTCCTTGTGATAGATTTGGCGGGTCATGGAGCTCCAACGGGAGTTTGTATGGCCAAATTGTGGCCGTCTTATGGATACAACATCGGGGGACATACCATGAATACAACTTTCAGGGTATGTTGATCGCATCGACGAGCCATCTTGCACTACTCAGAAAGACCTATAATTTTTCGTGTGCTGAGGATGAGCTGTTATGTACTTTACCATCCAGGAATAATGCATCTGCTGGTGAAAAAGTGAGGGTGGTAGCGGGATGGGTGATAGAACATGTGAAGCATGAATTCTTCGGTTTCGATCCAACAAAGAGCCTCCTCCTTCTGTCCAGACTGAACCTGTAGTCTTTCTGGTTCGTGAATGGAAGGATGGTCTATTTTTCCATATGTTATTGCCCATATATCTATCCGTGGGTGAGCTCACGGAAGGGTGGTAGAGGGTGGCAGAGTACACGCCGTAGATAAAATCATCCGAAACTCAATTTTACAAGCCGGATCTGGCCTCCGAAATGTTGTCGAACGGACGAGTGGGATATGGACGCATACAACTTTTCGTTTTGATCGATTTGGCGGGTCATGGAGCTCAAACGAAGTTTGTATGGCCAAATTGTGGCCATCTTATGGATACAACATCAGGGACAGACCGTGAATACAACTTTGAGGGTAACTTGATCGCATCGATGAGCCATCTTGCACCATTCAGAATGACCTATAATTTCTCGTGTGCATAAACATAATGAGGATGGGCTGTTATGTACTTTATCATCCAGGAATAATGCATCTGCTGGTAAAAAAGTGAGGGTGGTAGCGGGATGGGTGATAGAAGATGTGAAGCATGAATTCTTCGGTTTCGATGCAACAAAGAGCCTCCTCCTTCTGTCCAGACTGAACCTGTAGTATTTATGGTTCGTGAATGGCAGGATGGTGTATTGTTCCATATGTTACTGCCCATATATCTATCCGTGGGTGAGCTCACAGAAGGGTGGTAGAGGGTGGCAGAGTATACGCCAAAGATAAAATCATCTGAAACTCAATTTTACAAGCCGGATCTGGCCTCCAAAATGTTGTCGAAGCGGACGAGGGGGATACGGACGCATACAACTTTTCGTTGTGATCGATTCGGGGGGTCATGGAGCTCCAACGGAGTTTGTATGGCCAAATTGTGGTCGTTTTAAGGATACAACATCGAGGGACATACCGTGAATACAACTTTGAGGGTAACTTGATCGCATCGACGAGCCGTCTTGCACCATTCAGAATGACCTATAATTTTTCGTGTGCATAAACATAATGAGGATGGGCTGTTACGTACTTTATCATCCAGGAATAATGCATCTGCTGGTGAAAAAGTGAGGGTGGTAGCGGGATGGGTGATAGAAGATGTGAAGCATGAATTCTTCGGTTTCGATGCAACAAAGAGCCTCCTCCTTCTATCCAGACTGAACCTGTAGTCTTTCTGGTTCGTGAATGGAAGGATGGTGTATTGTTCCATACGTTATTGCCCATATATCTGTCCGTGGGTGAGCTCACGGAAGGGTGGTAGAGGGTGGCAAAGTACACGCCAAAGATAAAATCATCCGAAACTCAATTTTACAAGCCGGATCTGTCCTCCGAAATGTTGTCGAAGCGGACGAGTATGATATGGACGCATACAACTTTTCCTTGTGATAGATTTGGCGGGTCATGGAGCTCCAACGGGAGTTTGTATGGCCAAATTGTGGCCGTCTTATGGATACAACATCGGGGGACATACCATGAATACAACTTTCAGGGTATGTTGATCGCATCGACGAGCCATCTTGCACTACTCAGAAAGACCTATAATTTTTCGTGTGCGGAGGATGAGCTGTTATGTACTTTATCATCCAGGAATAATGCATCTGCTGGTGAAAAAGTGAGGGTGGTAGCGGGATGGGTGATAGAACATGTGAAGCATGAATTCTTCGGTTTCGATCCAACAAAGAGCCTCCTCCTTCTGTCCAGACTGAACCTGTAGTCTTTCTGGTTCGTGAATGGAAGGATGGTGTATTTTTCCATATGTTATTGCCCATATATCTATCCGTGGGTGAGCTCACGGAAGGGTGGTAGAGGGTGGCAGAGTACACGCCGTAGATAAAATCATCCGAAACTCAATTTTACAAGCCGGATCTGGCCTCCGAAATGTTGTCGAACGGACCAGTGGGATATGGACGCATACAACTTTTCGTTTTGATCGATTTGGCGGGTCATGGAGCTCCAACGGAGTTTGTATGGCCAAATTGTGGCCATCTTATGGATACAACATCAGGGACAGACCGTGAATACAACTTTGAGGGTAACTTGATCGCATCGATGAGCCATCTTGCACCATTCAGAATGACCTATAATTTCTCGTGTGCATAAACATAATGAGGATGGGCTGTTATGTACTTTATCATCCAGGAATAATGCATCTGCTGGTGAAGAAGTGAGGGTGGTAGCGGGATGGGTGATAGAACATGTGATGCATGAATTCTTCGGTTTCGATGCAACAAAGAGCCTCCTCCTTCTGTCCAGACTGAATCTGTAGTCTTTATCGTTCGTGAATGGAAGGATGGTGTATTGTTCCATACGTTATTGCCCATATATCTGTCCGTGGGTGAGCTCACGGAAGGGTGGTAGAGGGTGGCAGAGTACACGCCAAAGATGAAATCATCCGAAACTCAATTTTACAAGTCCGATCTGGCCTCCGAAATGTTGTCGAAGCGGACGAGTGGGATATGGACGCATACAACTTTTCCTTGTGATAGATTTGGCGGGTCATGGAGCTCCAACGGGAGTTTGTATGACCAAATTGTGGTCGTCTTATGGATACAACATCGGGGGACATACCATGAATACAACTTTCAGGGTATGTTGATCGCATCGACGAGCCATCTTGCACTACTCAGAAAGACCTATAATTTTTCGTGTGCTGAGGATGAGCTGTTATGTACTTTATCATCCAGGAATAATGCATCTGCTGGTGAAGAAGTGAGGGTGGTAGCGGGATGGGTGATAGAACATGTGATGCATGAATTCTTCGGTTTCGATGCAACAAAGAGCCTCCTCCTTCTGTCCAGACTGAACCTGTAGTCTTTATCGTTCGTGAATGGCAGGATGGTGTATTGTTCCATACGTTATTGCCCATATATCTGTCCGTGGGTGACCTCACAGAAGGGTGGTAGAGGGTGGCAGAGTATACGCCAAAGATAAAATCATCCGAAACTCAATTTTACAAGCCGGATCTGGCCTCCAAAATGTTGTCGAAGCGGACGAGAGGGATATGGACGCATACAACTTTTCGTTGTGTTCGATTCGGGGGGTCATGGAGCTCCAACGGAGTTTGTATGGCCAAATTGTGGTCGTTTTACGGATACAACATCGGGGGACATACCGTGAATACAACTTTCAGGGTAACTTGATCGCATCGACGAGCCGTCTTGCACCATTCAGAATGACCTATAATTTTTCGTGTGCATAAACATAATGAGGATGGGCTGTTACGTACTTTATCATCCAGGAATAATGCATCTGCTGGTGAAAAAGTGAGGGTGGTAGCGGGATGGGTGATAGAAGATGTGAAGCATGAATTCTTCGGTTTCGATGCAACAAAGAGCCTCCTCCTTCTGTCCAGACTGAACCTGTAGTCTTTCTGGTTCGTGAATGGAAGGATGGTGTATTGTTCCATACGTTATTGCCCATATATCTGTCCGTGGGTGAGCTCACGGAAGGGTGGTAGAGGGTGGCAAAGTACACGCCAAAGATAAAATCATCCGAAACTCAATTTTACAAGCCGGATCTGGCCTCCGAAATGTTGTCGAAGCGGACGAGTATGATATGGACGCATACAACTTTTCCTTGTGATAGATTTGGCGGGTCATGGAGCTCCAACGGGAGTTTGTATGGCCAAATTGTGGCCGTCTTATGGATACAACATCGGGGGACATACCATGAATACAACTTTCAGGGTATGTTGATCGCATCGACGAGCCATCTTGCACTACTCAGAAAGACCTATAATTTTTCGTGTGCTGAGGATGAGCTGTTATGTACTTTACCATCCAGGAATAATGCATCTGCTGGTGAAAAAGTGAGGGTGGTAGCGGGATGGGTGATAGAACATGTGAAGCATGAATTCTTCGGTTTCGATCCAACAAAGAGCCTCCTCCTTCTGTCCAGACTGAACCTGTAGTCTTTCTGGTTCGTGAATGGAAGGATGGTCTATTTTTCCATATGTTATTGCCCATATATCTATCCGTGGGTGAGCTCACGGAAGGGTGGTAGAGGGTGGCAGAGTACACGCCGTAGATAAAATCATCCGAAACTCAATTTTACAAGCCGGATCTGGCCTCCGAAATGTTGTCGAACGGACGAGTGGGATATGGACGCATACAACTTTTCGTTTTGATCGATTTGGCGGGTCATGGAGCTCAAACGAAGTTTGTATGGCCAAATTGTGGCCATCTTATGGATACAACATCAGGGACAGACCGTGAATACAACTTTGAGGGTAACTTGATCGCATCGATGAGCCATCTTGCACCATTCAGAATGACCTATAATTTCTCGTGTGCATAAACATAATGAGGATGGGCTGTTATGTACTTTATCATCCAGGAATAATGCATCTGCTGGTGAAAAAGTGAGGGTGGTAGCGGGATGGGTGATAGAAGATGTGAAGCATGAATTCTTCGGTTTCGATGCAACAAAGAGCCTCCTCCTTCTGTCCAGACTGAACCTGTAGTATTTATGGTTCGTGAATGGCAGGATGGTGTATTGTTCCATATGTTACTGCCCATATATCTATCCGTGGGTGAGCTCACAGAAGGGTGGTAGAGGGTGGCAGAGTATACGCCAAAGATAAAATCATCTGAAACTCAATTTTACAAGCCGGATCTGGCCTCCAAAATGTTGTCGAAGCGGACGAGGGGGATACGGACGCATACAACTTTTCGTTGTGATCGATTCGGGGGGTCATGGAGCTCCAACGGAGTTTGTATGGCCAAATTGTGGTCGTTTTAAGGATACAACATCGAGGGACATACCGTGAATACAACTTTGAGGGTAACTTGATCGCATCGACGAGCCGTCTTGCACCATTCAGAATGACCTATAATTTTTCGTGTGCATAAACATAATGAGGATGGGCTGTTACGTACTTTATCATCCAGGAATAATGCATCTGCTGGTGAAAAAGTGAGGGTGGTAGCGGGATGGGTGATAGAAGATGTGAAGCATGAATTCTTCGGTTTCGATGCAACAAAGAGCCTCCTCCTTCTATCCAGACTGAACCTGTAGTCTTTCTGGTTCGTGAATGGAAGGATGGTGTATTGTTCCATACGTTATTGCCCATATATCTGTCCGTGGGTGAGCTCACGGAAGGGTGGTAGAGGGTGGCAAAGTACACGCCAAAGATAAAATCATCCGAAACTCAATTTTACAAGCCGGATCTGTCCTCCGAAATGTTGTCGAAGCGGACGAGTATGATATGGACGCATACAACTTTTCCTTGTGATAGATTTGGCGGGTCATGGAGCTCCAACGGGAGTTTGTATGGCCAAATTGTGGCCGTCTTATGGATACAACATCGGGGGACATACCATGAATACAACTTTCAGGGTATGTTGATCGCATCGACGAGCCATCTTGCACTACTCAGAAAGACCTATAATTTTTCGTGTGCGGAGGATGAGCTGTTATGTACTTTATCATCCAGGAATAATGCATCTGCTGGTGAAAAAGTGAGGGTGGTAGCGGGATGGGTGATAGAACATGTGAAGCATGAATTCTTCGGTTTCGATCCAACAAAGAGCCTCCTCCTTCTGTCCAGACTGAACCTGTAGTCTTTCTGGTTCGTGAATGGAAGGATGGTGTATTTTTCCATATGTTATTGCCCATATATCTATCCGTGGGTGAGCTCACGGAAGGGTGGTAGAGGGTGGCAGAGTACACGCCGTAGATAAAATCATCCGAAACTCAATTTTACAAGCCGGATCTGGCCTCCGAAATGTTGTCGAACGGACCAGTGGGATATGGACGCATACAACTTTTCGTTTTGATCGATTTGGCGGGTCATGGAGCTCCAACGGAGTTTGTATGGCCAAATTGTGGCCATCTTATGGATACAACATCAGGGACAGACCGTGAATACAACTTTGAGGGTAACTTGATCGCATCGATGAGCCATCTTGCACCATTCAGAATGACCTATAATTTCTCGTGTGCATAAACATAATGAGGATGGGCTGTTATGTACTTTATCATCCAGGAATAATGCATCTGCTGGTGAAGAAGTGAGGGTGGTAGCGGGATGGGTGATAGAACATGTGATGCATGAATTCTTCGGTTTCGATGCAACAAAGAGCCTCCTCCTTCTGTCCAGACTGAACCTGTAGTCTTTATGGTTCGTGAATGGCAGGATGGTGTATTGTTCCATACGTTATTGCCCATATATCTGTCCGTGGGTGAGCTCACAGAAGGGTGGTAGAGGGTGGCAGAGTATACGCCGAAGATAAAATCATCCGAAACTCAATTTTACAAGCCGGATCTGGCCTCCGAAATGTTGTCGAACGGACGAGTAGGATATGGACGCATACAACTTTTCGTTTTGATCGATTTGGCGGGTCATGGAGCTCCAACGGAGTTTGTATGGCCAAATTGTGGCCATCTTGTGGATACAACATCAGGGACAGACCGTGAATACAACTTTGAGGGTAACTTGATCGCATCGATGAGCCATCTTGCACCATTCAGAATGACATATAATTTCTCGTGTGCATAAACATAATGAGGATGGGCTGTTATGTACTTTATCATCCAGGAATAATGCATCTGCTGGTCAAGAAGTGAGGGTGGTAGCGGGATGGGTGATAGAACATGTGATGCATGAATTCTTCGGTTTCGATGCAACAAAGAGCCTCCTCGTTCTGTCCATACTGAACCTGTAGTCTTTATGGTTCGTGAATGGCAGGATGGTGTATTGTTCCATACGTTATTGCCCATATATCTGTCCGTGGGTGAGCTCACAGAAGGGTGGTAGAGGGTGGCAGAGTATACGCCAAACATAAAATGATCCGAAACTCAATTTTACAAGCCGGATCTGGCCTCCGAAATGTTGTCGAACGGACGAGTAGGATATGGACGCATACAACTTTTCGTTTTGATCGATTTGGCGGGTCATGGAGCTCCAACGGAGTTTGTATGGCCAAATTGTGGCCATCTTATGGATACAACATCAGGGACAGACCGTGAATACAACTTTGAGGGTAACTTGATCGCATCGATGAGCCATCTTGCACCATTCAGAATGACCTATAATTTCTCGTGTGCGTAAACATAATGAGGATGGGCTGTTATGTACTTTATCATCCAGGAATAATGCATCTGCTGGTGAAGAAGTGAGGGTGGTAGCAGGATGGGTGATAGAACATGTGATGCATGAATTCTTCGGTTTCGATGCAACAAAGAGCCTCCTCCTTCTGTCCAGACTGTGTCATGGAGCTCCAACGGAGTTTGTATGGCCAAATTGTGGCCATCTTATGGATACAACATCAGGGACAGACCGTGAATACAACTTTGAGGGTAACTTGATCGCATCGATGAGCCATCTTGCACCATTCAGAATGACCTATAATTTCTCGTGTGCGTAAACATAATGAGGATGGGCTGTTATGTACTTTATCATCCAGGAATAATGCATCTGCTGGTGAAGAAGTGAGGGTGGTAGCGGGATGGGTGATAGAACATGTGATGCATGAATTCTTCGGTTTCGATGCAACAAAGAGCCTCCTCCTTCTGTCCAGACTGAACCTGTAGTCTTTATGGTTCGTGAATGGCAGGATGGTGTATTGTTCCATACGTTATTGCCCATATATCTATCCGTGGGTGAGCTAACAGAAGGGTGGTAGAGGGTGGCAGAGTATACTCCAAAGATAAAATCATCCGAAACTCAATTTTACAAGCCGGATCTGGCCTCCAAAATGTTGTCGAAGCGGACGAGGCGGATACGGACGCATACAACTTTTTGTTGTGATCGATTCGGGGGGTCATGGAGCTCCAACGGAGTTTGTATGGCCAAATTGTGGTCGTTTTAAGGATACAACATCGGGGGACATACCGTGAATACAACTTTCAGGGTAACTTGATCGCATCGACGAGGCGTCTTGCACCATTCAGAATGACCTATAATTTTTCGTGTGCTTAAACATAATGAGGATGGGCTGTTACGTACTTTATCATCCAGGAATAATGCATCTGCTGGTGAAAAAGTGAGGGTGGTAGAGGGATGGGTGATAGAAGATGTGAAGCATGAATTCTTCGGTTTCGATGCAACAAAGAGCCTCCTCCTTCTGTCCAGACTGAACCTGTAGTCTTTCTGGTTCGTGAATGGAAGGATGGTGTATTGTTCCATACGTTATTGCCGATATATCTATCCGTGGGTGAGCTCAAGGAAGGGTGGTAGAGGGTGGCAGAGTACACGCCAAAGATAAAATCATCCGAAACTCAATTTTACAAGCCGGATCTGGCCTCCGAAATGTTGTCGAAGCGGACGAGTGGGATATGGACACATACAACTTTTCCTTGTGATAGATTTGGCGGGTCATGGAGCTCCAACGGGAGTTTGTATGGCCAAATTGTGGCCGTCTTATGGATACAACATCGGGGGACATACCATGAATACAACTTTCAGGGTATGTTGATCGCATCGACGAGCCATCTTGCACTACTCAGAAAGACCTATAATTTTTCGTGTGCTGAGGATGAGCTGTTATGTACTTTACCATCCAGGAATAATGCATCTGCTGGTGAAAAAGTGAGGGTGGTAGCGGGATGGGTGATAGAACATGTGAAGCATGAATTCTTCGGTTTCGATCCAACAAAGAGCCTCCTCCTTCTGTCCAGACTGAACCTGTAGTCTTTCTGGTTCGTGAATGGAAGGATGGTCTATTTTTCCATATGTTATTGCTCATATATCTATCCGTGGGTGAGCTCACGGAAGGGTGGTAGAGGGTGGCAGAGTACACGCCGTAGATAAAATCATCCGAAACTCAATTTTACAAGCTGGATCTGGCCTCCGAAATGTTGTCGAACGGACGAGTGGGATATGGACGCATACAACTTTTCATTTTGATCGATTTGGCGGGTCATGGAGCTCAAACGAAGTTTGTATGGCCAAATTGTGGCCATCTTATGGATACAACATCAGGGACAGACCGTGAATACAACTTTGAGGGTAACTTGATCGCATCGATGAGCCATCTTGCACCATTCAGAATGACCTATAATTTCTCGTGTGCATAAACATAATGAGGATGGGCTGTTATGTACTTTATCATCCAGGAATAATGCATCTGCTGGTGAAGAAGTGAGGGTGGTAGCGGGATGGGTGATAGAACATGTGATGCATGAATTCTTCGGTTTCGATGCAACAAAGAGCCTCCTCCTTCTGTCCAGACTGAACCTGTAGTCTTTATGGTTCGTGAATGGCAGGATGGTGTATTGTTCCATACGTTATTGCCCATATATCTGTCCGTGGGTTAGCTCACAGAAGGGTGGTAGAGGGTGGCAGAGTATACGCCAAAGATAAAATCATCCGAAACTCAATTTTACAAGCCGGATCTGGCCTCCGAAATGTTGTCGAACGGACGAGTAGGATATGGACGCATACAACTTTTCGTTTTGATCGATTTGGCGGGTCATGGAGCTCCAACGGAGTTTGTATGGCCAAATTGTGGCCATCTTATGGATACAACATTAGGGACAGACCGTGAATACAACTTTGAGGGTAACTTGATCGCATCGACGAGCCGTCTTGCACCATTCAGAATGACCTATAATTTTTCGTGTGCTTAAACATAATGAGGATGGGCTGTTACGTACTTTATCATCGAGGAATAATGCATCTGCTGGTGAAAAAGTGAGGGTGGTAGCGGGATGGGTGATAGAAGATGTGAAGCATGAATTCTTCGGTTTCGATGCAACAAAGAGCCTCCTCCTTCTGTCCAGACTGAACCTGTAGTCTTTCTGGTTCGTGAATGGAAGGATGGTGTATTGTTCCATACGTTATTGCCCATATATCTGTCCGTGGGTGAGCTCACGGAAGGGTGGTAGAGGGTGGCAGAGTACACGCCAAAGATAAAATCATCCGAAACTCAATTTTACAAGCCGGATCTGGCCTCCGAAATGTTGTCGAAGCGGACGAGTGGGATATGGACGCATACAACTTTTCCTTGTGATAGATTTGGCGGGTCATGGAGCTCCAACGGGAGTTTGTATGGCCAAATTGTGGCCGTCTTATGGATACAACATCGGGGGACATACCATGAATACAACTTTCAGGGTATGTTGATCGCATCGACGAGCCATCTTGCAACACTCAGAAAGACCTATAATTTTTCGTGTGCATAAACATAATGAGGATGAGCTGTTATGTACTTTATCATCCAGGAATAATGCATTTGCTGTTGAAAAAGTGAAGGTGGTAGCGGGATGGGTGATAGAACATGTGATGCATGAATTCTTCGGTTACGGTCCAACAAAGAGCCTCCTCCTTCTGTCCAGACTGAACCTGTAGTCTTTCTGGTTCGTGAATGGATGGATGGTGTATTTTTTTCATATGTTATTGCCCATATATCTATCCGTGGGTGAGCTCACGGAAGGGTGGTAGAGGGTGGCAGAGTACACGCCGTAGATAAAATCATCCGAAAGTCAATTTTACAAGCCGGATCTGGCCTCCGAAATGTTGTCGAACGGACGAGTGGGATATGGACGCATACAACTTTTCGTTTTGATCGATTTGGCGGGTCATGGAGCTCCAACGGAGTTTGTATGGCCAAATTGTGGCCATCTTATGGATACAACATCAGGGACAGACCGTGAATACAACTTTGAGGGTAACTTGATCGCATCGATGAGCCATATTGCTCCATTCAGAATGACCTATAATTTCTCGTGTGCATAAACATAATGAGGATGGGCTGTTATGTACTTTATCATCCAGGAATAATGCATCTGCTGGTGAAGAAGTGAGGGTGGTAGCGGGATGGGTGATAGAACATGTGGTGCCTGAATTCTTCGGTTTCGATGCAACAAAGAGCCTCCTCCTTCTGTACAGACTGAACCTGTAGTCTTTCTGGTTCGTGAATGGAAGGATGGTATATTCTTCCATACGTTATTGCCCATATATCTGTCCGTGGGTGAGCTCACAGAAGGGTGGTAGAGGGTGGCAGAGTATACGCCAAAGATAAAATCATACGAAACTCAATTTTACAAGCCGGATCTGGCCTCCAAAATGTTGTCGAAGCGGACGAGTGGGATATGGACGCATACAACTTTTCGTTGTGATCGATTCGGGGGGTCATGGAGCTCCAACGGAGTTTGTATGGCCAAATTGTGGTCGTTTTATGGATACAACATCGGGGGACATCCCGTGAATACACCTTTCAGGGTAACTTGATCGCATCGACGAGCCGTCTTGCACCATTTAGAATGACCTATAATTTTTCGTGTGCATAAACATAATGAGGATGGGTTGTTACGTACTTTATCATCCAGGAATAATGCATCTGCTGGTGAAAAAGTGAGGGTGGTAGCGGCATGGGTGATAGAACATGTGAAGCATGAATTCTTCGGTTTCGATGCAACAAAGAGCCTCCTCCTTCTGTCGAGACTGAACCTGTAGTCTTTCTGGTTCGTGAATGGAAGGATGGTGTATTGTTCCATTCGTTATTGCCCATATATCTGTCCGTGGGTGAGCTCACGGAAGGGTGGTAGAGGGTGGCAGAGTACACGCCAAATATAAAATCATCCGAAACGCAATATTACAAGCCGGATCTGGCCTCCGAAACGTTGTCAAAGCGGACGAGTGGGATATGGACGCATACAACTTTTCCTTGTGATAGATTTGACGGGTCATGGAGCTCCAACGGGAGTTTGTATGGCCAAATTGTGGCCGTCTTATGGATACAACATCGGGGGACATACCATGAATACAACTTTCAGGGTATGTTGATCGCATCGACGAGCCATCTAGCACCACTCAGAAAGACCTATAATTTTTCATGTGCATAAACATAATGAGGATGAGCTGTTATGTACTTTATCATCCAGTAATAATGCATCTGCTGGTGAAAAAGTGAGGGTGGTAGCGGGATGGGTGATAGAACATGTGAAGCATGAATTCTTAGGTTTCGATCCAACAAAGAGCCTCCTCCTTCTGTCTAGACTGAACCTGTAGTCTTTCTGGTTCGTGAATGGAAGGATGGTGTATTTTTGCATATGTTATTGCCCATATATTTATCCGTGGGTGAGCTCACGGAAGGGTGGTAGAGGGTGGCAGAGTACACGCCGTAGATAAAATCATCCGAAACTCAATTTTACAAGCCGGATCTGGCCTCCGAAATGTTGTCGAAGCGGACGAGTGGGATATGGACACATACAACTTTTCCTTGTGATAGATTTGGCGGGTCATGGAGCTCCAATGGGAGTTTGTATGGCCAAATTGTGGCCGTCTTATGGATACAACATCGGGGGACATACCATGAATACAACTTTCAGGGTATGTTGATCGCATCGACGAGCCATCTTGCACTACTCAGAAAGACCTATAATTTTTCGTGTGCTGAGGATGAGCTGTTATGTACTTTACCATCCAGGAATAATGCATCTGCTGGTGAAAAAGTGAGGGTGGTAGCGGGATGGGTGATAGAACATGTGATGCATGAATTCTTCGGTTTCGATGCAACAAAGAGCCTCCTCCTTCTGTCCAGACTGAACCTGTAGTCTTTCTGGTTCGTGAATGGAAGGATGGTGTATTGTTCCATACGTTATTGCCCATATATCTGTCCGTGGGTGAGCTCACGGAAGGGTGGTAGAGGGTGGCAAAGTACACGCCAAAGATAAAATCATCCGAAACTCAATTTTACAAGCCGGATTTGGCCTCCGAAATGTTGTCGAACGGACCAGTGGGATATGGACGCATACAACTTTTCGTTGTGATCGATTTGGCGCGTCATGGAGCTCCAACGGAGTTTGTATGGCCAAATTGTGGCCATCTTATGGATACAACATCAGGGACAGACCGTGAATACAACTTTGAGGGTAACTTGATCGCATCGATGAGCCATCTTGCACCATTCAGAATGACCTATAATTTCTCGTGTGCATAAACATAATGAGGATGGGCTGTTATGTACTTTATCATCCAGGAATAATGCATCTGCTGGTGAAGAAGTGAGGGTGGTAGCGGGATGGGTGATAGAACATGTGACGCATGAATTCTTCGGTTTCGATGCAACAAAGAGCCTCCTCCTTCTGTCCAGACTGAACCTGTAGTCTTTATGGTTCGTGAATGGCAGGATGGTGTATTGTTCCATACGTTATTGCCCATATATCTGTCCGTGGGTTAGCTCACGGAAGGGTGGTAGAGGGTGGCAGAGTATACGCCAAAGATAAAATCATCCGAAACTCAATTTTACAAGCCGGATCTGGCCTCCGAAATGTTGTCGAACGGACGAGTAGGATATGGACGCATACAACTTTTCGTTTTGATCGATTTGGCGGGTCATGGAGCTCCAACGGAGTTTGTATGGCCAAATTGTGGCCATCTTATGGATACAACATCAGGGACAGACCGTGAATACAACTTTGAGGGTAACTTGATCGCATCGACGAGCCGTCTTGCACCATTCAGAATGACCTATAATTTTTCGTGTGCTTAAACATAATGAGGATGGGCTGTTACGTACTTTATCATCGAGGAATAATGCATCTGCTGGTGAAAAAGTGAGGGTGGTAGCGGGATGGGTGATAGAAGATGTGAAGCATGAATTCTTCGGTTTCGATGCAACAAAGAGCCTCCTCCTTCTGTCCAGACTGAACCTGTAGTCTTTCTGGTTCGTGAATGGAAGGATGGTGTATTGTTCCATACGTTATTGCCCATATATCTGTCCGTGGGTGAGCTCACGGAAGGGTGGTAGAGGGTGGCAGAGTACACGCCAAAGATAAAATCATCCGAAACTCAATTTTACAAGCCGGATCTGGCCTCCGAAATGTTGTCGAAGCGGACGAGTGGGATATGGACGCATACAACTTTTCCTTGTGATAGATTTGGCGGGTCATGGAGCTCCAACGGGAGTTTGTATGGCCAAATTGTGGCCGTCTTATGGATACAACATCGGGGGACATACCATGAATACAACTTTCAGGGTATGTTGATCGCATCAACGAGCCATCTTGCAACACTCAGAAAGACCTATAATTTTTCGTGTGCATAAACATAATGAGGATGAGCTGTTATGTACTTTATCATCCAGGAATAATGCATTTGTTGTTGAAAAAGTGAGGGTGGTAGCGGGATGGGTGATAGAACATGTGATGCATGAATTCTTCGGTTACGGTCCAACAAAGAGCCTCCTCCTTCTGTCCAGACTGAACCTGTAGTCTTTCTGGTTCGTGAATGGAAGGATGGTGTATTTTTTTCATATGTTATTGCCCATATATCTATCCGTGGGTGAGCTCACGGAAGGGTGGTAGAGGGTGGCAGAGTACACGCCGTAGATAAAATCATCCGAAAGTCAATTTTACAAGCCGGATCTGGCCTCCGAAATGTTGTCGAACGGACGAGTGGGATATGGACGCATACAACTTTTCGTTTTGATCGATTTGGCGGGTCATGGAGCTCCAACGGAGTTTGTATGGCCAAATTGTGGCCATCTTATGGATACAACATCAGGGACAGACCGTGAATACAACTTTGAGGGTAACTTGATCGCATCGATGAGCCATATTGCTCCATTCAGAATGACCTATAATTTCTCGTGTGCATAAACATAATGAGGATGGGCTGTTATGTACTTTATCATCCAGGAATAATGCATCTGCTGGTGAAGAAGTGAGGGTGGTAGCGGGATGGGTGATAGAACATGTGGTGCCTGAATTCTTCGGTTTCGATGCAACAAAGAGCCTCCTCCTTCTGTACAGACTGAACCTGTAGTCTTTCTGGTTCGTGAATGGAAGGATGGTATATTGTTCCATACGTTATTGCCCATATATCTGTCCGTGGGTGAGCTCACAGAAGGGTGGTAGAGGGTGGCAGAGTATACGCCAAAGATAAAATCATACGAAACTCAATTTTACAAGCCGGATCTGGCCTCCAAAATGTTGTCGAAGCGGACGAGGGGGATATGGACGCATACAACTTTTCGTTGTGATCGATTCGGGGGGTCATGGAGCTCCAACGGAGTTTGTATGGCCAAATTGTGGTCGTTTTATGGATACAACATCGGGGGACATCCCGTGAATACACCTTTCAGGGTAACTTGATCGCATCGACGAGCCGTCTTGCACTATTTAGAATGACCTATAATTTTTCGTGTGCATAAACATAATGAGGATGGGCTGTTACGTACTTTATCATCCAGGAATAATGCATCTGCTGGTGAAAAAGTGAGGGTGGTAGCGGCATGGGTGATAGAACATGTGAAGCATGAATTCTTCGGTTTCGATGCAACAAAGAGCCTCCTCCTTCTGTCGAGACTGAACCTGTAGTCTTTCTGGTTCGTGAATGGAAGGATGGTGTATTGTTCCATTCGTTATTGCCCATATATCTGTCCGTGGGTGAGCTCACGGAAGGGTGGTAGAGGGTGGCAGAGTACACGCCAAATATAAAATCATCCGAAACGCAATATTACAAGCCGGATCTGGCCTCCGAAACGTTGTCAAAGCGGACGAGTGGGATATGGACGCATACAACTTTTCCTGGTGATAGATTTGGCGGGTCATGGAGCTCCAACGGGAGTTTGTATGGCCAAATTGTGGCCGTCTTATGGATACAACATCGGGGGACATACCATGAATACAACTTTCAGGGTATGTTGATCGCATCGACGAGCCATCTTGCACCACTCAGAAAGACCTATAATTTTTCATGTGCATAAACATAATGAGGATGAGCTGTTATGTACTTTATCATCCAGGAATAATGCATCTGCTGGTGAAAAAGTGAGGGTGGTAGCGGGATGGGTGATAGAACATGTGAAGCATGAATTCTTCGGTTTCGATCCAACAAAGAGCCTCCTCCTTCTGTCTAGACTGAACCTGTAGTCTTTCTGGTTCGTGAATGGAAGGATGGTGTATTTTTCCATATGTTATTGCCCATATATTTATCCGTGGGTGAGCTCACGGAAGGGTGGTAGAGGGTGGCAGAGTACACGCCGTAGATAAAATCATCCGAAACTCAATTTTCAAGCCGGATCTGGCCTCCGAAATGTTGTCGAACGGACGAGTGGGATATGGACGCATACAACTTTTCGTTTTGATCGATTTGGCGGTTCATGGAGCTCCAACGGAGTTTGTATGGCCAAATTGTGGCCATCTTATGGATACAACATCAGGGACAGACCGTGAATACAACTTTGAGGGTAACTTGATCGCATCGATGAGCCATCTTGCGCCATTCAGAATGACCTATAATTTCTCGTGTGCATAAACATAATGAGGATGGGCTGTTATGTACTTTATCATCCAGGAATAATGCATCTGCTGGTGAAGAAGTGAGGGTGGTAGCGGGATGGGTGATAGAACATGTGATGCGTCAATTCTTCGGTTTTGATGCAACAAAGAGCCTCCTCCTTCTGTCCAGACTGAACCTGTAGTCTTTATGGTTCGTGAATGGAAGGATGGTGTATTGTTCCATACGTTATTGCCCATATATCTGTCCGTGGGTGAGCTCACAGAAGGGTGGTAGAGGGTGGCAGAGTATACGCCAAAGATAAAATCATCCGAAATTCAATTTTACAAGCCGGATCTGGCCTCCAAAATGTTGTCGAAGCGGACGAGGGGGATACGGACACATACAACTTTTCGTTGTGATCGATTCGGGGGGTCATGGAGCTCCAACGGAGTTTGTATTGCCAAATTGTGGTTGTTTTATGGATACAGCATCGGGGGACATACCGTGAATACAACTTTCAGGGTAACTTGATCGCATCGACGAGCCGTCTTGCACCATTCAGAATGACCTATAATTTTTCGTGTGCATAAACATAATGAGGATGGGCTGTTACGTACTTTATCATCCAGGAATAATGCATCTGCTGGTGAAAAAGTGAGGGTGGTAGCGGGATGGGTGATAGAACATGTGAAGCATGAATTCCTCGGTTTCGATGCAACAAAGAGCCTCCTCCTTCTGTCCAGACTGAACCTGTAGTCTTTCTGGTTCGTGAATGGAAGGATGGTGTATTGTTCCATACGTTATTGCCCATATATCTGTCCGTGGGTGAGCTCACGGAAGGGTGGTAGAGGGTGGCAGAGTACACGCCAAAGATAAAATCATCCGAAACTCAATTTTACAAGCCGGATCTGGCCTCCGAAACGTTCTCGAAGCGGACGAGTGGGATATGGACGCATACAACTTTTCCTTGTGATAGATTTGGTGGGTCATGGAGCTCCAACGGGAGTTTGTATGGTCAAATTGTGGCCGTCTTATGGATACAACATCAGGGGACATACCATGAATACAACTTTCAGGGTATGTTGATCGCATCGACGAGCCATCTTGCACCAGCCAGAAAGACCTATAATTTTTCGTGTGCATAAACATAATTGGGATGAGCTGTTATGTACTTTATCATCCAGGAATAATGCATCTGCTGGTGAAAAAGTGAGGGTGGTAGCGGGATGGGTGATAGAACATGTGAAGCATGAATTCTTCGGTTTCAATGCAACAAAGAGTCTCCTCCATCTGTCCAGACTGAACCTGTAGTCTTTCTGGTTCGTGAATGGAAGGATGGTGTATTTTTCCATATGTTATTGCCCATATATCTATCCGTGGGTGAGCTCACGGAAGGGTGGTAGAGGGTGGCAGAGTACACGCCGTAGATAAAATCATCCGAAACTCAATTTTACAAGCCGGATCTGGCCTCCGAAATGTTGTCGAACGAACGAGTGGGATATGGACGCATACAACTTTTCGTTTTGATCGATTTGGCGGGTCATGGAGCTCCAACGGAGTTTGTATGGCCTAATTGTGGCCATTTTATGGATACAACATCAGGGACAGACCGTGAATACAACTTTCAGGGTAACTTGATCGCATCGATGAGCCATCTTGCACCATTCAGAATGACCTATAATTTCTCGTGTGCATAAACAAAATGAGGATGGGCTGTTATGTACTTTTTCATCCAGGAATAATGCATCTGCTGGTGAAGAAGTGAGGGGGGTAGCGGGATGGGTGATAGAACATGTGGTGCCTGAATTCTTCGGTTTCGATGCAACAAAGAGCCACCTCCTTCTGTCCAGACTGAACCTGTAGTCTTTATGGTTCGTGAATGGAAGGATGGTGTATTGTTCCACACGTTATTGCCCATATATCTGTCCGTGGGTGAGCTCACAGAAGGGTGGTAGAGGGTGGCAGAGTATACGCCAAAGATAAAATCATCCGAAACTCAATTTTACAAGCCGGATCTGGCCTCCAAAATGTTGTCGAAGCGGACGAGGGGGATATGGACGCATACAACTTTTCGTTGTGATCGATTCGGGGGGTCATGGAGCTCCAACGGAGTTTGTATGGCCAAATTGTGGTCGTTTTATGGATACAACATCGCGGGACATACCGTGAATACACCTTTCAGGGTAACTTGATCGCATCGACGAGCCGTCTTGCACCATTTAGAATGACCTATAATTTTTCATGTGCATAAACATAATGAGGATGATCTGTTACGTACTTTATCATCCAGGAATAATGCATCTGCTGGTGAAAAAGTGAGGGTGGTAGCGGCATGGGTGATAGAACATGTGAAGCATGAATTCTTCGGTTTCGATGCAACAAAGAGCCTCCTCCTTCTGTCGAGACTGAACCTGTAGTCTTTCTGGTTCGTGAATGGAAGGATGGTGTATTGTTCCATACGTTATTGCCCATATATCTGTCCGTGGGTGAGCTCACGGAAGGGTGGTAGAGGGTGGCAGAGTACACGCCAAAGATAAAATCATCCGAAACTCAATTTTACAAGCCGGATGTGGCCTCCGAAACGTTGTCGAAGCGGACGAGTGGGATATGGACGCATAGAACTTTTCCTTGTGATAGATTTGGCGGGTCATGGAGCTCCAACCGGAGTTTGTATGGCCAAATTGTGGCCGTCTTATGGATACAACATCGGGGGACATACCATGAATAAAACTTTCAGGGTATGTTGATCGCATCGACGAGCCATCTTGCACCACTCAGAAAGACCTATAATTTTTCGTGTGCATAAACATAATGAGGATGACCTGTTATGTACTTTATCATCCAGGAATAATGCATCTGCTGGTGAAAAAGTGAGGGTGGTAGCGGGATGGGTGATAGAACATGTGAAGCATGAATTCTTCGGTTTCGATCCAACAAAGAGCCTCCTCCTTCTGTCCAGACTGAACCTGAAGTCTTTCTGGTTCGTGAATGGAAGGATGGTGTATTTTTCCATATGTTATTGCCCATATATCTGTCCGTGGGTGAGCTCACGGAAGGGTGGTAGAAGGTGGCAGAGTACACGCCAAAGATAAAATCATCCGAAACTCAATTTTACAAGCCGGATCTGGCCTCCGAAATGTTGTCAAAGCGGACGATTGGGATATGGACGCATACAACTTTTCCTTGTGATAGATTAGGCGGGTCATGGAGCTCCAACGGGAGTTTGTATGGCCAAATTGTGGCCGTCTTATGGATACAACATCAGGGACAGAACGTGAATACAACTTTCAGGGTAACTTGATCGCATCGATGAGCCATCTTCCTCGATTCAGAATGACCTATAATATCTCGTGTGCATGAACATAATGAGGATGGGCTGTTATGTACTTTATCATCCAGGAATAATGCATCTGCTGGTGAAGAAGTGTGGGTGGTAGCGGGATGGGTGATAGAACATGTGATGCATGAATTCTTCGGTTTCGATGCAACAAAGAGCCTCCTCCTTCTGTACAGACTGAACCTGTAGTCTTTATGGTTCGTGAATGGAAGGATGGTGTATTGTTCCATACGTTATTGCCCATATATCTGTCCGTGGGTGAGCTCACAGAAGGGTGGTAGAGGGTGGCAGAGTATACGCCAAAGATAAAATCATGCGAAACTCAATTTTACAAGCTGGATCTGGCCTCCAAAATGTTGTCGAAGAGGACGAGGGGGATATGGACGCATACAACTTTTCGTTTTGATCGATTGGGCGGGTCATGGAGCTCCAACGGAGTTTGTATGGCCAAATTGTGGCCATCTTATGGATACAACATCAGGGACAGACCGTGAATACAACTTTGAGGGTAACTTGATCGCATCGATGAGCCATCTTGCGCCATTCAGAATGACCTATAATTTTTCGTGTGCATAAACATAATGAGGATGGGCTCACGGAAGGGTGGTAGAGGGTGTGATGCGTGAATTCTTCTGTTTCGATGGCCAAATTGTGGCCGTCTTATGGATACAACATCGGGGGACAGACCATGAATACAACTTTCAGGGTATGTTGATCGCAACGACGAGCCTTCTTGCACCACTCAGAAAGACCTATAATTTTTCGTGTGCATAAACATAATGAGGATGAGCTATTATGTACTTTATCATCCAGGAATAATGCATCTGCTGGTGAAAAGGTGAGGGTGGTAGAGGGATGGGTGATAGAACATGTGAAGCATGAATTCTTCGGTTTCGATCCAACAAAGAGCCTCCTCCTTCTGTCCAGACTGAACCTGTAGTCTTTCTGGTTCGTGAATGGAAGGATGGTGTATTTTTTCCATATGTTCTTGCCCATATATCTGTCCGTGGGTGAGCTCACGGAAGGGTGGTAGAGGGTGGCAGAGTACACGCCAAAGATAAAATCATCCGAAACTCAATTTTACAAGCCGGATCTGGCCTCCGAAATGTTGTCGAAGCGGATAATTGGGATATGGACGCATACAACTTTTCCTTGTGATAGATTTGGCGGGTCATGGAGCTCCAATGGGAGTTTGTATGGCCAAATTGTGGCCGTCTTATGGATACAACATCGGGGGACATACCATAAATACAACTTTCAAGGTATCTTGATCGCATCGACGAGCCATCTTGTACCAGTCAGAAAGGCCTATAATTTTTCTTGTGCATAAACATAATGAGGATGAGCTGTTATGTACTTTATCATCCAAGAATAATGCATCTGCTGGTGAAAAAGTGAGGGTGGTAGCGGGAAGGGTGATAGAACATGTGAAGCACGAATTCTTCGGTTTCGATGCAACAAAGAGCCTCCTCCTTCTGTCCAGACTGAACCTGTAGTCTTTCTGGTTCGTGAATGGAAGGATGGTGTATTTTTCCATATGTTATTGCCCATATATCTATCCGTGGGTGAGCTCACGGAAGGGTGGTAAGGGTGGCAGAGTACACGCCGTAGATAAAATCATCCGAAACTCAATTTTACAAGCCGGGTCTGGCCTCCGAAATGTTGTCGAAGCAGACGAGTGGGAATACAACTTTCAGGGTAGCTCGATCGCATCGATGAGCCATCTTGCACCATTCAGAATGACCTATAAATTCCTGTGTGCATAAACATAATGAGGATGGGCTGTTATGTACTTTATCATCCAGGAATAATGCATCTGCTGGTGAAGAAGTGAGGGTGGTAGCGGGATGGGTGATAGAACATGTGATGCATGAATTCTTCGGTTTCGATGCAACAAAGAGCCTCCTCCTTCTGTACAGACTGAACCAGTAGTCTTTATGGTTCATGAATGGAAGGATGGTGTATTGTTCCATACGTTATTGCCCACATATCTGTCCGTGGGTGAGCTCACAGAAGGGTGGTAGAGGGTGGCAGAGTATACGCCAAAGATATAATCATCTGAAACTCAATTTTACAAGCCGGATCTGGCCTCCAAAATATTGTCGAAGCGGACGAGGGGGATATGGACGCATACAACTTTTCGTTGTGATCAATTCGGGGGGTCATGGAGCTCCAACGGAGTTTGTATGGCCAAATTGTGGTCGTTTTATGGATACAACATCGGGGGACATACCGTGAATACAACTTTCAGCGTAACTTGATCGCATCGACGAGCCGTCTTGCACCATTCAGAATGACCTATAATTTTTCGTGTGCATAAAGATAATGAGGATGGGCTGTTACGTACTTTATCATCCAGGAATAATGCATCTGCTGGTGAAAAAGTGAGGGTGGTAGCGGGATGGGTGATAGAAGATGTGAAGCATGAATTCTTCGGTTTCGATGCAACAAAGAGCCTCCTCCTTCTGTCCAGACTGAACATGTAGTCTTTCTGGTTCGTGAATGGAAGAATGGTGTATTGTTCCATACGTTATTGCCCATATATCTGTCCGTGGGTGAGCTCACGGAAGGGTGGTAGAGGGTGCCAGAGTACACGCCAAAGATAAAATCATCCGAAACTCAATTTTACAAGCCGGATCTGGCCTCCGAAACGTTGTCGAAGCGGACGAGTGGGATATGGACGCATACAACTTTTCCTTGTGATAGATTTGGCGGGTCATGGAGCTCCAACGGGAGTTTCTATGGCCAAATTGTGGCCGTCTTATGGATACAACATCGGGGGACAGACCATGAATACAACTTTCAGGGTATGTTGATCGCAACGACGAGCCATCTTGCACCAGTCAGAAAGACCTATAATTTTTCGTGTGCATAAACATAATGAGGATGAGCTGTTATGTACTTTATCATTTAGGAATAATGCATCTGCTGGTGAAAAAGTGAGGGTGGTAGCGGGATGGGTGATAGAACATGTGAAGCATGAATTCTTCGGTTTCGATGCAACAAAGAGCATCCTCCTTCTGTCCAGACTGAACCTGTAGTTTTTCTGGTTCGTGAATGGAAGGATGGTGTATTGTTCCATACGTTATTGCCCATATATCTGTCCGTGGGTGAGCTCACGGATGGGTGGTAGAGGGTGGCAGAGTACACGCCAAAGATAAAATCATCCGAAACTCAATTTTACAAGCCGGATCTGGCTTCCGAAATGTTGTCGAAGCGAACGATTGGGATATGGACGCATACAACTTTTCCTTGTGATAGATTTGGCGGGTCATGGTGCTCCAACGGGAGTTTGTATGGCCAAATTGTGGCCGTCTTATGGATACAACATCGGGGGACATACCATAAATACAACTTTCAGGGTATGTTGATCGCATCGACGAGCCATCTTGCACCAGTCAGAAAGACCTATAATTTTTCGTGTGCATAAACATAATGAGGATGAGCTGTTATGTACTTTATCGTCCAAGAATAATGGATCTGCTGGTGAAAAAGTGAGGGTGGTAGCGGGATGGGTTATAGAACATGTGAAGCACGAATTCTTCGGTTTCGATACAACAAAGAGCCTCCTCCTTCTATCCAGACTGAACCTGTAGTCTTTCTGGTTCGTGAATGGAAGGATGGTGTATTTTTCCATATGTTATTGCCCATATATCTATCCGTGGGTGAGCTCACGGAAGGGTGGTAGAGGGTGGCAGAGTACACGCCGTAGGTAAAATCATCCGAAACTCAATTTTACAAGCCGGGTCTGGCCTCCGAAATGTTGTCGAAGCAGACGAGTGGGATATGGACGCATACAACTTTTCGTTCTGATCGATTTGGCGGGTCATGGAGCTCCAACGGAGTTTGTATGGCCAAATTGTGGCCATCTTATGGATACAACATCAGGGACAGACCGTGAATACAACTTTCAGGGTAGCTTGATCGCATCGATGAGCCATCTTGCACCATTCAGAATGACCTATAAATTCTCGTGTGCATAAACATAATGAGGATGGGCTGTTATGTACTTTATCATCCAGGAATAATGCATCTGCTGGTGAAGAAGTGAGGGTGGTAGCGGGATGGGTGATAGAACATGTGGTGCATGAATTCTTCGGTTTCGATGCAACAAAGAGCCTCCTCCTTCTGTCCAGACTGAACCTGTAGTGTTTCTGGTTCGTGAATGGAAGGATGGTGTATTTTTCCATATGTTATTGCCCATATATCTATCCGTGGGTGAACTCACGGAAGGGTGGTAAGGGTGGCAGAGTACACGCCGTAGATAAAATCATCCGAAACTCAATTTTACAAGCCGGGTCTGGCCTCCGAAATGTTGTCGAAGCAGACGAGTGGGATATGGACGCATACAACTTTTCGTTTTGATCGATTTGGCGGGTCATGGAGCTCCAACGGAGTTTGTATGGCCAAATTGTGGCCATCTTATGGATACAAAATCAGGGACAGACCGTGAATACAACTTTCAGGGTAGCATGATCGCATCGATGAGCCATCTTGACGCATTCAGAATGACCTATAAATTCTTGTGTGCATAAACATAATGAGGATGGGCTGTTATGTACTTTATCATCCAGGAATAATGCATCTGCTGGTGAAGAAGTGAGGGTGGTAGCGGGATAGGTGATAGAATATGTGAAGCATGAATTCTTCGGTTTCGATGCAACAAAGAGCCTCCTCCTTCTGTACAGATCGAACCTGTAGTCTTTATGGTTCGTGAATGGAAGGATGGTGTATTGTTCCATACGTTATTGCCCATATATCTGTCCGTGGGTGAGCTCACAGAAGGGTGGTAGAGGGTGGCAGAGTATACGCCAAAGATAAAATCATCTGAAACTCAATTTTACAAGCTGGATCTGGCCTCCAAAATGTTGTCGAAGCGGACGAGGGGGATATGGACGCATACAACTTTTCGTTGTGATCAATTCGTGGGGTCATGGAGCTCCAACGGAGTTTGTATGGCCAAATTGTTGTCGTTTTATGGATACAACATCGGGGGACATACCGTGAATACAACTTTTAGGGCAACTTGATCGCATCGACGAGCCGTCTTGCACCATTCAGAATGACCTATAATTTTTCGTGTGCATAAACATAATGAGGATGGGCTGTTACGTACTTTATCATCCAGGAATAATGCATCTGCTGGTGAAAAAGTGTGGGTGGTAGCGGGATGGGTGATAGAAGATGTGAAGCATGAATTCTTCGGTTTCGATGCAACAAAGAGCCTCCTCCTTCTGTCCAGACTGAACCTGTAGTCTTTCTGGTTCGTGAATGGAAGGATGGTGTATTGTTCCATACGTTATTGCCCATATATCTGTCCGTGGGTGAGCTCACGGAAGGGTGGTAGATGGTGGCAGAGTACACGCCAAAGATAAAATCATTCGAAACTCAATTTTACAAGCCGGATCTGGCCTCCGAAATGTTGTCGAAGCGGACGATTGGGATATGGACGCATACAACTTTTCCTTGTGATAGATTTGGCGGGTCATGGAGCTCCAACGGGAGTTTCTATGGCCAAATTGTGGCCGTCTTATGGATACAACATCGGGGGACATACCATGAATACAACTTTCAGGGTATGTTGATCGCATCGACGAGCCATCTTGCACCAGTCAGAAAGACCTATAATTTTTCGTGTGCATAAACATAATGAGGATGAGCTGTTATGTACTTTATCATCCAAGAATAATGCATCTGCTGGTGAAAAAGTGAGGGTGGTAGCGGGATGGGTGATAGAACATGTGAAGCATGAATTCTTCGGTTTCGATGCAACAAAGAGCCTCCTCCTTCTGTCCAGACTGAACCTGTAGTCTTTCTGGTTCGTGAATGGAAGGATGGTGTATTTTTCCATATGTTATTGCTCATATATCTATCCGTGGGTGAGCTCGTGGAAGGGTGGTAGAGGGTGTCAGAGTACACGCCAAAGATAAAATCATTCGAAACTCAATTTTACAAGCCGGATCTGGCCTCCGAAATGTTGTCGAAGCGGACGATTGGGATATGGACGCATACAACTTTTCCTTGTGATAGATTTGGCGGGTCATGGAGCTCCAACGGGAGTTTCTATGGCCAAATTGTGGCCGTCTTATGGATACAACATCGGGGGACATACCATGAATACAACTTTCAGGGTATGTTGATCGCATCGACGAGCCATCTTGCACCAGTCAGAAAGACCTATAATTTTTCGTGTGCATAAACATAATGAGTATGAGCTGTTATGTACTTTATCATCCAAGAATAATGCATCTGCTGGTGAAAAAGTGAGGGTGGTAGCGGGATGGGTGATAGAACATGTGAAGCATGAATTCTTCGGTTTCGATGCAACAAAGAGCCTCCTCCTTCTGTCCAGACTGAACCTGTAGTCTTTCTGGTTCGTGAATGGAAGGATGGTGTATTTTTCCATATGTTATTGCTCATATATCTATCCGTGGGTGAGCTCGTGGAAGGGTGGTAGAGGGTGTCAGAGTACACGCCGTATATAAAATCATCCGAAACTCAATTTTACAAGCCGGGTCTGGCCTCCGAAATGTTGTCGAAGCGGACGAGTGGGATATGGACGCATACAAATTTTCGTTTTGATCGATTTGGCGGGTCATGGAGCTCCAACGGAGTTTGTATCGCCAAATTGTGGCCATCTTATGGATACAACATCAGGGACAGACTGTGAATACAACTTTCAGGGTAACTTAATCGCATCGATGAGCCATCTTGCACCATTCAGAATGACCTATAAATTCTCGTGTGCATAAACATAATGAGGATGGGCTGTTATGTACTTTATCATCCAGGAATAATGCATCTGCTGGTGAAGAAGTGAGGGTGGTAGCGGGATGGGTGATAGAACATGTGGTGCATGAATTCTTCGGTTTCGATGCAACAAAGAGCCTCCTCCTTCTGTCCAGACTGAACCTGTAGTCTTTATGGTTCGTGAATGGAAGGATGGTGTATTGTTCCATACGTTATTGCCCATATATCTGTCCGTGGGTGAGCTCACAGAAGGGTGGTAGAGGGTGGCAGAGTATACGCCAAAGATAAAATCATCCGAAACTCAATTTTACAAGCCGGATCTGGCCTCCAAAATGTTGTCGAAGCGGACGAGGGGGATATGGACGCATACAACTTTTCGTTGTGATCGATTCGGGGGGTCATGGAGCTCCAACTGAGTTTGTATGGCCAAATTGTGGTCGTTTTATGGATACAACATCGGGGGACATACCGTGAATACAACTTTCAGGGTAACTTGATCGCATCGACGAGCCGTCTTGCACCATTCAGAATGACCTATAATTTTTCGTGTGCATAAACATAATGAGGATGGGCTGTTACGTACTTTATCATCCAGGAATAATGCATCTGCTGGTGAAAAAGTGAGGCTGGTAGCGGGATGGGTGATAGAACATGTGAAGCATGAATTCTTCGGTTTCGATGCAACAAAGAGCCTCCTCCTTCTGTCCAGACTGAACCTGTAGTCTTTCTGGCTCGTGAATGGAAGGATGGTGTATTGTTCCATACGTTATTGCCCATATATCTGTCCGTGGGTGAGCTCACGGAAGGGTGGTAGAGGGTGGCAAAGTACACGCCAAAGATAAAATCATCCAAAACTCAATTTTACAAGCCGGATCTGGCCTCCGAAATGTTGTCGAAGCGGACGAGTGGGATATGGACGCATACAACTTTTCCTTGTGATAGATTTGGCGGGTCAAGGAGCTCCAACGGGAGTTTGTATGGCCAAATTGTGGCCGTCTTATGGATACAACATCGGGGGACATACCATGAATACAACTTTCAGGGTACGTTGATCGCATCGACGAGCCATCTTGCACCAATCAAAAAGACCTATAATTTTTCGTGTGCATAAACATAATGAGGATGAGCTGTTATGTACTTTATCATCCAAGAATAATGCATCTGCTGGTGAAAAAGTGAGGGTGGTAGCGGGATGGGTGATAGAACATGTGAAGCATGAATTCTTCGGTTTCGATGCAACAAAGAGCCTCCTCCTTCTGTCCAGACTGAACCTGTAGTCTTTCTGGTTCGTGAATAGAAGGATGGTGTATTTTTCCATATGTTATTGCCCATATATCTATCCGTGGGTGAGCTCACGGAAGGGTAGTAGAGGGTGGCAGAGTACACGCCGTAGATAAAATCATACGAAACTCAATTTTACAAGCCGGGTCTGGCCTCCGAAATGTTGTTGAAGCGGACGAGTGGGATATGGACGCATACAACTTTTCGTTTTGATCGATTTGGCGGGTCATGGAGCTCCAACGGAGTTTGTATGGCCAAATTGTGGCCATCTTATGGATACAACATCAGGGACAGACCGTGAATACAACTTTCAGGGTAACATGATCGCATCGATGAGCCATCTTGCACCATTCAGAATGACCTATAAATTCTCGTGTGCATAAACGTAATGAGGATGGGCTGTTATGTACTTTATCATCCAGGAATAATGCATCTGCTGGTGAAGAAGTGAGGGTGGTAGCGGGATGGGTGATAGAACATGTGGTGCATGAATTCTTCGGTTTCGATGCAACAAAGAGCCTCCTCCTTCTGTCCAGACTGAACCTGTAGTCTTTATGGTTCGTGAATGGAAGGATGGTGTATTGTTCCATACGTTATTGCCCATATATCTGTACGTGGGTGAGCTAACAGAACGGTGGTAGAGGGTGGCAGAGTATACGCCACAGATAAAACCATCCGAAACTCAATTTTACAAGCCGGATCTGGCTCCAAAATGTTGTCGAAGCGGACGAGGGGGATATGGACGCGTACAACTTTTCGTTGTGATCGATTCGGGGGGTCATGGAGCTCCAACGGAGTTTGTATGTCCAAATTGTGGTCGTTTTATGGATACAACATCGGGGGACATACCGTGAATACAACTTTCAGGGTAACTTGATCGCATCGACGAGCCGTCTTGCACCATTCAGAATGACCTAAAAATTTTCGTGTGCATAAACATAATAAGGATGGGCTGTTACGTACTTTATCATCCAGGAATAATGCATCTGCTGGTGAAGAAGTGAGGGTGGTAGCGGGATGGGTGATATTAGATGTGAAACATGAATTCTTCGGTTTCGATGCTACAAAGAGCCTCCTCCTTCTGTCCAGACTGAACCTGTAGTCTTTCTGGTTCGTGAATGGAAGGATGGTGTATTGTTCCATACGTTATTGCCCATATATCTGTCCGTGGGTGAGCTCACGGAAGGGTGGTAGAGGGTGGCAGAGTACACGCCAAAGATAAAATCATCCGAAACTCGATTTTACAAGCCGGATCTGGCCTCCGAAATGTTGTCGAAGCGGACGAGTGGGATATGGACGCATACAACTTTTCCTTGTGATAGATTTGGCGGGTCATGGAGCACCAACGGAAGTTTCTATGGCCAAATTGTGGCCGTCTTATGGATACAACATCGGGGGACAGACCATGAATACAACTTTCAGGGTATGTTGATCGCAACGACGAGCCATCTTGCACCAGTCAGAAAGACCTATAATTTTTCGTGTGCATAAACATAATGAGGATGAGCTGTTATGTACTTTATCATCCAGGAATAATGCATCTGCTGGTGAAAAAGTGAGGGTGGTAGCGGGATGGGTGATAGAACATGTGAAGCATGAATTCTTCGGTTTCGATGCAACAAAGAGCCTCCTCCTTCTGTCCAGACTGAACCTGTAGTCTTTCTGGTTCGTGAATGGAAGGATGGTGTATTGTTCCATACGTTATTGCCCATATATCTGTCCGTGGGTGAGCTCACGGAAGAGTGGTAGAGGGTGGCAGAGTACACGCCAAAGATAAAATCATCCGAAACTCAATTTTACAAGCCGGATCTGGCCTCTGAAATGTTTTCGAAGCGGACGATTGGGATATGGACGCATACAACTTTTCCTTGTGATTGATTTGGCGGGTCATGGAGCTCCAACGGGAGTTTGTATGGCCAAATTGTGGCCATCTTATGGATACAACATCAGGGACAGACCGTGAATACAACTTTCAGTGTAACTTGATCGCATCGATGAGCCATCTTGCACCATTAAGAATGACCTGTAAATTCTCGTGTGCATAAACATAATGAGGATGGGCTGTTATGTACTTTATCATCCAGGAATAATGCATCTGCTGGTGAAGAAGTGAGGGTGGTAGCGGGATGGGTGATAGAACATGTGGTGCATGAATTCTTCAGTTTCGATGCAACAAAGAGCCTCCTCCTTCTGTCCAGACTGAACCTGTAGTCTTTATGGTTCGTGAATGGAAGGATGGTGTATTGTTCCATACATTATTGAGCATATATCTGTCCGTGGGTGAGCTCACAGAAGGGTGGTAGAGGGTGGCAAAGTATACGCCAAAGATAAAATCATCCGAAACTCAATTTTACAAGCTGGATCTGGCCTCCAAAATGTTGTCGAAGCGGACGAGGGGGATATGGACGCATACAACTTTTCGTTGTGATCGATTCGGGGGGTCATGGAGCTCCAACGGAGTTTGTATGGCCAAATTGTGGTCGTTTTATGGATACAACATCGGGGGACATACCGTGAATACAACTTTCAGGGTAACTTGATCGCATCGACGAGCCGTCTTGCACCATTCAGAATGACCTATAATTTTTTGTGTGCATAAACATAATGAGGATGGGCTGTTACGTACTTTATCTTCCAGGAATATTGCATCTGCTGGTGAAAAAGTGAGGCTGGTAGCGGGATGGGTGATAGAAGATGTGAAGCATGAATTCTTCGGTTTCGATGCAACAAAGAGCCTCCTCCTTCTGTCCAGACTGAACCTGTAGTCTTTCTGGTTCGTGAATGGAAGGATGGTGTATTGTTCCATACGTTATTGCCCATATATCTGTCCGTGGTTGAGCTCACGGAAGGGTGGTAGAGGGTGGCAGAGTACACGCCAAAGATAAAATCATCCGAAACTCAATTTTACAAGCCGGATCTGGCCTCCGAAACGTTGTCGAAGCGGACGAGTGGGATATGGACGTATACAACTTTTCCTTGAGATAGATTTGGCGGGTCATGGAGCTCCAACGGGAGTTTGTATGGCCAAATTGTGGCCGTCTTATGGATACAAGATCGGGGGACATACCATGAATACAACTTTCAGGGTATGTTGATCGCATCGACGAGCCATCTTGCACCAGTCAGAAAGACCTATAATTTTTCGTGTGCATAAACATAATGAGGATGAGCTGTTATGTACTTTATCATCCAAGAATAATGCATCTGCTGGTGAAAAAGTGAGGGTGGTAGTGGGATGGGTGATAGAACATGTGAAGCATGAATTCTTCGGTTTCGATGCAACAAAGAGCCTCGTCCTTCTATCCAGACTGAACCTGTAGTCTTTCTGGTTCGTGAATGGAAGGATGGTGTATTTTTCCATATGTTATTGCCCATATATCTATCCGTGGGTGAGCTCACGGAAGGGTGGTAGAGGGTGGCAGAGTACACGCCGTAGATAAAATCATCCGAAACTCAATTTTACAAGCCGGGTCTGGCCTCCGAAATGTTGTCGAAGCAGACTAGTGGGATATGGACGCATACAACTTTTCGTTTTGATCGATTTGGCGGGTCATGGAGCTCCAACGGAGTTTGTATGGCCAAATTGTGGCCATCTTATGGATACAACATCAGGGACAGACCGTGAATACAACTTTCAGGGTAACTTGATCGCACCGATGAGCCATCTTGCACCATTCAGAATGACCTATAAATTCTCGTGTGCATAAACATAATGAGGATGGGCTGTTATGTAGTTTATCATCCAGCAATAATGCATCTGCTGGTGAAGAAGTGAGGGTGGTAGCGGGATGGGTGATCGAACATGTGGTGCATGAATTCTTCGGTTTCGATGCAACAAAGAGCCTCCTCCTTCTGTCCAGACTGAACCTTTAGTCTTTATAGTTCGTGAATGGAAGGATGGTGTATTGTTCCATACGTTATTGCCCATATATCTGTCCGTGGGTGAGCTCACAGAAGGGTGGTAGAGGGTGGCAGAGTATACGCCAAAGATAAAATCATCCGAAACCCAATTTTTCAAGCCGGATCTGGCTGCCAAAATGTTGTCGAAGCGGACGAGGGGGATATGGACGCATACAACTTTTCGTTGTGATCGATTCGGGGGGTCATGGAGCTTCAACGGAGTTTGTATGGCCAAATTGTGGTCGTTTTATGGATACAACATCGGGGGACATACCGTGAATACAATTTTCAGGGTAACTTGATCGCATCGACGAGCCGTCTTGCCCCATTCAGAATGACCTATAATTTTTCGTGTGCATAAACATAATGAGGATGGGCTGTTACGTACTTTATCATCCAGGAATAATGCATCTGCTGGTGAAAAAGTGAAGCTGGTAGCGGGATGGGTGATAGAAGATGTGAAGCATGAATTCTTCGGTTTCGATGCAACAAAGAGCCTCCTCCTTCTGTCCAGACTGAACCTGTAGTCTTTCTAGTTCGTGAATGGAAGGATGGTGTATTATTCCATACGTTATTGCCCATATATCTGTTCGTGGGTGAGCTCACAGAAGGGTGGTAGAGGGTGGCAGAGTACACGCCAAAGATAAAATCATCCGAAACTCAATTTTACCAGCCGGATCTGGCCTCCGAAACGTTGTCGAAGCGGACGAGTGGGATATGGACGCATACAACTTTTCCTTGTGATAGATTTGGCGGGTTATGGAGCTCCACCGGGAGTTTGTATGGCCAAATTGTGGCCGTCTTATGGATACAACATCGGGGAACATACCATGAATAGAACTTTCAGGGTATGTTGATCGCATCGACGAGCCATCTTGCACCAGTCAGAAAGACCTATAATTTTTCGTGTGCATAAACATAATGAGGATGAGTTGTTATGTACTTTATCTTCCAGGAATAATGCATCTGCTGGTGAAAAAGTGAGGGTGGTAGCGGGATGGGTGATAGAACATGTGAAGCGTGAATTCTTCGGTTTCGATGCAACAAAGAGCCTCCTCCTTCTGTCCAGACTGAACCTGTAGTCTTTCTGGTTCGTGAATGGAAGGATGGTGTATTTTTCCATATGTTATTACCCATATATCTATCCGTGGGTGAGCTCACGGAAGGGTGGTAGAGGGTGGCAGAGTACACGCCGTAGATAAAATCATCCGAAACTCAATTTTACAAGCCGGGTCTGTCCTCCGAAATGTTGTCGAAGCGGATGAGTGGGATATGGACACATACAACTTTTCGTTTTGATCGATTTGGCGGGTCATGGAGCTCCAACGGAGTTTGTATGGCCAAATTGTGGCCATCTTATGGATACAACATCAGGGACAGACCGTGAATACAACTTTCAGGGTAACTTGATCGCATCGATGAGCCATCTTGCACCATTCAGAATGACCTA
Source organism: Elymus sibiricus (assembly GCA_039707655.1). NCBI lineage: Eukaryota > Viridiplantae > Streptophyta > Magnoliopsida > Poales > Poaceae > Elymus > Elymus sibiricus. The sequence continues at coordinate 173,028,973 of CM077670.1, forward strand.
TAAATTCTCGTGTGCATAAACATAATGAGGACGGGCTGTTATGTACTTTATCATCCAGGAATAATGCATCTGCTGGTGAAGAAGTGAGGGTGGTAGCGGGATGGGTGATAGAACATGTGGTGCATGAATTCTACGGTTTCGATGCAACAAAGAGCCTCCTCCTTCTGTCCAGACTGAACCTGTAGTCTTTATGGTTCGTGAATGGAAGCATGGTGTATTGTTCCATACGTTATTGCCCATATATCTGTCCGTGGGTGAGCTCACGGAAGGGTGGTAGAGGGTGGCAGAGTACACGCCAAAGATAAAATCATCCAAAACTGAATTTTACCAGCCGGATCTGGCCTCCGAAACATTGTCGAAGCGGACGATTGGGATATGGACGCATACAACTTTTCCTTGTGATAGATTTGGCGGGTCATGGAGCTCCAACGGGAGTTTGTATGGCCAAATTGTGGCCGTCTTATGGATACAACATCGGGGGACATACCATGAATACAAATTTCAGGGTATGTTGATCGCATCGACGAGCCATCTTGCACCAGTCAGAAAGACCTATAATTTTTCGTCTGCATAAACATAATGAGGATGAGCTGTTATGTACTTTATCATCCAGGAATAATGCATCTGCTGGTGAAAAAGTGAGGGTGGTTGCGGGATGTGTGATAGAACATGTGAAGCATGAATTCTTCGGTTTCGATGCAACAAAGAGCGTCCTCCTTCTGTCCAGACTGAACCTGTAGTCTTTATTGTTCGTGAATGGAAGGATGGTGTATTGTTCCATACGTTATTGCCCATATATCTGTCCGTGGGTGAGCTCGCGGAAAGGTGGTAGAGGGTGGCAGAGTACACGCCAAAGATAAAATCATCCGAAACTCAATTTTACAAGCCGGATCTGGCCTCCGAAATGTTGTCGAAGCGGACGAGTGGGATATGGACGCATACAACTTTTCCTTGTGATAGATTTGGCGGGTCAAGGAGCTCCAACAGGAGTTTGTATGGCCAAATTGTGGCCGTCTTATGGATACAACATCGGGGGACATACCATGAATACAACTTTCAGGGTATGTTGATCGCATCGACGAGCCATCTTGCACCAGTCAGAAAAGACCTATAATTTTTCGTGTGCATAAACGTAATGAGGATGAGCTGTTATGTACTTTATCATCCAGGAGTAATGCATCTGCTGGTGAAGAAGTGAGTGTGGTAGCGGGATGGGTGATAGAACTTGTGATGCATGAATTCTTCGGTTTCGATGCAACAAGGAGCCTCCTCCTTCTGTACAGACTGAACCTGTAGTCTTTATTGTTCGTGAATGGAAGGATGGTGTATTGTTCCATACGTTATTGCCCATATATCAGTCCGTGGGTGAGCTCATGGAAGGGTGGTAGAGTATACGCCAAAGATAAAATCATCCGAAACTCAATTTTACAAGCCGGATCTGGCCTCCAAAATGTTGTCGAAGCGGACGAGGGGGATATGGACGCATACAACTTTTCGTTGTGATCAATTTGGCGGGTCATGGAGCTCCAACGGAGTTTGTATGGCCAAATTGTGGTCGTTTTATGGATACAATATCAGAGGACAGACCGTGAATACAACTTTCAGGGTAACTTGCTCGCATCAACGAGCCGTCTTGCAGCATTCAGAATGACCAATAATTTTTTGTGTGCATAAACATAATGAGGATGGGCTGTTACGTACTTTATCATCCAGGAATAATGCATCTGTTGGTGAAAAAGTGAGGGTGGTAGCGGGATGGGTGATAGAAGATGTGAAGCCTGAATTCTTCGGTTTCGATGCAACAAAGAGCCTGCTCCTTCTGTCCAGACTGAACCTGTAATCTTTCTGGTTCGTGAATGGAAGGATGGTGTATTGTTCCATACGTTATTTCCCATATATCTTTCCGTGGGTGAGCTCATGGAAGGGTGGTAGAGGGTGGCAGAGTACACGCCAAAGATAAAATCATCCGAAACTCAATTTTACAAGCCGGATCTGGCCTCCGAAATGTTATCGAAGCGGACGAGTGGGATATGGATGCATACAACTTTTCGTTGTGATCGATTTGGCGGGTCATGGAGATCCAACGGGAGCTTGTATGGCAAAATTGTGGCCGTCTTATGGATACAACAACGGGGGACATACCGTGAATACAACTTTCAGGTTATGTTGATCGCATCGACGAGCCATCTTGCACCAGTCAGAAAGACCTATAATTTTTCGTGTGCATAAACATAATGAGGATCAGCTGTTACGTACTTTATCATCCAGGAATAATGCATCTGCTGGTGAAAAAGTGAGGGTGGTAGCGGGATGGGTGATAGAAGATGTGAAGCATGAATTCTTCGGTTTCGATGCAACAAAGAGCCTCCTCCTTCTGTCCAGACTGAACCTATAGTCTTTCTGGTTCGTGAATGGAAGGATGGTGTATTGTTCCATACGTTATTGCCCATATATCTGTCCGTGGATGAGCTAACGTAAGGGTGGTAGAGTACACGCCAAAGATAAAATCATCCGAAACTTAATTTTACAAGCCGGATCTGGCCTCCGAAATGTTGTCGAAGCGGACGAGTGGGATATGGACGCATACAACTTTTCGTTGTGATCGATTTGGCGGGTCATGGAGCTCCAACGGGAGCTTGTATGGCCAAATTGTGGCAGTCTTATGGATACAACATCGGGGGACATACCATGAATACAACTTTCAGGGTATGTTGATCGCATCGACGAGCCATCTTGCACCATGCAGTAAGACCTATAATTTTTCATGTGCATAAACATAATGAGGATGAGTTGTTACGTACTTTATCATCCATGAATAATGCATCTGCTGGTGAAGAAGTGAGGGTGGTAGCGGGATGGGTGATAGAACATGTGATGCATGAATTCTTCGGTTTCGATGCAACAAAGAGCCTCCTCCTTCTGTCCAGACTGAACCTGTAGTCTTTATGGTTCGTGAATGGAAGGATGGTGTATTGTTCCATACGTTATTGCCCATATATCTGTCCGTGGGTGAGCTCATGGAAGGGTGGTAGAGGGTGGCAGAGTATACGCCAAAGATAAAATCATCCGAAACTCAATTTTACAAGCCGGATCTGGCCTCCAAAATGTTGTCGCAGCAGACGAGGGGGATATGGACGCATACAACTTTTCATTGTGATCGATTTGGGGGGTCATGGAGCTCCAACGGAGTATGTATGGCCAGATTGTGGTCGTTTTATGGATACAATATCGGGGGACAGACCGTGAATACAACTTTCAGGGTAACTTGATCGCATCGGCGAGCCGTCTTGCACCATTCAGAATGACCTATAATTTTTCGTGTGCATAAACATAATAAGGATGGGCTGTTATGTACTTTATCATCCAAGAATAATGCATCTGCTGGTGAAAAAGTGAGGGTGGTAGCGGGATGGGTGATAGAAGATGTGAAGCATGAATTCTTCGGTTTCGATGCAACAAAGAGCCTCCTCCTTCTGTCCAGACTGAACCTGTAGTCTTTCTGGTTCGTGAATGCAAGGATGGTGTATTGTTCCGTACGTTATTTCCCATATATCTGTCCTTGGGTGAGCTCACGGAAGGGTGGTAGAGGGTGGCAGAGTACACGCCAAAGATAAAATCATCCGAAACTCAATTTTACAAGCCGGATCTGGCCTCCGAAATGTTGTCGAAGCGGACGAGTGGGATATGGACGCATACAACTTTTTGTTGTGACCGATTTGGCGGGTCATGGAGCTCCAACGGGAGCTTGTATGGCCAAATTGTGGCCGTCTTATGGATACAACATCGGGGGACATACCGTGAATACAACATTCAGGTTATGTTGAGCGCATCGACGAGCCATCTTGCACCAGTCAGAAAGACCTATAATTTTTCGTGTGCATAAACATAATGAGGATGAGCTGTTACGTACTTTATCATCCAGGAATAATGCATCTGCTGGGGAAAAAGTGAGGGTGGTAGTGGGATGGGTGATAGAAGATGTGAAGCATGAATTCTTCGGTTTCGATGCAACAAAGAGCCTCCTCCTTCTGTCCAGACTGAACCTGTAGTCTTTCTGGTTCGTGAATGGAAGGATGGTGTATTGTTCCATACGTTATTGCCCATATATCTGTCCGTGGGTGAGCTCACGGAAGGGTGGTAGAGGGTGGCAGAGTACACGCCAAAGATAAAATCATCTGAAACTTAATTTTACAAGCCGGTCTGGCCTCCGAAATGTTGTCGAAGCGGACGAGTGGGATATGGACGCATACAACTTTTCGTTGTGATCGATTTGGCGGGTCATGGAGCTCCAACGGGAGCTTGTATGGCCAAATTGTGGCAGTCTTATGGATACAACATCGGGGGACATACCATGAATACAACTTTCAGGGTATGTTGATCGCATCGACGAGCCATCTTGCACCATGCAGTAAGACCTATAATTTTTCATGTGCATAAACATAATGAGGATGAGTTGTTACGTACTTTATCATCCATGAATAATGCATCTGCTGGTGAAGAAGTGAGGGTGGTAGCGGGATGGGTGATAGAACATGTGATGCATGAATTCTTCGGTTTCGATGCAACAAAGAGCCTCCTCCTTCTGTCCAGACTGAACCTGTAGTCTTTATGGTTCATGAATGGAAGGATGGTGTATTGTTCCATACGTTATTGCCCATATATCTGTCCGTGGGTGAGCTCATGGAAGGGTGGTAGAGGGTGGCAGAGTATACGCCAAAGATAAAATCATCCGAAACTCAATTTTACAAGCCGGATCTGGCCTCCAAAATGTTGTCGAAGCAGACGAGGGCGATATGGACGCATACAACTTTTCATTGTGATCGATTTGGGGGGTCATGGAGCTCCAACGGAGTATGTATGGCCAGATTGTGGTCGTTTTATGGATACAATATCGGGGGACAGACCGTGAATACAACTTTCAGGGTAACTTGATCGCATCGGCGAGCCGTCTTGCACCATTCAGAATGACCTATAATTTTTCGTGTGCATAAACATAATGAGGATGGGCTGTTACGTACTTTATCATCCAAGAATAATGCATCTGCTGGTGAAAAAGTGAGGGTGGTTGCGGGATGGGTGATAGAAGATGTGAAGCATGAATTCTTCGGTTTCGATGCAACAAAGAGCCTCCTCCTTCTGTCCAGACTGAACCTGTAGTCTTTCTGGTTCGTGAATGCAAGTATGGTGTATTGTTCCATACGTTATTTCCCATATATCTGTCCGTGGGTGAGCTCACGGAAGGGTGGTAGAGGGTGGCAGAGTACACGCCAAAGATAAAATCATCCGAAACTCAATTTTACAAGCCGGATCTGGCCTCCGAAATGTTGTCAAAGCGGACGAGTGGGATATGGACGCACACAACTTTTCGTTGTGACCGATTTGGCGGGTCATGGAGCTCCAACGGGAGCTTGTATGGCCAAATTGTGGCCGTCTTATGGATACAACATCGGGGGACATACCGTGAATACAACTTTCAGGTTATGTTGATCGCATCGACCAGCCATCTTGCACCAGTCAGAAAGACCTATAATTTTTCGTGTGCATAAACATAATGAGGATGAGCTGTTACGTACTTTATCATCCAGGAATAATGCATCTGCTGGGGAAAAAGTGTGGGTGGTGGCGGGATGTGTGATAGAAGATGTGAAGCATGAATTCTTCGGTTTCGATGCAAAAAAGAGCCTCCTCCTTCTGTCCAGACTGAACCTGTAGTCTTTCTGGTTCGTGAATGGAAGGATGGTGTATTGTTCCATACGTTATTGCCCATATATCTGTCTGTGGGTGAGCTCACGGAAGGGTGGTAGAGGGTGGCAGAGTACACGCCAAAGATAAAATCATCCGAAACTCAATTTTACAAGACGGATCTGGCCTCCGAAATGTTGTCGAAGCGGATGAGTGGGATATGGACGCATACAACTTTTCATTGTGATCGATCTGGCGGGTCATGGAGCTCCAACGGGAGCTTGTATGGCCAAATTGTGGCAGTCTTATGGATACAACATCGGGGGACATACCGTGAATACAACTTTCAGGGTATGTTGATCGCATCGACGAGCCATGTTGCACCATGCAGATAGACCTATAATTTTTCGTGTGCATAAACATAATGAGGATGGGTTGTTACGTACTTTATCATCCATGAATAATGCATCTGCTGGTGAATAAGTGAGGGTGGTAGCGGGATGGGTGATAGAACATGTGATGCATGAATTCTTCGGTTTCGATGCAACAAAGTGCCTCCTCCTTCTGTCTAGACTGAACCTGTAGTCTTTATGGTTCGTGAATGGAAGGATGGTGTATTGTTCCATACGTTATTGCCCATATATCTGTCCGTGGGTGAGCTTATGGAAGGGTGGTAGAGGGTGGCAGAGTATACGCCAAAGATAAAATCATCCGAAACTCAATTTTACAAGCCGGATCTGGCCTCCAAAATGTTGTCGAAGTGGACGAGGGGGATATGGACGCATACAACTTTTCGTTGTGATCGATTTGGGGGGTCATGGAGCTCCAACGGAGTTTGTATGGCCAAATTGTGGTCGTTTTATGGATATAATATCGGGGGACAGACCGTGAATACAACTTTCAGGGTAACTTGATCGCATCGACGAGCCGTCTTGCACCATTTAGAATGACCTATAATTTTTCGTGTGCATAAACATAATGAGGATGGGCTGTTACGTACTTTATCATCCAAGAATAATGCATCTGCTGGTGAAAAAGTGAGGGTGGTAGCGGGATGGGTGATACAAGATGTGAAGCATGAATTCTTCTGTTTCGATGCAACAAAGAGCCTCCTCCTTCTGTCCAGACTGAACCTGTAGTCTTTATGGTTCGTGAATGGAAGGATGGTGTATTGTTCCATACGTTATTTACCATATATCTGTCCGTGGGTGAGCTCACGGAAGGGTGGTAGAGGGTGGCAGAGTACACGCCAAAGATAAAATCATCCGAAACTCAATTTTACAAGCCGGATCTGGCCTCCGAAATGTTGTCGAAGCGGACGAGTGGGATATGGACGCATACAACTTTTCGTTGTGACCGATTTGGCGGGTCATGGAGCTCCAACGGGAGCTTGTATGGCCAAATTGTGGCAGTCTTATGGATACAACATCGGGGGACATACCGTGAATACAACTTTCATGTTATGTTGATTGCATCGACGAGCCATCTTTTACTAGTCAGAAAGACCTATAATTTTTCGTGTGCATAAACATAATGAGGATGAGCTGTTACGTACTTTATCATGCAGGAATAATGCATCTGCTGGTGAAAAAGTGAGGGTGGTAGCAGGATGGGTGATAGAAGATGTGAAGCATGAATTCTTCGGTTTCGATGCAACAAAGAGCCTCCTCCTTCTGTCCAGACTGAACCTGTAGTCTTTCTGGTTCGTGAATGGAAGGATGGTGTATTGTTCCATACGTTATTGCCCATATATCTGTCCGTGGGTGAGCTCACGGAAGGGTGGTAGAGTACACGCCAAAGATAAAATCATCCGAAAGTTAATTTTACAAGCCGGATCTGGCCTCCGAAATGTTGTCGAAGCGGACGAGTGGGATATGGACGCATACAACTTTTCGTTGTGATCGATTTGGCGGGTCATGGAGCTCCAACGGGAGCTTGTATGGCCAAATTGTGGCAGTCTTATGGATACAACATCGGGGGACATACCGTGAATACAACTTTCAGGGTATGTTGATCGCATCGACGAGCCATCTTGCACCATGCAGAAAGACCTATAATTTTTCGTGTGCATAAACATAATGAGGATGAGTTGTTACGTACTTTATCATCCATGAATAATGCATCTGCTGGTGAAGAAGTGAGGGTGGTAGCGGGATGGGTGATAGAACATGTGATGCATGAATTCTTCGGTTTTGATGCAACATAGAGCCTCCTCCTTCTGTCCAGACTGAACCTGTAGTCTTTATGGTTCGTGAATGGAAGGATGGTGTATTGTTCCATACGTTATTGCCCATATATCTGTCCGTGGGTGAGCTCATGGAAGGGTGGTAGAGGGTGGCAGAGTATACGCCAAAGATAAAATCATCCGAAACTCAATTTTACAAGCCGGATCTCGCCTCCAAAATGTTGTCGAAGCAGACGAGGAGGATATGGACGCATACAACTTTTCATTGTGGTCAGTTTGGGGGGTCATGGAGCTCCAATGGAGTTTGTATGGCCAAATTGTGGTCGTTTTATGGATACAATATCGGGGGACAGACCGTGAATACAACTTTCAGGGTAACTTGATCGCATCGGCGAGCCGTCTTGCACCATTCAGAATGACCTATAATTTTTCGTGTGCATAAACATAATGAGGATGGGCTGTTACGTACTTTATCATCCAAGAATAATGCATCTGCTGGTGAAAAAGTGAGGGTGGTAGCGGGATGGGTGATAGAAGATGTGAAGCATGAATTCTTCGGTTTCGATGCAACAAAGAGCCTCCTCCTTCTGTCCAGACTGAACCTGTAGTCTTTATGGTTCGTGAATGGAAGGATGGTGTATTGTTCCATACGTTATTTCCCATATATCTGTCCGTGGGTGAGCTCACGGAAGGGTGGTAGAGGGTGGCAGAGTACACGCCAAAGATAAAATCATCCGAAACTCAATTTTACAAGCCGGATCTGGCCTCCGAAATGTTGTCGAAGCGGACGAGTGGGATATGGACGCATACAACTTTTCGTTGTGACCGATTTGGCGGGTCATGGAGCTCCAACGGGAGCTTGTATGGCCAAATTGTGGCCGTCTTATGGATACAACATCGGGGGACATACCGTGAATACAACTTTCAGGTTATGTTGATCGCATCGACCAGCCATCTTGCACCAGTCAGAAAGACCTATAATTTTTCGTGTGCATAAACATAATGAGGATGAGCTGTTACGTACTTTATCATCCAGGAATAATGCATCTGCTGGGGAAAAAGTGTGGGTGGTAGCGGGATGTGTGATAGAAGATGTGAAGCATGAATTCTTCGGTTTCGATGCAAAAAAGAGCCTCCTCCTTCTGTCCAGACTGAACCTGTAGTCTTTCTGGTTCGTGAATGGAAGGATGGTGTATTGTTCCATACGTTATTGCCCATATATCTGTCTGTGGGTGAGCTCACGGAAGGGTGGTAGAGGGTGGCAGAGTACACGCCAAAGATAAAATCATCCGAAACTCAATTTTACAAGACGGATCTGGCCTCCGAAATGTTGTCGAAGCGGATGAGTGGGATATGGACGCATACAACTTTTCATTGTGATCGATCTGGCGGGTCATGGAGCTCCAACGGGAGCTTGTATGGCCAAATTGTGGCAGTCTTATGGATACAACATCGGGGGACATACCGTGAATACAACTTTCAGGGTATGTTGATCCCATCGACGAGCCATGTTGCACCATGCAGAAAGACCTATAATTTTTCGTGTGCATAAACATAATGAGGATGGGTTGTTACGTACTTTATCATCCATGAATAATGCATCTGCTGGTGAATAAGTGAGGGTGGTAGCGGGATGGGTGATAGAACATGTGATGCATGAATTCTTCGGTTTCGATGCAACAAAGTGCCTCCTCCTTCTGTCTAGACTGAACCTGTAGTCTTTATGGTTCGTGAATGGAAGGATGGTGTATTGTTCCATACGTTATTGCCCATATATCTGTCCGTGGGTGAGCTTATGGAAGGGTGGTAGAGGGTGGCAGAGTATACGCCAAAGATAAAATCATCCGAAACTCAATTTTACAAGCCGGATCTGGCCTCCAAAATGTTGTCGAAGTGGACGAGGGGGATATGGACGCATAGAACTTTTGGTTGTGATCGATTTGGGGGGTCATGGAGCTCCAACGGAGTTTGTATGGCCAAATTGTGGTCGTTTTATGGATATAATATCGGGGGACAGACCGTGAATACAACTTTCAGGGTAACTTGATCGCATCGACGAGCCGTCTTGCACCATTTAGAATGACCTATAATTTTTCGTGTGCATAAACATAATGAGGATGGGCTGTTACGTACTTTATCATCCAAGAATAATGCATCTGCTGGTGAAAAAGTGAGGGTGGTAGCGGGATGGGTGATAGAAGATGTGAAGCATGAATTCTTCGGTTTCGATGCAACAAAGAGCCTCCTCCTTCTGTCCAGACTGAACCTGTAGTCTTTATGGTTCGTGAATGGAAGGATGGTGTATTGTTCCATACGTTATTTCCCATATATCTGTCCGTGGGTGAGCCCACGGAAGGGTGGTAGAGGGTGGCAGAGTACACGCCAAAGATAAAATCATCCGAAACTCAATTTTACAAGCCGGATCTGGCCTCCGAAATGTTGTCGAAGCGGACGAGTGGGATATGGACGCATACAACTTTTCGTTGTGACCGATTTGGCGGGTCATGGAGCTCCAACGGGAGCTTGTATGGCCAAATTGTGGCCGTCTTATGGATACAACATCGGGGGACATACCGTGAATACAACTTTCAGGTTATGTTGATCGCATCGACGAGCCATCTTGCACCAGTCAGAAAGACCTATAATTTTTCGTGTGCATAAACATAATGAGGATGAGCTGTTACGTACTTTATCATGCAGGAATAATGCATCTGCTGGTGAAAAAGTGAGGGTGGTAGCAGGATGGGTGATAGAAGATGTGAAGCATGAATTCTTCGGTTTCGATGCAACAAAGAGCCTCCTCCTTCTGTCCAGACTGAACCTGTAGTCTTTCTGGTTCGTGAATGGAAGGATGGTGTATTGTTCCATACGTTATTGCCCATATATCTGTCCGTGGGTGAGCTCACGGAAGGGTGGTAGAGTACACGCCAAAGATAAAATCATCCGAAAGTTAATTTTACAAGCCGGATCTGGCCTCCGAAATGTTGTCGAAGCGGACGAGTGGGATATGGACGCATACAACTTTTCGTTGTGATCGATTTGGCGGGTCATGGAGCTCCAACGGGAGCTTGTATGGCCAAATTGTGGCAGTCTTATGGATACAACATCGGGGGACATACCGTGAATACAACTTTCAGGGTATGTTGATCGCATCGACGAGCCATCTTGCACCATGTAGAAAGACCTATAATTTTTCGTGTGCATAAACATAATGAGGATGAGTTGTTACGTACTTTATCATCCATGAATAATGCATCTGCTGGTGAAGAAGTGAGGGTGGTAGCGGGATGGGTGATAGAACATGTGATGCATGAATTCTTCGGTTTCGATGCAACATAGAGCCTCCTCCTTCTGTCCAGACTGAACCTGTAGTCTTTATGGTTCGTGAATGGAAGGATGGTGTATTGTTCCATACGTTATTGCCCATATATCTGTCCGTGGGTGAGCTCATGGAAGGGTGGTAGAGGGTGGCAGAGTATACGCCAAAGATAAAATCATCCGAAACTCAATTTTACAAGCCGGATCTCGCCTCCAAAATGTTGTCGAAGCAGACGAGGGGGATATGGACGCATACAACTTTTCATTGTGGTCAGTTTGGGGGGTCATGGAGCTCCAACGGAGTTTGTATGGCCAAATTGTGGTCGTTTTATGGATACAATATCGGGGGACAGACCGTGAATACAACTTTCAGGGTAACTTGATCGCATCGGCGAGCAGTCTTGCACCATTCAGAATGACCTATAATTTTTCGTGTGCATAAACATAATGAGGATGGGCTGTTACGTACTTTATCATCCAAGAATAATGCATCTGCTGGTGAAAAAGTGAGGGTGGTAGCGGGATGGGTGATAGAAGATGTGAAGCATGAATTCTTCGGTTTCGATGCAACAAAGAGCCTCCTCCTTCTGTCCAGACTGAACCTGTAGTCTTTCTGGTTCGTGAATGGAAGGATGGTGTATTGTTCCATACGTTATTTCCCATATATCTGTCCGTGGGTGAGCTCACGGAAGGGTGGTAGAGGGTGGCAGAGTACACGCCAAAGATAAAATCATCCGAAACACAATTTTACAAGCCGGATCTGGCCTCCGAAATGTTGTCGAAGCGGACGAGTGGGATATGGACGCATACAACTTTTCGTTGTGACCGATTTGGCGGGTCATGGAGCTCCAACGGGAGCTTGTATGGCCAAATTGTGGCCGTCTTATGGATACAACATCGGGGGACATACCGTGAATACAACTTTCAGGTTATGTTGATCGCATCGACGAGCCATCTTGCACCAGTCAGAAAGACCTATAATTTTTCGTGTGCATAAACATAATGAGGATGAGCTGTTACGTACTTTATCATGCAGGAATAATGCATCTGCTGGTGAAAAAGTGAGGGTGGTAGCAGGATGGGTGATAGAAGATGTGAAGCATGAATTCTTCGGTTTCGATGCAACAAAGAGCCTCCTCCTTCTGTCCAGACTGAACCTGTAGTCTTTCTGGTTCGTGAATGGAAGGATGGTGTATTGTTCCATACGTTATTGCCCATATATCTGTCCGTGGGTGAGCTCACGGAAGGGTGGTAGAGTACACGCCAAAGATAAAATCATCCGAAAGTTAATTTTACAAGCCGGATCTGGCCTCCGAAATGTTGTCGAAGCGGACGAGTGGGATATGGACGCATACAACTTTTCGTTGTGATCGATTTGGCGGGTCATGGAGCTCCAACGGGAGCTTGTATGGCCAAATTGTGGCAGTCTTATGGATACAACATCGGGGGACATACCGTGAATACAACTTTCAGGGTATGTTGATCGCATCGACGAGCCATCTTGCACCATGCAGAAAGACCTATAATTTTTCGTGTGCATAAACATAATGAGGATGAGTTGTTACGTACTTTATCATCCATGAATAATGCATCTGCTGGTGAAGAAGTGAGGGTGGTAGCGGGATGGGTGATAGAACATGTGATGCATGAATTCTTCGGTTTCGATGCAACATAGAGCCTCCTCCTTCTGTCCAGACTGAACCTGTAGTCTTTATGGTTCGTGAATGGAAGGATGGTGTATTGTTCCATACGTTATTGCCCATGTATCTGTCCGTGGGTGAGCTCATGGAAGGGTGGTAGAGGGTCGCAGAGTATACGCCAAAGATAAAATCATCCGAAACTCAATTTTACAAGCCGGATCTGGCCTCCAAAATGTTGTCGAAGCAGACGAGGGGGATATGGACGCATACAACTTTTCATTGTGGTCAGTTTGGGGGGTCATGGAGCTCCAACGGAGTTTGTATGGCCAAATTGTGGTCGTTTTATGGATACAATATCGGGGGACAGACCGTGAATACAACTTTCAGGGTAACTTGATCGCATCGGCGAGCCGTCTTGCACCATTCAGAATGACCTATAATTTTTCGTGTGCATAAACATAATGAGGATGGGCTGTTACGTACTTTATCATCCAAGAATAATGCATCTGCTGGTGAAAAAGTGAGGGTGGTAGCGGGATGGGTGATAGAAGATGTGAAGCATGAATTCTTCGGTTTCGATGCAACAAAGAGCCTCCTCCTTCTGTCCAGACTGAACCTGTAGTCTTTCTGGTTCGTGAATGGAAGGATGGTGTATTGTTCCATACGTTATTTCCCATATATCTGTCCGTGGGTGAGCTCACGGAAGGGTGGTAGAGGGTGGCAGAGTACACGCCAAAGATAAAATCATCCGAAACTCAATTTTACAAGCCGGATCTGGCCTCCGAAATGTTGTCGAAGCGGACGAGTGGGATATGGACGCATACAACTTTTCGTTGTGACCGATTTGGCGCGTCATGGAGCTCCAACGGGAGCTTGTATGGCCAAATTGTGGCCGTCTTATGGATACAACATCGGGGGACATACCGTGAATACAACTTTCAGGTTATGTTGATCGCATCGACGAGCCATCTTGCACCAGTCAGAAAGACCTATAATTTTTCGTGTGCATAAACATAATGAGGATGAGCTGTTACGTACTTTATCATCTAGGAATAACGCATCTGCTGGGGAAAAATTGAGGGTGGGAGCGGGATGGGTGATAGAAGATGTGCAGCATGAATTCTTCGGTTTCGATGCAAAAAAGAGCCTCCTCCTTCTGTCCAGACTGAACCTGTAGTCTTTCTGGTTCGTGAATGGAAGGATGGTGTATTGTTCCATACGTTATTGCCCATATATCTGTCCGTGGGTGAGCTCACGGAAGGGTGGTAGAGGGTGGCAGAGTACACGCCAAAGTTAAAATCATCCGAAACTCAATTTTACAAGCTGGATCTGGCCTCCGAAATGTTGTCGAAGCGGACGAGTGGGATATGGACGCATACAACTTTTCGTTGTGATCGATTTGGCGGGTCATGGAGCTCCAACGGGAGCTTGTATGGCCAAATTGTGGCAGTCTTATGGATACAACATCGGGGGACATACCGTGAATACAACTTTCAGCGTATGTTGATCGCATCGACGAGCCATCTTGCACCATGCAGAAAGACCTATAATTTTTCGTGTGCATAAACATAATGAGGATGGGTTGTTACATACTTTATCATCCACGAATAATGCATCTGCTGGTGAAGAAGTGAGGGTGGTAGCGGGATGGGTGATAGAACATGTGATGCATGAATTCTTCGGTTTCGATGCAACAAAGTGCCTCCTCCTTCTGTCCAGACTGAACCTGTAGTCTTTATGGTTCGTGAATGGAAGGATGGTGTATTGTTCCATACGTTATTGCCCATATATCTGTCCGTGGGTGAGCTTATGGAAGGGTGGTAGAGGGTGGCAGAGTATACGCCAAAGATAAAATCATCCGAAACTCAATTTTACAAGCCGGATCTGGCCTCCAAAATGTTGTCGAAGTGGACGAGGGGGATATGGACGTATACAACTTTTCGTTGTGATCAATTTGGGGGGTCATGGAGCTCCAACGGAGTTTGTATGGCCAAATTGTGGTCGTTTTATGGATACAATATCGGGGGACAGACCGTGAATACAACTTTCAGGGTAACTTGATCGCATCGGCGAGCCGTCTTGCACCATTCAGAATGACCTATAATTTTTCGTGTGCATAAACATAATGAGGATGGCTGTTACGTACTTTATCATCCAAGAATAATGCATCTGCTGGTGAAAAAGTGAGGGTGGTAGCGGGATGGGTGATAGAAGATGTGAAGCATGAATTCTTCGGTTTCGATGCAACAAAGAGCCTCCTCCTTCTGTCCAGACTGAACCTGTAGTCTTTCTGGTTCGTGAATGCAAGGATGGTGTATTGTTCCATACGTTATTTCCCATATATCTGTCCGTGGGTGAGCTCACGGAAGGGTGGTAGAGGGTGGCAGAGTACACGCCAAAGATAAAATCATCCGAAACTCAATTTTACAAGCCGGATCTGGCCTCCGAAATGTTGTCGAAGCGGACGAGTGGGATATGGACGCATACAACTTTTCGTTGTGACCGATTTGGCAGGTCATGGAGCTCCAACCGGAGCTTGTATGGCCAAATTGTTGCCGTCTTATGGATACAACATCGGGGGACATACCGTGAATACAACTTTCAGGTTATGTTGAGCGCATCGACGAGCCATCTTGCACCAGTCAGAAAGACCTATAATTTTTCGTGTGCATAAACATAATGAGGATGAGCTGTTACGTACTTTATCATCCAGGAATAATGCATCTGCTGGGGAAAAAGTGAGGGTGGTAGTGGGATGGGTGATAGAAGATGTGAAGCATGAATTCTTCGGTTTCGATGCAACAAAGAGCCTCCTCCTTCTGTCCAGACTGAACCTGTAGTCTTTCTTGTTCGTGAATGGAAGGATGTTGTATTGTTCCATACGTTATTGCCCATATATCTGTCCGTGGGTGAGCTCACGGAAGGGTGGTAGAGGGTGGCAGAGTACACGCCAAAGATAAAATCATCCGAAACTCAATTTTACAAGCCGGATCTGGCCTCCGAAATGTTGTCGAAGCGGACGAGTGCGATATGGACACATACAACTTTTCGTTGTGATCGATTTGGCGCGTCATGGAGCTCCAACGGGAGCTTGTATGGCCAAATTGTGGCAGTCTTATGGATACAACATCGGGGGACATACCGTGAATACAACTTTCAGGGTATGTTGATCGCATCGACGAGCCATCTTGCACCATGCAGAAAGACCTATAATTTTTTGTGTGCATAAATATAATGAGGATGGGTTGTTACCTACTTTATCATCCATGAATAATGCATCTGCTGGTGAAGAAGTGAGGGTGGTAGCGGGATGGGTGATAGAACATGTGATGCATGAATTCTTCGGTTTCGATGCAACAAAGTGCCTCCTCCTTCTGTCCAGACTGAACCTGTAGTCTTTATGGTTCGTGAATGGAAGGATGGTGTATTGTTCCATACGTTATTGCCCATATATCTGTCCGTGGGTGAGCTTATGGAAGGGTGGTAGAGGGTGGTAGAGTATACGCCAAAGATAAAATCATCCGAAACTCAATTTTACAAGCCGGATCTGGCCTCCAAAATATTGTCGAAGCGGACGAGGGGGATATGGACGCATACAACTTTTCGTTGTGATCGATTTGGGGTGTCTTGGAGATCCAACGGAGTTTGTATGGCCAAATTGTGGTCGTTTTATGGATACAATATCGGGGGACAGACCGTGAATACAACTTTCAAGGTAACTTGATCGCATCGACGAGCCGTCTTGCACCATTCAGAATGACCTATAATTTTTCGTGTGCATAAACATAATGAGGATGGGCGGTTACGTACTTTATCATCCAAGAATAATGCATCTGCTGGTGAAAAAGTGAGGGTGGTAGCGGGATGGGTGATAGAAGATGTGAAGCATGAATTCTTCGGTTTCAATGCAACAAAGAGCCTCCTCCTTCTGTCCAGACTGAACCTGTAGTCTTTCTGGTTCGTGAATTGAAGAATGGTGTATTGTTCCATACGTTATTTCCCATATATCTGTCCGTGGGTGAGCTCACGGAAGGGTGGTAGAGGGTGGCAGAGTACACGCCAAAGATAAAATCATCCGAAACTCAATTTTACAAGCCGGATCTGGCCTCCGAAATGTTGTCGAAGCGGACGAGTGGGATATGGACGCATACAACTTTTCGTTGTGACCGATTTGGCGGGTCATGGAGCTCCAACGGGAGCTTGTATGGCCAAATTGTGGCCGTCTTATGGATACAACATCGGGGGACATACCGTGAATACAACTTTCAGGTTATGTTGATCGCATCGACGAGCCATCTTGCACCAGTCAGAAAGACCTATAATTTTTCGTGTGCATAAACATAATGAGGATGAGCTGTTACGTACTTTATCATCCAGGAATAATGCATCTGCTGGTGAAAAAGTGAGGGTGGTAGCGGGATGGGTGATAGAAGATGTGAAGCATGAATTCTTCGGTTTCGATGCAACAAAGAGCCTCCTCCTTCTGTCCAGACTGAACCTGTAGGCTTTCTGGTTCGTGAATGGAAGGATGGTGTATTGTTCCATACGAGCTCACGGAAGGGTGGTAGAGTACACGCCAAAGATAAAATCATCCGAAACTTAATTTTACAAGCCAGATCTGGCCTCTGAAATGTTGTCCAAGCGGACGAGTGGGATATGGACGCATACAACTTTTCGTTGTGATCGATCTGGCGGGTCATGGAGCTCCAACGGGAGCTTGTATGGCCAAATTGTGGCAGTCTTATGGATACAACATCGGGGGACATACCGTGAATACAACTTTCAGGGTATGTTGATCGCATCGACGAGCCATCTTGCACCATGCAGAAAGACCTATAATTTTTCGTGTGCATAAACATAATGAGAATGAGTTGTTATGTACTTTATCATCCATGAATAATGCATCTGCTGGTGAAGAAGTGAGGGTGGTAGCGGGATGTGTGATAGAACATGTGATGCATGAATTCTTCGGTTTCGATGCAACAAAGAGCCTCCTCCTTCTGTCCAGACTGAACCTGTAGTCTTTATGGTTCGTGAATGGAAGGATGGTGTATTGTTCCATACATTATTGCCCATAAATCTGTCCGTGGGTGAGCTCATGGAAGGGTGGTAGAGGGTGGCAAAGTATACGCCAAAGATAAAATCATCCGAAACTCAATTTTACAAGCCGGATCTGGCCACCAAGATGTTGTCGAAGCAGACGAGGGGGATATGGACGCATACATCTTTTCGTTGTGATCGATTTGGGGGTCATGGAGCTCCAACAGAGTTTGTATGGCCAAATTGTGGTCGTTTTATGGATACAATATCGGGGGACAGACCGTGAATACAACTTTGAGGGTAACTAGATCGCATCGGCGAGCCGTCTTGCACCATTCAGAATGACCTATAATTTTTCGTGTGCATAAACATAATGAGGATGGGCTGTTACGTACTTTATCATCCAAGAATAATGCATCTTCTGGTGAAAAAGTGAGGGTGGTAGCGGGATGGGTGATAGAAGATGTGAAGCATGAATTCTTCGGTTTCGATGCAACAAAGAGCTTCCTCCTTCTGTCCAGACTGAACATGTAGTCTTTATGGTTCGTGAATGGAAGGATGGTGTATTGTTCCATACGTTATTGCCCATATATCTGTCCGTGGGTGAGCTTATGGAAGGGTGGTAGAGGGTGGCAGAGTATACGCCAAAGATAAAATCATCCGAAACTCAATTTTACAAGCCGGATCTGGCCTCCGAAATGTTGTCGAAGCGGACTAGTGGGGTATGGACGCATACGACTTTTCGTTGTGACCGATTTGGCGGGTCATGGAGCTCCAACGGGAGCTTGTATGGCCAAATTGTGGCCGTCTTATGGATACAACATCGGGGGACATACCGTGAATACAACTTTCAGGGTATGTTGATCGCATCGACGAGCCATCTTGCACCATGCAGAAAGACCTATAATTTTTCGTGTGCATAAACATAATGAGGATGAGCTGTTACGTACTTTGTCATCCAAGAATAATGCATCTGCTGGTGAAAAAGTGAGGGTGGTAGCGGGATGGGTGATAGAAGATGTGAAGCATGAATTCTTCGGTTTCGATGCAACAAAGAGCCTCCTCCTTCTGTCCAGACTGAACCTGTAGTCTTTCTGGTTCGTGAATGGAAGGATGGTGTATTGTTCCATACGTTACTTCCCATATATTTGTCCGTGGGTGAGCTCACGGAAGGGTGGTAGAGGGTGGCAGAGTACACGCCAAAGATAAAATCATCCGAAACTCAATTTTACAAGCCGGATCTGGCCTCCGAAATGTTGTCGAAGCGGACTAGTGGGGTATGGACGCATACGACTTTTCGTTGTGACCGATTTGGCGGGTCATGGAGCTCCAACGGGAGCTTGTATGGCCAAATTGTGGCCGTCTTATGGATACAACATCGGGGGACATACCGTGAATACAACTTTCAGGTTATGTTGATCGCATCGACGAGCCATCTTGCACCAGTCAGAAAGACCTATAATTTTTCGTGTGCATAAACATAATGAGGATGGGCTGTTACGTACTTTATCATCCAAGAATAATGCATCTGCTGGTGAAAAAGTGAGGGTGGTAGCGGGATGGGTGATAGAAGATGTGAAGCATGAATTCTTCGGTTTCGATGCAACAAAGAGCCTCCTCCTTCTGTCCAGACTGAACCTGTAGTCTTTCTGGTTCGTGAATGGAAGGATGGTGTATTGTTCCATACGTTATTGCCCATATATCTGTCCGTGGGTGAGCTCACGGAAGGGTGGTAGAGGGTGGCAGAGTACACGCCAAAGATAAAATCATCCGAAACTCAATTTTACAAGCCGGATCTGGCCTCCGAAATGTTGTCGAAGCGGACGAGTGGGATATGGACGCATACAACTTTTCGTTGTGACCGATTTGGCGGGTCATGGAGCTCTAACGGGAGCTTGTATGGCCAAATTGTAGCAGTCTTATGGATACAACATCGGGGGACATACCGTGAATACAACTTTCAGGGTATGTTGATCGCATCGACGAGCCATCTTGCACCATGCAGAAAGACCTATAATTTTTCGTGTGCATAAACATAATGAGGATGAGCTGTTACGTACTTTATCATCTAGGAATAATGCATCTGCTGGGGAAAAAGTGAGGGTGTTAGCGGGATGGGTGATAGAAGATGTGAAGCATGAATTCTTCGGTTTCGATGCAAAAAAGAGCCTCCTCCTTCTGTTCAGACTGAACCTGTAGTCTTTCTGGTTCGTGAATGGAAGGATGGTGTATTGTTCCATACGTTATTGCCCATATATCTGTCCGTGGGTGAGCTCACGGAAGGGTGGTAGAGGGTGGCAGAGTACACGCCAAAGATAAAATCATCCGAAACTCAATTTTACAAGACGGATCTGGCCTCCGAAATGTTGTCGAAGCGGACGAGTGGGATATGGACGCATACAACTTTTCGTTGTGATCGATTTGGCGGGTCATGGAGCTCCAACGGGAGGTTGTATGGCCAAATTGTGGCAGTCTTATGGATACAACATCGGGGGACATACCGTGAATACAACTTTCAGGGTATGTTGATCACATCGACGAGCCATCTTGCACCATGCAGAATGACCTATAATTTTTCGTGTTCATAAACATAATGAGGATGGGTTGTTACCTACTTTATCATCCATGAATAATGCATCTGCTGGTGAAGAAGTGAGGGTGGTGGCGGGATGGGTGATAGAACATGTGATGCATGAATTCTTCGGTTTCGATGCAACAAAGTGCCTCCTCCTTCTGTCCAGACTGAACCTGTAGTCTTTATGGTTTGTGAATGGAAGGATGGTGTATTGTTCCATACGTTATTGCCCATATATCTGTCCGTGGGTGAGCTTATGGAAGGGTGGTAGAGGGTGGCAGAGTATACGCCAAAGATAAAATCATCCGAAACTCAATTTTACAAGCCGGATCTGGCCTCCAAAATGTTGTCGAAGCGGACGAGGGGGATATGGACGCATACAACTTTTCGTTGTGATCGATTTGGGGGGTCATGGAGCTCCAACGGAGTTTGTATGGCCAAATTGTGGTCGTTTTATGGATACAATATCGGGGGACAGACCGTGAATAAAACTTTCAGGGTAACTTGATCGCATCGACGAGCGGTCTTGCACCATTCAGAATGACCTATAATTTTTCGTGTGCATAAACATAATGAGGATGGGCTGTTACGTACTTTATCATCCAAGCATAATGCATCTGCTGGTGAAAAAGTGAGGGTGGTAGCGGGACGGGTGATAGAAGATGTGAAGCATGAATTCTTCGGTTTCGATGCAACAAAGAGCCTCCTCCTTCTGTCCAGAGTGAACCTGTAGTCTTTCTGGTTCGTGAATGGAAGGATGGTGTATTGTTCCATACGTTATTGCCCATATATCTGTCCGTGGGTGAGCTCACGGAAGGGTGGTAGAGGGTGGCAGAGTACACGCCAAAGATAAAATCATCCGAAACTCAATTTTACAAGCCGAATCTGGCCTCCGAAATGTTGTCGAAGCGGACAAGTGGGATATGGACGCATACAACTTTTCGTTGTGACCGATTTGGCGGGTCATGGAGCTCCAACGGGAGCTTGTATGGCCAAATTGTGGCCGTCTTATGGATACAACATCGGGGGACATACCGTGAATACAACTTTCAGGTTATGTTGATCGCATCGACGAGCCATCTTGCACCAGTCAGAAAGACCTATAATTTTTCGTGTGCATAAACATAATGAGGATGAGCTGTTACGTACTTTATCATCCAGGAATAATGCATCTGCTGGTGAAAAAGTGAGGGTGGTAGCGGGATGGGTGATAGAAGATGTGAAGCATGAATTCTTCAGTTTCGATGCAACAAAGAGCCTCCTCCTTCTGTCCAGACTGAACCTGTAGTCTTTCTGGTTCGTGAATGGAAGGATGGTGTATTGTTCCATACGTTATTGCCCATATATCTGTCCGTGGGTGAGCTCACGGAAGGGTGGTAGAGTACACGCCAAAGATAAAATCATCCGAAACTTAATTTTACAAGCCGGATCTGGCCTCCGAAATGTTGTCGAAGCGGACGAGTGGGATATGGACGCATACAACTTTTCGTTGTGATCGATCTGGCGGGTCATGGAGCTCCAACGGGAACTTGTATGGCCAAATTGTGGCAGTCTTATGGATACAACATCGGGGGACATACCGTGAATACAACTTTCAGGGTATGTTGATCGCATCGACGAGCCATCTTGCACCATGCAGAAAGACCTATAATTTTTCGTGTGCATAAACATAATGAGGATGAGTTCTTACGTACTTTATCATCCATGAATAATGCATCTGCTGGTGAAGAAGTGAGGGTGGTAGCGGGATGGGTGATAGAACATGTGATGCATGAATTCTTCGGTTTCGATGCAACAAAGAGCCTCCTCCTTCTGTCCAGACTGAACCTGTAGTCTTTATGGTTCGTGAATGGAAGGATGGTGTATTGTTTCATACGTTATTGCCCATATATCTGTCCGTGGGTGAGCTCATGGAAGGGTGGTAGAGGGTGGCAATGTATACGCCAAAGATAAAATCATCCGAAACTCAATTTTACAAGCCGGATCTGGCCACCGAAATGTTGTCGAAGCAGACGAGGGGGATATGGACGCATACAACTTTTCGTTGTGATCGATTTGGGGGTCATGGAGCTCGAACGGAGTTTGTATGGCCAAATTGTGGTCGTTTTATGGATACAATATCGGGGGACAGACCATGAATACAACTTTCAGGGTAACTTGATCGCATCGGCGAGCCGTCTTGCACCATTCAAAATGACCTATAATTTATCGTGTGCATAAACATAATGAGGATGGGCTGTTACGTACTTTATCATCCAAGAATAATGCATCTGCTGGTGAAAAAGTGAGGGTGGTAGCGGGATGGGTGATAGAAGATGTGAAGCATGAATTCTTCGGTTTCGATGCAACAAAGAGCCTCCTCCTTCTGTCCAAACTGAACCTGTAGTCTTTCTGGTTCGTGAATGGAAGGATGGTGTATTGTTCCATACGTTATTGCCCATATATCTGTCCGTGGGTGAGCTCACGGAAGGGTGGTAGAGTACACGCCAAAGATAAAATCATCCGAAACTTAATTTTACAAGCCGGATCTGGCCTCCGAAATGTTGTCCAAGCGGACGAGTGGGATATGGACGCATACAACTTTTCGTTGTGATCGATCTGGCGGGTCATGGAGCTCCAACGGGAGCTTGTATGGCCAAATTGTGGCAGTCTTATGGATACAACATCGCGGGACATACCGTGAATACAACTTTCAGGGTATGTTGATCGCATCGACGAGCCATCTTGCACCATGCAGAAAGACCTATAATTTTTCGTGTGCATAAACATAATGAGAATGAGTTGTTACGTACTTTATCATCCATGAATAATGCATCTGCTGGTGAAGAAGTGAGGGTGGTAGCGGGATGGGTGATAGAACATGTGATGCATGAATTCTTCGGTTTCGATGCAACAAAGAGCCTCCTCCTTCTGTCCAGACTGAACCTGTAGTCTTTATGGTTCGTGAATGGAAGGATGGTGTATTGTTCCATACGTTATTGCCCATATATCTGTTCGTGGGTGAGCTCATGGAAGTGTGGTAGAGGGTGGCAAAGTATACGCCAAAGATAAAATCATCCGATACTCAATTTTACAAGCCGGATCTGGCCACCAAAATGTTGTCGAAGCAGACGAGGGGGATATGGACGCATACAACTTTTCGTTGTGATCGATTTGGGGGTCATGGAGCTCCAACGGAGTTTGTATGGCCAAATTGTGGTCGTTTAATGGATACAATATCGGGGGACAGACCGTGAATACAACTTTGAGGGTAACTTGATCGCATCGGCGAGCCGTCTTGCACCATTCAGAATGACCTATAATTTTTCGTGTGCATAAACATAATGAGGATGGGCTGTTACGTACTTTATCATCCAAGAATAATGCATCTGCTGGTGAAAAAGTGAGGGTGGTAGCGGGATGGGTGATAGAAGATGTGAAGCATGAATTCTTCGGTTTCGATGCAACAAAGAGCCTCCTCCTTCTGTCCAGACTGAACCTGTAGTCTTTCTGGTTCGTGAATGGAAGGATGGTGTATTGTTCCATACGTTATTTCCCATATATCTGTCCGTGGGTGAGCTCACGGAAGGGTGGTAGAGGGTGGCAGAGTACACGCCAAAGATAAAATCATCCGAAACTCAATTTTACAAGCCGGATCTGGCCTCCGAAATGTTGTCGAAGCGGACAAGTGGGATATGGACGCATACAACTTTTCGTTGTGACCGATTTGGCGGGTCAAGGAGCTCCAACGGGAGCATGTATGGCCAAATTGTGGCCGTCTTATGGATACAACATCGGGGGACATACCGTGAATACAACTTTCAGGTTATGTTGATCGCATCGACGAACCATCTTGCACCAGTCAGAAAGACCTATAATTTTTCGTGTGCATAAACATAATGAGGATGAGCTGTTACGTACTTTATCATCCAGGAATAATGCATCTGCTGGTGAAAAAGTGACGGTGGTAGTGGGATGGGTCATAGAAGATGTGAAGCATGAATTCTTCGGTTTCGATGCAACAAAGAGCCTCCTCCTTCTGTCCAGACTGAACCTGTAGTCTTTCTGGTTCGTGAATGGAAGGATGGTGTATTGTTCCATACGTTATTTCCCATATATCTGTCCATGGGTGAGCTCACGGAAGGGTGGTAGAGGGTGGCAGAGTACACGCCAAAGATAAAATCATCCGAAACTCAATTTTACAAGCCGGATCTGGCCTCCGAAATGTTGTCGAAGCGGACGAGTGGGATATGGACGCATACTACTTTTCGTTGTGATCGATTTGGCGGGTCATGGAGCTCCAACGGGAGCTTGTATGGCCAAATTGTGGCAGTCTTATGGATACAACATCGGGGGACATACCGTGAATACAACTTTCAGGGTATGTTGATCGCATCGACGAGCCATCTTGCACCATGCAGAAAGACCTATAATTTTCCGTGTGCATAAACATAATGAGGATGGGTTGTTATGTACTTTATCATCCATGAATAATGCATCTGCTGGTGAAGAAGTGAGGGTGGTAGCGGGATGGGTGATAGAACATGTGATGCATGAATTCTTCGGTTTCGATGCAACAAAGTGCCTCCTCCTTCTGTCCAGACTGAACCTGTAGTCTTTATGGTTCGTGAATGGAAGGATGGTGTATTGTTCCATACATTATTGCCCATATATCTGTCCGTGGGTGAGCTTATGGAAGGGTGGTAGAGGGTGGCAGAGTATACGCCAAAGATAAAATCATCCGAAACTCAATTTTACAAGCCGGATCTGGCCTCCAAAATGTTGTCGAAGCGGACGAGGGGGATATGGACGCATACAACTTTTCGTTGTGATCGATTTGGGGGTTCATGGAGCTCCAACAGAGTTTGTATGGCCAAATTGTGGTCGTTTTATGGATACAATATCGGGGGACAGACCGTGAATACAACTTTCAGGGTAACTTGATCGCATCGACGAGCCGTCTTGCACCATTCAGAATGACCTATAATTTTTCGTGTGCATAAACATAATGAGGATGGGCTGTTACGTACTTTATCATCCAAGAATAATGCATCTGCTGGTGAAAAAGTGAGGGTGGTAGCGGGATGGGTGATAGAAGATGTGAAGCATGAATTCTTCGGTTTCGATGCAACAAAGAGCCTCCTCCTTCTGTCCAGACTGAACCTGTAGTCTTTCTGGTTCGTGAATGGAAGGATGGTGTATTGTTCCATACGTTATTGCCCATATATCTGTCCGTGGGTGAGCTCACGGAAGGGTGGTAGAGGGTGGCAGAGTACACGCCAAAGATAAAATCATCCGAAACTCAATTTTACAAGCCGGATCTGGCCTCCGAAATGTTGTCGAAGCGGACAAGTGGGATATGGACGCATACAACTTTTCGTTGTGACCGATTTGGCGGGTCATGTTGCTCCAACGGGAGCTTGTATGGCCAAATTGTGGCCGTCTTATGGATACAACATCGGGGACATACCGTGAATACAACTTTCAGGTTATGTTGATCGCATCGACGAGCCATCTTGCACCAGTCAGAAAGACCTATAATTTTTCGTGTGCATAAACATAATGAGGATGAGCTGTTACGTACTTTATCATTCAGGAATAATGCATCTGCTGGTGAAAAAGTGAGGGTGGTAGCGGGATGGGTGATAGAAGATGTGAAGCATGAATTCTTCAGTTTCGATGCAACAAAGAGCCTCCTCCTTCTGTCCAGACTGAACCTGTAGTCTTTCTGGTTCGTGAATGGAAGGATGGTGTATTGTTCCATACGTTATTGCCCATATATCTGTCCGTGGGTGAGCTCACGGAAGGGTGGTAGAGTACACGCCAAAGATAAAATCATCCGAAACTTAATTTTACAAGCCGGATCTGGCCTCCGAAATGTTGTCAAAGCGGACGAGTGGGATATGGACGCATACAACTTTTCGTTGTGATCGATCTGGCGGGTCATGGAGCTCCAACGGGAACTTGTATGGCCAAATTGTGGCAGTCTTATGGATACAACATCGGGGGACATACCGTGAATACAACTTTCAGGGTATGTTGATCGCATCGACGAGCCATCTTGCACCATGCAGAAAGACCTATAATTTTTCGTGTGCATAAACATAATGAGGATGAGTTGTTACGTACATTATCATCCATGAATAATGCATCTGCTGGTGAAGAAGTGAGGGTGGTAGCGGAATGGGTGATAGAACATGTGATGCATGAATTCTTCGGTTTCGATGCAACAAAGAGCCTCCTCCTTCTGTCCAGACTGAACCTGTAGTCTTTATGGTTCGTGAATGGAAGGATGGTGTATTGTTCCATACGTTATTGCCCATATATCTGTCCGTGGGTGCGCTCATGGAAGGGTGGTAGAGGGTGGCAAAGTATACGCCAAAGATAAAATCATCCGAAACTCAATTTTACAAGCCGGATCTGGCCACCGAAATGTTGTCGAAGCAGACGAGGGGGATATGGACGCATACAACTTTTCGTTGTGATCGATTTGGGGGTCATGGAGCTCGAACGGAGTTTGTATGGCCAAATTGTGGTCGTTTTATGGATACAATATCGGGGGACAGACCGTGAATACAACTTTCAGGGTAACTTGATCGCATCGGCGAGCCGTCTTGCACCATTCAAAATGACCTATAATTTATCGTGTGCATAAACATAATGAGGATGGGCTGTTACGTACTTTATCATCCAAGAATAATGCATCTGCTGGTGAAAAAGTGAGGGTGGTAGCGGGATGGGTGATAGAAGATGTGAAGCATGAATTCTTCGGTTTCGATGCAACAAAGAGCCTCCTCCTTCTGTCCAGACTGAATCTGTAGTCTTTCTGGTTCGTGATTGGAAGGATGGTGTATTGTTCCATACGTTATTGCCCATATATCTGTCCGTGGGTGAGCTCACGGAAGGGTGGTAGAGTACACGCCAAAGATAAAATCATCCGAAACTTAATTTTACAAGCCGGATCTGGCCTCCGAAATGTTGTCCAAGCGGACGAGTGGGATATGGACGCATACAACTTTTCGTTGTGATCGATCTGGCGGGTCATGGAGCTCCAACGGGAGCTTGTATGGCCAAATTGTGGCAGTCTTATGGATACAACATCGAGGGACATACCGTGAATACAACTTTCAGGGTATGTTGATCGCATCGACGAGCCATCTTGCACCATGCAGAAAGACCTATAATTTTTCGAGTGCATAAACATAATGAGAATGAGTTGTTACGTACTTTATCATCCATGAATAATGCATCTGCTGGTGAAGAAGTGAGGGTGGTAGCGGGATGGGTGATAGAACATGTGATGCATGAATTCTTCGGTTTCGATGCAACAAAGAGCCTCCTCCTTCTGTCCAGACTGAACCTGTAGTCTTTATGGTTCATGAATGGAAGGATGGTGTATTGTTCCATACGTTATTGCCCATATATCTGTTCGTGGGTGAGCTCATGGAAGTGTGGTAGAGGGTGGCAAAGTATACGCCAAAGATAAAATCATCCGATACTCAATTTTACAAGCCTGATCTGGCCACCAAAATGTTGTCGAAGCAGACGAGGGGGATATGGACGCATACAACTTTTCGTTGTGATCGATTTGTGGGTCATGGAGCTCCAACGGAGTTTGTATGGCCAAATTGTGGTCGTTTTATGGATACAATATCGGGGGACAGACCGTGAATACAACTTTGAGGGTAAATTGATCGCATCGGCGAGCCGTCTTGCACCATTCAGAATGACCTATAATTTTTCGTGTGCATAAACATAATGAGGATGGGCTGTTACGTACTTTATC
This sequence comes from Elymus sibiricus, assembly GCA_039707655.1. Classification (NCBI taxonomy): domain Eukaryota; kingdom Viridiplantae; phylum Streptophyta; class Magnoliopsida; order Poales; family Poaceae; genus Elymus; species Elymus sibiricus. Next base: position 173,057,178 of record CM077670.1, read on the forward strand.
ATCCAAGAATAATGCATCTGATGGTGAAAAAGTGAGGGTGGTAGCGGGATGGGTGATAGAAGATGTGAAGCATGAATTCTTCGGTTTCGATGCAACAAAGAGCCTCCTCCTTCTGTCCAGACTGAACCTGTAGTCTTTCTGGTTCGTGAATGGAAGGATGGTGTATTGTTCCATACGTTATTTCCCATATATCTGTCCGTGGGTGAGCTCACGGAAGGGTGGTAGAGGGTGGCAGAGTACACGCCAAAGATAAAATCATCCGAAACTCAATTTTACAAGCCGGATCTGGCCTCCGAAATGTTGTCGAAGCGGACAAGTGGGATATGGACGCATACAACTTTTCGTTGTGACCGATTTGGCGGGTCAAGGAGCTCCAACGGGAGCATGTATGGCCAAATTGTGGCCGTCTTATGGATACAACATCGGGGGACATACCGTGAATACAACTTTCAGGTTATGTTGATCGCATCGACGAACCATCTTGCACCAGTCAGAAAGACCTATAATTTTTCGTGTGCATAAACATAATGAGGATGAGCTGTTACGTACTTTATCATCCAGGAATAATGCATCTGCTGGTGAAAAAGTGACGGTGGTAGTGGGATGGGTCATAGAAGATGTGAAGCATGAATTCTTCGGTTTCGATGCAACAAAGAGCCTCCTCCTTCTGTCCAGACTGAACCTGTAGTCTTTCTGGTTCGTGAATGGAAGGATGGTGTATTGTTCCATACGTTATTTCCCATATATCTGTCCTTGGGTGAGCTCACGGAAGGGTGGTAGAGGGTGGCAGAGTACACGCCAAAGATAAAATCATCCGAAACTCAATTTTACAAGCCGGATCTGGCCTCCGAAATGTTGTCGAAGCGGACGAGTGGGATATGGACGCATCCTACTTTTCGTTGTGATCGATTTGGCGGGTCATGGAGCTCCAACGGGAGCTTGTATGGCCAAATTGTGGCAGTCTTATGGATACAACATCGGGGGACATACCGTGAATACAACTTTCAGGGTATGTTGATCGCATCGACGAGCCATCTTGCACCATGCAGAAAGACCTATAATTTTCCGTGTGCATAAACATAATGAGGATGGGTTGTTATGTACTTTATCATCCATGAATAATGCATCTGCTGGTGAAGAAGTGAGGGTGGTAGCGGGATGGGTGATAGAACATGTGATGCATGAATTCTTCGGTTTCGATGCAACAAAGTGCCTCCTCCTTCTGTCCAGACTGAACCTGTAGTCTTTATGGTTCGTGAATGGAAGGATGGTGTATTGTTCCATACGTTATTGCCCATATATCTGTCCGTGGGTGAGCTTATGGAAGGGTGGTAGAGGGTGGCAGAGTATACGCCAAAGATAAAATCATCCGAAACTCAATTTTACAAGCCGGATCTGGCCTCCAAAATGTTGTCGAAGCGGACGAGGGGGATATGGACGCATACAACTTTTCGTTGTGATCGATTTGGGGGTTCATGGAGCTCCAACAGAGTTTGTATGGCCAAATTGTGGTCGTTTTATGGATACAATATCGGGGGACAGACCGTGAATACAACTTTCAGGGTAACTTGATCGCATCGACGAGCCGTCTTGCACCATTCAGAATGACCTATAATTTTTCGTGTGCATAAACATAATGAGGATGGGCTGTTACGTACTTTATCATCCAAGAATAATGCATCTGCTGGTGAAAAAGTGAGGGTGGTAGCGGGATGGGTGATAGAAGATGTGAAGCATGAATTCTTCGGTTTCGATGCAACAAAGAGCCTCCTCCTTCTGTCCAGACTGAACCTGTAGTCTTTCTGGTTCGTGAATGGAAGGATGGTGTATTGTTCCATACGTTATTGCCCATATATCTGTCCGTGGGTGAGCTCACGGAAGGGTGGTAGAGGGTGGCAGAGTACACGCCAAAGATAAAATCATCCGAAACTCAATTTTACAAGCCGGATCTGGCCTCCGAAATGTTGTCGAAGCGGACAAGTGGGATATGGACGCATACAACTTTTCGTTGTGACCGATTTGGCGGGTCATGGAGCTCCAACGGGAGCTTGTATGGCCAAATTGTGGCCGTCTTATGGATACAACATCGGGGACATACCGTGAATACAACTTTCAGGTTATGTTGATCGCATCGACGAGCCATCTTGCACCAGTCAGAAAGACCTATAATTTTTCGTGTGCATAAACATAATGAGGATGAGCTGTTACGTACTTTATCATTCAGGAATAATGCATCTGCTGGTGAAAAAGTGAGGGTGGTAGCGGGATGGGTGATAGAAGATGTGAAGCATGAATTCTTCAGTTTCGATGCAACAAAGAGCCTCCTCCTTCTGTCCAGACTGAACCTGTAGTCTTTCTGGTTCGTGAATGGAAGGATGGTGTATTGTTCCATACGTTATTGCCCATATATCTGTCCGTGGGTGAGCTCACGGAAGGGTGGTAGAGTACACGCCAAAGATAAAATCATCCGAAACTTAATTTTACAAGCCGGATCTGGCCTCCGAAATGTTGTCAAAGCGGACGAGTGGGATATGGACGCATACAACTTTTCGTTGTGATCGATCTGGCGGGTCATGGAGCTCCAACGGGAACTTGTATGGCCAAATTGTGGCAGTCTTATGGATACAACATCGGGGGACATACCGTGAATACAACTTTCAGGGTATGTTGATCGCATCGACGAGCCATCTTGCACCATGCAGAAAGACCTATAATTTTTCGTGTGCATAAACATAATGAGGATGAGTTGTTACGTACATTATCATCCATGAATAATGCATCTGCTGGTGAAGAAGTGAGGGTGGTAGCGGAATGGGTGATAGAACATGTGATGCATGAATTCTTCGGTTTCGATGCAACAAAGAGCCTCCTCCTTCTGTCCAGACTGAACCTGTAGTCTTTATGGTTCGTGAATGGAAGGATGGTGTATTGTTCCATACGTTATTGCCCATATATCTGTCCGTGGGTGCGCTCATGGAAGGGTGGTAGAGGGTGGCAAAGTATACGCCAAAGATAAAATCATCCGAAACTCAATTTTACAAGCCGGATCTGGCCACCGAAATGTTGTCGAAGCAGACGAGGGGGATATGGACGCATACAACTTTTCGTTGTGATCGATTTGGGGGTCATGGAGCTCGAACGGAGTTTGTATGGCCAAATTGTGGTCGTTTTATGGATACAATATCGGGGGACAGACCGTGAATACAACTTTCAGGGTAACTTGATCGCATCGGCGAGCCGTCTTGCACCATTCAAAATGACCTATAATTTATCGTGTGCATAAACATAATGAGGATGGGCTGTTACGTACTTTATCATCCAAGAATAATGCATCTGCTGGTGAAAAAGTGAGGGTGGTAGCGGGATGGGTGATAGAAGATGTGAAGCATGAATTCTTCGGTTTCGATGCAACAAAGAGCCTCCTCCTTCTGTCCAGACTGAACCTGTAGTCTTTCTGGTTCGTGATTGGAAGGATGGTGTATTGTTCCATACGTTATTGCCCATATATCTGTCCGTGGGTGAGCTCACGGAAGGGTGGTAGAGTACACGCCAAAGATAAAATCATCCGAAACTTAATTTTACAAGCCGGATCTGGCCTCCGAAATGTTGTCCAAGCGGACGAGTGGGATATGGACGCATACAACTTTTCGTTGTGATCGATCTGGCGGGTCATGGAGCTCCAACGGGAGCTTGTATGGCCAAATTGTGGCAGTCTTATGGATACAACATCGAGGGACATACCGTGAATACAACTTTCAGGGTATGTTGATCGCATCGACGAGCCATCTTGCACCATGCAGAAAGACCTATAATTTTTCGAGTGCATAAACATAATGAGAATGAGTTGTTACGTACTTTATCATCCATGAATAATGCATCTGCTGGTGAAGAAGTGAGGGTGGTAGCGGGATGGGTGATAGAACATGTGATGCATGAATTCTTCGGTTTCGATGCAACAAAGAGCCTCCTCCTTCTGTCCAGACTGAACCTGTAGTCTTTATGGTTCGTGAATGGAAGGATGGTGTATTGTTCCATACGTTATTGCCCATATATCTGTTCGTGGGTGAGCTCATGGAAGTGTGGTAGAGGGTGGCAAAGTATACGCCAAAGATAAAATCATCCGATACTCAATTTTACAAGCCTGATCTGGCCACCAAAATGTTGTCGAAGCAGACGAGGGGGATATGGACGCATACAACTTTTCGTTGTGATCGATTTGTGGGTCATGGAGCTCCAACGGAGTTTGTATGGCCAAATTGTGGTCGTTTTATGGATACAATATCGGGGGACAGACCGTGAATACAACTTTGAGGGTAAATTGATCGCATCGGCGAGCCGTCTTGCACCATTCAGAATGACCTATAATTTTTCGTGTGCATAAACATAATGAGGATGGGCTGTTACGTACTTTATCATCCAAGAATAATGCATCTGATGGTGAAAAAGTGAGGGTGGTAGCGGGATGGGTGATAGAAGATGTGAAGCATGAATTCTTCGGTTTCGATGCAACAAAGAGCCTCCTCCTTCTGTCCAGACTGAACCTGTAGTCTTTCTGGTTCGTGAATGGAAGGATGGTGTATTGTTCCATACGTTATTTCCCATATATCTGTCCGTGGGTGAGCTCACGGAAGGGTGGTAGAGGGTGGCAGAGTACACGCCAAAGATAAAATCATCCGAAACTCAATTTTACAAGCCGGATCTGGCCTCCGAAATGTTGTCGAAGCGGACAAGTGGGATATGGACGCATACAACTTTTCGTTGTGACCGATTTGGCGGGTCAAGGAGCTCCAACGGGAGCATGTATGGCCAAATTGTGGCCGTCTTATGGATACAACATCGGGGGACATACCGTGAATACAACTTTCAGGTTATGTTGATCGCATCGACGAACCATCTTGCACCAGTCAGAAAGACCTATAATTTTTCGTGTGCATAAACATAATGAGGATGAGCTGTTACGTACTTTATCATCCAGGAATAATGCATCTGCTGGTGAAAAAGTGACGGTGGTAGTGGGATGGGTCATAGAAGATGTGAAGCATGAATTCTTCGGTTTCGATGCAACAAAGAGCCTCCTCCTTCTGTCCAGACTGAACCTGTAGTCTTTCTGGTTCGTGAATGGAAGGATGGTGTATTGTTCCATACGTTATTTCCCATATATCTGTCCTTGGGTGAGCTCACGGAAGGGTGGTAGAGGGTGGCAGAGTACACGCCAAAGATAAAATCATCCGAAACTCAATTTTACAAGCCGGATCTGGCCTCCGAAATGTTGTCGAAGCGGACGAGTGGGATATGGACGCATCCTACTTTTCGTTGTGATCGATTTGGCGGGTCATGGAGCTCCAACGGGAGCTTGTATGGCCAAATTGTGGCAGTCTTATGGATACAACATCGGGGGACATACCGTGAATACAACTTTCAGGGTATGTTGATCGCATCGACGAGCCATCTTGCACCATGCAGAAAGACCTATAATTTTCCGTGTGCATAAACATAATGAGGATGGGTTGTTATGTACTTTATCATCCATGAATAATGCATCTGCTGGTGAAGAAGTGAGGGTGGTAGCGGGATGGGTGATAGAACATGTGATGCATGAATTCTTCGGTTTCGATGCAACAAAGTGCCTCCTCCTTCTGTCCAGACTGAACCTGTAGTCTTTATGGTTCGTGAATGGAAGGATGGTGTATTGTTCCATACGTTATTGCCCATATATCTGTCCGTGGGTGAGCTTATGGAAGGGTGGTAGAGGGTGGCAGAGTATACGCCAAAGATAAAATCATCCGAAACTCAATTTTACAAGCCGGATCTGGCCTCCAAAATGTTGTCGAAGCGGACGAGGGGGATATGGACGCATACAACTTTTCGTTGTGATCGATTTGGGGGTTCATGGAGCTCCAACAGAGTTTGTATGGCCAAATTGTGGTCGTTTTATGGATACAATATCGGGGGACAGACCGTGAATACAACTTTCAGGGTAACTTGATCGCATCGACGAGCCGTCTTGCACCATTCAGAATGACCTATAATTTTTCGTGTGCATAAACATAATGAGGATGGGCTGTTACGTACTTTATCATCCAAGAATAATGCATCTGCTGGTGAAAAAGTGAGGGTGGTAGCGGGATGGGTGATAGAAGATGTGAAGCATGAATTCTTCGGTTTCGATGCAACAAAGAGCCTCCTCCTTCTGTCCAGACTGAACCTGTAGTCTTTCTGGTTCGTGAATGGAAGGATGGTGTATTGTTCCATACGTTATTGCCCATATATCTGTCCGTGGGTGAGCTCACGGAAGGGTGGTAGAGGGTGGCAGAGTACACGCCAAAGATAAAATCATCCGAAACTCAATTTTACAAGCCGGATCTGGCCTCCGAAATGTTGTCGAAGCGGACAAGTGGGATATGGACGCATACAACTTTTCGTTGTGACCGATTTGGCGGGTCATGGAGCTCCAACGGGAGCTTGTATGGCCAAATTGTGGCCGTCTTATGGATACAACATCGGGGACATACCGTGAATACAACTTTCAGGTTATGTTGATCGCATCGACGAGCCATCTTGCACCAGTCAGAAAGACCTATAATTTTTCGTGTGCATAAACATAATGAGGATGAGCTGTTACGTACTTTATCATTCAGGAATAATGCATCTGCTGGTGAAAAAGTGAGGGTGGTAGCGGGATGGGTGATAGAAGATGTGAAGCATGAATTCTTCAGTTTCGATGCAACAAAGAGCCTCCTCCTTCTGTCCAGACTGAACCTGTAGTCTTTCTGGTTCGTGAATGGAAGGATGGTGTATTGTTCCATACGTTATTGCCCATATATCTGTCCGTGGGTGAGCTCACGGAAGGGTGGTAGAGTACACGCCAAAGATAAAATCATCCGAAACTTAATTTTACAAGCCGGATCTGGCCTCCGAAATGTTGTCAAAGCGGACGAGTGGGATATGGACGCATACAACTTTTCGTTGTGATCGATCTGGCGGGTCATGGAGCTCCAACGGGAACTTGTATGGCCAAATTGTGGCAGTCTTATGGATACAACATCGGGGGACATACCGTGAATACAACTTTCAGGGTATGTTGATCGCATCGACGAGCCATCTTGCACCATGCAGAAAGACCTATAATTTTTCGTGTGCATAAACATAATGAGGATGAGTTGTTACGTACATTATCATCCATGAATAATGCATCTGCTGGTGAAGAAGTGAGGGTGGTAGCGGAATGGGTGATAGAACATGTGATGCATGAATTCTTCGGTTTCGATGCAACAAAGAGCCTCCTCCTTCTGTCCAGACTGAACCTGTAGTCTTTATGGTTCGTGAATGGAAGGATGGTGTATTGTTCCATACGTTATTGCCCATATATCTGTCCGTGGGTGCGCTCATGGAAGGGTGGTAGAGGGTGGCAAAGTATACGCCAAAGATAAAATCATCCGAAACTCAATTTTACAAGCCGGATCTGGCCACCGAAATGTTGTCGAAGCAGACGAGGGGGATATGGACGCATACAACTTTTCGTTGTGATCGATTTGGGGGTCATGGAGCTCGAACGGAGTTTGTATGGCCAAATTGTGGTCGTTTTATGGATACAATATCGGGGGACAGACCGTGAATACAACTTTCAGGGTAACTTGATCGCATCGGCGAGCCGTCTTGCACCATTCAAAATGACCTATAATTTATCGTGTGCATAAACATAATGAGGATGGGCTGTTACGTACTTTATCATCCAAGAATAATGCATCTGCTGGTGAAAAAGTGAGGGTGGTAGCGGGATGGGTGATAGAAGATGTGAAGCATGAATTCTTCGGTTTCGATGCAACAAAGAGCCTCCTCCTTCTGTCCAGACTGAACCTGTAGTCTTTCTGGTTCGTGATTGGAAGGATGGTGTATTGTTCCATACGTTATTGCCCATATATCTGTCCGTGGGTGAGCTCACGGAAGGGTGGTAGAGTACACGCCAAAGATAAAATCATCCGAAACTTAATTTTACAAGCCGGATCTGGCCTCCGAAATGTTGTCCAAGCGGACGAGTGGGATATGGACGCATACAACTTTTCGTTGTGATCGATCTGGCGGGTCATGGAGCTCCAACGGGAGCTTGTATGGCCAAATTGTGGCAGTCTTATGGATACAACATCGAGGGACATACCGTGAATACAACTTTCAGGGTATGTTGATCGCATCGACGAGCCATCTTGCACCATGCAGAAAGACCTATAATTTTTCGAGTGCATAAACATAATGAGAATGAGTTGTTACGTACTTTATCATCCATGAATAATGCATCTGCTGGTGAAGAAGTGAGGGTGGTAGCGGGATGGGTGATAGAACATGTGATGCATGAATTCTTCGGTTTCGATGCAACAAAGAGCCTCCTCCTTCTGTCCAGACTGAACCTGTAGTCTTTATGGTTCGTGAATGGAAGGATGGTGTATTGTTCCATACGTTATTGCCCATATATCTGTTCGTGGGTGAGCTCATGGAAGTGTGGTAGAGGGTGGCAAAGTATACGCCAAAGATAAAATCATCCGATACTCAATTTTACAAGCCTGATCTGGCCACCAAAATGTTGTCGAAGCAGACGAGGGGGATATGGACGCATACAACTTTTCGTTGTGATCGATTTGTGGGTCATGGAGCTCCAACGGAGTTTGTATGGCCAAATTGTGGTCGTTTTATGGATACAATATCGGGGGACAGACCGTGAATACAACTTTGAGGGTAAATTGATCGCATCGGCGAGCCGTCTTGCACCATTCAGAATGACCTATAATTTTTCGTGTGCATAAACATAATGAGGATGGGCTGTTACGTACTTTATCATCCAAGAATAATGCATCTGATGGTGAAAAAGTGAGGGTGGTAGCGGGATGGGTGATAGAAGATGTGAAGCATGAATTCTTCGGTTTCGATGCAACAAAGAGCCTCCTCCTTCTGTCCAGACTGAACCTGTAGTCTTTCTGGTTCGTGAATGGAAGGATGGTGTATTGTTCCATACGTTATTTCCCATATATCTGTCCGTGGGTGAGCTCACGGAAGGGTGGTAGAGGGTGGCAGAGTACACGCCAAAGATAAAATCATCCGAAACTCAATTTTACAAGCCGGATCTGGCCTCCGAAATGTTGTCGAAGCGGACAAGTGGGATATGGACGCATACAACTTTTCGTTGTGACCGATTTGGCGGGTCAAGGAGCTCCAACGGGAGCATGTATGGCCAAATTGTGGCCGTCTTATGGATACAACATCGGGGGACATACCGTGAATACAACTTTCAGGTTATGTTGATCGCATCGACGAACCATCTTGCACCAGTCAGAAAGACCTATAATTTTTCGTGTGCATAAACATAATGAGGATGAGCTGTTACGTACTTTATCATCCAGGAATAATGCATCTGCTGGTGAAAAAGTGACGGTGGTAGTGGGATGGGTCATAGAAGATGTGAAGCATGAATTCTTCGGTTTCGATGCAACAAAGAGCCTCCTCCTTCTGTCCAGACTGAACCTGTAGTCTTTCTGGTTCGTGAATGGAAGGATGGTGTATTGTTCCATACGTTATTTCCCATATATCTGTCCTTGGGTGAGCTCACGGAAGGGTGGTAGAGGGTGGCAGAGTACACGCCAAAGATAAAATCATCCGAAACTCAATTTTACAAGCCGGATCTGGCCTCCGAAATGTTGTCGAAGCGGACGAGTGGGATATGGACGTATCCTACTTTTCGTTGTGATCGATTTGGCGGGTCATGGAGCTCCAACGGGAGCTTGTATGGCCAAATTGTGGCAGTCTTATGGATACAACATCGGGGGACATACCGTGAATACAACTTTCAGGGTATGTTGATCGCATCGACGAGCCATCTTGCACCATGCAGAAAGACCTATAATTTTTCGTGTGCATAAACATAATGAGGATGGGTTGTTATGTACTTTATCATCCATGAATAATGCATCTGCTGGTGAACAAGTGAGGGTGGTAGCGGGATGGGTGATAGAACATGTGATGCATGAATTCTTCGGTTTCGATGCAACAAAGTGCCTCCTCCTTCTGTCCAGACTGAACCTGTAGTCTTTATGGTTCGTGAATGGAAGGATGGTGTATTGTTCCATACGTTATTGCCCATATATCTGTCCGTGGGTGAGCTTATGGAAGGGTGGTAGAGGGTGGCAGAGTATACGCCAAAGATAAAATCATCCGAAACTCAATTTTACAAGCCGGATCTGGCCTCCAAAATGTTGTCGAAGCGGACGAGGGGGATATGGACGCATACAACTTTTCATTGTGATCGATTTGGGGGTTCATGGAGCTCCAACAGAGTTTGTATGGCCAAATTGTGGTCGTTTTATGGATACAATATCGGGGGACAGACCGTGAATACAACTTTCAGGGTAACTTGATCGCATCGACGAGCCGTCTTGCACCATTCAGAATGACCTATAATTTTTCGTGTGCATAAACATAATGAGGATGGGCTGTTACGTACTTTATCATCCAAGAATAATGCATCTGCTGGTGAAAAAGTGAGGGTGGTAGCGGGATGGGTGATAGAAGATGTGAAGCATGAATTCTTCGGTTTCGATGCAACAAAGAGCCTCCTCCTTCTGTCCAGACTGAACCTGTAGTCTTTCTGGTTCGTGAATGGAAGGATGGTGTATTGTTCCATACGTTATTGCCCATATATCTGTCCGTGGGTGAGCTCACGGAAGGGTGGTAGAGGGTGGCAGAGTACACGCCAAAGATAAAATCATCCGAAACTCAATTTTACAAGCCGGATCTGGCCTCCGAAATGTTGTCGAAGCGGACAAGTGGGATATGGACGCATACAACTTTTCGTTGTGACCGATTTGGCGGGTCATGGAGCTCCAACGGGAGCTTGTATGGCCAAATTGTGGCCGTCTTAGGGATACAACATCGGGGGACATACCGTGAATACAACTTTCAGGTTATGTTGATCGCATCGACGAGCCATCTTGCACCAGTCAGAAAGACCTATAATTTTTCGTGTGCATAAACATAATGAGGATGAGCTGTTACGTACTTTATCATCCAGGAATAATGCATCTGCTGGTGAAAAAGTGAGGGTGGTAGCGGGATGCGTGATAGAAGATGTGAAGCATGAATTCTTCAGTTTCGATGCAACAAAGAGCCTCCTCCTTCTGTCCAGACTGAACATGTAGTCTTTCTGGTTCGTGAATGGATGGATGGTGTATTGTTCCATACGTTATTGCCCATATATCTGTCCGTGGGTGAGCTCACGGAAGGGTGGTAGAGTACACGCCAAAGATAAAATCATCCGATACTTAATTTTACAAGCCGGATCTGGCCTCCGAAATGTTGTCGAAGCGGACGAGTGGGATATGGACGCATACAACTTTTCGTTGTGATCGATCTGGCGGGTCATGGAGCTCCAACGGGAACTTGTATGGCCAAATTGTGGCAGTCTTATGGATACAACATCGGGGGACATACCGTGAATACAACTTTCAGGGTATGTTGATCGCATCGACGAGCCATCTTGCACCATGCAGAAAGACCTATAATTTTTCGTGTGCATAAACATAATGAGGATGAGTTGTTACGTACTTTATCATCCATGAATAATGCATCTGCTGGTGAAGAAGTGAGGGTGGTAGCGGGATGGGTGATAGAACATGTGATGCATGAATTCTTCGGTTTCGATGCAACAAAGAGCCTCCTCCTTCTGTCCAGACTGAACCTGTAGTCTTTATGGTTCGTGAATGGAAGGATGGTGTATTGTTCCATACGTTATTGCCCATATATCTGTCCGTGGGTGAGCTCATGGAAGGGTGGTAGAGGGTGGCAAAGTATACGCCAAAGATAAAATCATCCGAAACTCAATTTTACAAGCCGGATCTGGCCACCGAAATGTTGTCGAAGCAGACGAGGGGGATATGGACGCATACAACTTTTCGTTGTGATCGATTTGGGGGTCATGGAGCTCGAACGGAGTTTGTATGGCCAAATTGTGGTCGTTTTATGGATACAATATTGGGGGACAGACCGTGAATACAACTTTCAGGGTAACTTGATCGCATCGGCGAGCCGTCTTGCACCATTCAAAATGACCTATAATTTATCGTGTGCATAAACGTAATGAGGATGGGCTGTTACGTACTTTATCATCCAAGAATAATGCATCTGCTGGTGAAAAAGTGAGGGTGGTAGCGGGATGGGTGATAGAAGATGTGAAGCATGAATTCTTCGGTTTCGATGCAACAAAGAGCCTCCTCCTTCTGTCCAGACTGAAACTGTAGTCTTTCTGGTTCGTGAATGGAAGGATGGTGTATTGTTCCATACGTTATTTCCCATATATCTGTCCGTGGGTGAGCTCACGGAACGGTGGTAGAGGGTGGCAGAGTACACGCCAAAGATAAAATCATCCGAAACTCAATTTTACAAGCCGGATCTGGCCTCCGAAAGGTTGTCGAAGCGGACGAGTGGGGTATGGACGCATACGACTTTTCGTTGTGACCGATTTGGCGGGTCATGGAGCTCCTACGGGAGCTTGTATGGCCAAATTGTGGCCGTCTTATGGATACAACATCGGGGGACATACCGTGAATACAACTTTCAGGTTATGTTGATCGCATCGACGAGCCATCTTGCACCAGTCAGAAAGACCTATAATTTTTCGTGTGCATAAACATAATGAGGATGAGCTGTTACGTACTTTATCATCCAGGAATAATGCATCTGCGGGTGAAAAAGTGAGGGTGGTAGCGGGATGGGTGATAGAAGATGTGAAGTATGAATTCTTCGGTTTCGATGCAACAAAGAGCCTCCTCCTTCTGTCCAGACTGAACATGTAGTCTTTCTGGTTCGTGAATGGAAGGATGGTGTATTGTTCCATACGTTATTGCCCATATATCTGTCCGTGGGTGAGCTCACGGAAGGGTGGTAGAGGGTGGCAGAGTACACGCCAAAGATAAAATCATTCGAAACTTCATTTTACAAGCCGGATCTGGCCTCCGAAATATTGTCGAAGCGGACGAGTGGGATATGGACGCATACAACTTTTCGTTGTGATCGATTTGGCGGGTCATGGAGCTCCAACGGGAGCTTGTATGGCCAAATTGTGGCAGTCTTATGGATACAACATCGGGGGACATACCGTGAATACAACTTTCAGGGTATGTTGATCGCATCGACGAACCATCTTGCACCATGCAGAAAGACCTATAATTTTTCGTGTGCATAAACATAATGAGGATGAGTTGTTACGTACTTTATCATCCATGAATAATGCATCTGCTGGTGAAGAAGTGAGGGTGGTAGCGGGATGGGTGATAGAACATGTGATGCATGATATCTTCTGTTTCGATGCAACAAAGAGCCTCCTCCTTCTGTCCAGACTGAACCTGTAGTCTTTATGGTTCGTGAATGGAAGGATGGTGTATTGTTCCATACGTTATTTCCCATATATCTGTCCGTGGGTGAGCTCACGGAAGGGTGGTAGAGGGTGGCAGAGTACACGCCAAATATAAAATCATCCGAAACTCAATTTTACAAGCCGGATCTGGCCTCCAAGATGTTGTCGAAGCGGACGAGGGGGATATGGACGCATACAACTTTTCGTTGTGATCGATTTGGGGGGTCATGGAGCTCCAACGGAGTTTGTATGGCCAAATTGTGGTCGTTTTATGGATACAATATCGGGGGACAGACCGTGAATACAACTTTCAGGGTAACTTGATCGCATCGGCGAGCCGTCTTGCACCATTTAGAATGACCTATAATTTTTCGTGTGCATCAACATAATGAGGATGGGTTGTTACGTACTTTAACATATAAGAATAATGCATCTGCTGGTGAAAAAGTGAGGGTGGTAGCGGGATGGGTTATAGAAGATGCGAAGCATGAATTCTTCGGTTTCGATGCAACAAAGAGCCTCCTCCTTCTGTCCAGACTGAACCTGTAGTCTTTCTGGTTCGTGAATGGAAGGATGGTGTATTGTTCCATACGTTATTTCCCATATATCTGTCCGTGGGTGAGCTCACGGAAGGGTGGTAGAAGGTGGCAGAGTACATGCCAAAGATAAAATCATCCGAAACTCAATTTTACAAGCCGGATCTGGCCTCCGAAATGTTGTCGAAGCGGACGAGTGGGATATGGACGCATACAACTTTTCGTTGTGACCGATTTGGCGGGTCATGGAGCTCCAACGGGAGCTTGTATGGCCAAATTGTGGCCGTCTTATGGATACAACATCGGGGGACATACCGTGAATACAACTTTCAGGTTATGTTGATCGCATCGACGAGCCATCTTGCACCAGTCAGAAAGACCTATAATTTTTCGTGTGCATAAACATAATGAGGATGGGCTGTTACGTACTTTATCATCCAAGAATAATGCATCTGCTGGTGAAAAAGTGAGGGTGGTAGCGGGATGGGTGATAGAAGATGTGAAGCATGAATTCTTCGGTTTCGATGCAACAAAGAGCCTCCTCCTTCTGTCCAGACTGAACCTGTAGTCTTTCTGGTTCGTGAATGGAAGGATGGTGTATTGTTCCATACGTTATTGCCCATATATCTGTCCGTGGGTGAGCTCACGGAAGGGTGGTAGAGGGTGGCAGAGTACACGCCAAAGATAAAATCATCCGAAACTCAATTTTACAAGCCGGATCTGGCCTCCGAAATGTTGTCGAAGCGGACGAGTGGGATATGGACGCATACAACTTTTCGTTGTGACCAATTTGGCGGGTTATGGAGCTCCAACGGGAGCTTGTATGGCCAAATTGTGGTAGTCTTATGGATACAACATCGGGGGACATACCGTGAATACAACTTTCAGGTTATGTTGATCGCATCGACGAGCCATCTTGCACCAGTCAGAAAGACCTATAATTTTTCGTGTGCATAAACATAATGAGGATGAGCTGTTACGTACTTTATCATCTAGGAATAATGCATCTGCTGGGGAAAAAGTGAGGGTGGTAGCGGGATGGGTGATAGAAGATGTGAAGCATGAATTCTTCGGTTTCGATGCAAAAAAGAGCCTCCTCCTTCTGTCCAGACTGAACCTGTAGTCTTTCTGGTTCGTGAATGGAAGGATGGTGTATTGTTCCATATGTTATTGCCCATATATCTGTCCGTGGGTGAGCTCACGGAAGGGTGGTAGAGGGTGGCAGAGTACACGCCAAAGATAAAATCATCCGAAACTCAATTTTACAAGACGGATCTGGCCTCCGAAATGTTGTCGAAGCGGACGAGTGGGATATGGACGCATACAACTTTTCGTTGTGATCGATTTGGCGGGTCATGGAGCTCCAACGGGAGCTTGTATGGCCAAATTGTGGCAGTCTTATGGATACAACATCGGGGGACATACCGTGAATACAACTTTCAGGGTATGTTGATCGCATCGACGAGCCATCTTGCACCATGCAGAAAGACCTATAATTTTTCGTGTGCATAAACATAATGAGGATGAGTTGTTACGTACTTTATCATCCATGAATAATGCATCTGCTGGTGAAGAAGTGAGGGTGGTAGCGGGATGGGTGATAGAACATGTGATGCATGATATCTTCGGTTTCGATGCAACAAAGAGCCTCCTCCTTCTGTCCAGACTGAACCTGTAGTCTTTATGGTTCGTGAATGGAAGGATGGTGTATTGTTCCATACGTTATTTCCCATATATCTGTCCGTGGGAGAGCTCACGGAAGGGTGGTAGAGGGTGGCAGAGTACACGCCAAAGATAAAATCATCCGAAACTCAATTTTACAAGCCGGATCTGGCCTCCAAGATGTTGTCGAAGCGGACGAGGGGGATATGGACGCATACAACTTTTCGTTGTGATCGATTTGGGGCGTCATGGAGCTCCAACGGAGTTTGTATGGCCAAATTGTGGTCGTTTTATGGATACAATATCGGGGGACAGACCGTGAATACAACTTTCAGGGTAACTTGATCGCATCGGCGAGCCGTCTTGCACCATTCAGAATGACCTATAATTTTTCGTGTGCATCAACATAATGAGGATGGGTTGTTACGTACTTTATCATCCAAGAATAATGCATCTGCTGGTGAAAAAGTGAGGGTGGTAGCGGGATGGGTGATAGAAGATGTGAAGCATGAATTCTTCGGTTTCGATGCAACAAAGAGCCTCCTCCTTCTGTCCAGACTGAACCTGTAGTCTTTCTGGTTCATGAATGGAAGGATGGTGTATTGTTCCATACGTTATTTCCCATATATCTGTCCGTGGGTGAGCTCATGGAAGGGTGGTAGAAGGTGGCAGAGTACACGCCAAAGATAAAATCATCCGAAACTCAATTTTACAAGCCGGATCTCACCTCCGAAATGTTGTCGAAGAGGACGAGTGGGAAATGGACGCATACAACTTTTCGTTGTGACCGATTTGGCGGGTCATGGAGCTCCAACGGGAGCTTGTATGGCCAAATTGTGGCCGTCTTATGGATACAACATCGGGGGACATACCGTGAATACAACTTTCAGGTTATGTTGATCGCATCGACGAGCCATCTTGCACCAGTCAGAAAGACCTATAATTTTTCGTGTGCATAAACATAATGAGGATGGGCTGTTACGTACTTTATCATCCAAGAATAATGCATCTGCTGGTGAAAAAGTGAGGGTGGTAGCGGGATGGGTGATAGAAGATGTGAAGCATGAATTCTTCGGTTTCGATGCAACAAAGAGCCTCCTCCTTCTGTCCAGACTGAACCTGTAGTCTTTCTGGTTCGTGAATGGAAGGATGGTGTATTGTTCCATACGTTATTGCCCATATATCTGTCCGTGGGTGAGCTCACGGAAGGGTGGTAGAGGGTGGCAGAGTACACGCCAAAGATAAAATCATCCGAAACTCAATTTTACAAGCCGGATCTGGCCTCCGAAATGTTGTCGAAGCGGACGAGTGGGATATGGACGCATACAACTTTTCGTTGTGACCAATTTGGCGGGTCATGGAGCTCCAACGGGAGCTTGTATGGCCAAATTGTGGCAGTCTTATGGATACAACATCGGGGGACATACCGTGAATACAACTTTCAGGTTATGTTGATCGCATCGACGAGCCATCTTGCACCAGTCAGAAAGACCTATAATTTTTCGTGTGCATAAACATAATGAGGATGAGCTGTTACGTACTTTATCATCTAGGAATAATGCATCTGCTGGGGAAAAAGTGAAGGTGGTAGCGGGATGGGTGATAGAAGATGTGAAGCATGAATTCTTCGGTTTCGATGCAAAAAAGAGCCTCCTCCTTCTGTCCAGACTGAACCTGTAGTCTTTCTGGTTCGTGAATGGAAGGATGGTGTATTGTTCCATACGTTATTGCCCATATATCTGTCCGTGGGTGAGCTTATGGAAGGGTGGTAGAGGGTGGCAGAGTACACGCCAAAGATAAAATCATCCGAAACTCAATTTTACAAGACGGATCTGGCCTCCGAAATGTTGTCGAAGCGGACGAGTGGGATATGGACGCATACAACTTTTCGTTGTGATCGATTTGGCGGGTCATGGAGCTCCAACGGGAGCTTGTATGGCCAAATTGTGGCAGTCTTATGGATACAACATCGGGGGACATACCGTGAATACAACTTTCAGGGTATGTTGATCGCATCGACGAGCCATCTTGCACCATGCAGAAAGACCTATAATTTTTCATGTGCATAAACATAATGAGGATGAGTTGTTACGTACTTTATCATCCATGAATAATGCATCTGCTGGTGAAGAAGTGAGGGTGGTAGCGGGATGGGTGATAGAACATGTGATGCATGATATCTTCGGTTTCGATGCAACAAAGAGCCTCCTCCTTCTGTCCAGACTGAACCTGTAGTCTTTATGGTTCGTGAATGGAAGGATGGTGTATTGTTCGATACGTTATTTCCCATATATCTGTCCGTGGGTGAGCTCACGGAAGGGTGGTAGAGGGTGGCAGAGTACACGCCAAAGATAAAATCATCCGAAACTCAATTTTACAAGCCGGATCTGGCCTCCAAGATGTTGTCGAAGCGGACGAGGGGGATATGGACGCATACAACTTTTCGTTGTGATCGATTTGGGGGGTCATGGAGGTCCAACGGAGTTTGTATGGCCAAATTGTGGTCGTTTTATGGATACAATATCGGGGGACAGACCGTGAATACAACTTTCAGGGTAACTTGATCGCATCGGCGAGCCGTCTTGCACCATTCAGAATGACCTATAATTTTTCGTGTGCATCAACATAATGAGAATGGGTTGTTACGTACTTTATCATCCAAGAATAATGCATCTGCTGGTGAAAAAGTGAGGGTGGTAGCGGGATGGGTGATAGAAGATGTGAAGCATGAATTCTTCGGTTTCGATGCAACAAAGAGCCTCCTCCTTCTGTCCAGACTGAACCAGTAGTCTTTCTGGTTCGTGAATGGAAGGATGGTGTATTGTTCCATACGTTATTTCCCATATATCCGTCCGTGGGTGAGCTCACGGAAGGGTGGTAGAAGGTGGCAGAGTACACGCCAAAGATAAAATCATCCGAAACTCAATTTTACAAGCCGGATCTGGCCTCCGAGATGTTGTCGAAGCGGACGAGTGGGATATGGACGCATACAACTTTTCGTTGTGATCGATTTGGGGGGTCATGGAGCTCCAACGGGAGCTTGTATGGCCAAATTGTGGTCGTTTTATGGATACAATATCGGGGGACATACCTTGAATACAACTTTCAGGTTATGTTGATCGCATCGACGAGCCATCTTGCACCAGTCAGAAAGACCTATAATTTTTCGTGTGCATAAACATAATGAGGATGGGCTGTTACGTACTTTATCATCCAAGAATAATGCATCTGCTGGTGAAAAAGTGAGGGTGGTAGCGGGATGGGTGATAGAAGATGTGAAGCATGAATTCTTCGGTTTCGATGCAACAAAGAGCCTCCTCCTTCTGTCCAGACTGAACCTGTAGTCTTTCTGGTTCGTGAATGGAAGGATGGTGTATTGTTCCATACGTTATTTCCCATATATCTGTCCGTGGGTGAGCTCACGGAAGGGTGGTAGAGGGTGGCAGAGTACACGCCAAAGATAAAATCATCCGAAACTCAATTTTACAAGCCGGATCTGGCCTCCGAAATGTTGTCGAAGCGGACGAGTGGGATACGGACGCATACAACTTTTCGTTGTGACCAATTTGGCGGGTCATGGAGCTCCAACGGGAGCTTGTATGGCCAAATTGTGGCAGTCTTATGGATACAACATCGGGGGACATACCGTGAATACAACTTTCAGGTTATGTTGATCGCATCGACAAGCCATCTTGCACCAGTCAGAAAGACCTATAATTTTTCGTGTGCATAAACATAATGAGGATGAGCTGTTACGTACTTTATCATCTAGGAATAATGCATCTGCTGGGGAAAAAGTGAGGGTGGTAGCGGGATGGGTGATAGAAGATGTGAAGCATGAATTCTTCGGTTTCGATGCAAAAAAGAGCCTCCTCCTTCTGTCCAGACTGAACCTGTAGTCTTTCTGGTTCGTGAATGGAAGGATGGTGTATTGTTCCATACGTTATTGCCCATATATCTGTCCATGGGTGAGCTCACGGAAGGGTGGTAGAGGGTGGCAGAGTACACGCCAAAGATAAAATCATCTGAAACTCAATTTTACAAGCCGGATCTGGCCTCCGAAATGTTGTCGAAGCGGACGAGTGGGTTATGGACGCATACAACTTTTCGTTGTGACCAATTTGGCGGGTCATGGAGCTCCAACGGGAGCTTGTATGGCCAAATTGTGGCAGTCTTATGGATACAACATCGGGGGACATACCGTGAATACAACTTTCAGGTTATGTTGATCGCATCGACGAGCCATCTTGCACCATGCAGAAAGACCTATAATTTTTCGTGTGCATAAACATAATGAGGATGGGTTGTTACCTACTTTATCATCCATGAATAATGCATCTGCTGGTGAAGAAGTGAGGGTGGTAGCGGGATGGGTGATAGAACATGTGATGCATGAATTCTTCGGTTTCGATGCAACAAAGTGCCTCCTCCTTCTGTCCAGACTGAACCTGTAGTCTTTATGGTTCGTGAATGGAAGGATGGTGTATTGTTCCATACGTTATTGCCCATATATCCGTCCGTGGGTGAGCTCACGGAAGGGTGATCGATTTGGGGGGTCATGGAGGTCCAACGGGAGCTTGTATGGCCAAATTGTGGCCCTCTTATGGATACAACATCGGGGGACATACCTTGAATACAACTTTCAGGTTATGTTGATCGCATCGACGAGCCGTCTTGCACCAGTCAGAAAGACCTATAATTTTTCGTGTGCATAAACATAATGAGGATGGGCTGTTACGTACTTTATCATCCAAGAATAATGCATCTGCTGGTGAAAAAGTGAGGGTGGTAGCGGGATGGGTGATAGAAGATGTGAAGCATGAATTCTTCGGTTTCGATGCAACAAAGAGCCTCCTCCTTCTGTCCAGACTGAACCTGTAGTCTTTCTGGTTCGTGAATGGAAGGATGGTGTATTGTTCCATACGTTATTGCCCATATATCTGTCCGTGGGTGAGCTCACGGAAGGGTGGTAGAGGGTGGCAGAGTACACGCCAAAGATAAAATCATCCGAAACTCAATTTTACAAGCCGGATCTGGCCTCCGAAATGTTGTCGAAGCGGACGAGTGGGATATGGACGCATACAACTTTTCGTTGTGACCAATTTGGCGGGTCATGGAGCTCCAACGGGAGCTTGTATGGCCAAATTGTGGCAGTCTTATGGATACAACATCGGGGGACATACCGTGAATACAACTTTCAGGTTATGTTGATCGCATCGACGAGCCATCTTGCACCAGTCAGAAAGACCTATAATTTTTCGTGTGCATAAACATAATGAGGATGAGCTGTTACGTACTTTATCATCTAGGAATAATGCATCTGCTGGGGAAAAAGTGAGGGTGGTAGCGGGATGGGTGATAGAAGATGTGAAGCATGAATTCTTCGGTTTCGATGCAAAAAAGAGCCTCCTCCTTCTGTCCAGACTGAACCTGTAGTCTTTCTGGTTCGTGAATGGAAGGATGGTGTATTGTTCCATACGTTATTGCCCATATATCTGTCCGTGGGTGAGCTTATGGAAGGGTGGTAGAGGGTGGCAGAGTACACGCCAAAGATAAAATCATCCGAAACTCAATTTTACAAGACGGATCTGGCCTCCGAAATGTTGTCGAAGCGGACGAGTGGGATATGGACGCATACAACTTTTCGTTGTGATCGATTTGGCGGGTCATGGAGCTCCAACGGGAGCTTGTATGGCCAAATTGTGGCAGTCTTATGGATACAACATCGGGGGACATACCGTGAATACAACTTTCAGGGTATGTTGATCGCATCGACGAGCCATCTTGCACCATGCAGAAAGACCTATAATTTTTCGTGTGCATAAACATAATGAGGATGAGTTGTTACGTACTTTATCATCCATGAATAATGCATCTGCTGGTGAAGAAGTGAGGGTGGTAGCGGGATGGGTGATAGAACATGTGATGCATGATATCTTCGGTTTCGATGCAACAAAGAGCCTCCTCCTTCTGTCCAGACTGAACCTGTAGTCTTTATGGTTCGTGAATGGAAGGATGGTGTATTGTTCGATACGTTATTTCCCATATATCTGTCCGTGGGTGAGCTCACGGAAGGGTGGTAGAGGGTGGCAGAGTACACGCCAAAGATAAAATCATCCGAAACTCAATTTTACAAGCCGGATCTGGCCTCCAAGATGTTGTCGAAGCGGACGAGGGGGATATGGACGCATACAACTTTTCGTTGTGATCGATTTGGGGGGTCATGGAGGTCCAACGGAGTTTGTATGGCCAAATTGTGGTCGTTTTATGGATACAATATCGGGGGACAGACCGTGAATACAACTTTCAGGGTAACTTGATCGCATCGGCGAGCCGTCTTGCACCATTCAGAATGACCTATAATTTTTCGTGTGCATCAACATAATGAGGATGGGTTGTTACGTACTTTATCATCCAAGAATAATGCATCTGCTGGTGAAAAAGTGAGGGTGGTAGCGGGATGGGTGATAGAAGATGTGAAGCATGAATTCTTCGGTTTCGATGCAACAAAGAGCCTCCTCCTTCTGTCCAGACTGAACCAGTAGTCTTTCTGGTTCGTGAATGGAAGGATGGTGTATTGTTTCATACGTTATTTCCCATATATCCGTCCGTGGGTGAGCTCACGGAAGGGTGGTAGAAGGTGGCAGAGTACACGCCAAAGATAAAATCATCCGAAACTCAATTTTACAAGCCGGATCTGGCCTCCGAGATGTTGTCGAAGCGGACGAGTGGGATATGGACGCATACAACTTTTCGTTGTGATCGATTTGGGGGGTCATGGAGCTCCAACGGGAGCTTGTATGGCCAAATTGTGGTCGTTTTATGGATACAATATCGGGGGACATACCTTGAATACAACTTTCAGGTTATGTTGATCGCATCGACGAGCCATCTTGCACCAGTCAGAAAGACCTATAATTTTTCGTGTGCATAAACATAATGAGGATGGGCTGTTACGTACTTTATCATCCAAGAATAATGCATCTGCTGGTGAAAAAGTGAGGGTGGTAGCGGGATGGGTGATAGAAGATGTGAAGCATGAATTCTTCGGTTTCGATGCAACAAAGAGCCTCCTCCTTCTGTCCAGACTGAACCTGTAGTCTTTCTGGTTCGTGAATGGAAGGATGGTGTATTGTTCCATACGTTATTTCCCATATATCTGTCCGTGGGTGAGCTCACGGAAGGGTGGTAGAGGGTGGCAGAGTACACGCCAAAGATAAAATCATCCGAAA